>JAPQWS010000159.1:30927500-32127500 GCA_028651295.1 Catharanthus roseus | reverse complement strand
ACCATTCAAAGAATACAGAATAAAATTCGATTTTTGAAAGAAGATCTTTCATATGCAAGGATCGAAGAACAATTATCCAGCCCTGCTCTTCACCAACAAATTTTGGATTTTGAAAAATTAATTAAGCAAGAAGTATGTTCAGACATTCCAAATGCATTTTGGGACAGACACAAACATATTGTTTCTCTTCCATATGAAAAAGATTTTTCCGAAAAAAAGATTCCAACCAAGGCTCTGATACCAAAACAAACCTAGGATATATAAGATAAAAACTTTAAATAAAAACTTTAAAATAAGAAGCTTACTTGAAAATAGAATTGGAGATATTTTCTTGAAATTGAATTTGAGATAGGATACAAGAGATGATAGGAGAGGAAAGGCTAAAAGGTTCTATTGCTTGTGTAAAATTTTGCCTGCCTTCTTATGAATTATGCTATGCTATTTATAGGACTAAAATGAATTTACATTTGAATGTAATTTGACATGTCTTGTGAATCTTCATTTCATTTGAATTTGAATTCCATTTGCATTTGCAGGTACTTGAGTGGATTCTTCAATAATGGAGAACTGCATGCAGAAGTGGGTCCTTCCACGTGGTATTTGAATTATGTGGTTGTTGACTGGAGTGTGGGTCCCTCCATGTGATCCCTCCATGTGATCTTGTCGGTGAATGAATGCTTTGGCTGTTGTCCTTGTTTGCTTTTTTGATTATTGTATTTTTACTTTATAGAAAGTGGATCTCATATGCCGAATTGCAAATCGGAATGGGAATAGTGGGACGATTGTGCCGGGAACACCATGTAAGCAGGCTTACCAATTAAACCAAACACCTTGCCAATCATTCGTAATGCAGTAGAACATATGTTTTCACACTTTTTTTTTTTTTTGAAAATAGAATTAAATATCAGGAGGAGTTGGCCTTGGATAATAATTCCTTGTTTCAGCTGTCTTCCATTTGGGATTAGAAGATTGACGAAACTTGTGATGACGAATTTTATTAATATTATTGTGTTATATTTCGTGAGGTTCTAGGAATGAATCTTCGACCTGGCGGATTTGGTGAATAAGTTCATTGTCCGATAAAAGACTACTGTCATGACTGGAGCTTATGGAATCATCATGGTCTTCCTGGTCGATGGTATTGATTTTGGATGAACTGGGAAGATTTGAATTGATTTTGTCAAGGGTTTGAGAAATCTTGTTGAGTAATAGGGAAGAAGATGTAGGAATAGGTGAGGATGATGGGCGGATAAGTTATGCTTCTTGGTCTTTTGATAAGGTGCTTGGCTGGAAGTGAGGAGAGGAATAACTTGCTGGAAATCTTGATATATGAGGCCTGGAACTAGATTTGAGTTCGGAGGATAGAGAATCAACTTGGTTAGCAATAGTGTGCAAAATCTGATTGGAATAATTATTTTGATGATAAATCTTTCTGATATCGTCCATCTCGATTGAGTCATCACTATCTTTACCTTTTTTGAACGGTGAAGCAATAATGTCTCCATCAGGAGTATCTAAACGAATAGTTTGAAGAGGTGGATGAATCTGAGTAATAATAGTGCCGTCATTTAATTTCCATTTTTTCGCTAAACTTGTTTGTACATTAATAAAAGATGTTTTGAAAGGATCTGTCTCTTCAATACCTAATTTGATAAAGAAATATTCTAACCAACAGAAGAAATCAAAAGGAGTATTTAATCGATTAATATCATAAATCCATTCTTGCTTAATTTTTTCTTGATAAAAAGAATCCAATTGGAAAAACCAATTTCTTTTGTCATCATTTTCAGGATCAAAAATATCTTGTTCTAATGAATCAAAATCAATGTTTATAATTTTATGAATAACGTCGATCTCACCTTTCATTTGAGACGCAGTGGGAGATAACGGAGGAGATGTTGATACTTCTGGAATTGGAGCTGTATGGTGTACATGGATTGAGTTGGGCATTCTGAATGATTGTTCCGATGATTCTGCAAAGGAACGTCTTCGGGAGTGTGCAAATGAATGGCGACTAGGTTCTATTGGAATTGTAGATCCAGATTCTTGTTCACGTACAGAATTAAATCAAATTAAGACATTACCATTTGGTTCTTCAATAATTTGTGAAATCTCGTTTCTTTCAATATGCGGAAAAGGATGAGGATTTTCGATTTGAAATTCATCAGGAATAGTGATCTCATGCCATTTTAATCTTTTTGGAGTAAAGGTTTTGGACTGTTCTGCCTCTATATGGAGAAGAACTATCTCGTCTCGAGATGTTGGAATCATTTTGAATCGTGGATTTAGTTGAGAACTCAATAATCGATAATAAACACGATACATAACAACAAATTGTTCAGTGAGTTTTTCAAACTCATCACCTTGCATATGGATATCTAAAACTAATGAATTCATGATTAATGGATCTGTTAATGAAACAGAATAATTCGGTGCACAATTAAAATAAATTGGTCCATTACAAATATTGGTTTGAATCATGGCTAATAAAGATGGTTTATACCGTTTTAATCGTTTATCTCTAAGGGCTAGGTAAATCGGAGCATCAACCCCAATATGAACTAATGGTTTGACAGCAACTTGAATAAGACCATAATGAATATATCGAAAACCTTTTTCAGCATATTTGCTTAATGACGCTTTTGATAAAAGAGAAATAGTTTGAAATTTTTCTTGAATATTCATTGTTTCTTCATGTGTTTTGACTGAAAAAGCAGTTTTGAAATCAAAAGTTCCTACTTTGTAAATAGTTTCAATGTGTTCTTCAGGAATAGTCCAATCATTGAAATTGCATTGAATATGTTCTTCCTTACTTTGAACAATGCGTTTTGAATCCAGGCTGGAGCCTGAAGAAAACATTCTTCGTACCAGATTTGCCATGTCTAATGCATAAATATCATGGTATGTGTCTAAATGCAAGTCCTAGTGGGAATAACGGGACTACCGTGCCGGGAACACCCTCAGACGGGCTTACCAACGGTCTTACAGGCTGACCAGCTTCTTACCAACACGCAGAAATGAAATAAACACAAGAGATGAAATGTATGCAAAAAGAGCATGCAAATGAGGATGAGATGTAATACTTCTATTGGCTCTGATACCAAAACAAACCCAGGATATATAAGATAAAAACTTTAAATAAAAACTTTAAAATAAGAAGCTTACTTGAAAATAGAATTGGTAAATAAAAACTTTAAAATAAGAAGCTTACTTGAAAATAGAATTGGAGATATTTTCTTGAAATTGAATATGAGATAGGATACAAGAGATGATAGGAGAGGAAAGGCTAAAAGGTTCTATTGCTTGTGTAAAATTTTGCCTGCCTTCTTATGAATTATGCTATGCTATTTATAGGACTAAAATGAATTTACATTTGAATGTAATTTGACATGTCTTGTGAATCTTCATTTCATTTGAATTTGAATTCCATTTGCATTTGCAGGTACTTGAGTGGATTCTTCAATAATGGAGAACTGCATGCAGAAGTGGGTCTTTCCACGTGTTATTTGAATTATGTGGTTATTGACTGGAGTGTGGGTCCCTCCATGTGATCCCTCCATGTGATCTTGTCGGTGAATGAATGCTTTGGCTGTTGTCCTTGTTTGCTTTTTTGATTATTGTATTTTTACTTTATAGAAAGTGGATCTCATATGCCGAATTGCAAATCGGAATAGGAATAGTGGGACGATTGTGCCGGGAACACCATGTAAGCAGGCTTACCAATTAAACCAAACACCTTGCCAATCATTCGTAATGCAGTAGAACATATGTTTTCACACTTTTTTTTTTTTTTTTTGAAAATAGAATTAAATATCAAAGGGATCTTGGGCACAGGGTCCGCCGAAGGGATCGATAGATGAATCCTGTGATGAAGTAGGACTTTGGCTGGCTTGTTTCTTCATTTGTTGTTGAAAGGCTTTAAAGCGGAGGAATTCTTGGAATTGTTGAGCTTCATCAGCATCGTCAGTTGTGAGTTTTGAAATAGAGGATTCTTGCTTAAGTGGTGAAGGAATAGCGGGAGCCGTTGTTTGAACAGAACTGGGGGAATGTGTTGCGCCTTTAGAAAGCTGTTGAATACTGCGTTGAAGTAAGTGTCGTTGTTGATTGAATTGGAGGACTGCGTCTTGAGAGCAAAGCTCGACTGAATAACCTGTCCACCATTTTATCTTGAATTCTCTAGTGAGAGACATGGGATAATCTTTTGAATAAATTTGATCAATCTTATAACTCCAGCAGAAAATCCAAGGAACTCGGAGTTCAGCATAGAATTGAAGTGGAATTGCATAAGACGGTCCCGTCATCTTTTTGAGCCATGTTTGAAATCCTAATTTGGGAATGGGAGGTAATATGTCTGGTAGACTACCAAAATTAATCCACCATTCATAAAACCAAATTGGAAAATCTTTTGAACAATGTTGGTGAAAAATAAAAAACCATGAATGATCAAAAGGACGTTTGAAGAAAGCACGATACCAAGCCATTCTATAATCTTGGTACGTGTATCCCTTTGGCATGAAATTTACTGAAAACTCTTTGGTTGTCCAAATGGAGACCCATTCGGTAGATTTGATAACTTTCTTAATAATACATTTTGAATAGGCAATTCTCTGAGGATTTTGTTTATCAGGCGTATGAGAAATTTCTACAGAGTTGGAATCTACTAATATAAGCTCATAAAAGGTTTGAGTCTTTAGAGGGTCATCGGGTAGCCATTGGCATCCCGAAGGAATAATTCTTTGAAGTAGATTTTGGAGAGATTTGAATTCAGGGGTTTCAAAGAAAGAAGTAATTAATAAGTTTTCTACAACTGGTTTGGTAAAATATTGAGTGGATGCAGAGGATACATTTTGAGTGGATGAGGGTGGAATAGTAGGAGTTTTTTGGAGTTTGAATGAAGGTGTTTCAGTGGCCATTGAATAAGTCAGCGGTGGAAAATCTCTGAGGGCTTGAAATCTGTTTGGTGTTTGAATGGTTGAAGATGAAGGAATAGAAGTCTTCATTTCGTAATCCTTGGCACTTTGAATTTGTAATCTTTGAGGTTTCTCGCGGTCTTTCAATTTACTCATTGTAAGTAGCTGTAAGGAATTCTCGGGTTAGAAAATCAGGTAAGGAATTATTGGTACATTTTATGTATTCAATATCAAAATCAAAAGCTGATAAAATAGCTTGCCAACGAGCAAAAATTTGTTTCGAAACAAGGTTTTGAACATCTTTTTGCAAAATTTCTTTGGCGGATTTGCAATCAACACGTAGAAGGAATTTTTTATTAAATAAATCATCTTGAAATTTGGAAATACATAAAACGATAGATAAAATTTCTTTTTTGACAGTTGAATAATTTTTTTGTGGTCCGAGCGAGAGACCACTATGATATCGAACTAAATGCTCATGTGATGAATGTCCTAGACGTTGTTTGAGTATGCCGCCATAACCTATATTGGATGCATCTGTTTCTACTATCATGAATGCAGACGGATGTGGAATCGACATACAAGGCAATGTTTTGGCTTTTTCTTTTAACATCACAACAATTTGAGTATGTTTATGAGTCCATGCAGGAGGATTTTTTTGTAATCTTTGATACAAAGGTGCACACAGTTGTCTTAAATGAGGAAAGAAATCAGAAATGTAATTAAGACATCCTAGGAATCTTTGTAATTGAGTTTTATCTTTGATTTCATTGGGAAATTTATGTGCAAATTCTAAAACTCTGTTTATGGGAGTGAGAGTGCCTTTGTAAATATTATGACCCAAAAACCGAATTTGAGTTTGAAATAGTTTAATCTTAGTAGCAGATACTACTAAACCACTTCTTTTGATAATGTTAAGGAAAGTATGCAAATGTTTGAAATGCTGTTCAATGGATTGAGAAAATAGTAAAACATCATCAATATAAACGATAATGAATGCCATATAAGGAGTGAATATGTCATTCATGATGTTTTGAAATTCGGAAGGAGCATTCTTTAATCCAAATGGCATGACATTCCATTCATATTGACCAAATGGAACAGTGAATGCTGTCTTGTAACGATCTTGCTCTGCAATTTGAATTTGCCAAAAGCCTGATTTCATGTCGAACTTTGAATAGATCTTGGCATTATATAATCTCTTTAATAAATCTTGTTTGTTAGGAATAGGATATCGAATCCATTGTAATACGTCATTGAGTGGTTTGTAATTAATGACTAACCTTGGAACACCGTGTTCTTTTTCCGCCTGTTTCATGACATAGAAAGCCGCACAACTCCAGGGGGATTTCGAAGGTCTGATTAATTTTTTGTTTAATAAATCTTGGATTTCTGTTTTGCAGACTTCTAACAGTTCGGAATTCATTTGAATAGGGCGAGCCTTGGTTGGAATCTTTTTTTCAGAAAAATCTTTTTCATATGGAAGAGAAACAATATGTTTGTGTCTGTCCCAAAATGCATTTGGAATGTCTGAACATACTTCTTGCTTAATTAATTTTTCAAAATCCAAAATTTGTTGGTGAAGAGCAGGGCTGGATAATTGTTCTTCGATCCTTGCATATGAAAGATCTTCTTTCAAAAATCGAATTTTATTCTGTATTCTTTGAATGGTATTTACCTGTTTGTAAATCGAGTTTTCTTGTAATAAAAATAATTCTTTTTGTTTGACAGGGTTTAAAAATTTGAAGAGAACTGTGTTACCCAAAATTTTTGTGCCTAAACCATGTTGATTGACCGAAAAAGGATAAATTTGAGTGAGAAAAGGAGTTCCCAAAATAATATCGGTGTTTAAATCTTGAACAACAATGAATTGGTGTTTGAAACAATGAATTATCATTGCAAATCGCAGCTTTTGATAAGTTTACCTTTAACTTGCAAGGGCATACCATTTGCCGTGACCAAAGATTTGTTGGTGGGAACGTAATACTTTGTAGGAATCAAACCATCGCGGATGCAGCTTTGATCAGCTCCACTATCAAGCATAGCCGTGAATGTAGATTTGAAAGTGCCAATCGAGATGGTAACATAGATATTCCATTTTTGAAATGTAATTTTATCAATGATAGAAATAAACTTGGAATCTATAGGAGGAGTACCTGGTATTGGAATCTCCGCAAGAGTAAATGCTGGAATGGATGAATCAGTAATAATGTCTTTCCCTTTAGAATGGCGAGATTGTAATAAAGCAATTTGAGTATCTAATTCCGGGTTTTTTTGTTTCGACGGAAAAAAACTCTTTCTTTTAATTCTTTGACTCGAGCCTTTAATGAATTAATTTCGGTTTGTAATTCTTTGGTACTCGTGTTGTCGGATTTGAGGGTTCATATGTGGATATCGTTCAAACATTTTGGAAATACTCGAATGGTTCTACTAACTCGGCGGAAACTGGATTCTTCACGAAGAATTAATGTTTTGAGTTTTTCGAGTTGCTTCTTCTGGGCTTCTGGGGGAAGATCTTGAATAATATCGAATATCAATTCTTTTTGATCCTTGACAGTAGTGTTGGAAGAATGTCGGATCATATTAATAACTTTGCAGGCACAAGGAGAAGATAAATTGCCGTCATCTGTACTGCTGGAATCTTGAAAATCTTCAGGATGGGAATCGACATCGGAATCATCTTGTACCAAAGAGATGCTCAATTTCTCTTTTAATTCTTTGTCTAATTCAGGAAATTGATCGAGAATCTCATTAATCTTTTGATTGCTACGGCAGACGTTGGCTTTATGACCGGGTTTGCCACATTTGAAACACGTGATCTTTTTGGAATAATGTTTCTTTGGATTTTTATAAATATCATTGGAAGGTTTATATCGTCTAGAATATGAACGTCTTCTTGAATACCTTGGTTGTCTAGGCCTAGAATGTCGTTTGAGTTGAGCAGAGGGAGCTTTAATTCCTTTGATACCAAATGTTTCACAAAATGACCCGGGCTCTCGACGCTCACTACCATATTTTGCTTGAAATTTCAATTCTTGACAGGCAGATAAAGCTTCTTGTTTAATGAATGCAAAAAGTTGACCATAAGTCATTAAATTGAAATCAATTTGGTCTAAACCCATTTCTTTTTGAAGATTTGTAATAATTCGTTGAGAAAATAAGTTTGGTAAACCTGTAACAAATTTTTCTTTCCAAAACGGGGCATTGCAATCAGGTCTTTTGAGAACATAGGTTAAAAACATATCTTTGTACCATCTAAAATCTGTTAAAGTAGGGCATCTCAAATTTGTTAAAAATACTTTGGAAGAAGATAATTCTTCTTTGGGGTTGCCCACGAAATGCATTGCAATTGTAACAAGTAAAAAATCACATGAATCATGTTGTAATGAAATATTACCGTGATCGTCTTCAACTTCAATAGTATGATCGATAATAGCCATTTTCTCTGGTATTGTTAAGGAATTATCCCACCAATATTTGAGTTGGCCTGTGAATCCTGCAATTAAAAACATTGCTGCTTGTTGCTCAGGAATATTGTGAACCTTATAAGCAATCTTGTCCATTCCCATTTCCTGTAAGGTGTTGAGGATCTCATACTCACTTTTTCCATCAATATTCCAATTAGTAATGGAATTTCCATCATAATGAGCGGTATGAAACTTGGCGCGTTCCTCATATCGATAAAAGACTACTGAGTCTGTATCATCATAACTTTCATTTTCTACAAACAGTGGTCATAGATACAAAGTGTTTTTACTCAAAGCGATTGAGAGCGTCATCAAGTTCTCGGAAAAAAATTAAGAGATATCTAACATTTCCTTTTGATTTTGAGAATTTTGAAATAGACGAGGATAGGTACTTTATCTTGAATTGGTGGAAGAAAAATGAGAAGAACTATCCCACTTTAAGTTTGATGGCTAGGGAGATCTTGACCTGCCTTGCCTTGACATTTGCTGGTCGAAGTGGCAACATAGTTAGCGAGCAACAACTTGGAGGCTGTGATGTTAATTGACAATTGGACTAGGGCAGAGCAGCGACCACATGAGTACATCTGAGAAGACTATTTAGATCCGATAGACTTCAATATATATGCCACATCAGATAAGAACTTCCCTTACTTTAAATGTGTAAAAATGAGGTATGGGGTCCAAATAAGTAAGATAACTACGTGGACTTTGATTCCTCTGAACTCCTATAGGGTATGTAGACAACTCATTTGAGTTCAAGCCCTTTAATAAAAAGTTTTAATTCATTTTAAGATTTTTGCGGTATTCGCGATTCTGATTTCTCAATTTAATGATTTTTTTCAATTTCGATTTTGTAATTTTATCGGTCTAAATTTGTATTTTTTAATCCAATCTTGGAGTTTTACAAAACGATTCAGAAGCATATCAAATTGAAAAACCCGCTAAACCAAGAAGCAGAACCATTTTAAAACCATAATTTTTAAAGAATCATAAAAACTTGAATCGAAGAACCAGAACATTTTATAAATAGAATTGGAACTGTAGAACCCAAACCGTGGATGAGTCTAACTGTATAGACTGTATTTGACATGAAATTCCAAACAAGCTTGTCTTCTGGAAAGGCGGGGGTTGAGAGTGATGTAAAGAATGGCTTCGGTGTCATGGTGTATAAAGAGATGTCTAACTTTGCACTCAAAATCGTCTAGTACATCTTCTAGTACACATCCTTTAGTGGTAACTTTCCCTTAGGTTTATCTTTTATATTAATAAAAGTACTATAAAAAGAGTGTATTAGAAAGTATAGTAGAAGACTTACTACACGATCCTAGCCACTAACTTTGTCCTCCATCCAATAACACTAATTAACATTAAGGAAATTAACTACCATTCTTTCAACCTCGTGGAAACGAAAGAAATAATAAGGGTTTATTGCAAAATACATCATTGAAGTTATGGTGTAGGAGCATTTATAGCCCTCAAACTGAAAACATAAGCACTATACCCCAAAAGTATAAGACCAATAGTGAATGGACAATTTAAGTCAAATGACTAATATACCCTTCATTGAAGTTATGATTTGTTGCAAAATAGTCCTCTAAAGTTCGATATAAACTCATTTTAGTCCACACCCTAATGTATAGTTATAGTTTGTTACAAAATACTTCCATAAGCGTTGTAACAATATCTTTTAGTCTATATTCTTTAAACATTAATTACTTAACTTAAAAAACTTGATTATTTAAGGAAAAATAGCATAGTAATTTTAAAATTCAATAAAAAATAAAAATAGAATATAAAATTTTGTCAACTTCAAATCTTTATCTTGAATTTATAAAGATTTTAACCTATTAGGATTTGTAGTAACTTCTTGTAACAAGGACTAAATAAATAAAGTACTAAAATAATAGGCGGAAACCTATGTTTTTCTTTATAGTAAATACTATTAATTTATTATAATAAATTAGTGGTAAATGCTAACAATTTATTTATTTTTTATAAAATAAAATACTTTCTTTGAGTTAAATAATAATCTTTTAAAAGAATATAGACTAAAATATATCATTAAAAAAATACTTTCATATAGTTTGTAATAACAATATTTTTAGTCTACATTCTTTCAAGATTGATTATGTAACTTAAAAACTTTATTTTTTAAGCAAAACAATATGGCGATTTTAAATATAATTTAATGAAAAAATTAAATATCGTTTATCAATAGAATTGTCCACTTCAAACACTTTTCCTGAAATTCGTACCCGTTAAGGTTTGTAGCAATTTCTTGTAACAAGGATCATAGAAAAATAATTTGCCATTCGCTTTTACCCATTGATGAGAATCAGTAGGTAACTTTTTGTTGTTACCAATCGATTACTGACCGAAACAAAATTGGTCGATAACATTCAAAAGTTACCGACTGATTGTCTTTTTAGTCGGTAACAGATTTACCGATCAAAGTAATTTGTCACAACCCAAAGAAAAATTAAAAAATTAATAACGACATAGAGTTCACCTTATTGCCATTCTTTAATATAATCGAAAGAGCTTAATATATATATATAGCTGAATTAGTGGAATATAGTCTTCTAATAATGATTAAATGTACATCTAACATGATTTGGTCTAACAAAAAAAAAAAAAAAAGAAGAAGAAAGAAAGAAATCATATGGAACAAAAAGGAGCAAAATGTTTTGTGGGGTGAGATATCTAAGATAACATGGCTTACATATTTTTTTAAAAAAAGAATAATAAACATATATTCATGTATTAATTAATAGCCTATTTTTGAGATATAATGATTAATGTACAGCTAGGAAAAGACTCTCTCTCTCTCTCTCTCTCTCTCTCTCTCTCTCTCTCTCTCTCTCTCTCTCT
Source organism: Catharanthus roseus (assembly GCA_028651295.1). Classification (NCBI taxonomy): domain Eukaryota; kingdom Viridiplantae; phylum Streptophyta; class Magnoliopsida; order Gentianales; family Apocynaceae; genus Catharanthus; species Catharanthus roseus. The sequence continues at coordinate 32,116,252 of JAPQWS010000159.1, read as the reverse complement.
CTCCATAGATGTTTTAGATTTCTAGAAATCAATCCTTACAAGCTAACTACTTCGATTGGCCAATTTGGAGGAAACTTAACTAGGTTTAGAGGAATAATCTAGAAGATTTAAGTTAACTCAACCTATACTACAGCTTACAAGGTATTTTTAAGGCGTGAGGTGGAGCATTAAACACCAATCTTTCAGCCTTTTTTCTGCCATTTTCATCCAGAATACAAAACAACCCTAAAGAAGCCACGTTTCTCTCTAAAGAACCATAGTTTGTCATGTTCTCGGCCCCATTCAAACATACTACCAAAATCCCTTTGATTTTCATCATGTTCTAGTAGAATATAACATCCCTAATAGTTCAAGAACACATAAGTTGAAGGTTGTGGAGGTGAAAACAAAGAAAGGTGATAAGCTGTCCAACCTTTTGAACCTAACTACAAGCTATGATTCTGTTTTATTTTGATGCAGAAAATTTTAGTTTAAGGCAAATAAGATGCTTTATGGTTACTTATGTGTTATAAGAAGGTTAAGATAAGAAATAGGTTCTTTATAATGACTTAGCTAACTAAAGATAAGGAAAGAAGTAAATCTTGACAGTTTACTCAATCTTGAGTTAATAAAACTTAATCTTTGTTTTTTTTTTAATCTTTAGGCAAGTATATCTAGTGAAAGAATATGTTGCTATGCTTGATATACATTGAAATGCAGTTTATTAGTATCATTTTTATGATGGATGTTGATGTGTTTTATTTAATGTATAGATCTATCAAGATATACATAAACTAGTAAAAGTTAGAAATTTAGATTGTCATTTTGTTCTAGACTATGTTATCTTTGTATTGTGGCCCTTATAGATTGTTTTAGCTTTCCAATCTGATGATTTATATGTATGTCAATTTGCTTTACCTTAAAATTAGATGATGGAGTTGATGAAATTTAAGGGAAAGAGATCTTATGCAAATATGGATAGATTGGTAAAAAGAGGGAAAAATTTTTTGTACTTGTGGCTTATAGAAAATTTTCAAGCATAAAGGAGTTTCAATACTCTACCCTTAAATAAAGATTTGACTTCTAATCTAAGTATGATACTAAAAAGGCTGATGGAGCATTTTAATTGAACATTTAGATCTTAGGGAAGAGAAACAAAGCATTGTGTTAACATTTTTGTTTAAAGGTAACCATGAAAAGTTGTTTGCAACTTTATAACATATAAATTTAAATAAATGAGTCATACTGGTATATAATGTATGATGCTTATTACTACCTTCTAAAATACCTTAGAAGGATAAAAGTAGATTGCAAGAATGAACACATGGAAGGTTTTCAGGCTAGAACATGAATTCTGAACCCTGCTGTTCTGGCCACATACCTATACAGTCAAAGAACCTGAGTGTAAATGCTTTACACCAACGTGTGGAGGAGGATATTCGGAGTAAAATGCAACTGGAATCATAATTTTTTTGTTTAGAAATGAGGAAGATATGAGTGTTTTGATAAAATATGTAAAGGAAGAAAATTGGCTTTTAAGGTACATAAATGTATGTATATATATATATATATATGTACTCACTAATAAGTGACTAATTCTAACGAAGAAAACATATTATTTGGATGTATAAGATAGATAACCTTTCAATCACTACTTCATAGACTAGAACAGAGACGTTAAGGGTTGAATGTAAGAGCAGTTTGATAGGTAAATTCCACTTTTCAAACTCAAGTTTTGCAATTACACATGTTATCGAAAATATTTGTTTCGTTTTTGGTTTTTAAGAGAATATGAAATGTACATACTCTGAATACTTTATGTTATATGAGATCTTCGAAATTCATTGATTGTGAAAAGGAAAACTTGTCCTTTATATCAATTTACATCTCAAATGTTTTCATTCATTCTAACTTATGAAAGGAGTGTCAATTCTTATAATGTAATATAAGCATGTGAAATATTTTGGTTTTCAATTTATAATATCAAATGAAAAGAGATTTTATTTATATAGATAGTGATTATATCAAATATTATAAAATTCTTTGTGGCAACATGCTTCGTGATGCACACTTAACAGTTTTGATTACGAGGGAGACCTTGTTTTCATTGATTAGAATTGATGGAGAAAAGCTGATTTGAGTACTCAATATTACTCCCAACTATATGTAAAAACCTAGTATAGGAAAAGTACTTCATTTGGCTTAGTCACCAATGAGAGGGTTTCTTTAGCCTACTCGGGTGCAACTAATGGTTGTGGATTATTATTGGCTATATACCCATGGGAAATATGACGTCTAGCCCCGGAAAATATCGGGCTGACGGTTATAATCATTATACCCATAGTATTTGTTGGGAGTTTGTTTCCTTAGTTAGGAGATTTAACATAGGACCGACGTCTTGTAGGTAACCTTAGATAGCAAGTTATCTATATTGGATTGAATTGTTGAAGTGCGATAGAAAGTTATATGTGCCTCGAAGTAAGGATGGTAAAGTGTGCTCGAGTTATGCTTAAAGCCCTTGACTTTTATGAATTGACTGAAAAAGGAATTGGCAAATTATTGCTATCATTATTACTATTGATAAAATTTCTTAAAAGTTATTGATTCATATTCTTCAATAATCCATACACGTTATCTTTCTTCATTAAAAGGTGCCTGTCATATATATATTTCCAAGAATTGGTTTCACTAAAAATTTAGTGAGGAAATGATTTTAAAATATACTCACACCACATGGAACTTACTGAACCTAGCTCACATCTATCATTTCTTTATAGGATTTGAGAAAGAATCGTGAGGAGATAGTCTTTTAGAGTGAAGTACGAGACTTCTATGGAATTGCAATTTATAGATTTATCTACTTTTATTATTGAGAAACTTTTTACGATGTAATGTCATTTTGTCGTTAAAAAAAATTCATGTACTAGCTACTTATTTGTGGGCCTTTAAAAAAAAAATCCTAGTATCTTGATGGACTAACTGCCGAGAGGTAAGTAGATATCCTACTCAACTCCCAGTGGAACCTAGGAAGGTAGTTGGGGATGTCACAAGGTGGTATCAAACCATGATAAGAAATCATAGGTTTTGCATGAGCATCATCTGTCTTATAAGAAAGTATAGTTAGTTGTATTTTTAGAACACTCATATTAGAACAAGTTAGATTAAATTCTTTTGTTACTTTGGGTAGGAATGGCAGACAAAGGAAAGAAAGTCGTGGAATCAGCCTGTGTGCCGCCTAAGAAGAGGCCAAAAGTGCCTTAGAGAAATGTGACGATGAAATCTGGCTTTTGTCCTCTCAGGATATTAATGATTTGTGTCCTAAAGAACATAATTCATATATTTCTATTCTTGAGATCCCTGATTCCGATGAGGACCCAAAAGAGGACCTCGAGGAAGACCCTGAGAAGGATCCTGAAGAAGACATCAAGGAAGATATCTAGGAGGACCTTGAGATGGATCCTGTCCAAATTCCTGAGGAAGAACTTGATGAAGTTCATGGGGAGACTCCTAAGGGTAAGGTCCCTAAAGAGGGTACCACAAGGACAATCCTATTCACCCTAAGGCCTCGAGATACTTCTAGATGATCATGTGTTATCCTCTATGCTACCTAGGAGAATATATGAGCAGCAAACACTTAGTTTAGTAGAGGCAGAGTCATGTATCGAGCATTTAGAGCTTGAGAGCAGCTATTATCAACATTGTATTACCCTGATTGAAGCTAGGGCCACCTATGCGAGAATGGGGTTGAGAGACTCCGATGCGCTTTGACCTTCAAAGAAAGGATAGTTGAGACTAATTACTATAGGCGTCATGCTGTGAGCGGAAGAGTCAAGGAGGTTTGCGGTGATGTCATAGATGGCTTGACAGAGTTAGTCCGCTTTGTCAAGGGCAGAGCTAGCCGATCTCCTAGGCCATCTTCTTCTAGGGGATGATTATTGTTCTACTTGCTTAACGTACTTACTATGGATTAGATATTAGGAAACTTTTCATATATGTATGCATTAGGCAATCCCATTTTCATTTCGGCTTAATAGGGTAGCCACATTTTGAGCTAAGGTTACCATATTTTGGTCATATTAGGTAACATACTAGCTAATTAAGAAGTACTAGTTCTACCTAATATAGAGATATTAGGGATGAAGTGTGGAATTTTGTATCTTTTGACCATTTTAAGTAAATGAGAATATAAATTAGCTGGTTATTATTCTCGGTACTTCTATCAATATTTTAATATATATGTATGTATATATAAAATTTTATTTTTATTTTTAAAAACAAAATTAAATTTAAAAAAATGCCATAAAAAATCTAAATAATTCACAAATTACATCTAATTGTTTAAACAACAAAAATCTAAAAAAGAGTACACAAATAACTACCAAAAACTAACAAAAATCCAAATGAAAGTATATGAATCTAAAACACATTAAACATAAAAACTGATTACAATATAATATAATGAAATATAACATTTCGTATCGATATCAATTTTTTTTGTCGGTAAAACTCTTTTACCAAAACCTATCGGTTTTGGTATTGATAGACCTTAGTAAATACCAAACCCTAACGGAATTACCATCGATTGTATAATCGGACAATTACCATTCAGAATCAGGAAACAACCCGTACCACTGTCGTCCCTAAATTTGTTGGTTTTCTTGTTCATAAACTTCTTCAGTCTTACGGTTTTGTGTTCGCCCTTGTAGAAGTGGTTCATGAACTTGTTCTTCCACATGTATTTGCTCAGGTTCATGAGTTGGTCTACCCCTATGAACTTAAGTCCTAGATTGAGAAGCCGTAATTTTCTGAAAATAATTTTAGTTAAGCAGTGAATATTCTTTTTGTTCCAGTGCAAAACACATGATATAAGTATATTTTTCTATATCATGATACATGAATATAATATATATACATATACATATATATATATATATATATGTATATTCCGAATCGGGAAAAAACCTATATCGCTGCCATCTCTAAATTTGTTGGTTTTCTTGTTCATAACTTCTTCGATCCTATGGTTTTGAGTTTGCCCTTGTGGAAATGGTTCATGAAATTGTTCTTCCACATGTATTTGCTCAGGTTCATGAGTTAGTCTACCCCTATGAACTTGAGCCCTAGATTGAGAAGCCATAATTTTCTAAAAATAGTTTTAGTTAACCAGTGAGTATTTTTTTTGTTTCAGTGCAAAGTACATGATATAGGTCCGGTGATCGAATACCGGTTACTGAATGGTTTCGATATTGGTATTAGGAAAAGTTACCGATTGTAAACGGTACGGAATGGTAATTGATCAAATAAAAGGTAAGGTAATGGTAACGATTAATCGATCGGTTACTGTAGTACTGTCATTCCTAAACAAATTCCAAGGAATACGGAACAACTGATCCCTCCTAATATACCTCCCCTAGTACCACCTGCTCAAGAACTTGTTTCGATTGTTGTTGTAGCAAATGCTCTCAATAGAATGACTGATCGTATAGAGACAGCTCTAAGTGCAAGGCAGGGGAGAACTAGGATTAATGAAGAAGACGAAGCTCTAGAACGCTTCCTAAAATTCCGACCACCAGAATTCATCGGTGAAGCAGAACAAGAAGCTAAGGCAGAACAATAGATGGAGCAAATGGATGACATTTACAAAGCATTGGGGTATTCAGAAGAGATAAATGTGACTTTTGCTGTTTTTAGGTTGAGAGGGCTCATGAGAGATTGGTGGCTACGAATTTGAGAAGAATGGGTGCAAGAAAGAGTGGTGTCTAACTGGGGAAACTTTCTAGAAGCCTTAAGGAGGAATTCATTCCACGATGGATTTGTGAATAGAGAGAGAATGAATTCTAAACATTAAAGCAAGGCTGAATGACCGTGGGCTAATATGTAGCAAAGTTCACTAAGTTATCAAAGTATTGCTTACGATTGGTAGACAATGACCAAAACAAGACCAGGCAATTTATCAAGGGGCTTCGTCCTGAACTTAAAAGGGCACTTGCACCACTACCACCCATGAGTTACAATGCAGCAGCGAAAGCTGCAACAAGGACTGAAATAAGTGATAAAGCTATAAATTTTGAGAGAAACTCTAATGGGTAAGGAAATAAATTTCAGAAGAGTGCTTTAAATGGAAGATGGAAACAATGAAATAATAGTGGCTCCAACAAGAAGAAATCTTTTAAGCAGAAAGAGTCAAAACCTGCTATCGTTTGTGGTATTGCAATAAGTCAGGGCATGCCAAGGGCAATTAAGAAAAAACAACCAGTGCATTGTATGTGGAAGCTTGCACTTTGCTAGCAATTTCCCTCCAAACAAATACAAGGGCACTAGATCAAATGGGAAAGGTAGGCGAAATTCAAACTAGGTAAGTCAAAAGGGCCAGGAAACCTTAAGTCAAAGCTAAGGTTTTTGCACTAGAAGATGAGGAAGTGAATGAGGATGCAAGGGTGGTAGAACGAACGTTGAATGTCTTTAATTCTATAGCAGAAATTTTAATTGACCCAAGTTCTACCCATTCATTTGTAACTCTTCAATTTTCTAATTATGCAAATAAGATGCCCCAAGAATTATTCTTTGAAATATTGATAAGCACACCTTTGAGGACGAGTGTGGTTGCAAATAAGGTACTAAATGATTGTGATATCGAGATAGCTAAGAGTAAACTATCTGGAGATCTAATTCCTCTAACATTTTCAAGTTATGATATAATTTTGGGAATAGATTGGTTGTCTAAACATCATGCTCAGGTAGATTGTAAGAATAAGGTGGTAAAGTTTTGTATACCTAAGACAGAAGTAATTGAATTTAGGGGAGAAATCACCACTGTGTCACCTCACATGATTTTTGGGGTTAAGGCTCGAAAAGTTACTCCATAAAGGTTGTTATAGATTTTTGGCGTATTTGATAAATAACCCTACTGAAACGGAACATGGTGATAACGTTCTAGTGATACGCGAATTTCTTGATATGTTCCCATCAGAGTTGAGTTCAGTACCCCAGGGAAAGAGATTAAATTCACGAGAGGTTTAGTTCTTGGGGCTGAACCTATTTCATGGACCCCATATAGGATGGCCTACTGAACTGAAAGAACTAAATGAGCAATTAAAAGAATTGTTGGAGTAAGGTTATATTCGACCAAGTACCTCCCCTTGGGAAGCATTTGTTCTATTTGTGAAAAAAGAAAGATGGGATACTAAGGTTGTGCATTGATTATTGAGGACTAAATAGTGTCACCATTAAAAATAAATACCTACTCCCTAATATTGAGGAGTTGTTTGATCAACTACTGGGAGCATGTCATTTCTCAAAATTAGATTTGAGACAAGGGTATTATCAAGTAAAGATTAGGGGAGAAGATATTCGAAAGAGAGCCTTTAATACAAGATATAGCCATTTTGAATTTGTGGTAATGCCATTTCGCTTAACAAATGCCCCAGCTATATTCATGGATTTGATGCATAGATTTTTTTCACTCTACTGGGATCAGTTTTTGTTTGTGTTTATTGATGATATTCTTGTTTATTCCAAAAGCCTTGAGGACCATTGATGTATTAAAATGGACCTAATCTAAAATTAACATGTAACAGGCAAGGGAACTTATCAATGTAGTACTAGAGAACCTCCTGGGTTGTCGAACTCAGGGAACAAATAAGCTCTAATAATAACCGTCTCTCTAATGTTTAATCAAAATAAAATAGTTTGAAAGAATCTTTAACTAAGAATATTAAAATACTCTAAAAACAATTTTAAAATAGTTGAAATCAAGTTTTAGAAAGAATGTATTTAAACGGTGGAATTCCCCTTGAAACTCTTAGCTAATTTATTGAAAACTTTAAAAAAATAATTGAATCGTTGATCAGATCTCACTCATTAATTAGGATTAACACTATCTCTAAGCAAAACTCTACTATTCCCCTAATTGATTAGAAAAGAATCTATTCTCTCCCTAACTCAATTATGAATAATCAAAGCATAGGAGTGATTACTAATGACCTAAAACCCGTAGCTATTATCTCTAATTAACTACCAAATTTCTATTGTTCAATTTTAGACCTAGATTGTTCTGCCTTTTTCAATTCCAAACAACCTATGCGAAGGTGCTAATTACCGGTAAAATTAGCTATACGAACAAAGTAATTAAACAACAATCAATATTTAAACAATAATTTATTCCATAGAAAATTCAAAGAACATAAATAAGATCATCTAGGATTCAACCCCAATTAAACACAAAAATAAACCTTAGCCACTAAACATTATAGAAGCCATAAGATTCATATAAGAATTCATAATAAACAAAAGTTTGGAAGGCTTAGGAAGTAAAATTGAAGAATCTACGGTCCCGAAATGTTACCCGAACTCTTTTCTTGAATTGCTCGAAGAATCTCGAAGTTACTCTGAAGAACACCTTCAAATTAACTATTGAGACTTGAATTCAAGAACTAACTATTGATCTAAGTCGATTATATAAAAGGTTTTCTCTCAGCCCCCAAGAAACCCTAGACAAAGATAGATTGAAATTACATTGAAAGACTATTTAAAAAGATGCAAAAAATTGCATAAAAGGTCTCTACTGTGTGATCGATCGGGTCTCCCCTACTTAGGCGGCCAGGTTCGATTGGGCCTTGCTTCCTGGGCTGTTTGGGTGGCCGAGTCACCCTACTGCATTTTTGCATTTCTTCTCTTTTCTCGTTCATTTTTCCTCTGTATGCTCCCGTTTCACTTCATCTTCCATTATAACTCATCCGGGACATATCTATAAACAAAAGAGAAGAAGCGTAAGATAATTATGTCATTTTACTACTAAAATACTTCGGAAACTGAAGATTAAACACTGTAAAAATATGTATAATTATGGACATATCAACCATGCTCAACACTTGAGAATAGTTTTGCAATTATTAAGGGAGCATAAGTTGTATGCAAAATTATGCAAGTATGAGTTTTGGTTCAAGAATGTTAACTTCTTAGGTCATGTGATTTCTGGAGAAGAAATTTCAGTAGATCATACTAAGGAAGAGCTTGTGGTTGATTGGAAACAACAGAAATACGAAGTTTTCTTGGACTAGCAGGTTACTACAAAGGATTTATCAAGGATTTCTCTATATTAGCTGGACCTTTGACCTGACTCACTTAGAAACATGTTCTTTTTGCTTGGAGTAAAAAGTGTGAGAATAGTTTTAAGGAACTAAAACATCGTTTGACTACTGTTCCTGTACTTACGCTTCCTATGGAAGGGAAATGTCATGTGATATGTGCTTAATTGTCTATATTTCTATATATTATTTTTATCGTTTTTCGATGTTTTTAATGTATGAAATACATATTTTAGACTAATACCCTTTACTCTTGTCTTCAGTGCCTTCTGGAAGAGAAAATGATGAAAGGAAACGAAAATGGAATGAAAACGACGAAATGGAGCCGACAACGTCAACGATAAAGACCTACCGTCCGAGGTAAGCTAACCTACCATCGGCATTAGGCCCAGAGATCACATACAGAGCCAAGACAGAACCTTACTATCGACGATAGGCTAAACTACCGTCAGCGGTAGGTCCCGAAGTCAAGAAAGTTTCTGTAAACTACTGTAGGCGGTAGGTCCCGGCTGATGGGCTGTTTTAATCCAATTCAAACTCTGTTTTCTTGTATTTTTTTTTTTAATCTATTTAAGAGGGTACTCTACAATTAAAGTATAGGGCAGTAATTAGGAATAGTTAGTAGATAATTAGGGCTAAATTTAGGTTAGTTAATTATTCAATCTTTTATTCAATTAGTCAATTAGTTATTAGATTTTCTGCAATTTAATTCTTGGAGTTCAAGATTTGAATACCTAATTCCAATATTTCGAATTTCAATTGGGCAACTCAAGAGCTCAGGAGACGTTCAGGACTTCAATTTCGGCTTGGATTTTACTCCTAAGATTTTACTTTGTTATTGAATTAATGTTTAATTTCAGTTTTATTGCAATGAATAGTGAGTAGTTCTTATTTTTGGGATGAGGGTTAAATCCTAGTTCTTGATTATGAAATTCTTGGTTTGATTTCTTGATTTCGATATATGTTTTGATTAAGTTGTTCTCCAATTGTGTTTGTTTGTTTGCAATTTAATTTTCCCAAGATTAGATTAATTGCAAGCTTCTTCGGAATTGAAAAAGGAAAAATGATCTAGGGCAACCAATTTGAGGTTAATTAGGGTATTGACTAGAGATACGATTTTTTACTTTTAGTTCCTTTAAATCACCTAATTTTACTGCACTCATAATTTGTTAGAGAGAAGAGAGATTTTCCTCTAATGAACCGTTTGATTGGCGGGAAAGGAAAGTTGATGTAGGAATGTGATTACTTGGAATTTGGATACATGGAATGTAAATTCATATATATTACTTTACTTTGTTTGAGATATACCAGAATGTTAAAAAGGAAAATAAAAAGAATTCTTTTCAAATATTTAGTTTAATAAAATGCAACCAAATAATAAATTTATATTTATATCAATTTGGCCAAAATGACCCTCATGCATTTATCTAACCCTCATTTCTGCTGCATCCGCCCCCAGATTGGACTCCACGACAGCAGGTAAGTATCTCAGTTTTTTGTGATTGGCTTTACTATTTTACTAATACTTTTGCGGCCTTTGATGTTGCTGTTTTCCTCTAGTTTCAACCGACGGTCAAGGAGGGAGAAGATTGTTATTTTATGTAATAGTTTAGGTTGTTTATTTCATTTTGGTTTCCGCTATATTTAGATTATTGTAATAGTAATTGGAAAGTTGTAATAATAATTAGATCCAACAAGTGGTATAAGAGCTCGTAAACGACTATAACTTTCCGGTGCTCTTGACAGCGTCAACAACTGACCAAACCTCTCGGTATTCTAGATCTGCGGGAACTATTGAGTTCCTCAGATCTGGCCAGGGAAGTATAGCTTGACCGTTTTATTTTTTTGTTTTTCCGGTTAATTTCTTGTTCAGTTCTGATTTTCCTATTTTTGTTGCGGCTTGCTGCATTTGATTATATCTTTTACTGCGCATTTGGGTTATCTGTTACTGCTTCTGTTCTCTTTTTTTTTTCGAACTGTATTACGGTTCGGCCTGTCTATTTTTCTTTTGCTGTTCTTGCTATTACTATTCTGGTTTGCACCATTTCTACTATTTCTGTTTATCTGGAATTTCAGTATTTTTTTCTGCTGCGAAACTGTTGGCATTCTGTTCTGCTTTTGTTTTAACAAAATACAAAACCAAACCTGGCTTGAGTCTAAGACTCTTCAAGTAGCTGTGACTTGGCGCCTTTTTTTTTTTTTTGTTTACTTAGTTTGCAACATTCCTTTTTTTTTTTTGGTCTTTTTTAGTTTTGTTGTTTGTCTATCGCTCAGCCCATAACTGTCTATTTCTCTATCTCAGTTAATTAATTGCTACTGCGCAATTCCTGTGGTTGAGATTCGTGCATTACATGTTTTCTTTTTGCGCCGTTTTTCAAAGCAAAATCCAGGTTATTTTACTGGTGTGACAAACTTTTTCAAATCTTTTATTTTTCTAGCCATTAAATTACTCTTATTTGCCATTAAACATGTCGATTCCAAAAATTGAAACCAACAAGTTTGATGGCAAATCTAACTTCGTAATGTGGCGGAGAAAAATGAAAACAGTTTTGGTCTAAAATAAAATTGCACCCGTAATTTGTAGCCTTGAAGAATATCCGGAATCTTGGACGAGCGAAATTTTCGCTGAAAAACTTGGTGATGCACACAGTTGCCTCACATTGCATTTAACCGACAATGTTTTACGAGAAATCGATGAAAAAGACAACGCTTTTGAAATCTGGACTAAACTTGAAAAATTGTATTTAGGAAAATCCTTATCAAATAAAATTTATTTAAAAAAACAGCTTTTCGGTTTTAAAATGAGCGGGTCAAAAACACTTTATGAAAACATGGATGATTTAAATAAAATCATTTTAGAACTTCAAAATGTTGGAGAGAAAATCTCCGATGAAAATATTGCCGTTATTTAATTAAATGCCTTGCTTGATTCTTACAACGATGTAAATTCTGCCATTAAATATCGTAGAGATGGTTTATCCCTTTCTGATGTTAAAAACACTTTGAAATCGAAAGATTTAGATTTAAGAAAAGAAAATAAATTAAACGGAGAGAACCTTTACGTGCGAGGGAGAGTTAACCGGAGGGAACCTCGTAGTCATAGGTCTAAAAGTAAAGGGAGGTCCAAATCTCGAGACAAGAACAAAGTGAAATGTTTTTATTGTGGCAAGGAGGTTCATATGAAAAATAAGTATTTTAAAAGGATCAAAGATGAAAAACAACATAAACATGGTAAACGGAGTGATAAAATTGACAAAACAGACAATTTTGATTCAGATGGTAATTCTATGTATTATGAGGTTTTGTGTGTTTCCCCTTCTTGTTCTAAACTTGTTGATCATTGAATTCTTGATTCTGGATGTACATTTCACATGACACCCAACAAACACTGGTTTTCAGATTTTAAACCCCTAGATCATGAAAAGGTTTACATAGGAAACAATCAAGTTTGTGACATTAAGGGCATTGGAAATGTTTTCATTAAAATGCATGATGGCGTGACTAGGAAACACACTGAGGTGAGATATATGCCCGACCTTTGTCGGAATCTAATCTCCCTTGGTTATTTGGATTCACATGGTCTTTCTTATAAATCTAAAAATGGTATTTTAAGAGTTGGTAAAGGAAACCTAGTCATGCTTAAAGGTTTTAAAAGGGAAAGTTTATACATCCTTATTGGAAAAACAGTTTGCGAATCAACTGCCCTAATTTCCAAAACTGTCCCGGAACAGACTATGTTGTGGCATCGTCGGATTGGCCACATTAGTGAGAAGGGACTGTATTATTTACAAAAGCAAAATCTCGACAAAATTGATTCTTTGGATTTTTGTGACCATTGTGTTTTGGGAAAACAGCACAAAATCAGTTTTTCAACCAGCACACACAAGTCCACCGCTGTACTTGACTATGTGCATTGTGATTTGTGAGGACTTGAAAAGGTCCCAACTTATAGTGGTAATGTTTATTTCTTATCTATTGTTGATGATTGCTCTAGGCATGTATGAGTATTTCTTTTAAAAACAAAAGATCAAGATTTTGAAAAGTTTTTGGGAATGGAAACACCTTGCCAAAAATCAATCTAGGAATAAACTAAAAACATTTAGGACATATAACGGTCTTGAGTTTTGTAATCAAAAGTTTGTTGATTTGTGTGCATCGCATGGCATCTTACATAATAGGACTATTAGGCATAACCCCTAGCAGAACGGTATAGCTGAGAGGATAAATCGTACCATCATAGATAAGGTTAGATGTCTTATGGTGTCGTCAGGTGTCCCAATACCCTTTTGGAGAGAAGCTGTAAGTACGACTGTCTACCTCATCAATAGATCCCCTCCTACAGCCATAAACCTTAGGACTTCTATAGAGCTTTGGTGTCGTAAACCCCAAAACCTGTCCAACCTTAGAGTTTTTGGGTGTGCTGCATTTGCACATCAGACGGAGGTTAAGCTAGACCCTAGGTCTAGAAAGGGAGTGTTCATAGGGTACCCTAGCGGAGTAAAGGGTTATAGAGTGTGGCTCAAAGGTGAGCCGAGAGTGAGGGTAGTTATTAATAGGGATGTCATCTTCAACGAGCTAGATATGTCCTGTCTTAAGGATAAGCATATTTCCTATAGTCTATCCGGTATCCCCACTATAGGTAGTATTCTGTGGAGGTGGAGGTCACCTCTGAACCCTCACAAGAGCACACACATAAGCCTAAAAACAATGAGGAGTTAGATACATCATCTAGTAGTGTACCTTAAACTCATTTTCCTGAGTTAGATAGTTCTGATAATGAGGAGGATCGCCCTGAGGCTCAAGCTCAAGCCTTGAAAGACTAACAGCTGTCTAGAGATAGGGTTAGAAGAGCGCATAAGGAACCCACTAGATATGGTTACTCTTATATAGTTTCATATGCATTTGTTGTTGCATCTTATGTGGAAGAAAAGGGACCATTGTGTTTTTCTGATGTTTTGAACAGTCCTAATCACTCTTTATGGTTATGTGCTATGGATGAGGATATTTCCTCCTTAGATAAAAACAAAACTTGGATTCTTGTTCTAAAACCCTCAAAACAAAAATTGGTTGATTGCAAATGGATTTTAAAAATCAAAGAGCCTGAGTCAGCCAATGAACCTCCAAGGTTTAAGGCCAGGCTGGTTGCGAAAGGTTTTTCACAAGTTGAGGGCATTGATTTTAATGAATTATTTTCTCCTGTCATTAAATACAAAACGATTAGGATAATACTTGCTCTTGTTGCCTTTTATGACCTTAATCTTGAACAACTTGATGTGAAAATTGCTTTCTTGCATGGTGATCTCAAAGAGACCATTTATATCGTCAACCACCAGGTTTTAAGGTTAAAATAAAGAACACATGGCATGTCTTCTGAAAAAGTCCTTATACGAACTTAAAACAGTCAACTAGACAATGGTATCAGAGGTTTGATTCTTTTATGCTAAAAGATTGTTTCTTTAAAAGTAATTATGATAGCTGTCTTTATTTCTGTGAAAATAATGTTGATAGTGCTATTTATCTGTTGCTTATGTGGATGATATGTTGATTACATGCAAACATAAAGCTGAGATTGATAGTTTGAAATCCTTGTTAAAATCTGAGTTTGACATGAAAGATTTAGGGTCTGTATCTAGGATTCTTGGGATGAACATAACTAAAGATAGGGCTGACTGCTGCATATTCATATCTCAGAAACCTTTTCTCCAGAAAAATGTTTCCAAGTTTTTGATGCATTTATGCAAGCCCGTTATTACTCCACTTACGAGCCATTTCAAACTTTCTGATAAATCTTGTCCCAAAACTTAAAGTGAGAAGAGAGACATGGCAAATATTCCCTACAGAATGGCCATAGGTTTAGTTATGTACTCCATGATATCCACCCGACCTGACATTACTTTTTCTATAAGCCTTCTCAGCAGATTCATGTCTAACCTGGGGAGGGATCACTGGGCAGCTCTCAAGTGGTTGTTACGGTGCCTCACTAGTACTATAGATAGGGGCTTGCACTATCACAATTGGTCTGATGTTTTAGAACTAATTGGTTATGTCGATTCTGACTTTGCAGGTGGCAAAGATAGTAGAAAATCTTCCTCTTTCTCATCTTATTTCTTTACCTTAGCGGGTAATTGTGTTTCATGGAAATCTCAGTTGCAGCCTGTAGTTGCTTTATCAACTACTGAGCCTGAATACATCGCGGCCACGGAGGCAATCAAGAAAGCCATTTGGATTCAAGGGCTTTAAAATGAATTGCATGTTTTACATTCAAAAGCTGTTATTTACACTGATAGTCAGAGTTGTTTACATTTATGCAAAAATCCTATGTATCACGAAAGGACCAAGCATATAGATGTCAAATACCACTTTATTGAGGAAAAAGTCTCTAGTGGTTTAGTTGATATAGAAAAGATTAGTACTAATGATAATCCTACTGACTAAGTTTGTGTTTTGTAGGGTTCTCCTTCACTTGGATGCGGGTTGACTCTTATTGAGTCATTGGTGGTTGGGAAGCAAATGAAAAAATTTGTTCAAGGTGGAGATTGTAGGTTTTTTGGGCCTATAATTACTTCACATTATTTTGATTTTCAGCCCATATTTGGATCCCAATGATGTGTACTGGTAGGCCTCATAAGAAGACTGGACTGTTGGAATTGGTCAAGAGATGTCGGGCTGGGTCGGGCTTACCCAGCCCGCCCGTTGTGACTCGGGACCACTATAAAGTCTCTCATTCTCCCATTTTCAGGAAGAACACTCTCACTGCAACCTTTTCTTCTGCCTTTCTTCTTCATCTGACTTTCTGTCTTCTCTGCCTTTCTCCGCCGTAGTTCACCGCGACTGCTTGCTCTCCTGTCTCTTTTCGTTTCTGGTTTTCTGGGCCGCTGTCACCATCGCTTGTGACCAGCACCTCATCGCGGTTTTTCGGTCATTCGCTGCTACTCATACTGGGTAAGAAAGAGAGAGAAAGAGAGAGAGAGAGAGAGAGAGAGAGAGAGAGAGAGAGAGAGAGAGAGAGAGAGAGAGAGAGAGAGAGGGCCGAAAGGAGGGAGACGATCAATCTTCTATGATTTTTCTTGAGGCCCCGTGACTGAGGGACCGTTGTAGGTTATTGATCATCGTTTTCAGCCACCCGCGCCTCAACGCGGCTCACATGCCACCAGATCGGACTCCGCGGCTGTAGGTAAGTATCTCGGTTTTTTGTGATTTCCTTTACTGTTTTTACTAATAGTTTTGCAGCCTTCGGTGTTGCCGTTTTCTTCCGGTTTCAACTGACAGTCAAGGAAGAAGAAGATTGTTATTTTGTGTAATAGTTTAGATTGTTTATTTCATTTTGGTTTCCGCTCTGTTTTGATTATTGTAATAGTAATTGGAAAGTTGTAATAGTAATTAGATCCAACAAAAGTAAAATGCAAACAACGATGGGAAGTTGGAATAAAAACACATCATTTGTGAACTTTGCATAAGAACTCTATGTAGCTATGCAAGAAAACTTACAAGTTTCAAACAGTTGTAGTGCTAAGATAAACTTGATCCTCATAATAATATTGCATAGTTTGAAAGCAGAGTATTAGAGTCTTAATCCTGCATTTTTTTTACAGCTAAATCAAGGAAGTCTCTATTTGTACCTCTTCAATTATAAAATTAACATCTCGCAGAGATTTATTTTGGCATAGAACAATGATGTATATTTCTCGAATTTAATAGAAAACAATCTATTAACAGTAAAGATTCACTCTAAGAATGTTCCAATAATGATGTCAAAACAAGGGGCATGGTTTATTACGTCCCTGAAAGGAAGAAACTGAATAGTACAAGTATACATGGACATCACTCACATCCTAGAAAAGAAGGCAGCAAAATACACTAATATACTCAAGAGAATGCTTAAATCTTCTGCAACCTATAGACGTCCAGCACATCTACCTAGTAAAGTTAAGATTTGACAAAAGATACATAAAAGAACCTAAAAAATATAGTCATTCTTTATAGTTGTACTCCAACTTTGAGAAATAAGATCCTTGATAAATGTTACTAGGTGATAAAATAATGAACAGGGGTCTGTGTTAAAATTCCTAGCTAAACAATTAAAAGTTGTGACTTCAATTAAATCAGATAGCATATAAACCAAGAGAATAAGGATGGTGGCTGGAAAATAATTGTGATATTAAAGTTGGGTTAAGCAACAAGGTTAACATTCTCCTCTCTTACTCTGGATTTTTTTGTTTTGTGTAGAACACTTTAATGAACGCCATATATGAAGACAAAGAAATAATTCAGTATTATTGATAATCATCAACGAACTTTATCAGATAACAATAAGAAATTTGTCTTGGAAAAATGTTTACAAACCACAATAACGAAATCATAACCATAGTTAAGTTTCATAGAGTGAATTTCACAACAAACAACAACAATTAATAAAGAACCCTAACATTTGTAGTACATCCAATTTTATATAAACACTCCATATAATCTAGTGACGAATACGAATTTTAAAATTAAACTCCTTAAGAACAATACCTACCTCAATGCAAGTAGGCAACGGAAGAAAATTTTAGAAAACCTAACCTTATAAAATCATGCCTCTGTTATTTGCCTTTGGGACAAAGGCCAATCGTAGAAAATTTTGAAAGAGAGAAAAAAGTCGACAGGGAGAAAAATAGTAGTACTGATATCTCAAAGAAGAAGAAATCTTGAACAAAATTTCTCTTCTCTAAACTATAAGGGGAAGAGGGTTTTCTCTGAACCTTGAAGCGAAAGAACGCAAATCATAGATGGGTTCTTTTTCCTTCTTCCTTTTTTTTCTTTTTTTATAGTGTAAGTACTCTTTTTTTTAATCCGGTGCACGTGGGACCCACAGAAGTAGGAAAAATTAAAAGGATCCAACAAATATTTTTTTTAAAAATAAGTATTAAGTTTTTTCAAGCAAAATAAATATTTAAGTTGATAAGCGTTAATCCGACCCATTTTTCATCACAACAAATGAAAGTTCACGTCGCAATTAAAAGTAATATATCTAATAACTCTATTTCATCGTAAATACATAATATTTACGACAGGTATCTTTCTGTTGAAAATACTCACCATTTTACTATAGAATTATGCCGTCGCAAAAACTTTGGTCGCAAAAGGCCAAATTTCTAGTAGTGTACTACTTGAGTTTCTTTTACTATCTTTATTTTGGCCCGTTTATAGTTGTAAAACCTATTGTGCTTAGCTTAGTTTAGCTTTTGATGTGTGCGTTTTAAAAACTACAAGGGAAAGCACTACTAAACTAAGCAACAGGCAAGCAGCCCCATCACTGTAGTAAACAAACTCTACATGAGTGTCAAATCTATCAAGGACGGTAAAGGCTTAAGGTACTAATTGCATCTCTAATGTTTAGTCTAATAAAAGAATTATTTTTGAAAACGAAAAAATAAAAGAAAAACTGAAAACAACTAAGAAAGCAATGAAAACTTAAGATTTTAAAAATTAATAAAGCAAGAGTATGGATGATGGAATCCCCCTAATCCTCGTTATTAATTCAATTGGAAAACTTTTATGAAAACGATGTTAAATTAATTAAGTTGGGTCATCACTCAAATCGAGCAATCTCTATTTCTAGGCGAAAGTCACCCTACTCACTAACCTTTAGGGGAAAATTTCTTTTCTCCCTAACAAATTATGAGCGTAGTAAAATTAGGTGATTTAAAGGACCTAAAAGTTCAAAATCATATCTCTAGTCAATTACCCCAATTAACTCTCAATTGGCTGCCCTAGATTGTTCTTCCTTTTTCAATTCCGAACAATCTTGCGATTAATCTAATCTCACGATAATTAAATTACAAACAAACACAATTGGAAGACAACTTAAATTAAAACAAACATTAAATTCAAGAAATTAAATAAAGAACTAGGGTCAACCCTCATCCAAACATAAAGAACCACTCACTATTCATTATAATAAAACTGAAATTCAACATTAAAATTAAATAACAAAGTAAAGGAAAGAAAGCTTAGGAGTGGAATTGAAGCTGCAATCATTGTCCCGAATACCGCTCAAGCTCGTCTTTGGAGTCGCCCAAATCAAAGTTGAGTTGTTGAAAGTCAATTTCCAATTCTTGATCTCTAAGAATTAAATTACAGAAAATTTAAAACTAATTAACTAATTGAATGTAAAATTTAAAAATTGATTAACCTAAATCTAACCCTAACTATCTACTAACTACTCCTAATTGCTCTTCTCTAAGTCCTAATTACTGCTCTCTGCCTTAATTGCAGAGTAACCTCTTAAATAGATGAAAAATTACAAGAAAACAGCGTTTGAATCGGATTAAAACTAGCCTTTTGCCAGTACCTACTGCCGACGGTAGGTTGAGCCCTACCGTTCGTAGTAGGGTTCTGCCTACTGGTTCTTTCTTGACGTCGTGGACCTACTGCCGAGGGTAGGTTAGCCTACCATCGCTGGTAATGTTTTGCCTTGCCTCTTTTTGTAATCTCCGGCCCTACTGCCGACGGTAGCTTAGCCTATCTCAGGCAATAGGTCATCTCTGTTGGTGCCGGCTTCATTTTCGCTCTGTTTTCATTCGTTTTCATTTCCTTTCATCATTTTCTCTCCCGGAAGGCATCTAAAACAAGAATGAAGTGTATTATCCCAAAATAAATACTTTTACATATTAAAAACATCAAAAATCGATGAAAATATCATAGAGAAATATAGATAAATAAGTACATTTCAAATACTCCCACACTTATCCCTTGTTTGCCCTCAAGCAACACAAACTAAATAGATAACACAGAGGAGTTTAAAACTTTTGTTTTGGAAAAACAATACACAAAAACAAGAGAGGCCGACTTAAAATAATTAAAATCACAAAACGGCCACAGGTAATGGTAGTAGAATTAATTACAAAAACAAAACGAAAATTAGCAAAACTAAGAAAACTAAAGACAAAGCGACTTCAATAGGATATTTCACTACCTAATACCAAAGATAAATCAAAATAAACGAACGACAAGAATCATTAAGTCCACTACAAGTCATTAAAAATCTTTACAGATCAGAGGTGTGTATGAAAAGCTCATGCCATTTTTCACAGAAGAAAAGGAATGTCAAGTAATTAGTACAATGAAATAATTTAAAAGACAACGCTTACAAATTCAGGCTTCTCTATAACTTATCCACTCTAAAATCTATTATAGGTCGTTCCCGGATAAGGTAGGACTTTTCGACTTGTAATATTAGGCTTGGGATGTAAATAGGGTAACAAACGAAGGTAAAAGGAGAACAAAAACAACTGGGATAGAACTAATGCAACTGAAAGGAAAAGATAGCAAAATTAAAGAAGACTTTCTAGCCGTTTTTCTCACTCTTCTCAACCACCCTTGAATATCCTACTTCGTTCTTTTTAGTGCACACCCTACCTAATAACATTTTTCTTTAGGTATACATGAATTACCCAGAAAAAGAGAGATCTATGCTCGATTATTTTAAAGAATTATTGTAAAATAATCATATTTTTCTTCTTTTTCTGCTATTCTTTTTTGTTTTTTTCACTTTTTTCTCTTTTCTATTTTTTCTCTTTTCAAGCATCGATTTCTTTTCTTTTTCTCTCTTTTCAACAGCCATAAGCACTGACCATTTGAAATACCCAAAATACCCCTTATCTTTTTTCACATGGTTTTCTTTCTTTCTTCACTCCTTCACCACACACTTATTTGTTTTTCTGACTCAAAACGGCCAAAAGTCTATACTAACCATTAGCTCCACGAATTAAGGTTTTTATGTATTGTGAGGTTAAAAGAACAAAGAAAAGAAGGTATTAGAACCCTTAGAATGAAGGCACAAAAAGTGAACTAGGGATTGATTTTATATAGGATATGGCAAGAAATGCACAAACGGTTCAAAGAAAGCCTAAGACCATCATTTTCGGGACCATCCTAGATTAGAATGCTTTGCTTTTAAGGACAGAGAATTATGAAATTGTAGGCAAAGACCCAAAAATGATTATCATTATGCTAATTACCCAAGATTCATAGGATTCTATTACTTAAACAACATTTACAAGAACATACAAACCATTGATCATGAAGAAAATCAGTAAACAATGGTTTTCAAAGTGATTAAGTCATCTGCCTTTTCTGAAAAAACTAAAGAATTTTTGCAGTTATGAATTCTACTAAAAGTGGCAAAACAAAAATATTTTTGGATTTTCTAAAAATAATAAAAAGAAAATAAAATAGAAGTTTTCTAAAATTTCAAATTTCCTGTTTTTTTATGGAAATTTTCAAATAAACTACTAAAAGTTAAAATAATATAAGGAAGGACGAAAAAGGAATAAAAGATGAAACCCTTCCCCTACCCCCTCCCCCACACACACTTAAATCACATTGTCCTCAATGTGGGGGTTAGAATAAAGGAAAACGTAAAAGAAACACATACATGGGAAGCAATCCCGCAGGTATAAAGAGATAAAGCATATTGGGAAGCCATCCCCACACAAAAACAAAGCAAGTAAAAGAAAACAATTAATTGCAATGAGACAACATAAAAAAGGAGTTTAAGTAATGTGGAAACGAAAGGTTTAGGGAGGTTATCCCGTGGTTGCTTGAGCAAACAACCCATCTATGTTTTTGGAGATATTTGCAAAGTGCAGCTGCTAGGGGACCTACCGTCCCCGATAGGTCTATGCTTTTCTAGTGTACAAGTCGTCGACAAACCTACCACCGACAGTAGGATAAACCAACTGTTCGCGGTAGGCTTCTGCTTGTGCTCGCTGGAAGGTGGTTCGTGGTGTGTAATCTAGCCCTCTTTCGCTCCTGATTGATCTAAGGATACATACAATGTATAAGCTGTAGCATGGGCACACAAATCTCTAGGAATTCACAACACCATGAACAAACGACCAAGATAAATCACTGTAAATAAAGGAAGAAAAACAGGGAAAGTAAGGGTACAAGACCAAATTACAACACGGTATCATGGCCATTTTTACTCGTTTAGAAGAACGAGAGACTCCTTCCGAAGGGTTCCCACATCTTCATCGAAATATGGTTTAAGGCGATAACCATTTACCTTAAACGTGCCTTATGTAGGGTGGGTTACCTCTATACTGCCATACGGAAAAACTTTTCTTATTGTGAATGGCCAGAACCATTTTAATTTAAGTTTTCTATGAAAAAGGCGAAGACAGGAGTTGTAGAAGAGCACACAATCTCCTTCTTTGAATTCCTTTGTGACCAAGTGTCTGTAACGTCATTGCTTCGTTTTTCCTTGTATAAGTTCGAGTTCTCATATGCTTGATATTGCCATTTATTGAGCTCATTCAGTTAGAGTAATCTTTGTTTACCAGAACGAATATAGTCAAAATTTACTAGTTAGATTGCCCAGTGGGCTTTATGCTCAATTTCGACAGGTAAATGACATGATTTTACATATAAAGACAGAAAGGAGTACATCCAATTGAGGTCTTGTAACCCATCCTATTGGCCCACAGAGCATCATCTAGCTTAATACTCCAGTCTTTTCGGGTACTATCAACAATTTTCTCAAGAATACGTTTAATTTCCTTATTCACTACTTCTAACTGACTGTTAGCCTGAGGATGATAGGGAGTAGCTAGTTTATGAGTTACTCCCAATCTTTTAGGCACTTGTTTAAGTTGTTGGTTACAAAAGTGCATATCTCTAACACTTAAATAACTCTAGGGATACCAAAACGAGAGAATAACTTTTTTAGGAACTTAACTACAACTCTAGCATCGTTCATAGGTAAGGCTTGCGCCTCAAACCATCTAGACACATACTCTACAACGACCAAGATATATTGATTATCAAAAGAATTAGGGAAAAGACCCATGAAATTGATACCCCAACAATCAAACACCTCACAAACTTGAAAAGTAGTCATAGGCATAACATTGCGTTTTGATATACTACCTATACACTGGCAATTATCACGTTCTATTGCATATCTTTTTGCATCCTTGAACAAGGTTGGCCAGTAAAAACCTGATTCGAGTACCTTTTGAGCGGTCCCGTTAACTTGATAATGTCTGCCGACTGGACCCTTATGACAATGCTTCAAGATTTCTTCTGTTACAGGGTGAGCCACGCATAGTCTGATTATTTGGTCCACACATTGACAAAAAAGGTATGGGTCCTCTCGAAAATAGTACTTCAAGTTTGCAAAGAATTTCTTCCTCTTCTAGGTGTTACCTGCAAGCATAACATTTGAAACCAAATAGTTAGCTATCTCGGCATACCAAGGTGAGCCATCAATAATAGTTTTACAGAAGAGAAGGTGTTCATCTGAGAATGTGTCGGTAATCTGTCCTTCATACAGCGATTCTAAACTGGGATTCTCTAGTCTAGACAGATGATCGGCTGCCATATTTTGAGCTCCCTTTTTATCTTTAATTTCCAAATCAAATTCTTGCGAAAAAAGTACCACTTAATAAGTCTAGGTTTAGCATCATTTTTCAAAAAAAGATACTTCAATGTGGAACGATCAGTATAAACTATGACTTTGGAAAGGATTAAATAAGGACGAAATTTCTCAAACGCGAATACTGTTGAAAGCAACTCCTTCTCGTGGTTGTGTAATTCGGTTTGGTGTTTGTTAGGGTCTTGCTTGCATAGTATATCGGTTGGAAAAACTTACCCTTCCTTTGGCCTAAAACAACACATATAGCATAATCACTGGTATCACACATTAATTCAAAGGGAATTGACTAATCTGGAGAAACTAAAATGGGAGACTTCGTGAGTTTTTCTTTAAGCAAATTAAAAGAATCTAAGAAATTATCATCAAAATTAAAAGACATATCTTTCTCATGCAATACAGTAAGAGGTTTTGTAATTTTTGAAAAATCCTTTATAAATCTCCTATCAAACCCCGCATGTCCTAAGAAACTCCTAATCGCTTTCACAGAGGAAGGCAGAGATAACCTTCCAATTGTCTCTATTTTAGCTCTATCTACCTCAATGCCATGTTCAGAAATTTTATGACCTAAAACTATCCCTTCTTGAACCATAAAATGACATTTTTTCCAATTTAAAACAAGGTGAGTTTCCTCACATCTTTTTAAAACTTTTTGTAGATTAGACAGGCAAACATCAAAAGAATTTCTAAAGATAGAAAAATCATCCATAAAGACTTCCATGATATCCCCTACCAACCCTTCAAAAACAGGAATCATATAAAGTTGAAAAGTAGCAGGAGCATTACACAAACCGAAAGGCACACGTTTGTATGTGAATATATTGTATGGGCATGTGAATATGGTTTTCTCCTGGTCCTCGGGGGCGATGGGAATCTGGAAATAGCCCAAGACTTTGTCTAGAAAGCAATAGAAGAGGTGGCCTGCTAACCATTCCAGCATTTGATCGATGAAAGGAAGGGGGAAGTGATCCTTTCGAGTGGCTTCGTTCAATTTTCTATAATTGATGGTCACCCTCTATCCAGTGATTACCATTGTTGGGATTAGTTCATTCTTCTCATTTGCCACTACCATCTTTCCACCTTTTTTTGGTACCACTTGTACCAGGCTTACCTAAATATTATTAAAAATTATAGTGTTAAAAATAAATAATAAAGCATAACAAATACAATTTAATCAATAACCAAGTTACTTATTACATCATAATTTAAATACTCTGAAACTCAAAAAAGTTAATTATTTCTTTAATCGAAATGTTATTGTAAACACAATTTCTTCTTTTAGACCCGACCTTCAAAAATTTCTGCATCTTGGAGGAGAATCAGGGTTGCAATAATCCATTACACCTCAAAATATTGTGCTTTTGATAGCGTCCGTGACTCCGCTTCATATTTGGAAGGTAAAGGTAAAACTCAAATGGTGCTTCTCTCCATGATGTTTAGTTCACTGTTGGATAAACAGTTGCCTCATATGTCCTTTTATAAGATTCTTTAGAGTAGACAGATGATACTAGAGTTGTCATAATATTCTCACCGTTAACAACCAAAACATGAGAGCAAGGCAATCTGTATAAATGCCACTTTCCACAACTGCATAATGTGTTACCTATGTGTAGTGTATACACATGATTCCCTCTCCCATCACCATGAATTGTTGACTAAACATTGTATATACCCGTCTGAGGATTATATTGTATTACTTTATGTGCACGTGATTTTCTTTCATTTGCTATAAATTTATCTCATGCTTGTTTTAGAAACGGATGTCTACAATTGTGAGCTTCTTCCCTATGTTGGTCGAAATACTAGATTATCTTATTGAAAACAACTTCAACCAGGGCTTTTAGAGGCAGTGCTCGTGAGTCTTCAGGACACTATTTAATGATTCTAAAAGAGCGTAATCATTATTCCCACTCTTTATCCACTATCATAAGCTAAGGTCCATTTTTTCTTGGGAATAGTGACAAGCAATTGTAGGCTTCCAGTCGTATTCTCTTGATCTCTTTAATCAATAGTTCTACAATGGCAAAAGCAAGTGGAAAAATATTATTGTTATCATCCCAAGAACTTGCAGTCAACAACGCCCCCTTTTAAGCTCCCCTAAAATGAGTCTGTCAATGGATATAACAGGTTGACGGTGATGAAATCCCAATATTGAGGGTTCAAGAGACCAGAACATGAAATTGAAGATTTTCTATGTCTGGCTGTTGTTATGGTGATGTAACCAATAAACAATGGCTCCAGGATTAGCATCTTGTATTTCCCTCATATATTGGGGAAGAATAGCAAAAGTGGAATTCCAATTCCCAAATAATAGTTCAATTGCATATTTTTAGCATACCAACCTTTTTTGTAAGAGCATCCCAACTGAAATATGGCTTGGACTTCTGGGATTATATGACTTATAGGGTTTTTATATATGATCATATAAGATAAATAACACTGTTTGCAATGTGACGAGTAGGCACATTCCGATGGGTGTTATGGATTAACCGTATGAGGCATGTGTGCTCTAGATTATATATTGTTATCTACCACTTGCTGTGTGTCGCCTTTTTAATAATATGCATGTACTACGAACAAATCTGCTCATCTGATGAGTGTGCACACTTGGTTATCCACTGGTCAAGCTTACATTTAACCATTTTAAACTCTTGAGCCATTTGTATCGAACATTTCTTGATTGCGTAAACAGTCTGCTCCTTGTCAAGAAACCTTATTTTTGGGTGTAGGTCCTCTATTGATTCATTCCACTCATCGATATAGACATTATTTTTAGTTTCCATATCATCAAGTTGTGCCCCTGAACCGATATCCCTGAAGTACTCGTATTATTGGAAGTCAGGCTCGTGATGAAGAATCAACATCATATAAAATGTGAGATAGAATAGGTAAGGATGCACTTGCTATATTTGGAAGCCTGTCTCCATGTATATTTTCATCATCATGAGTTCACCATTGTCTACGTTATTAGGTCCATCTAACTCGG
The DNA here is from genome assembly GCA_028651295.1 of Catharanthus roseus. NCBI lineage: Eukaryota > Viridiplantae > Streptophyta > Magnoliopsida > Gentianales > Apocynaceae > Catharanthus > Catharanthus roseus. Next base: position 32,089,782 of record JAPQWS010000159.1, on the reverse strand, counting down.
GATCACTATCCACATTAGATGTCAAGCCTAATAAGTCTACTACTGTGGCTCTATAAACTATTGGTGGATTGGTTGCAACCATCTTCATGTCATGGTGAATCCCAGAGGATATATGATATAGTAGGGACAATTCTAACCGTAGCCATTGTTGAAAACCGTGACTTAATGGCTGCAAAATGTCACCATGAGCTCTGATTGTGTTTCTGTGATGTTAGATAAACATTGGACTTGCTCAAAATCAACATGAATATGAATTGGAGTAGCACTAAATTTAGGTTGAATTCTCCATCTTAACTCTATTTTGTTATCATCATTTAAACCCACTGCTAAATAGAATACGCGGTTTAATTCTGGGGAGAAATTAGGCTACCACATTGTCATGCGAATCTTCTACCCAGAAGGACCAATCCTTGTATAACTGCAAATTTTTTTTATCATTTCTGAATGTGAAATTATACATATTAGAGTCCAAGGTTTTTGTGTAGTGCCTGTAAAATAGGGAGGCCATTATCGTAATGTATTTCAATATCCCAATAAAGAAAGAATCTGATTGTATTTGAGAGTGGCATTTTGAACGATATTGTAGAATAACGAGTAACCCTAAACATAAAAATTATAATAAATAAAATACAGATGATATAATTAATTAAAATATTCAAGAAAATGAATAACGGTAATAAATATTTATTTATAAAAAGGAACAATATTTAAAAAAAATTATAAGGCATAAATATAAATATAAATTCTAACATGTAACATGAATATTTCTAAACAAATTATATAATAAAAATATGACAAAAATAAATAAACAAGACAAAAAGATACAAATATAAAAATTACTTTAAACAGTAACAAATATTTGCTTTATAAAAAATAAAAAATAAAAAATTATGACATATATAATAAATAAAAACACAAATATTAAAATATAACATAAATATTTAAACAATTTAAAAATAATAAACGTAAAAATTAAAATATAACAAAGGTAGAATAAATTATACACTCAAAATAATAAATATTAACATAGTTAGTTCATGTACATGAGTATTCTTTTTTATGGAAAAGGTGTCCATTGAGAATATAAGTCTTTTTATTTAGAAGTATACCCTCAAGCAAATCACGGAAGTAGTCACATTGGCTCATAAACAAGATGTAATTAGCAAAAAAAAAAAAAAAGGTGATTGAATAGTTGGTAAAAGGCACCAAGTATTGCTATGAAAGTGCAAAAAATTTCGAGAAAGTTAAAAAATGTTAGTATTTTTATGAATTATATTAAATAATATATGTGGATATCCATAAAAGATAATGGATATCTCAAATAAAGCTGAAACTATCTCTTGAAGAGATAGAATTTCATGACAAGATAAATAACCTAAAGAGATATAATCTCATGAAGAGACAACTGATAGAGTTTTAATTCTATCTTAGTTATATAGAATCTATCCCCTATTCTATCTTTATCTCTTGTATCTCCTAAGCTCCTATTTATAGGGCTTAGGCCTTCAGTTGTAAACACACCTAAGAGAAAAAGCAATAAAAAGTTATCTACTTTCTCTTCTATGTCTTTCTTCCCTATACATTCTTCTAGTAATTCTTTATATTTCTCTTTATATTATCTCTTTCCTTATAATTTATATTTTATCGATTATTCTTTTGTATTAACAATGCTACACCAACAAGTTTTATAACACGTTATCATCACGAGATTCTACCAAGAGTTATTGCCTTCTCGAGGACCAAGCAATTCTATAGCAGTGCTCTCCTATAGCTGAATTTTCGAAGTATTTAATCAAGGCAGAGAGGTATGTCTTTTATTTAGATCTTGATTATAAAACTTGAACTTTTTGCTCATGATAATTTTACAAAAAATATTATCTGGATATATAGTGTGTCTTGAAGACACCAATAAATAAATATATTTAGTTAAAAGTGTCTTGAAGACACGATTATAGTACTATAAAGCATTAAAGCTACCTACATTAAAAAACTTTAGAGGAAATATAAAACCACCAAAAGCTGATAGCTATGGAAACAGCAGCTGTTTTTCTATTGTACTAGTGGCCAAAATATTTTATTTTTATTAGTAGCATACTTCTATCACATATGAATTTCTCCTCAATCAAAATCTACGGAGAAAAAAAATTCTATCATTATCTTGTCTCTAATATGCTCCTGCAGTAACAATATCGAGAAAAAATATTTTAGAATATTTTATTATATTAGTATTATATCTCCTTGAGACTGAAAAGAAAGTGAGTCATTAATGAAATATTGCAATGCTGGCCAACCAATTGATTTTATGTCATTCCCTGAAGTGAATGCATTAAACTTACAATTTTGTCTATAAAAGTATATTTTGTTCGTGACCACAGCAGTGCTATAAATATTATTTATAGTCATCACAGTGACTCAACAAAGTCTTAATGTACAGATATTTTCCAGAAGTAAAAATAGTGAGAAAGGGAAAGAGAATATATTTCAACACTTCAAAAAATAATTATCGATGCAATATGTTCTATGCCTAGAGTATGTCATTTGAATTGTTATCAAGCATCGTCTAGAAAACAAGATGAAAGTGGCGTTTACTTTCCGAAATTATAATAGTGATGCTATTACTAACGACATCAAAATGGCAAATGCAAATGATGTTAAATTATTCAAATATATCCAAATGATTTTTTCTTGACATACTTTAAGGTTGGTAGATATTTTTTCAAAATATCCTATTATTTTCTTTGTATTATTTTCTTTAAAGTTTAGCACTAGTATTTCGTATTGTATAAGGTTGAGGTGGAATGTCTCTTATCAATCTTGGTGCATGTGGACATTTTTGACATAAAAGTCCAAATGTATAACTGGTAGTACAAAGTTCCAGAAGAACTAATTATTTAAAACTCTATAAGAGTTAGCTAATTAAAAGACTCCAGAAAAGCTAGTGAATCTTTACACAAATAGGTCAAATTTGTAATGCATTCTTCTCTACAAAGTGTCGTAGAATATTATTTTTAGTCTCAATGATATTTTTCATCATCTTGAGACTATGGATGAGATTTATGCATTACTATTATTGTTCTACGAAACAATACGTATACTATAAATACTATTGTTTCTTTATTCTAACTTGAATTGCACCAAATATAGGAATTAAATATAGTTGATCAATAAACCTAAAGTTTATTGATTTAAAAAATTATTGGCATGATCGATTAACCATCCAGGATCATTGAAATAAATACGAAGAAAGTTTAGAATTTATGAAATAATATGAACCAGAAGTTTCCTAATAGACAAATTACATGTGCTACGTACTTATTTTAAATGCAAATTATATTATGAATATCACCAATATTACTTTAGGGTTGAATATGTTACTTTGGGATGAGTACAAAAATGTTAATCGATTATCAAAGAGATAGTTGTATGTATATTGTCGACTCGTAACCTGCAGTTAACGATGTCTTAATAATAAAGTCATACTTTAAATTCTCTCAAATGCACAATTTGTCTAATTATACTGATTATAAATATATGTGTATTGAGTTAGTGTTAAGCATCCTACAGATTATGTTCATTTACTAAATGGTCTTGTTTCGTATCAATTTAAGACTACAATGCATCAATTTAAGTAATTATGACTATAACAGCACTTGTTTCGTATTTTTGCCAATATATTATTATAGAATCTCCTCTTTGTAATTTTTTTTGTAGTCAGAAACAGTATATCTCCCATCTATAAATTAAATGTGAGCTATTCATTTTCATCTCCACCAAAAGATAAATAGGTTTATATATGTTGGGCAAAGAATATCAAAAAAGATATTCATAATTTGTTGATTTTGAATGTCCTAACATTAGAGGACAATATACATGGTCAGATGAAAATATTTTTAGTTTGTGTCTCATCTTAATTCTTATATGATGTTGAACTAGAACATCAAATTAATATAGCGAGCATGGTTTTTGACTAACATCTGGCCAATAATGCTCCTTATATATTTGATGTCCACGAAGGACAATCTACCACAGTAAATATATTTCAAACACAACTGAAATATGATAGATTAGCCGATTCCATGAAATGAACTCCTCACATATGAAAGGTGCAACTGTTTAGATTGGTTGATTCAATGTATTATTTCTAAAGGAAATTCAAGAACCTATAAATGGTAATATTATGAGATCTCTACATAATAGATCATGATTGACAATGAATGGAATCACAAAAGTGCAATAGTATTTATGCGTGTAATGGTATTCAATTAGAATAAGAATTTTAAATGAAAGTCTGCAGACTCAAAGCAATAAAGTTCGCATAAGAAGTTTGAAAGCTAATTCAGACAATTAATAAGTACACATGAAGTGTATAAAATTTCTAAAAGGAATTATACATCTGAAGTGTAATCCCAATAGGATATTTATGAATATATATTTATGATATACGAACTATGAAATGAGTATTGCTTATGATTTATTTAAATTTTTTTGTAAAAGCCTAACATTACTTACGAAGAAAAATATTTCTGGTGGAGAATATTATTACTTTTCATAACAACGCACATGCAACTTGACCCTGTATATTGTGTATAGAGCAACTTGACCCTAAACCCTAAACCCTAAAACCCTAAATCCACATAAATCACACCATGCAATATTAACATACACTATGATGGTGTATAGCGCAACCACTTCTTTAACTAGTGCTGAAGAAATAATAGATTATGATTATCTCCTTTTGATTATCTCAAAATTTGAGAAACAATCTAACTCCTGTACAGATGGATATATAATCTATTGATTTTTTATGATCCACACAAATCACACCATGCATTATTAATATACACTATGATGGTGTATAGAGCAACCACTTCTTTAACTAGTGCTGAAGAAAGAATAGATTATGATTGCTGGCTAAAAGGTATGTGATCAAGATGAACTGATTACATTTGAGGTATTTATGCTATATCCTCTTAGACGAAATTCCAATTACATTGGTGGATGGTTACGTGAAGTTTGAGGATATACCATAGGAGATAAGACAAAGATATATGCTCATGAGCTTCAGAAGAGATACAACCAATTAGATTATGGGATAATTTGGAAGATTTATCCACTAAGACATAACGTATAGGAACCACTTTAGATCATTCTTGAATGCATCATGTTAGAAATCTCAAGCGATTATCTTATTGGGGGAGTAATAATTAACATAGAGAATAGTGTATTCTTTTTCCTTCACAGGAGTTTTTTTCCACTGGATTTTTATCTAGTAACATATTTTCTATATAATGGAAATCCAAGGGAAAGATTTATGAATAAAATAATATATGTGGATATCCATCAGAGAATTAGATATCTCAAATAAAGATAAAGTCTATCTCCTAAAGAGATAGAATTTCATGACAATATAAATATCCTAAAGAGACAGAATCTCATGAAGAGATAATTGATAGAGTTTTAATCCTTTCTTAGTTATAATAGAATCTATCTCCCTATTTCATCTATATCTCTTGTATCCCCTAAGCACTATAAATAGCAGCTTAGGCCTTTAGTTGTAAACACACCTCAAAGAAAAAGCAATAAAAAGTTCTCTACTTTCTCTTATATGTCTCCTTTTCTTCCCTATACATTTCTAGTAGTTCTTTATATTACTCTTCATATTATCTCTTTCCTTATACTTTATATATTATCAATTATTCTATTGTATCAACAACACTGCACCAACAAGTTTTATAAGAAGTATTATATTAATTGGAGTTCTTCCAAGAAAAAAATATTAGTTAGAGAAAAAGTATTACTACTAGTACCTTTCTATTTGAGACCCTTCCCGTTTATCTCTTTCTTGGATGCACTTAGATACTTCTCTCTCCTCTTTTGAATTGCATGCATTTGTTTTATGAATAAAATAATGTGAGCATGTGTTTGAAAAACAAAAAAGAAAAGAAAAGGAGTCATATATAAGGGAAGAGGTGCATGTGATAGGTGTGAATGGGTTTTTAAAAATGAGGATGGATAAAATTACGAGCGAAAAATTTCAAAAATTTTCTCTCTCATTTCTCTCTACACTCCAACAACTTCAAACGAAGATCTACTCAAATCCAACTGTCTAAAATCAAAAGAAAAAAGGTTAATATATCATTATATACTCGTTTATTTACAATTTAATCGGTTTAAAAATAAAAATGCACCGGATCGAAAACTAAGGGGCATCCTAAAGAATGTGACACGTATGCCCAGTTGGGTCGAAAGTCTCACTTATTTTTTGCTGGCCATTTAAAATTCAATATTTGGTTTTTTTTTAATTATAAATGTTATTTTTTGTTATATTAATTGTTTTTACTATACTTTATACCATTATGTTAGTATTTTAGTTAATTTCATATTATAACGTGATTAATACATGTACATATGTTAGTGTTTAACTTGTTTAATTGATAATTAATTGTTTAATTTTAATTACATAATTCATATTATGTTTAGTTTGATATAGTAATGTTACTTATTAATGTTTAAATCATTATGAATTTTATTTAATTTTAACCTGTTGTTAATTGTTATTAGTGTTTTATGTCCTTTTCTTTATAGCACTATATGTTTGGATTAGTTTGGAGCCACCTTGGCTTTTGTCAAAGTTAAATGAGTTAGTCATACAAATATTTAAGTAAATTTAGAGATTAAATAATAATAAATAAATTTCTTAATTTATAATTTTAATTTATAATGATTTGAAAATTTTAGTTTAATAATTGAATTTATGAATTACTCCACAAATATTTAAGTACATGTAGAGATTAAATAATAATAGGTATTGTTTAATAATTAATAAAGTTAGTAATTCAAAAAAGTTAATAATTTTTAAATAATAATTTGAATAGTTTAGTTTAAATTATATTGTACATATTGGATTACCTCTATTTTTCTATGTTTGCACTGGCAGTGAAACCCGGAGCAATGCAGGGTAGGTCGTATATCTAGCATTTTGAAATGCGGGGAACAAAATATTGCCATAACTTGGTAGATGATCGAGTGTTGGATGTCATGACTGCAAATAAAGTACGCTGGACACCGTATAGCCAGTGGAGATAGATGGTGTATGGGCATTCACTTGCCACAGGATGATAGACTTCTTCAAGTATGTTGAGCCATACATGCCCGATAGAGTTTTACAACATTTTAAGCCGTTGTAGCATGTTCAATACATCTAATTAGGGCGATCGAATATCATTGGTCTGCTAATAACAAGACCTACCTTGTGAAGCACTATTTCATAGAGGCCTTGTGGCTTGATGCAAACTCACACTTGCTAGATGAGCAGTGAAAGAGGGTGCGTGCTATTATCCCTCCAAGCGCTTGCACTCCTGACTATATGTGGTGGTATCGCATACGGACTCATGCACGGATACAGAATTTCGATAAGCTGCTATGCAGGGTTCAGTTTCCGGAACCTAGTCAGCCAGTCCCTGTCATCTTTATGGACGTGTTACGTCCCTATTATGATGGTGATGATCCCTATATTGCTACAACAATAGCGAGATACAGATAGTTTGCTCAGATCTTGCAGTAGTTTTATCACCAGTAGCGTTAGGCTTATGGCTTGTTATGTATTTTTCCTTTATTACGTAGTTTTTTACAACTTTGTATTTTTTCCTTTATACGTATTTTTTCTTTATTACGTTTTTTCATTCATTTATTTATCATGTTATTTAATTTGACGGTGAATTATACTCTGTACAACATAATAACAAATGGTTAATGTTTAAAAATATTCACAACAATAATTACGGATAAAATATTCACAATATAAATATTTACAAATAAAACCATAAGAACATTATTTAAGATTAAGTAATAATCAATCAATGGTAAATGTTTCATGGTGATTTTGTGAATGGGGATATGCTCTATCATATCTATCATGCCATTCTGCCATCCGAGGCTCCAAGAGATCCACCAATTCCTGACATGGTCATTACAATGATATTGCAACACTGTACTCGTAGGTGGCACCTAAAAGTCATGTTCTATGCGTAGCTGAAAAAAATTATTTATATATTATATAATGAATTAAAATGAAAAATAAAATAAAATAAACAAACAGTTATTTCACATATATAATAAAAATATTATATAACTTACTACAATGTAGTGCTGCTGATCTGACAGGAGGTCAATGACAATGATAATCTCATTTTGGTCATTCTCCGAGTATAATAACAACATCGTTGTTGACCCTCTTTCGGCAAGAAGGACCACAAATAAATTAAATGTATTTGCAACAATGAAGAGAGATTTAGGTACATCCATCTAATATGATTCATCCGGTGCTAGTCCAATCCAATGCTAATAACTGTCCATAATTTTGTTGTAGCTATCCATGCCTCCAAAAAAATTGATGTACAACTGCGCCTTATTTCGCAACTCAAGCCACATTTGTTTTCGGACCTTAGAACATTGGTTTTCATTGCCATTTAAAAAATAATATACCACCTTAAACCCATAGTTTCAATCACCCGCTACATTCACCTAGTGTCGAATGAAAGGATGAATGAAATAGGGGAAAGCATCTGGGTAAGGAAAATCAAGTGTCGAAATAACTGCAACCAAGCCATTAGATGAGATCCCATAACTACGTCCCCTACTACAGCTTCTACCTCTCCTTTTTAGGAGCACATGGTAGCCTACCTCTCCTTAAAACCCTGATCCAGATTCTGACCCAGAACCTAATCCACTGGAATACTTGAATGATTATCTATATGTAATCTGTATGTGCTCCAATATGACTTGTCCCTCTTCGTAAAGTTAGTCTTACATCGGCCTTTACTAATGACCGTGTCAGGAGCCGATGATAACTGCCCACAGGGTTTGATGGCAAAACAAGATGTAAAATCTTTTTCGTATAAGGATGAATCTCCAGAACCTATATGAGCTCCGAATGTGACTTGTCCCTCTTTATAAAGTTAGTCTTACGTCGGCCTTTAGTAATGACCATGTCTGGAGCAGATGACAACAACCCGTCAAGGTTTGATGGCATAATAGGATGTAAAATCTCTTTTGCATAACGACGAATCTCCAGAACCTAGGATACTAGTATTTCACTGAACTCTTGTAAAATACTCAAAAGATCCCATATTTGAAATTCCATGGCAGTCTCTTGGGACGATGGCCATTGAGGCATTCTCACTCCCCGTTTATTACGAGCACTATCTAGAAACGATGAACATCTTTCAACTTAAGAGGGATGTAACTCTGGTATCGTAAGATCAAATCGCATGTACAAGGGAGCTCGTATGAATTTCTAACAAGTGTCCGCACGAATTCAATGGATTAGCAGCGATCTATGAACCTCTCTGTATCTCCCAAAGATAATATTCATTGCCATTAAATAACTTACTTTGTTAGCAAGAATGGCTAACACTAGATTACTCCTGGATTATACTTCTCTTTCATTCGGGAATATTCCAAGGTGCTCTTAATATTAGCTGCATGTCCCTCAATCAGAGAATGAATATTGAGAAAAATTGTATCCAAATCACCATGGCATGTTGAAAGCCAACACTTCAATACTTTGTGTTCACTCTCAACCCGATTCCTGATCTCCAACCTTGAAATGCAAAATCTTACCAGTCCAACCTCTCAAAAATTTACGAGCACGAATTTAACCATGTATCAAACAAGTATCCCAAGAAATCCTGCTTCTTACGCCCTTACTTCAATTTTTTCCAATCTCTCATTGTAATCTGTCTCATGATCAGAGTTAATTTCCTATCTCAATTCCACTTACGAACCTTGATGCTGCATCTTATCGGAGTTAATCTTACAATCATACTTTGATTAATATGTCTCCTGCATAGCATGTGGTAAGATCGATCGAACTCCTCTCCGATCACATCAAACCTTGCTCCTTATCAGTTATAATCATTGTTGGATCTTAGTTTCAAAATATAACTTCTTAATATGTTCGGGCACCCATGCATAAGTTGTAGCTTGTTCATTCTGCATGAAAGCAGTAGCTACAGTGAAATTCGTACCCATCGGAGTCATATCGACAGCCTAATCCAACAACGGCGTGTCGTACCTAAGTAGTATACATAAATATTATAAATTTATGTAGAAACTAAAGCATGGGACTTTAACTAAAATAATGAAACTTATCTTATTAATTAAAAATATTAATTAAACGATCAATAAATTTAAAATAATATTAAGATCGAAACATAACAAATAACGTAATACTACGAAATCAACTAAACAAGATATAAAATCAACTAACATAATAACATAAAAAAAACTAAAAAACTAAGATTAAACAAAAATATTAAACTTAACTATATAATATTGTAAATTTATAAAATATTAAAATTAAACTAAACTAAACTAATTCATTAAAAATATTAATTAAATGATCAATATATTTAAAATAATATTAACATCTAAACTTAACAAATAACATAATAATACAAAATCAAATACACAATATATAAAAAACAACTAAAATAATAACATAATAACATAAAAAAAACTTAAAAACTAGAGATTAAACGCAAATATTAAACTTAAGTATATAATATTATAAATTTAAATATATCCTAAAACATTAAAATTAAACTAAACTAAACTAATTCAATAAAAAATATTACTTAAACGATCAATATATTTAAAATAATATTAGCATCTAAACTTAATAAATAATGTAATAATTCGAAATCAACTAAATAGTATATAAAAAATCAACTAACCCACTAACATAAAAACAACTTAAACTAAGATTAAATACAATATTAAACTTTAGTATATAATATTATAAATTTAAGTATATACTAAAATATTAAAATTAAACTAAACTAAACTAATAAAACTTAACTAATTCATTAAAAATATTAATTAAAATCAATATATTTAAAATAATATTAACATCTAAACATAACAAATAAGATAATAATACGAAATCAACTAAACAATATATAAAATTAACTAACATAATAACATTAAAAAAAACTAGGATTAAACATGAATATTAAACTTAAGTATATATATTATAAATTAAAATATATACTAAAATATTAAATTAAACTATACTAAACTAATTTATTAAAAATATTAATGAAACGATCAATACATTTAAAATAATATTAACATCTAAATTTAACAAATAACTTAGTAATACGAAAAATCAACTAAACTGTAGGCTTTTTGGGCCTATTATTTCCTCACATCTTATTCTATTTCTCCAGCCCACTTTAAATCCCAATGATGTACTAATAGGCCTCGGTAGAAGATAAGACGGTTGAACTAGTCAAAGAGATGTCGGGCCAAGCCGGGCCAACCTGGCTCGCTGGTTGTGACTCAGACCACTATTTAAATCTCTCTTTCTCGCCTCCTCGGGAGAGACACGCCCTCAGTCATTTCTTCTTCTCCTCTTTTCTGCTCCACCAACCTTCTGTCTTCTCCTTTCTTCACCGCAGCTTACCGCGACTGTTGCTCTCCTTCTTCGCTTTGTTTCTGTGCCACCGTCACTGTCATTGTGATCGACGCCTTGTTACGGTCTCTTGGTTAATCGCTGTTTCTAGTATGAGAGAGAGAGAGATAGAGAGAGAGAGAGAGAGAAAGAGAGAGAGAGAGAGAGAGAGAGAGAGAGAGAGACCCGAAAAGAGAGAGAGACAACCGGTTTATTCTGTGTTTTTTAGGCCCCGTGACAAAGGGATCCTTTTTATACCGATTGTGTTTCTTTTCGCCAGCCCCTCAAGGCGGCGAGTGGGTACTGCTTTATCCACCGCCGGATCGGACTCTAGGGCGGCAGGTAAGGTCTCGGTTATTTTACAGTTACCATTTTTATTAACAGTTTGTGTTGTTGCCTGTCATTGTCATTCTGGCTTGGACTGACAGTGAAGGAGGAGAAAAGAAGACTATTTTTGTAATAGTTTTAGACTGTATTTTTATTCCGCTGTGTTTTGATTATAATTAGAAAGTTGTAATAGTAAATAGATCTAACAAGTGGTATCAGAGTCTGGAAATGACTACAAGTTTCCGGTCCTCTCGACGGTGCAGGCAACCTCTCGGAATTCCAGATCTGAGGGAACTGTTGAGTTCCTCATAACTGGCCAGTGAAGTACTGCTTGACTCTTTCTTCTTCTATTTTTCTTCCGGTTAATATTTTTGTTGCTCGGTTCTGACTTTGTTGTGTTGGAGTGCTGCATTTTTTGTGGTATTATTGTTATTGTTTTTGTTTTCTAAATTGTGTTACGGTTCGGGCTGCTCCTTTTTGTTTCTGTTGCTGTTCTTGTTTTTCTGGTTTTTTTCTATGCATTTGTGGTTTTGTTGTGATTCTGTTTTCTTTTTTGAAAAATACAAAACCCAAGTCTGGCTTGAGTCCGAGAGACTTCAAGTAGCTGTGTCTTGGCATGTTTTTCAATTTTTGTTGTTATTCAGTTTGCAACATTCCTTTTATCTTTTTCTGTTTTGTTGTTTAGCTGTCTATCAGCCCATAACTGCTATTTATTTCTCTCTGTTTTTGTTATTTACTGCTATTGCGCTTTTCTGATTGTTGAGATTCATGCGTTACACGTTCTTTCTTTTGTGCCGTTTTTCAAAGAAAAAATCCGGGTTATTTTATTGGTAAGACAAACTTTTTCAAATCTTTTATTTTTCTAGCCATTAAATTACTCTTATTTGCCATTAAAACAGTCGGTTCAAAAAATTCAAACCGACAAGTTTGATGTAAATCTGACTTTGTAATGTGGCAGAGAAAAATGAAAGTAGTTTTGGTCTAAAATAAAATTGCACCCGCTATTTGTAGCCCCGAAGAGTATCCGGAATCTTGGACGGGCAAAAATTCTTGTTGAAAAACTTGGTGATGCACACAATTTCCTCACTTTGTATTTAACCGACAATGTTTTACGAGAAATTGACGAAAAAGACAACGCTTTCGAAATCTGGACTAAACTTGAAAATTTATATTTGGGAAAATCATTATCAAATAAAATTTATTTAAAAGAACAGCTTTTTGGTTTTAAAATGAGCGGGTCAAAAACACTTTCAAAACATATGGATGATTTAAATAAAATCATTTTGAAACTTCAAAACATTGGAGAGAGAATCTCCGATGAAAATACTGCCATTATTTTATTAAATGTCTTGTCTGAATCTTACAACGATGTTAAATCTGCCATTAAATATGATAGAGATGGTTTATCTCTTTCCGATGTTAAATATGCTTTGAAATGGAAAGATTTGGATTTAAGAAAAGAAAATGAACTAAACGGAGAGAACCTTTACGTGCGAGGGAGAGTTGACTGGAGGGAACCTCTTAGTCATAGGTCTAAAAGTAAAGGGAGGTCCAAATCTCGAGAAAAAAATAAAGTGAAATGTTTTTATTGTAACAAGGAGGGGCATATGAAAAATAAGTGTTTTAAAAGGATCAAAGATTAAAAAAAATGTAAACATGGTAAAGGGAGTGATAAAATTGACAAAACCCACGTTTTTTATTCAAATGGTAATTCCATGTATTCTGGGGTTTTGTGTGTGTCCCCTTCCCCTTCTTGTTCTAAAGTTGTTGATCATTGGATTCTTGATTCTGGATGTTCTTTTCACATGACACCCAACAAACACTAGTTTTCATATTTCAAACCCCTAGATCATGGAAAAGTTTACATGGGAAATAATCAAGTTTTTTATATTAAGGGCATTGGGAATATTTTCATTAAAATGCATGATGGCGTGACTAAGAAACTCACTGAGGTGACATATGTGCCCTACCTGCATCGGAATCTAATCTCCCTTGGTTATTTAGATTCACTTGGTTTTTCTTACAAATCCAAAAATGGTATTTAAGAGTTTGCAAAGGAAACCTAGTCATGCTTAAAAGTTTTAAAAGGGAAAGTTTATACATTCTCATTGGAAAAACAGTTTGTGATTCAACTGCTTTATTTTCAAAAACTGTCCCTGAAAAGACTATGTTGTGGCGTCGGCGGATTGGCCACATTAGTGAGAAGAGATTGTTCTATTTACAAAAACAAAATCTTTTATATGGTGACAAAATTGATTCTTTGGGATTTTATGACTATTTTGTTTTGGGAAAACAGCACAAAATCATTTTTTCAACCAGCACACACAAGTCCACTTCAGTACTTGACTATGTGTAATTGTGATCTACGGGGGCCATCTAAAAAGGTCCCACCTTATGGTGGTAATGTTTATTTCTTATCTATTATTGATGATTTTTCGAGGCATGTTTGGGTTTTTCTTTTAAAAACAAAAGATCAAACTTTTGAAAAGTTTTGTGAATAGAAACGTCTTGCCGAAAATCAATCTAGAAATAAACTAAGAACAATTAGGACTGATAATGGTCTTGAGTTTTGTAATCGAAAGTTTGCTGATTTGTGTGTATCGCATGGCATCTTACATCATAAGATGGTTAGGTATAATCCCCAGCAGAATGGAGTAGCTGAGAGGATGAACCGTATCATCACGGATAAGGTTAGATGTCTTATAGTGTCGTCAGGTGTCCCAAAACCCTTTTGGGGAGAAGCTGTAAGTATGGTTGTCTACCTCATTAATAGATCCCCTTCTACCGCCATAAATTTTAGGACTCCTATAGAACTTTGGTGTGGTTAACCCCCTAACCTATCCAACCTTTTGAGTCTTTAGGTGTGCTTCTTTTGCACATCAGAAGGAGGGTAAGCTAGATCCTAGGTCTAGAAAGGGAGTGTTGTTAAGATATCCTAGCGGGGTGAAGGGTTATAGAGTGCAGCTCAAAGGTGAGCCGGGAATAAGGGTAGTCATCAGTAGGGATGTCATCTTCAACGAGTTAGATATGTCCTGTCTTAAGGATAAACCTGTCTCCGATAGTCCTTCCAGTGTCCCCACAGTAGGTAGTATTCCTGTGGAGGTGCAGATCACCTCTGAACCCTCACAAGAGCACACACAAGAGCCTAAAACTAATGAAAAGTTAGATACACCGTCTAGTAGTATACCCGATGTGACTAGTATACCCGAAACCCATATTCCTGAGATAGAAGTTTCTGATGAAGAAGAGGAACACCCTGAGGCTCAAGCTCATTCCCTTAGAGATTACCAGCTGTCTAGAGATAGGGTCAGAAGACCGCATAAGGAACCCACTACATATGGTTACTCATATATAGTATCAAATGTATTTGCTGTTGCATCTTATGTAGAAGAGAAGGAACCTTTGTATTTTTCTGAGGTTTTGAAAAGTCCTAATCGCTCTTTATGGTTACGTGCTATGGATGAGTAGATGTCCTCTTTAGGTAAAAACAAAACCTGGATTCTTGTTCCAAAACCCTCAAAACAAAAATTAGTTGATTGCAAATGGATTTTTAAAATCAAAGAGCCTGAGTCTGCTAATGAACCTCCAAGGTTTAAGGCCAGGTTGGTTGCGAAAGGTTTTTCACAAGTTAAGGGCATTGATTTTAATGAAATTTTTTCTCCCGTCGTTAAATACAAAAAGATTAGGATACTTCTTGCTCTTGTTGCCTTTTTTGATCTTAATCTTGAACAACTTGATGTGAAAACTGCTTTCTTGCATGGTGATCTCGAAGAGACCATTTATATGCGTCAACCACCAGGTTTTAAGGTTAAAGGTAAAGAACATATGGCATATATTCTGAAAAGTCCTTATAGGGACTTAAATAGTCACCTAGACAATGGTACAAGAGGTTTGATTCTTTTATGTTAAAAGTTGGTTTCTTTAAAAGTAATTATGATACCTGTCTTTATTTCTGTGGAAATAATGTTGATAGTGCTATTTATCTATTGCTTTATGTAGATGATATGTTAATTGTGTGTAAACATAAAGCCAAGATTGATAATTTAAAGTCCTTGCTCAAGTCTAAATTTGACATGAAGAATTTAGGGTCAGCATCTAGGATTCTTGGGATAAACATAACTAGAGATAGGGCTGACTGCTCCTTATTCATATCTCAGAAACCTTTTCTTCAGAAAATTATTTCCAAGTTTTCGATGCATTTATGCTAGCCTGTTATTATCCCACTTGCGAGCCATTTCAAACCTTCCAATAAAGCTTGTCCCAAAACTGAAAGTGAGAAGAGCCATGGCAAACATTCCCTATAGAATGGCCATAGGTTCTGTTATGTACTCCATGATATCCACCCGACCTGACATTACTTTTTCTATAAGCCTTCTCAGCAGATTCATGTCTAACCCGGGGAGGGATCATTGGGCACCTCTCAAGTAGTTGTTACGTTACCTTAATGGAACTATAGATAGGACCTGCACTATCACATTTGGTCTGATGTGTTTGAACTAATTGGTTATGTCGATTCTGACTCTGCAAGTGACAAGGATGGTAGAAAATCTACCTCATCCTATTTCTTTACCCTAGCGGGTAATTGCGTTTCATGGAAGTCTCAGTTACAGCCGGTAGTTGCTTTGTCAACTACTGAGGAAGAATACATCGCGGCCACGAAGGCAATCAAGGAAGCCATATGGCTTCAAGTGCTTTTAAATGAATTGCATGTTTTACATTCAAAAGTTATTATTTATACTGATAGTCAGAGTTGTTTACATTTATGCAAAAACTCAGTTTATCACGAAAGGACAAAGCATATAGATGTCAAATATCATTTCATTAGGAAAAAAGTCTCTAGTGGTTTAGTTGACATAGATAAAATTAGTACTAATGATAATCCTGCCGACTTTGGTACTAAAATTATAAGCTCTGACAAGTTTATGTTTTGCAAGGACTTCCTTCACTTGGACACGAGTTGACTCTTATTGAGTCATTGAAGGTTGGAAAAATATGTTCGATGTGGAGATTGTAGGCTTTTTTGGTCTATTATTTGCTCACATTTTTTTCCATTTTTCCAGCCCACTTTAAATCCCTATGATGTACTAATGGACCTCAGTAGAAGATAAGACGGTTGAAATGGTCAAAGAGATGCTAGGCCAACCCGGCCCCCCCGTTTGACTCGGACCACTATTTATATCTCGCTTTCTCGCCTCCTCGGTAGAGACACACCCTCAGCCTTTTCTTCTTCTCCTCTTTTCTGCTCCACCGACTTTCTATCTTCTCCTCCTTTCTTCACCGCGGCTTACTGTGATTGTTGCTCTCCTTCTTCGCTTTGTTTCTGTGCCTCCATCACTGTCATTGTGATCGACGCCTTGTTTTGGTCTCTTTGTTGGTCGCCGTTTCTGGTAAGAGAGAGAGATGTCAAAAGGAGAGAGAGACGACCGGTTTTATTCTGTGTTTTTAAGGCCCCGTGACTGAGAGACCCCTTTTATACCGATTGTGCCATTTTTCTTGTCGTTGGCGCCTCGACGTGGCTCGTGGACACTCGCCGTGTTTGGCGTCTTCACTGGCTCGGTACTCCTTTATCCGCCGTTAGATCGGACTCCACGGCGGCAGGTAAGGTCTCGGTTATTTTATAGTTATTTCCTTTACCATTTTTATTAACAGTTTGTGCAGTTTTTGGCATTACCGTTCTGGCTTGGACCGACGGTGGAGGAGGAGAAAAGAAGACTATTTTTATAATAGTTTTAGGTTGTATTTTTATTCCACTGTGTTTTGATTATAATTGTTATAATAGTAATTAGAAAGTTGTAATAGTAAATAGATCTAACATAAACAATATATAAAAAATCAACTAATATATATATATATATATATATTAAAACAAAAGCATAATGATGACATGTGGCACCCTCTTCTTTCTTTTTCTCCATGCAAAATAAATAAATAGAGAATATACGAGATAATTAATAAGAAAAGAGATAATTATTGATTAATAAAAATAAACTCTTTAAAAGATGAATTTTTATCTCGTGTAAACTCCTATAAATAGGTATATTATAAATTCAAAATAAACTTTTTTATCTTTGTAACATCTTTATCTAAAGCAATCAAAATAGATATATTTATAAATTCAAAATTAACTTTTTTATCTTCATCTAAACTTATTAATGACCTCAACTACAGTTCTGGCTCCCTCTATAAATATTCAGGTAGTGCAAACTCAATTATAGTTCAACGAACTCAAGGAAGATGAGGAAGAATTCCGGCGGATGCGACTTGAAATGGCTCTTAGAATCAAATCCCTCCGCGCATTATCAGTGCTTATCTCAAGTTTATTTTCTATCTCAAGTATATAAAAATAGTTTCAATTTGTACCATTTCTATCTCCACAGCTATCTTGAGGCTGCGGAGCAAGATGTTAGAAGATATGAGAGATATTTTTGGAGGCTCCCACCATCCCACAAGGTTAAATTATGCTTTTCAAGGGTTCACAATTCACTTGCAAAATTTATTGGTGTCTTTTTCCCTTTCAGAATTGACTATTTGTACAGAGGTGTTCTAGAAATGTCTGCAATTGAGTAACAAATGGATTGGATCGACTTGTTTCATTCTTTTCATTCATTCAGCAGATTTATTTCTTAACATTCTTTGATCAATTTTATATATTTGGTTTCGTTTTCTTCTGGTAATGGTATTAACGTTGTTGTTTTTGAATTTTTAGGTTTCTGAGTTTTGGATTATTGGGATGCCAATATAAGAGGGAAAATTAAGAGAAAGTGGAAGTTTAATCTGTTAGAGATTCTTGGGATCTCGAGATTACCTAATCCTATGCAATATGTGTATATTCATGAGTTGGTGTACTACTGTAATTGCTAGATTACCTTAATTCATTAGAATTCTTTGTTCTGCACAACTATATTAATTTGGCTACATTAGCTGAGTAAATCATAAATCAGAGGACTATTTTTCCTATTCACAATTTCTATTTATTTCTTAATTTTTACAAATTTCACCCAAGGAAGATCGGATAAAATTAAACGTCGATGTTGCTTTCTATGAACCATTATTGCCTGCCTGCTATTAATATTGTTTTAAAATTACTACAGAGCAAATTATTTTCAAGATTAATTTTTTAAGAATGGATATTAACTAATTTTAGACTTTAATTGTTTTATAATTTAAAATTTATAATAATTATCTAATCATTAGTACTAATACTAATTTTATAATATAAATAATTTTTAAATACTAATTAATATATATATATACATACATATACATGTGAATATTATATATTACAGAAGGTCATTTTATGTGAGACCCCCTCCTAGACTCTTAAAACTCTTAGTTCTTAATGATATGGTTGTTTGAGAATATTTGATGTCTCCTATCACCCAACTGATATTTTAATTAGTGATTTAATTATATCCAACTATATATTTTTCAACATATTTCTCTACATAATTTTAAGCATATTTTTGTCCAAATTTTGTAAAATCAGCTGTCACTTGAACATCACTTCTTTAAGCTTTAAAATACCTTGTTTAAATTAAAAATTCCAATATTTTGTTTAGATAGCTAACCCTAAAATCAAATATTTTTTAAATATCATAACTTTTTAAAGCTATATAGATTATTTAAACCCCTTATTATTGCCAAACTAATCTAGTCACCACCACTTCTCAAGATAGATAAATTATTTTTGTTCTCCACTTCCTCTTTTTTCTTCTTCTCTAATAGTCATTAGAAATTCATATTTTACATAATCATTATGTTTAGATATAATCATGATCCTTTCTTATTAGATCATTTTCATTGAATTTGTTCGCTTATTGAAATTATTGTTCTTTTACATAATTTTATTTTGTATTGATGTTGATCTGCAGATTTATGCATGATCAAATTGCTGTGGCGCATCAAGTTTCTATGGACTTGGATATAAAGGTAGTGGTAGCTGAGCATTTCTTGAATATTTAGTTTTGTATTTATGTTTTCTAATTAAATAATTGTTTTAAGTGTCAACAATGCAAATTGGAGAAAACAACCCTTGGTGAAAAAAGGCCAGCAAGAATGCAATGTAGGTGCATGAGCAATTTGTTTTGCCTCAACTCCAATTGATTTTTAATATGAAAAATATCCTTCCTTCTTTTCTTTTGGATCCATGCTCCTCTAACAAAGACTTTTATTCTATTAAATTAATAAAAAATAAACTAATCTTAGTTTCAAATTTTTAAATTTGTGTGCTGAGAGTTGATGAAATATTCAAATTAAAAATAAAAGCATTTGGTAGATATTCAAATACCTCATTCTTTTGACAAATTTCTTGCATCATTATTTTTACGGTTAAAAGGTATTGAGAGTGATATGAAGAAATTCTCACGTACTATCACATTTTATAGGTGTTTAGAAAGTCTAAAAATTCTACTATTATAAATTTTAGGTATATGCATATAGCCAATCATTATGATTAGATTTGACATTAGGAAGAGTGCTTGAAGTAAGTTATGTTGTGAAGAAAAATCTGGTTGTGTATTGTTTTTATTTCTTTGAATTCACCTTATTACCATGTATATATTTCACGGGTAGGTATAAAGTCAGCTGAATATTTTGGTAGCAAGACCTGGATTTTTTATTTTTGAGGAGTAATACCTCCTTTTAGTGCTAGGTTTTTTGGTATACTTTAATCTTTTGAGATTAGATCCAATTGATCAAAAAGAAAAAAAGCATTTAGAAAATGCCATACTATGCCTATTAATTCATTTGTATATTTTCACCTAAAAATGTTTTGATAGTTCAATATTTATCTTGTGCTTGAAGTACAGAGCAATAGAGTACTAACAAAAATAAACTAAAAAACTAAGAATAAACACAAATATTAAACTTAAGTATATAATATTATAAATTTAAATATATACTAAAATATTAAAATTAAACTTAACTAATTCACTAAAATATTAATTAAACAATCAATATATTTAAAATAATATAATCTAAATTTAACAAATAATATAAAATACGAAATCAACTAAACAATATATAAAAAACCAATTAACATACTAACATAAAAACAACTAAAAAAACTAATATAACAATATATGTATAATTATAAACAATATCAATTACTAAAGCAACTCACTTATTTGTTTTGTATGTTGTGTCTATTATAACAAGACGTTGCTCCCTTCATTTCATAGTTCCTAAAGTAGCATGCATATCATCGCAAAGAACATAAATACAATACTTCTTCTATAGTGTTATGTCCATGTATGCTCTCTTTCTTTATCTTGGCACAGACATTATATACATTTTGAGAACTGCAAAAATCATATAACTTGAATAATTATGTGAACACAATCTTAAAATATTAACATACACAACATATCAATAATGCGACATACCTCGTAAGATAATTCTGATCCTTTTCTCAGAACTTACGTAATATATTCTAAGATGCTATATAACACCTGGTGTATTCCTCAATCAGCTTTAGCTACTCCTCCATCAACCTTATTACCGGAGCGTGGCTGTGAGGATAGACACTTATTTCATAGTTGTGTCTCCATCTTGTACAGATAATTTCTGATGTTCTCCATTTGCCAATTTGCTCACTTTTTAATTTAAAAGGGTAATTACACTTCTTAGTTCCATAACAATCCCGCCTCTTTACAAGAACTTCTTTTTCGTCATTCAGTTTTGCCTTGTGTTTTCTTGTTTCTCTACGTTCACAACTGATAGTAACATACAATCAATGATCAACAACTTTTTTTTTTTTTTTTTTACTTATACTGAATATAAATAGGTATAATAGGTATGTATTTATTTTCCTTGCTGTTTCTCTTGCCCATTCAACCAACTTTTCTTTCGATCCAAATAATTGATTCGTTTCAAATAAATTATTGTGATCAACATATTCAATCGTTCTGGAAATATAGATCTTCATCAACCTATTATACAATAATATTATGTAAAAAAATTAATAACTCATAGTTTATAAAAACAATTTAATAAAACAACATAATTATAGAAATTTAAGGAAAAAAAAAACTAGCATGACTTTCTACTAGACCCGCGAAAGTATTGAATACTTTCGACTAGACCATACTTTTACTAGTCCAGTCGAAAGTATGACGGTCTGGTCGAAAGTCATGGCAATTTCAATTATTCATTTTGCGTTCAATGTTTTCTTCCAAAAAAAATGTTCAAAATCATCTATGCTTACCTTCTTACAATATTCAAAGTAAAATAATTCAAGAGTTTTTTCAGAGAGAATGTGGAGAGAAAGTGGTAGGAGAGAAATAAGAAAATTTTTTAGCATAAATTTAATATTTTCACGCATAATTTATCGACCCCCTTTAAAAAAAATGTCCTTATCCTTTTAAAATTAGGAACAACGGTTATTGAGACTGAGTAATGTGAGCGTGTTAGTGTAGTGCATCTTCTGGGTTTTTTTTTTTTTTTAAGAAAAAATAATTGCTGTCAACTAAATGGCTACTTAAACGGGCTAAACGCACAATATTCGTGTTGTTAGCCAGAAGCATTCCATCCTTCCAAATTATGGCCAAATTGTGTACCTTTTTTTAAAAAGAAGGCTAAAATGAGAAATTTTCCAAATAAATAAGTTCCACAAGGATAGCTAAAAATTCTCCCTTTTTCTCTAAAGATAAAACTTTTATTTTTGGCTTTTTGTTTGGGGATTTCTTTTTGCAACACTGATAGAGTTGATTTGAAAATTCCAGCAGCAATTTTCTGTTGAAAAAAAAAAGACTATGATTTCTTCCAAAAAATCGGTTCCTTCTTTCTCTTTAGTCCTGAGCTAAATTTATTTTTAGAATCTTGATGAAAACCTAGCTATGTGACTTTGGTTTATTTTATTTTTGGAGATTAATTATATTATTTATGTGATTACATATCTTGGGATGTTTCTTGGTTTGATGCAATTAATTCTTGATGATTTTCTTGTAGATTTGGTTTAATTGATATTTTTATCCACGCTTGATTCTTGTATTCTTGAGTATGAGAAATATGTGATTTTTGTTAGTATATTGTGGGTTTTAGAATTGAATAATTCATGCTAGTTTTAGATGATTTATGTCATAGAATTGAATAGGTTATGCTAATGGTTAGATGGATTATGTCATGCATTTAAACACAATATATTTCTTTAGTGAATCAAAACTTGTAGCCTAGATCACCACATAAAGGTTTAATCTTTTCTCCTAAATAAAATTAAATCATTGTTATATACGTTAGTGGTGGATTCAAGATTCTAAATCATCTTCTTTGGTTAAACTCCTGTTATCTTTTAATTTAGTTATTTTATTCATTAGTTTTAATTAAATTTAGGTATAATTTTATTAGATAATAAAATTTTTCTTTTTATAAACTTAATTTCGGTAGATAGTAATTTAAGTAGTTAAGCCTTTCTCTGTAGTTCGATATCCTGGTGCACTTGCAAATATTGGGTTTAAAACTTTGTTATAAAAATCCCGATCAAGTTTTTGGCATCGTTGCCAGGGAACCGAGAGAGCTGCGTAGGCGAAGCAATAGAAGAAGTAGCAAGTTGGAAGCAGCAGACACGTAGCTGCTGGCAACAGAGATTAAAGCAATAGTAGAAATTTTCCAGTAACAGTAGAAAATTCCAACAGCAATTTCAGCAATTTTCTGTTGGAAAAAAAGGCCATGATTTCTTCCAACAAATTGGTTCCTTCTTTTTTTTTTTTAGCCATGAGCTAAATTTATTTATAGAATCTTGATGAAACCCTAACTATGTGACTTTGGTTTATTTTATTTTTGGAGATTAATTATATTATTTATGTAATTGCATATCTTGGGATGTTTCTTGGTTTGATGCAATTGATTCTTTGAGATTGTTCTATGCTTAATTCTTGGTTAGACGGATTATGTCATGCATTTAAACATAATATATTTCTTTAGTGAATCGAAGCTTGTAGCCTAAATCACCACATAAAGGTCTAATCTTTTCTCCTAAATAAATTAAATCATTGTTATATAGGTTAGTGGTGGATTCAAAGTTCTAAATCATAATTTCCTGTTATTTTTAATTAATTTATTTTATTTATTAGCTAAACTTAATTTAGGAATAATTTTTAATAATAAACTTTGATTCTTTTTATAAAATTAATTTAGGAAGATCATAATTTAAGTAATTAAGCCTTTCTCTGTGGTTCGATATTGATCTTGTTCACTTGCAAGTATTAGGTTTAAAGCTTTGTTATAAAAATCCAGACCAAGTTTCCAACGCTGTTGCCGGGGAAAGGTTAAATTAATTGCTTTTGTTAGTGTCTCCTAAATTTGTTAGTCTTTATTTTATTATTATTCTTGAAAATAAAAGATAAAAAAAAATTTTAGTTTTCTCCAACGTTTTTTTTGTTATTATTTTTATTTTTATTTTATTATTTGATAGTTTATTCTTCATTATTATTTGTAGCAATTTTTTTTCTTTCCTGAATTTGTTTATTAATGCATGGTCGTCGTTCACTCTCTATTGATTTAAAAGAATTTAACCATGAGATAGAGCGTACACCTAAGGCACTTAGAGCATAAAGAGAGATCACTAACACTTGTGACATTAAAATGGTTGAAAATCCACGAGTATTAAGGGAGTATTTTACTCCCAACATTTATAACTCACCAATTGGTAATAAACTGCCTGAAATTGAGGTTAATCACTTTGAAATTAAAGCTTCTACTATTCAAATATTACCATCTTTTTATGGCCTTTATTCTGAAAATCCTTAAAAGCGTATTGATGAGTTTTTAGAAATTTGCTCTACTTTTAAACTGCCTAATGTAAGTGATGATGTTATTAGATTACACCTTTTTCCTTTTTCTTTGAAGGATGAGGCTACACATTGGTTACATACACGTGAGAGAATAGGTACTTAGGCTGAGATGTCTAGGGAAATTCTAAAAAAATATTTTCCTATGGGTAAACTTACAAGGTTAAGGAGAGAAATCACTACTTTTCCCCAACAAAATAGTGAACAATTTCATGAGAGTTGGGAGAGATTTAAAGAACTTCTTCATAGTTGCCCTCACCATGAAGTTCCTAAATGGCAGCAAATCCTCTGTTGTTCCTAATGAAGTTCCTAATGAAGTTCCAAAGTTTTTATTCCTCTGTTGTTGTTGGTACCTTTCTTCATAAAACCGTAGATGAGGCGTGAGATTTATTTGAAAATTTGAGTGATAATTCACAACAACACGCCACCTCCTCACGTATAGGCACATCTAGGCAAATAGGAAATAGAGGAATTTATGAAGTTTCTCAAAATGTTAATCTTTCTATGAAAGTTGATGACTTATCTAAAAAGTTTGATCAATTATTAGCTTTGAATATATTACCTATTAATTCTCCTAATGTGCAAAGTGTTTGTGCAATTTGCTCTAGTCCTTCTCATGTTATTTATGACTGTCCTAGTGCTTCATTATTTCCAGAATTTATGCAGGAACAAGTCAATGCAGCCCAAGGATTTCACAAACAGAACGACCCATATTCAAACACATACAATCCAGGCTGGAGAAATCATCCTAATTTCTCATAGAGGCAACAAGGAGGGGAAGGTCAATTAGGCTAACAACAATATCAATAGAACAAACAATCTGGTATGACTGCTCCCCCTGGTTTTCAAAGTCAAAGGTATGTACCTCCTCATCCTCCTCAAAGTGAAAACTCTATTTTTGAAGAAAAAGTGTTATCTGCTTTGAAAAGTTTGGAAGTGAAGACACAAATTCTAGACTCACACACTCAATCTATTGCTAAGTTAGAAACTCAAATAGACAAATAGCTAATGCAATAAGTAGAAGAGATGAGGATAAGCTTCCTAGTCATCTAATAGAGAACCCTAGACCTAATTATCATGAGCAAGCTAAAGCTGTCATTATTCTTAGGAATGGGAAGTTGGTAGATAATAAAGTAGGAGAACCTATTAAAGATAGTGATTAAATGAAAACGAGATTGAGGGAATTGATATAGAGACTAAAATTGAAAAGAATGTAGAAAAGGAACTGATTTCTTCCTCTAATTCTAAAACTCTAGAATCTTCTCCCATGACTTCGTACAAGCCAAAGGTTCCCTTCCCTCAAGCTCTATTACCACCTCCACATCTTAGAAAGGACAATAAAATGGAAGACATATTAGAAACTTTCAAAGAAGTTAAAATCAACCTTCCACTTTTAAATGCCATTAAGCAAGTCCGCGCCTATGCAAAATTTCTTAAAGACATGTGCCCTTTCCAAAGAAAATCTAAAAGTAATGTTTCTAAGAGAATCTTCATAATTGAACAGTTGAGCTCCATTTTGCAACATAACACTCCACCTAAATATAAAGACCCTGGAGTTCCTACTATTTCTTGTCTTATTGGTGATCATAAAATAGATAGGGCACTCTTAGATTTAGGTTCTAGTGTTAAATTGATTCCTTATACTGTTTTTGAAGAATTGGGATTAGGAGAATTGCAACCAACTGATATGACTTGCAATTAGCTGATAGGTCTATTAAGGTACCTAGGGGGAGGATATATGATGTTCTTGTTCAAATTGATAAAGGCGTCTTCCCTGTAAACTTTGTAGTCCTAGATATGGAACCTGGTAGATCTTCCAAAAAGCATATTCCTGTTATTCTAGGTCGTCCTTTCTTAGCTACTGCAAATGCTACTATTAATTGTAGAATTGGGGTAATGGATGTCTCTATGATGAATTTGAGGATTAGATTAAATATTTTTAAAGCTTCTTCACAACCATTTATGGAAGATGATTATGATTGTTATTTGGTAGATATGATTAATGAATTAACTGAACAAACTCTACCTTTAATGTGTTCTAAGAATCTGCTTCTATTGAGAATGAGAATACTATGTTCATGGATGATATAAATTCTAATTTTACTTGTATTACACCACTAGAAAATTCTTCATGGATTGGGAATCATGAGTCTTTGCTTGTGCTTGCAAAATTCCCTGTTCTACCTTCTCTTGTGTGCCCACCCCAGCTTGAATTGAAAACCCTTCCTTCTAAACTTAAATATGTTTTCTTAGGTAAAAATAAAACTTGGCCTGTGGTAATTTCATCCGAGTTAAAATCTGACCAAGAAAGAGATTTGATTAAAGTTCTTTCTAATCATATGAGGGCTATAGGGTGGTCTATAGCTGATTTAAAGGGGATAGACTCATCTGTATGCATGCATAGAATACATCTAACAGAAAATGTGCAACCTTCTGAATTACAAAGACGGCTAAACCCTAACATGAAAGAAATAGTAAAAAATGAAGTAGTTAAACTCTTAGATTCTGGTATCTGTTATCCTATCTCTAATAGTCCATGGTTTAGTCCTATACAAGTTGTACCAAAGAAGGCAGGAGTGTCTGTAATTGAGAATAAGGAAGGAGAGTTAGTTCCTACTAGAGAGGTTACTGGGTGGAGAATGTGTGTGGACTATAGAAAACTAAATGTTGCAACTAGAAAAGGCCACTTCCCTCTACCCTTTATTGATCAAATTCTTGAAAAATTAGCTGGTCAAAGTTTTTATTGCTCTTTAGATGGTTACTCAGGATACCACCAAATTCTAGTGTACCCCGAAGACCAAGAGAAATCTATTTTTACATGTCCTTTTGGTACTTTTGCTTTTCGTAGAATGCCTTTCGGATTATGTAATGGGCCTGCTACTTTTCAGAGATGTATGCTTGCTATCTTTTCTGATATGGTTGATAAGTTTCTTGAGGTTTTCATGGATGATTTTTCTATTTTTGAATATACTTTTGAAGATTGCATTAATAATTTGTTTAGAAAGATGTGAAGAAGCTAATTTAGTTCTAAGTTAGAAAAAGAGTTATTTCATGGTTACAGAAGGAATAGTTTTGGGACATAAAGTGTCTAAAGAAGGAATTGAAGTAGATAAAGCTAAAATTAATTTAATCGCTAATCTTCCTCCTCCTAAATTTGTCAAGTAAATTAGATCATTTTTGGGCCATGCAGGATTTTATAGAAGATTTATAAAAGACTTTAGCATGATGGCTAGACCTTTAACTAATCTCTTGAGCAAAGATGTTGCATTCAATTTTGATGAATCTTGCATGAAAGCTTTTAAAAGACTTCATTCTCTTCTTATATCTGCACCTATAGTTCAGGCTCCTAATTTTTCTTTGCCCTTTGAAATCATGTATGATGCTTCTAATTTTGTTGTGGGAGCTATTTTGGGGCAAAAGTTTGACAGGAAACCTCATGTCATTTACTATGCTAGTAGAACTCTTACTGATGCTCAAAGAAATTATACAACAACTGAAAAAGAGTTATTAGCTGTAGTTTTTGTACTTGAGAAATTTTGTTCTTATCTGTTACATTCCAAAGTGATTATTTATTTTGATCATTTTGCTTTAAAATACTTATTGTCTAAAAAAGAGACTAAACC
The DNA here is from genome assembly GCA_028651295.1 of Catharanthus roseus. Classification (NCBI taxonomy): domain Eukaryota; kingdom Viridiplantae; phylum Streptophyta; class Magnoliopsida; order Gentianales; family Apocynaceae; genus Catharanthus; species Catharanthus roseus. The sequence goes on along the minus strand of JAPQWS010000159.1, from coordinate 32,061,592 downwards.
AAGATTGATTAGATGGATATTACTTTTGCAAGAATTTGATATTGAAATCAAAGATAGAGGTTCTGAAAATTTAGTAGCTGATCATTTATCTAGATTGTGGGATAATAATCATGATGAATCCGTTTCTTTGAAAGATACTTTTCCTGATGAGCAGTTATTTTCTTTATCACATTCTCTTGTCCTTTGGTTTGCACCTATTGTTAACTATCTCTCTGCAAGTGAAATTCCAACACATGGGAATAAACAAGATACGGATAAATTCTTTTCAATGGTTAAATATTATTATCGGGATGATCCCTACCTGTTTAAGCATTTTCCTGATCAAGTAATTCATAGATGCATACCTGAATGTGAGTTTCATAGTATTTTAACTTTTTGTCATTCATATGCATGTGGTGGACATTTTGGAGGTCGTAAAACTGCTGCTAAAGTTCTTCAAAGTGGTTTTTATTGGCCTAGTCTATTCAGAGATGCTCATAATTTTTACTTGGCATGTGAAAGATGTCAACGTACTGGTTCTATTTCTAAATGTAATATGATGCATTTATAACCTATTTTAAATGTGGAGATCTTTGATGTTTGGGGAATTGATTTTATGAGTCCTTTTCCATCTTCTTTTGGTTATCATTACATTTTGGTAGCAGAGGATTATGTGTCTAAATGGGTGGAACCTATAACTACAAGAATAAATGATCATAAGGTAGTTGTTCAATTTGTTAAGGATCATATTTTCTGTAGATTTGGTACCCTTAGAGCTATTATTAGTGATGAAGGAAGTCATTTTTGTAACCGTTCTTTTGAAGCACTTCTTAGGAAGTATTCTATAACTCATAAAGTGGCTACCCCTTATCACCCCCAAACAAGTGGTCAAGTAGAAGTGTCTAATAGAAAGATTAAATCTATTCTTGAGAAAACAGTTAGACCTGATAGGAAGGATTGGTCTCAAAGATTGAATGGTGCACTTTGGGCTTATCGCACAGCTTATAAGACTCCTATAGGAATGTCCCCCTTTTAGACTCCTTTTAGGGAAAGCTTGTCACTTGCCAGTAGAATTAGAACATAGAGCTTATTGGGCTATTAAAGCTCTTAATTTTGATTTGAAGCAAGCTAGTTCTAATAGAAAGTTTAAATCAAATGAACTTGATGAATTACGAAATGAGGCATATGAGAATGCTAAGATTTATAAAACTAAAACTAAAGTTTTTCATGATAAGATGATTTCTCGAAAATCATTTGAACCCAACCAAAAAGTTTGGCTTTTTAATTCTAAATTACGTATTTTTCCTGGTAATTTGAGATCTCGTTGGGATGGACCTTTTATTGTCAAACAAGTTTTTCCCTCAGGTGCTGTTCGGATTGAAGATCTTAAAAATAACCAAATCTTGATTGTTAATGGACAACGTTAATGCTTGCTATTACCAATAACATTGGAGAAGGTAAAATTGAATCTACTATACTAGTAGATCCTACATATCAGGACTAGTGGTGATAGAGTCTGGCTGAAGACTCTAAATTTAGCGCTTTCGGGAGGCAACCCAAATTTATTTTTACCTATTTATTTGTTTATTTATTTTATTTATTTTCTTTATTTCACTTGATTGGTAGAAAGGTATGAAGTGTTTGTTTTGTAGAGTAATAAAACAACTTATCATTATCATGGAGATTATAGAGATTGTCTACTACTCTTGCAGACATGCATTAATATTGCTTCTTCTACCAGGTGGTGTTGCTATTTTCTTTGTCTCTTCTCTACTCTTGGTATTCTTTTATCAAATTGTGGACAATGTGTGGTCTAGGTGTGGTGAAGAAGATGCTTTTATTCTGGTGTCAATTATTTTTATTTATTTATTTTTTTCGTTTTTCTCAATTTATTTTATTTTATTTTTGCTGATGTTTATTATTTTTACATTATTTTGAAAAAAAAAACAAAAAGTATGATTTCACGTAAAGAATAATTCTTTTTGAGTTCCTTTAAAAATGTTTTGAATAAGTTGAGAAAAATACTTGTTTTCTTATTTTTAATTAGGGTAATGGACTTATGTTCTATATCTGTTATAACTTTTACATGACTTACACTTGAGCACACGGGTTATTGTTAGTGTTTAATAAATCCTTTACATTATTTTTTAGTTGCATAAAGTTGATGAATCTCTTCACTACATTCTAGAACTTAGTTGAGTACCTCTTGAGGCGAAATAGAAAGGTTTTCTCGATTTGACTCAGAGACGATGGTCATAGGCCTTCTTTGAATCGTTTGTGCCTTTCAAGCTTACTGAATTTCATAATTTTTACCTTCGTACTCTTTTGAGCATAAATGTTATTTGTTTCTTTAAGCTACTTAAATATTAACCCTTAATCTTGTAGAGAGCTTAATACAAACTTCTAACTTGTGCTTCCATGATAGGTTATTGTGTTGTGGGTGTTATGGAAAGAGAATAAATTATGTGAAAAAAAGGGAGAGAAAAAAATTATATTTGACTTGTTGTGCTAAAAGAGAATAATAAATGTACTGAATTAAAAAAAAAAAAAGAAAGAAAAGTTGATACGTGATTGTTACAAGTCATAAGGTGCAAAGAAAAAAATTTCAAGAGGCCCGAATTTGTGAATGTAAAAAAAAGAATGGCTCTAAATGATGAAAATTTAAGAAAAAGGATATGGTAGTTGGTGAATGTGGTAATTGAAAGAAAAAGGAGGAACAAAAATAAAGTTAGAAAGTTTGTCGAAATTTTAAAGTATCCATATTCTTTGCAAGCTCTCTTTTCTTTGAATTTGAATTCCTTACCTTCGTTTGATAACCAACACCCTAACCTTACATTACAAGCTTTAAAGTCATACATGATATGAGTTGAGTTTGAGAATCCTTGATTAGTGGAGAGAAGGTACAAAGAGTGAGCCTATGGAATGAACTCTTGTTGAGATTTGTTCTCTATGTGTAACTTGAAAATTTTGTTTAGTATTTATTTTATACTCTCTTATGACCACGATCACACATTACAAAAGTTTTGCATTAGTTATGGGAGATAATTGAATATTTGTGTGTTTACTTAAGTTTAAAAATAAGAGGAAGAGTATTTGTCTTGATAAGTTTGAGATATTGATGAAGGGTACTTAATTTGGGTTATTCTCTATCTTTTCTAAAGTTTGTTGTTTATTTGACTTTGTGGGTACATCATCTGCAAACCCTCACGAGACCATACTCGTCTACTAGGGGTAACTTAGGGGTTTAAAGGGCTTGTTGTATATGCTAAGTGCAATCGTGAGTCCTACGAAAGTGGCTAGTTAGTTTTTCTTTTTCTTTTTTTTTTATTTTTGCTTGAGAACTAGCAAAACTTAGGTGTGGGGGAGTTGATAGAGTTGAATAAACACCTTAAATTTTAATTATTAGCTTGTAAAAATATATTATTTATTAATTATTATATTTAATTCATTTTATTTTAAGGCTAAAGGGAAAGAAACCCATCACCAAAATCAAGCCCACAAGCAAGCCCATGGTAATAAAAAGAAACAAAAGAAAGATGGGCTGCTGCAAGAGTCCGAATTGAAGAAGGAAAAAGGAAATTAGAGTCATAATAGAAAAGGAGGAGGCTGCCAAGAAGAATTAGGAAGGAGAGCTGCGGTTGGGCAGCTTTAAAAAACGGTTGAAAACAGGGAGAAAGGGGAGCGTGAGAAGGAGAAACGAAAACAAGAAAAAAAGAGAGAACCGAGAGAGCTGCGTGGGCGAAGCAATAGAAGAAGTAGCAAATTGGAAGCAACAGACACGCATCTGCTGCAGCTGAAGGCGAAATTGAAGAACCAGAAGCAGCTGCTGGCAACAGAGATTAAAGCAACATCAGAAATTTTCCAACAACAATAGAAAATTCCAGCAGCAATTTTCTGTTGAAAAAAAAAAAGACTATGATTTCTTCCAAAAAATCGGTTCCTTCTTTCCCTTTAGTCCTGAGCTAAATTTATTTTTAGAATCTTGATGAAAAAACCTAGCTATGTGACTTTGGTTTATTTTATTTTTGGAGATTAATTATATTATTTATGTGATTACATATCTTGGGATGTTTCTTGGTTTGATGCAATTAATTCTTGGTGATTGTTCTTATAGAACAATTGTTTGGTTTGATTGGTATTTTTATCCATGCTTGATTCTTGTATTCTTGAGTATGAGAAATATGTGATTTTTGTTAGTATATTGTGGGTTTTAGAATTGAATAATTCATGCTAGTTTTAGATGATTTATGTCATAGAATTGAATAGGTCATGCTAATGGTTAGATGGATTATGTCATGCATTTAAACACAATATATTTCTTTAGTGAATCAAAACTTGTAGCCTAGATCACCACATAAAGGTTTAATCTTTTCTCCTAAATAAAATTAAATCATTGTTATATACGTTAGTGGTGGATTCAAGATTCTAAATCATCTTCTTTAGTTAAACTCCTGTTATCTTTTAATTTAGTTATTTTATTCATTACTTTTAATTAAATTTAGGTATAATTTTCTTAGATAATAAAATTTCAATCTTCTTTTTATAAACTTAATTTCGGTAGATAGTAATTTAAGTAGTTAAGTCTTTCTTTGTGGTTCGATATCCTGATACTTCCGTATTACGCTGATCTTGTGCACTTGCAAGTATTGGGTTTAAAACTTTGTTATAAAAATCCCGATCAAACACCATTTCACAAGGTGCAACACTCAAACCCTCCATTTTGCATTAACCCCTTTCTTTCTCTACAACTCCCCACTAAAATTTTCTCTCAAAAAATCCCCATCCAAGCCAATATACAAGAAATCTTCACAAAATAAGGTTATAATATTAATCTTTAGTGTATTTCTACATTTTTACTGATTTAAATCTTCAAAAAGAAGCTAAAATTGTCCCCAAAAAAAATCTATCAAAAACCCAACAGCCCTAGTGGTAAACCTGAGTAGCGGTCGGTTGTCCCTGGCACCGAACCAAGGTTGGTCCGCATATGGCCTTGGTCAGTTGCCTGGGCCGGCTAATCATGCCCCTGGTTCGGTACCCTGGCCAACTTCTAGTTTTTTTGGCATCAAGATGTCAATGTTTTAATTCAGTTAGGAGTTTTCTATTTCACTTTGATGATCTTCGATGAGGGATTCTTGCTATGGTTGCTGGAAGGAGAAAAAATGGAAATTTGATATTTTTTTAATATCTTTGTTTGCTTTTTATGCCTCAAATCACATATGATTTCTAGCATTTCTAATCCGAAAAATGGTTTGATGGAATCAACTGCAGGTTAGCATCCAGATGAAGTCTATAGGTTTTCATATTTTCCCTTATTTGTTCAAAACAAAAGTTTTCGGATGCAAGAACTGGTTCCTTGTCTTCAACAAAAGGAAGTAGCTACATGCAAATATCAAAATTCGAGAAAAGTTTAGTTTTTCATACTTTATTGAAAGTTTGGGTTTTTTCCTTTATCCAGCCCATTTTAAAAAATGGGTACTAAATCGGCCCAAGTTTTTTTTTTTTTTTTTTAATCTTGAAGTGGCCATAACGCACACAACCATTGTGCGTTATCATCTAATTATGCTTACACCTTGTAATCCGCCGATGTGGCAGATAACGCACAACGAGTGTGCGTTATGACAAAGCAATAACGCACACTGGTCGTGCGTTATCTGCCACGTCAGTTTTTCATTTTTTTTGTTTTTTTTTAAATGAAAATTTCTTTAAATTTTTGTCAAAACTTATAATTGTATAATTTTTTTTAAAAAGACTGTATATATAATATTTAACTTATTTTAAGCATATTTATTATGATAATATTTATATCGTTTTCTTGGAAAATATATTTAACTTTTAACCATTTCATCTCAAGTTATTTGAAGAAGTAATACTAAAGATATTGTAAAAATTTAGAGTAATGATGTAGTAATTAGAATAAATTAAAGAAAATTTTCATTAATAGAAACCTGTTTTATTATACAATTTCAAGAAAATGGCAAACTTATACATTGCTCGGTCTAGGGTTATTACAATTTTTTCTATTATGTTCTGACATGCGACATCTGCCACATATTGGGGGAGAATCCAGATTTCTATAATCCATTTCCCCCTGAAATCGCTTGTCCTATTTCCTACCCCGTTCCTTTTTCATGTTTGGAGGATAAAATGTTAAATTAAAAGGAACATCCCTCCAAAAGTTCTCACTCAAGACCGGATGAAAATTCGCTTGGTAAGTTCTTCTGTACTTTTGTCGCGAATATATCTCCGGCACATAAGTATCTGCTCTTGACCCATTTTCTCTACACACTGCAAGAACATGAGAACAAGGCAATGTATATGTTTGCCATTTTCCGCAACTACATGATTTATTATTTATTCGCAATGTATAGACGTTGTTGCTCGTAACAGAAACCCGGATCAGAGATTTGACCATGTATATTCCTTCATGCAGATTGTAAGTGGTAACTTTGTGTTATCTTAATTTCATTTCAATCTGCAAGCACTTATCAAAAATTTTGATTGGAAATGGATACACACAATTTTCAGCCTCTTTATGGTATTGGTGAAAGTTCTTAACTAGTTTGTTGAAGATTAGTCTCACCGATTCAAACTTGAATTTCAAAAATTAACTAAATTTTAACTGTAAATTTTGAATAAAATACAAAAGTATTAGAAGAAGAAAAGATAAAGTATATGAAGAAGAAAGAAAATAAAAGGAAGAAGAAAAGAACTTACCAAACGGCGGCGGCGATGGAGCAGCGAGAGAGACGACGGCAGAGCAGTGAGAGCGGATGAAGATAAAAGGAAAATTTTCGGGGAGGAAATAAGAAAGAAGAAAGAAGAAATAAGGAGGAAGAAGAAAGAGAAAGCAGAAAGGAGGCGGCTGCGGTTGGGTTTATGGTTTATAACGTGATAACGCAAGGTCATTGTGCGCTATCACTAATAATAACGCACAATGGACATGCATTATTATGACTGATAACACACAATGGCTGTGCGTTATCAACAACTCAGCACCACATCATCGTCACATCATCGACACGTCGTTAAACATGCTTCTTAATGCGGCTTAAGCCGGTTATTACGAATAACGTACAACTATTGTGGCGTTTCTCAGGTGATAGCGCACAATGACTGTGCGTTATGGCCACTTCCGGATTAAAAAAAAATCTGGGCCAATTTAGTACCCATTTTTTGAAAATGGGCTGGATAAAAAAAAAATAACCGAAAGTTTTCAACTTCAAAACCAATCTAAAAAGATACATAAGTTTGTTCCTGTTTTTTAGCAATGGATCCATTGGCAATAATATATAGAATACTATTGCGAGCAAGGAGTTGTTATATCATGTATCTAGGCATACCATGCAAGATATTTCTAGTGCCAAAACTATGTAGTTTCATTTAATTTTAAAAACAGGGCAAAAAATAAACCAATCTCACCTCCTGCAATTGAACTCACGTACTTATGAAATTAATAAATGAAATCGATGAGGCGGAATGCCATAGAAAATTGAATGTGTTGAAGAGGAAGTGCCAAAGAATGCCTGACTTTTTACATTATTTGTTTAACACATGGTTGAATCCACTTGCGCATAAATTTTGCAGAGTTTGGACATTTGAGGTACTTCATTTTGGGATTGACACAACGAACCGTGTTGAGAGCGAATATTTGGTCCTGAAGCTGTGGCTTTCAACATGTCATGGTAATTTGGATACCGTGTTCCTCAATATTGACTCTGTCATCGAAAGTCAAATTGCCGAGATTAAGAGCTCATTGGAGTTTTCTAAAGTTAAAAAAAGTTTAATGCCAGGAGTAATCCCATATTGAAGAATATAAGTAATAACATCAGTCATTTAGCTTTGAAGAAGATGTGGCTTGAGATAAAGAGAGCTATATAGTTGATGATCCGCAAAAACAAGTGCAGATATTATTTAAGGAAATCGCACAGACTACCATGTGCATGTGAGTTGGTTGCACGGTCTTTTGGAGAACACTAGAAATTGGGGTTGACATTCCCTCTGCGCATGCGCAGGACATGTGCATGTCTCTGTCAATAGATGTGATCGTTCCTCAAGCCACTACGCCTCTACAAATGTGTTTCTCACCACGTACATTATGTTGTTTACTGGCCTACGAGCCTCTATGGGATGAATATGATGTGCTGGAATACATTGACGCCACCCAAACTGTCGGACAACTCTGTTAGGCATGTACGCTTCAACGCAATCGAAATACGCAAGCATCTCGTGCCATGTGGAAACCTAAACGTCTCGGATCTCTTGAAGCTTGTAAGTGATCCATCGTACTTCATCGGCTGACATCATATCTAATCGTAGTCGAATGTCTAGCAATTTATGCTCAGTTTTATGACCCAACATTGGGAATTGCTAGTTATATTGCTTGCAAGACTGAGCGCTCGGTCTTACCGCAGGTGCAAATATGGGAAAGTACATGTATATCTATGCCTAATAAACAAGCCATGTTGCAAACAAATAAATTCATATAACTAATATGTTATTAAATAAAATAAGAGCTAAATCCAATAAAAGCTAAAAATTGGGAATTCATTAAATAATCAAATTAAATAAATTAATATCATAGGGATTGATTAATAATACCTCAAGCAGTGACCAGCACCCATCCAACTCCTTTGTATCAATACGCGAGGCCTGACCAAGGTTTTTGTACAAGTAGGCAAGCATCGCAGCACTCCATGCAAACCCCCCACAGGATCGAACATCCTTCACAAGTGGCCAAAGTTTGGCAGAGACGATATTACCACTCTTATCAGTGAACAGTGAACTACCAAGCAAATATTGGATGTAACATGCAACCCTGTCACTCGAAGAAAGTCTATTCCAAGGATCAGTGGCAACATCAAACAACTCATGTCCATTTATACCACCCCCAGTGTATGTGATACCCAAGTCACTCTAAATAACAACAATCAACTGATCCAACAATGGCAGGCTTCGGACCTAAACCCCTTTCACCCTCCAACCCAATATCCCCAGAATCTTTTCTTAGAAAAGGCTCAGAAGAGGAAACATCATAATCAGTGGATGTGTAATCATGTGTGCTATACGATGAATCGGGAGGGACTCCGCCAACAAGCTGCTCAAAAAACTCAGAACATAACTTCCTCCTTGGATCACTAAATTCATTCAAAGGTTCCTGAACTTTAGATCTGTTGGGTATCTGAGGACGAACAGAAGGAGCATGTACATAGGGATCATATAATATGGGTGAGGGTTGACATGGTGGATGTGAAGATCCATATATATCATATGGTACCGGAGTGTGTGGGCGGTATGATGGGAGAGGAGGACGAGACCTAATCGGTATGTGTGGTGGTTGGGTAGAAGACTCCGGTGCACTTGTATCATAATATATCCTAGTAGCAAATGGGGTAGGAGTAGACGGGATATCGGAAGTACTATGTCGACCCCTCAAACCTCTAGATGAAGCTGTAACAATACGACCTTCAACTCGACCTGTCCTTTCCGTCACAGGATCAAGATCAACATCTCTTCTACGTGCGCCTAGCCGAATCATCTATTATTTATTCAAACACATTCATCAATAATTAGCATATATTTTCCTATTTAATTTATTGTGCATTATATTATTTTTTTAATTACATTATCTATATCATTTCATCATGACCCTTTTTAAATTTACTTTAATTTTTCTCTTGTATTATTAAATTATTTCATTATTTTTTCGAGCCTGTTATTATTTAATTGAAATGAATTTAACATTTATTATTATTTATCCTAAACCATAACAAAATAATGAATGCACATTAACATTCAAATTGTTCACATAAACATAATTCATAATCATATTAAAAAAAAATTATAAAATAAACTATTTTAAATAACTAGTTATATTTATTCTACATAGACAAAATTAAATAACATTCAAATAAACATGAAATTAAATTCAAGTAACACTCCTTAAATATTTACAAACACAAAGGTAAAATATATAAACAAATATTTTTTTAAAAATCGCAGAATAAACTTTTTCCCAGGCTGGCAAAAATAGTATGGAGAATCGCCCAGTCTGGTAAAAATCACAAGGGTTGACCGCTGCAGTGCCATGCAGCTCGTTTTTTGCCGGACCGGGCGAAAATCACAGTGTTTTTGGCAAGTCCGGGCGAAAACAACTATTTTTGACAAAAAATGAGGTTACGAAAATTGGCATTTTTTTTCGATATGATGCATATTTTCAAGATCTAAATCAATAAAATTGTAAATAAATAAATATAAATCGAAGTACTAACTTTTTTTTTAATTATTTTTAACAGTCGGATCTTCCTAAATCTGAGTTTAAAATGTAAACTTGTAGAGAGAAGTGAGAGGATTTTGTTTACATAAAAAAATTTGAAAATGAAAGTTTTTTAAATTTTTTCACGCTAAGTTTATAGATTCCCAAGTTGCATGTTGACCCCAAAAAAATCCCCTTTTTTTTTTTCCTTTTTTTTCTTTTGGAAAAAAAAAGCAGATGAAAGAATTCGTTGATTCCTTTCGGAATAACCCGACCCGTTTGTACTTCATATGGTAGAAAAACCGATAAGGGTGGAGCGGAGCGGAGCAGAGAGGGCATTTCAATGGATTCAAAACCTTTCAGTACATTATTCAATTCGTCTCTCCATCTTCGCTGCAGAGCTTCTCTCTTCCGACCATTATGCTTAGCTCAAGCCAACCCAAGATTCCATTTCTTCCGCTTCTCCTCCCTCTCATGCTGCTCTTCTTCTCCTTCCTCACGCCTCTCGCCATTACTTTGCTCTCTTTGTATGCATCAACTCTGAGACACCTTAATTTTGCTGTATATTTATTGCCTGAAACTGCTAATTTTTGTTTCTGAATGTTTTCTTGAAGCTGAAAGTGGTCGTGCCAATGCTTTGCCTAATGCGGCGTGTGAGGCGGTTACTGAAGTTGCCCAGAATCGACTTCTCCAAGTAGTATTAGTTTCTCCTCAGGTAGTACGTCAAATTAAAGAGTTAAGTTTTAGTTCATGAATTTCCGTGTAATGTTCTTAATTATTCAAAAGAAATTATGAAATAACGGGAGAGAGAGAGAGAGAGAGAGAGAGAGAGAGAGAGAGAGAGAGAGAGAGAGAGAGAGAGAGAGAGAGAGAGAGAGAGAGAGAGAGAGAGTTGTAAGTATGACGTGATTGGCATTCTTGAATTTAATGAGACTGGCCGAAAATTTTGAGGCCCTTGGGCCAAATTCAAGAATGTTTCTCTAGATTGGTTGTATGATTAGAACTCCTGGAGTTTAACCTTAGGAGTATAAATGAAAGTGCTATAATCAGGTGATTGTTTGCTTATGAGAATAGGAATGTCCTTTTGGTTTTGAACTTTGTGACTGTCAAGAGTTTAAGCATGCATGTGGATAGGGGAATGCTAGAGCTATTACAAGCATCTTGATCGTCATATCAGAGTCCATAATAGCACTCTGCTATTACTATATGCTTGTGTGTCATCTTGAAAGAGAAAAGTTTGGAGGTGGATTTCATTTTTCTAAAGCATTGAGATGAAATTATAATTTTCATGTTTGGAGATAGAATTTTATGATGATTTAAGGACCAACAATATCATGACCTTATAAAAAATACACGGAGCACTGTTTTCATGGGAAAATACTCCAATCAGGAGAAAGAGTTGTCAGGGGATACTGTTGTGATAGTAAAGAGGATCTTCTAATTTCATTTTGAGCTTCATCACTGCTCAGTTTTATGATTTCAAACTCTTACTGGAAAGTGCGGAAATTTAGAAGATAACAATGATTGAATTCCCAGAGGATCCATTTCCTTTATCTTTCGAGAATTAATCTCTTATGAGGTTAAAACGTTGAGTACAATGAACATGTTTCCAAAAGCGTCTTAATTCTTTGTCCATTAATCTAATCATAATGTTCTTTCTAAGACTGAGGTGAGTTTCTCAAATGTGTCATTCTGTCGAACAAAAGATTGTTAAAAGAGAAGGAGAGAAGCATCTGATAGGATGGATGTTTGATTGGACTATATCTTATAACTTTTGCTATGTCCACCAATAATATGAAGTGCATTTGAAGTCAGAAGGTTACAAAAGAATGTCTTCTCTTTTTGTGAACACCTTCTGCACTAACTTTGTCAAACTTCTCAAATTTTCTTGCTACTCATGAATAGCAGTGCGCCTTCCCAAACAAAGAAATTAAGTAAATCTGTCTTGTAGTTATGTCACCTCATACAAAATCAAAATATTCTTGTGTGATTGAGATCTCATATTTCTCCCTTCAGAATGTGGCTATACATATATGATTTTGTTCATTTCCCAATCCTTCTGGTAGGAATTCCCTTCTTTTTCCTTTTGTGTCTTTGTGTGTGTGTGTGTGTGTGTCTCTTCATGCTTATCATGATATTCTTACTCCTAGTTTTCTTCAGTCGAACCTCATTTCTACATTTGAACTAACTTTGCCTCATTCTCTCTTGAATAGAATACTCTTGATATGGTTGAGTTGCAACCAATTCATAATTGGGATTTCTTACCTCTCCAAACTTGAACCTGGTCATTATGTATGTCTTGCAACTTTGTTATGACTAAGAAAGCACAAGATCTTTTCAATGTCCAGATGAAGGCAGATTCTTTTGTATCCATAACAAAGAATAATTTAGCATATCTTACTGCATGTAATTTGATGCATGAAGGTGCATTTGAGTTTCTCTTTAGAACAAATTTGCTTAATATGATATTTTGTTGTTCCTGTCTGATTCTCTTCTATTATTATATTAGTTACTGAAGCATATTTTGTGTATTGTTTGTGCACTAGAAGTATTTCATAATATTAAATCTTCTGCTCTCGGTTGCAGACAACTCAATATCTCCAGGATGGATCTGAGATTTCTGTTGTACTTGGCAGATACCTGGAAACACTGGATGCATTGCCCGAAGCTGTGCAGCATCTGCCGTTGGACTTCACCTGGTTGAGGTTGTTTCTACACTATTTCAGCTTTCTTGTAACGTAGTTTCAGATGTATATCAGATAAATTTTCTTTGGGACCATGTTAATGAGCTCAGGACCTGTACTAAATGTTGATATTTCTGCTTTTTTCCTTCTTCAGCCCCTAGGGTTTCAGGTTGATGATACAAAACTAAAACGTGCTGGACTTGATTACTGGCCGTATCCTGCTTTGTGTTTTGAACTGAAGGATTTCTCAGATATAATTTTCTTGTACAAGATTTCATTTAACTTATTGGTGTCTTCTCGAAATCCTTGATTTCTAGCCTGTTAATCTCATAACTTCCCCAAGTGATGATCTTCGGTAACAACAATTACAACATTTCTATATAAAGAAACTTAGATAGAGAGTTATCTCTTCTCGTGCTTCATCTGGAGCATATTGAGTTACCAAAGAAAGGTTACTACTAAACTTCACCCTTTGACTATGGAAGATGCAGTAGCCTTGCAGAACTGTAACTAAAGGCATGTCAGACCTTGACTTTTTTGCCTTCAGATATGTAGTTGTTAAAGTTCATGGCTCTTGGGCAGAATTTCGGGACTATTTTAAGAAACAGGTTCTTATTTCATAGACTAATTATTGAAGCCTTTTTCTTACATTTTTCCCATTAACTTGTATATTCTTTCTTTCTACAGGCTGGTGAAAAAAGGCTGCTAGCATTTACTAAAAGAGGAAAAGCTATTCATTCAGTGAGTTACTCATCCATTTAGGTCCTTCTAACTATAAAAAAGTTGCTTATTTGACAGAAAGTACCAGTAATGTAGCATCTCCTTGCTTCAAAAATAGGGATACCAATAATAAGAGGTAACTATGTGGTAATGTGTGGTTATGTCATGAATTACCCAGGCCATAGTTGCTTTACCTTTTCGGATGTCAATGTTTTTAGTCATCATAATGTACTTGAGTCTTGCCTGCTGGTATTGCTTGTCCATTAACACATTTGCTATTACTCTGTGCCATAGGCTTTTCTCCTCGTTTGATTTAGTCTTGTGTGTGTGTGCGCACGCGTGAGTGTTTGTGCTGGGTTTTTAGTTACTATCTCAACCCTTGAATAAAAAATTTTCTAAATCTTTGCATGGCGTGCTGAGATGTTATATTGACTGTAACATAGCATTTTCATTTGCCTGTCGGTTCTTTAAGGGCAATCTTATTGATTTTGTGTGCAGTTGGTTCTGCAGCTTCCTTTTTCCATGCATCTCATTCAACTGTGCCTCAGTTTTCTTTCCTTGCCTTGTTGCCATATTACCTTGGGCAGTTATTTATCCACATAAATTTGGTATTAGAGGAGCATGAATCACATTGGAGGCTTATCTGATTAAAATAATGGCTATTGGTAAGATGATTAATTAATCTGATGATTACCCCACAAAAAGCAATAGTTGGAATCATCATCTATTCTAGATCACTGGTTCTTTTTCTTCGTTGTGGTAGTGAAGTCCAACTGGATGATGTTGTAATGATCTGAGTGATGTTTTATTTCTTAAGTGAAGATTCTATCAAGAAATGACAAAAGGAAATTTAACAGTCACCACCACTGCATAAGTGAACTTTATTCATTGCACACCAATTATATGTTCCACCACCAAGTTTGTACAGAAAAGTACATATTTGCATGTATTATGCAGAAATGTTAGTTTATCTTGTGCTGCAAGCTTCTTTACATAATGTTCACACTGAAAAACATTTTCAGCATAAATACGGTGTAGAAATTTAACATTAAGAGATTAAGAAATATTGTTGTTACTGTAAAGGTCCTTTACTAGTATGAAAAGCCTGACTACTACTAGTAATGGATAGAGCAATAAAGTAAAATATAGTAGTTGAGTGCTATTAGCAAAAAAAGAGGAGTGCCAACAGGTGCTGCTCCCCTGGTAAAAAGATATGAACATTTGTAACATATTTCCTATATTTGCAGAGAAATGTATGGAATAACAGTTTCCTACCATTCAAATCGTCCACACTGACGGTTTCAGGGATGAACACTGCTGGATTCCTTCTCCCTGCCCCAGGCCTGGTGGGTTGGGTGATCGCTAAATATGCAAAAAACTAATGAAGAACATCATCTAGGACTTTATGCTAGCCCCAATAATCATTATTCTTCCAGCCATATTACTAACACTAAAAATTGAAAACGTCAGAAAATATGTCTTCCATAGTGTCTTCTCTCTTGATCTTATCCGAAAGAGCATTTCCTCTCCTTCCTGCTTCTTCATCCATGGGTAAACATGTCTTTTTCCTCTGTTCCTGCTTTAGTCTTGTAACAATGACTTCGTTTGTGAATCTTATCTTGTCAATTTCTTTCTTGAGTTTTGCAAAACAGAAAGGTGTGTATTGAACCATAAACAATTTTATGCGAACCACTGATTGGCCCCTGTCCTAAGTTTCTTTCAATAAAATAAGATTTCACAAGGAAATAATATCCTGTTGGTTCTCTTTGGAGTTCCTAAGAGACTACTATTTGTACTTTGTAGTGAGAAGCTGGTTTCGTAGACTTGGCCTATCTTCTTATTATCAGGAATTATGTTAATATCTGCAGGAATTTTCCTACAGAAGGGGTGATTGGCTTGTGTTTGGCTCAGAAACTAGTGGCCTACCACCTGAAGCTCTTCGTGATTGTGAGAGTGAACCACTTGGTGGCGGCACCATAAGGATTCCAATGGTTGAAACCTACGTGAGATGTCTCAATTTATCGGTGAGTGTTGGAATTGCTCTTTATGAAGCTTCCAGACAACTAAATTATGAGCAACTTCATTACACACCAGAAGCTTCCATGCCTACTGAAAAATCATTTCTCATTGAAGACATTTTTGCTTAAAATCATGCCCTATATAAACTTCATTAATTGTCTGAGAAGCAGGGAATATTTGATGCATTATGCAGGAAAGGGCCAGAATTCTTTTTTTTCTTGGTAGGATAGTGAATTCTTCCTAATCTTGTTCTTTGATGGCCTTTTTTGGATTGAAAAATTGAAACCTACAAGGTAATTTTTCATCTTGTTCTTGAATTTTCATTTGCCATGTGAAAAGTTAAAATCTTGTCCTTACATTTATTATCAATAGGTGATGATTAATGAAGTTCATTCTGGTTCTTTGTTTTATTTGGTAAATGTGATTCTGCTTCAATAATTATTGTTGTTAGCTGAGGTCATGAATTCATGTTGTCCAAAACCTTTTTGTCTCAATCCAGACAACACAACCACATGTTCTCAAGAAGGACTAGTTTCTTTTGAAGTGAAAATGGAGTTTTATTGTGGCCCTTCAATGGTTGCCTTTAGCAACTTGTTATTAGAAAGGCCATGTGTGTAACATGTTTCCTTCCCTATCATTTCGGGCACTAAAAACTTGCAACTCCAAATATGTTCTTTTCTTCTTTTGTTCAAAGGTTTGGGATGATAAAAACAAGCTAAAGCCCAAACAAAAGCCGACAATTGAAATAACTATTAGTTGGCAAAAATCTTCATAAAATTAGTTGGTCTCAAATTTGAACTCATCTACTGCATATTTGGCTCATTGGCTCCTCTTTTAAAGGCCTTATTTTTTCAACTTAACCTAATCTAATAGACCTTATTTTTTCAATTTTTTTTTAAGGATTCAACTTTTATTTTTATTCCAGTGTTTTGGTATGCAAGTAGGAAAAATCTTTTTATGGAAAATAATTTTCTTTAAATATTTAGCAATGATGTTATAGGACATTTAAATTATATTTTATGAAATTTCATTCCATTCTGACATTGAAATATAATAATTTCATAAAATATAAAAAAAAGAATTATTATTTCACTCGAACTTTTATATTCAGACAATGGAATGAAAATAGTGTTCTGGTGTTATGCATTCATTTTGGGTGAAAAGTCGTTTTATTTCGTTTCATTTCAACGTAGTAAATGTATTGTTAAAAAAGGTTATTATTAAAAATGTATATTATAATATGTATGAGAAGAAATGCTTGGTAATAATGCAAAACCTACGGAACATTATTAGTATTCTTGTTAGTATGCCAATATGAAGCAAATATTATAGCAATATATATCTATTGCAAAGTGCGTAGTACTGTTTTCTTTTTCTCATTGGGTTTTGTTACTGTGCCAATGAGGGTTTTTCAAGCACTTAGACGAACAATTGTCATTTACTGAATGTCATGTATTGAACAATTATTTGTTAGAGTAATTATTCATGGACGATGAAATGATAAATACATATTAGTACTTTTTTTGGGTGAATAATTGTACTTATCTACATTGATAATTACTCTATGTGATATTGAAAATTCATTAAACACTTGTTAAACAAATTTTAGGGTTAAGTCCACATAATTACTTCAAACTATTGGTCCCAAAATTGAGCACTTAAAATTGTCACCCTAACAATTGAGTACTTATTTGAATGAGAAAGGTTCAATTGATAGCATGGGGGTACATGAGAGAATGCCTCTTTAAGAAGCCATCCCGTATCTAAAGAAAGAGGGAAACTTAATAGAACTCAGTCGAAAAAGAAAAATTGCATCCCTTTGTTGTCGATTTCTTATTCGTTCATGGCGCTCGGCCGGTGCTCCTTTCTCATCTCTCAAATCAGAACAATTCTGAACGTTAAGGAAGATAAGAGAAGACCACCTGAGCGAAGGGACTTGACTTATCCGAACCAAACGTTAGCGGCTTAAACAAAAGCCTCACGACCTTAATGGCAATGGCCTTGATCGGCAGAGAGGAACATCTCCAAGTATGGGGCAAAGGGAAGATCATCATTCTCTTTGGTTTGCACAACCAAAAAAGTATGAAAAAAAAAATACAAGGATCATATTTATTAGTTTAAAAAAGTAATTATCGTCAATTTAAAGTGATAGTGGACAAATTTTTATTTTCTTTTTTTTTTCTCTCTTTTTTCTCCTTTTTTGGTACACAATTCTAATTTCTCTTTCCCCACCAAAAAAAGGAAAGAAAAAATCTATTCTTTCTTCTTTTTCTATTTTTCTTTTATAGTGTAAAAAAAATCCTCATATTAATTCATCAAAAGGTATTTAATAGCATAAGTTAAACTAACAAGGTTGAGTTAAAAAAAAAATAAAGGATAGAAGAGAGAGAGTCGAGAAAGAGAAAAAGAGAGTATATAGCGATAAAAGAAAAAGATAAGAATTTATTTTAAGATTATATTTTTAAAAATTTATTTAAATTGACAATAATTATTTTTAAAAAAATAATAAATTATCTTTATTTTTTTAATTTAATTTAACTTTTTTTTCAATCTAAATTAAGTAACCAATTATCAATAACTTAAACATCCACACGAAAACATATGAAAAATTAGCGAGTGTCATAATAGGACGGATAGAAGAAATCACGAAGTGCATTTAATTATCATGTGAATGGCAGAATATTTTTTGGTATAATGCATGTGTACATTTTCATCGTGAGCACATGGGGCACGTGACATATAAGGATACTCTGTACTAGATTAGATAAGATGTAACTTTATTTAGCAAAAAAAAAAAAAAAAAGTAACTTGCGTAAATATTCCCACACTTTATCTAATTTAGGTAAAATCATGAAAATGTTGTATTTGAGTAAGAGATTTAGCTTAATTAAGAAAAAGAAAAAACAAAGCACTTATACGCTACTGTACTGTTAGTTGACATGGCATATAGAAAGTTCATCAAGATTGAAGTTACTACAGTTGATTAAGATTACGTGGTGTGTGATGAAGCTATAATTGGCAAATTTGGTTGTAATAAATTTAAGAGCAGTGATAGACTTCTCAAATTCGAAGTGATTAATCATTTTGAATGAGATTATTTTGGTAAAATGACTGAAAATCACTTGTGAAGATTACTTAATTATTCTTTGGCATACGATTTTGAATTTTAAACAAAAGTATTGAATACGACGCTGATTCCTTAGAATTTTGTCACATTTTTCATTGCAGATCACATCAAAATCGTCATCCACTACTCTAAGTGCATTAACTACTCACACTCCATCACGCTGCTCCACACAATTCATTTATCTTCTCCTTCATTTTCTCTCTGTAAAATAAAGTTAGTTGAGAGTTTAATGAGCTCACGTGCTCTGCTTGAGATTGGGTTTACTCCTCACCACGACGACATTACATTTGGATATTCTTCTCACACTTATTCTCCTTAATTTTATACAGTAAATTAAAGTTATTTCAGAATCGTCAAGTATTTTCCAACTTCTTACTTGCCAAGTTAATTTTATGGTGAAAAATATTGGCCATGATGATTAATTCCAACAATGATCACAAACGGCATCTTGTATTTGTTAATAAAATACGTTGAATCAACACAGAACACATCATTGAACTCTTCATAAGTTACTTTACTTCGAGAGTGTTCCCAAAAAACACTATCTAGCCTACTTTATTCATCCATGCGAATCAAATGGAAGAAATCGCTATTCTTTGATGCATTCTAATGAACATTCTATTTATGCAATCAGCATCCCCAGCTCCAATGTTCAACCTCTTCACCTTCTGGACATAGTTTGTGCAATCTCTAGATAGACATCCTAATTTATCAAGTCCTCCAGCTTGTACCTCCAAAATTCTCACACTCTTGTTGGGCCTTAGTTCGATCGTGTCGTGTATTTTCAGTTTCCTCTTCATATTAGAACTTAGACTTCTATGAGGAAGCATAAACCTGGACATAAATGAGTGTGATTCGTGATTGTGTTGTTCCACAACCTTTGAGACTTGCCACATTTCATTATCTCTCAAAATTGCACAAATACGAGCAAGGCATTCTATCCTCTTTGAGCTCTTGTAAGTGGTAGCTTTTCTACATCTATCACAACTAATAGTTTGATATTTTCTGAAAGAACCGCTTCATTTTTTAACCAGATTTTTTAGTAACACTAAAACCTTTACTTTTTGCATACGTCGTCTGATATGAATAAAAAAACTTGTCAATGTTGTTGAAGTATTTACCTAAACTTATAGGGAGGTACTTGCTCTATTTCTCAGCCTCTTGATTCTTGGAGTTCTTTAGCATCGTCGCTTCCTTCCCTTAGCTCGCCTTCCTCACCGCTACCATCATTCAACATCAGCTCGCCTTGTCATCCGGAAATATGATTTCCTCTATTATAATTCGTTCTCAAGCTAGAACTGAGTATTTGATGAGAGAATATTAGAATCCGATTTATTTTTAGAAGTTCTGATTTACAAAATCGTCAGTGTTCTTCATTCCTTTTATACTTTTATGTTAGAAGAAAAAAAAGTCAATCAATGTTCTTTTCCATGATGTGACAAAATAAAAGAAGAGAGAGAAAGCAAGTTCACTTTCCTTTAAAATCGGCTCACTTCTCTCTTATTTGCGCGAAGAGTAGTATCGTTTTTTTGACAATTAATTTTTTTTAATAAAAAATTAATCACCTCGAAGTCAAAGAGGCAATCTTCACCGTAAATTTAAAACCTGTTTTCTTTCTAATAAGAGTCCAAGGAGAAAAGAGAAGTTGGGGATCTTGTTGGGCCCTGTCACTGCCAGCCGCAGCCAACCCCCACTCAATTTAGGTTTAGGAAGGACAGCTTCATGTGGCCTCTCCCCCACTTACAGCTCTATGAATATGATATGAAATGCCCCCACTAAACCACAGCTTCTGCGGAACACAGCAAATTCATTATTCTAAATTTCTTCTCACTATACAAACACCTTTGAGTTTGACACAGCGAACTGAAATGTAACACGCTTCTTCATATACTGAAATGGATCGAATATATCGGCATGTCTTTTTACCTATACCAAATAAGTTCATAATGAAATGAATTCATTTTTTATGTTTAGTAAAAAATTTTATTACTTGTTCGAATAAAATAAAATTTTATAATATATTACTCAAATATTTCTTTTAATATAATTCTAAAATAGTAAATATTAAAAAAAATCAGTTGTTATAAACATTCAATCAATGAATAAATGTTTTAATAAAATAAAAAATTAAAAAAGAAAATTAATATTTATGCATTGGTTAAATTTTTATTTTTATTTTTATTTTTATAAATTAAAACTAGCCTGAGTAGTGCGAGACTCTCTTTTTATGGATAAAATCACAATTAATTTTATTAAGAAATAAAAGTATAGTAAATACGGAAATATTTTTAGTATTCCTACTTCTAGAAAGATATTTTCTTAACTCTTAATATGAAAAAATCTTTCCCACTTCTTCATAGAATGAGTTCTCTAATAGAATAACCTTCAAACTTTAAAGTTGTATGCCAAACAATAAAATGGAAAAGGAAGTTGGTATAATAATTCTATTTTATTCCAGCATACCAAACGTGCGAGGGTATAAGTTTGTTTTGAGAAGTTTATTTTAGTTACTTATAAATAAGTTTTGCATTTCATATTTTATTTTTTTCTGTGCCCACATATATTTTTGAGACATTCAAACCAATAAATCTTCTCATTCAAATTGACATGTCCTCTCCTTCTCCCCGCCCCGGTCAAACACTGTTTCTCATATTTTCAGTTCAGTCCAAGAACTAAATTTGGCGTGGGAGTTATCGTCGGTTTATGATGCTCCCGTTGAGCTTGATTCCTCTTTGTAAATTTTTTCATCTATTTATGCAATGATATCGGCCCTGTATCACCAAAGTGTATATATATTTATATATATATAATGAATTTCCTTTTTTTTTTTCTTCAAAGTTTCCTTATTCTTAAAAATCTCATAATACTCCTTTTGTTTTAATTTGGATATATTTTTTGTTTCAAAATATATATAGTTTTAATAAATCAACATAGTATTATATACTCTATTTACTATTATTGTGCTACAATGATAAATGCTTAAGCATAACTCAAATAAACTACTACTAATCTTCTCAAGTAATTAAAATTTAATATACTCATCCTTCAATTAAGATAATCTAATTATTTTTTCTTAATAGTTGTGTATTATATTAAAGTGATAGACAAATTGAAATAGAGAAAATATATATAAATGTTGACACCCGAAATTTGCATGGCTTGGTGAGCAGAGAGCTGAGGCAGTTAGTTAGCAACAAGAAGATCTCGAGTTGGTTGGAATAAAAAGGCTTACCGATCGAGCTAAAAGAGCAGTGAGCTCGATCTCGAGATACTTCCTTGGGCAAGCTAAAAACCGCCAAATAGAGCCATGAGATACTCGGCCTAGCTAGGTAGCTATTTGAGAATGAGGGATCTGATCAAACTAAACTCCTTCATTCTCGCAGGTATGTTTTGAAGAGGGACCAATATCAAACCCACTTTCTGTACCTTGCTGACCATTCCAAAATGTGGAGAAAAAAGCGAGCACTATTGAAGAAAGTTTGGAGATAACAAATGACTATAAAAGCTATGGAGGCGCTTAAGACTAGGACACACATTAGCTCATACACAACAATACTTTCTTTTTTTTTAAGCTTTTATTAGCTTTGTATAACTTTTAGCCATATAATGTTTTTTTTAGTATGATAGTTAAAACTTTCCTTTAAATTTGAGTTTCTTGTAGTTTTTTTATAGTTTTTGGCAACTTCTTACAACATTCTTTACTGCTTTCTTTTAAATTAATTTTCTTCTTCATTTACCCTATCTACAAGATTAGTCCTTTTCTCATAAAGTCACAAAGGTACCTTAAGTTTGGTTCTTTCGTTAAGAATTCAACTACACGCTCTACACATTTTTAATGAACACTAAAAATACACTATTATAGATAAAATTGTGAAATCAAGGTCTAAGTAGGATCCTGTTGCAACTAGAAATACTAATGTATATGCTTTACCCATAAAATATATATATATATATATATAAACCACAAATGGAGGAGTATTTATTGGAACAAGTCTAGAATTAGCTTCTCCTTTTGGTGCTTAGAATGAGTTTTGTTTCAAAAGCTAGAGAAATTATAAATAATATTGATTTTTTTTAGGGGATTGATAAAGTATTTGCGGAGATCTAAAAAATATGCGTGAAAATTTTCAAAAAAATCATTTTCCTCCAACTCTTTCTCTCTATGAAACTATTTTCTCTCCCTTCTCTCTAAAAATTCTTTGAATGTTCTTCAAGCTCTTGAAGAAACATGGATGATTTTGAAGAAAATGTCGATTTTAAAGTAAAAATCGATCAAGTTATTGAAAAAATTAAAAATTCATGTTTTTGGCCCTCCGAACCAAAATTATACAATAATTTCAGTCCAACCAACGCGTACTTTATCGGTCCCTTTTTTTATAGACTAAATTCAGGATTCAAACACGGATTTATGGGCGTTGGTATTATGTATGAATCACTAAACCAGGAAGAAGAAGTTCAAGTCATAATGTACTCCGTACAAAACACGTAAAAGATATGAGTATATATATAACTCTTAACAAGCCATAGCCGATGATTTGCCATATTAACTGCTTCCCGGCAACGGCAACTCCTTCACCTAACCTACAAGTCGTTTACCCTTTGCCCTTTAGTTCTCTTCCTACTTGATTATGCTAGTGCCGCTATCACCTTTAATTCAATTTAACGTTAGTTGTCCGAAATATAGCAAGAAAGAGTGAAACCAATTGAGAATTAGGGCGGCAAGCATCATTTTTAATACTTTATAACTAGAAAAAGATAAAATTAGAATTTGTAGTTATAAATAGAAAAGTAAAAATAATTTATAATTAGAAAATTATCATAAAATAAAAATTTATAGTTATAAATAGAAAAATTAAATATTTCATTGGTTATATATATATATATATTTATAAACAAATTAATCAAAATCAAATATTATTATTCAACTTTAGATTTTATGGTCCAATGTGTTTCTGGAAAAATTAAAAAAAAAAGACTTTTTGCAAATATTTGATTCACCTTAGTTTATTACTTAAGAAATATATTTCTTTAATTTATCCTTTCTAAAATTGTTCAAATTTTATTTAAATTATCATGCATAACTTTTTTTCCCCTTAAAAAGGAAGTTTATATTATAACCATAAAATGAATAATTACAAAGCATGAAGTATATCGCCTCTATGTGCTCCAAAACTCGGACACGAGATAAAGTGCTATTTACCTTTGCATCAAAATGTAATGGACAAAAATCTGAATCATATATATAAACCTTTATTTCTCTATTGCCATGCAAGATAACTTACTCGAAACACCAAATGCGATTTAAATTATTTTTCGTACATATCTGTTAACTAGACAAATTCCAATCCGTCCAATATACCGAATTTCCATAAATAAAAAAAAAATTTAACTTTTATATGCTTGCAAAATAAACACTTCCCAAACACCTCCAATCACTGAACAATCGCGTAAAACATGTAGCACATCTACTCATGTATTGCCACATGCAATACTCGATTATTTAAAGATTTAATTCAGATTAACTCCATCTAATTAGCACGTTGATATAGAAATAGGATTCACATTTAATTTTGTTCCTAATGCATAAAAGAAAATAACATCATTTAAAAAAAACTAACAGATTTAATAAAACAAAAAACAAAAACAATTTATTATTAAAAGAAGCTCTATTTAAATTGGTCTAAAACCAAAAGAAAAAAAAAAGTGATGTTAAATGGATCAGCCTGATCCACAAATTTGTAGATCAAGAGAGTCATTAATGTAAATTTATTAAAAATTATGGTGTATTCTTCCATTTGTACTCTTTATTGATTTTCATGGAAATTTGCATATAATGAAGCCAAATTTTGGGTTCAAGGGTCAACATTTAATTTAGTTACAGTTTTCAAAGATTTTGGAAATGGTTTTTGTTTATTCCCACATTTCACATTCATGACACCATGTCAGCTTTGTTTTTTTCCCCTTTCTTTTCCTAGTTAATTTTTCCTCTAAGAAAAATTAGAATATGAATGGCTGCAAAATACTTTAAATTTTCTTCTTTTTTTTAAGTTTTAAATTTTTTTGTTGCTAAACGACTTTCAAATTTATTTATTTTTATAAGAAATTTTAAGATTTTGTACAAAGATTGTGATAATAAGGTGATAGTTTAGTCGTTATATAGAGTTCGAATCGTCTGTAACATTTTCTATTATATTTCTAATATGATAAATTTTATGAATAAATTTATTAAATAAGAGAAAAACCCTAAGGTGAAATGATAAATCGTAAGGGAAAAAATATATTATTAAAAGAAATGTTACAAGAAATGTTACCGATGATTTGAGTATCGGGTACAAGTACCCTACATACAATAGTTCATGTATTCAATTTACATCCTCTCCCTCCAATATATTAAATAAATTGTGTAAAGATTTTTTTTTAATTTCAAATTTTATTTATTATATATCTATATTTTCAAGGAATTAGTATTTTTCCCTTAAAAAAGAAGAATTAGTATTTTTATATTTATATTAAATTTGAACATTTTAGCTAGACTAAATTGTAAATTTAGTCATATAACTGTTTATCTGGTTTAAACTTTATCATATATCATTTTTTACTACTTGTATCGAATAATTATTTACCTCCCCGAACTTGTTCCATATATTTTTTAAAGCATTTTTGTTCGACAAGTTTTTTCTTTAGAGCTATATTCCTCACTACTCCGACAAAGAGGAAGACGGTAAAAATATTTTTATATAATTTCAAATGGTCCCTCAAAATACGATTTTGTGTAAATTAAGGATAATGAATTGTAAAGTTCTCTTAAAAAATCTTTCAAAATATACAAAATGTATTAATCAAGTTCCTTACTTTACTTTCTTAAGGATTTAAATATTCAACTTCCAAATTAATAATCAATCTTATTTGGACCACTTCGAGCCCAAAATGTAAATTTAAATTTTAAAAAAGAGTTACAAAATTCATTATCTTCAAGCTCTCAAATTAGGAATATTGGCAAGGTACATGCATCCGACCAATTAGCCATTACCAAATTCGATAACGGTGATTAGACCATATAACAATTCTGAACCAATGGGCAATCAATAATTTTTTTACTAGTAATATTGAAACTGTTGTTCAACTGAATACTGTCCTAGTGATCGATTAAAAAAAATAAAAGCTAATTATTTTTGATAAATTTCAAATTGGCCCCTAAAAAATAAGGTGTTGTGTGAATTGAAAACCTTGAATTGTAAGATTCTCAAAAAAAAAAAAAAAAAAGCAATCAAAATGTGAAAATAGTTATCAATTTACTTTACAAAAGTGAGGTAAGTAACTTTATTTATACATTTTTTTTACCTTTTGAAAGATTTTTTAGAAACTTTATAATTTAAGATCCTTAATTGACATAAGATTATATTTTGAGGGGTCAATTTAAAATTTATCCAAATATATTTTTACCCTTTGTTGGTGACAGTAGAAGGGACAAAAGATCTCAAAGATAAACGTTTTTAGAATAAAATGAGTAAAAAAATACATAAGACCAAATTTAGATTAAATAAATAATGGTCGAATTAAAATGTATAAAAAAAGATATAGGACCAAATTTGGATGTAACTAATAGTTATAGAACTAAATTTGTTCAATATTCTTTTATTGACTATTACATTATTTCATTTACAAGGATTATTACCATCTTTTTAAAAAAAAAACTAATTCATTTAATCATAGAATTGTTGATAGATCAAACTACCTATGATTAGCAAGTATTATAATAATTATTCATATATATATATATATATCTTGTAAACTTAACATCTAAATTCTAAGGTTTATATGGCATTTGAAAATGGAGTTTAAAATAAAAAATATAGTTGAAAATGGGGTTTACATTGTTCATAACATCTTGTGTAATAATTTCTGTAATAGTTCTAATTTTGTACATTTTGTTAATAAGATCTACTTAATAAAAGATAAACCATAAGAAAAATTGAGAATTTTAAAGAAAAAATATTTGACAAAAGAAAATATCATAGAAGATGTTATAGAAAATTGTGTGCAAAACATATGTTAAAAAACTTCAAGATGTAAATGATAAGTGAAAAAAATTTAGAAAAAGAAAAGTAAACCAATCCGGTTCTGCTTGGACTTGTTCAAGTATAATTGGATTGATTTATAAAAAGTAAAATGTTCTCATTTTTTAATTAATATTTATATATTTTTTATAAATAATTTATTTTTTATTAATTCTATAAAAACTACACACTTTTTTTTATAGAATTTATACGTTATACTTCCGAGATCTGCTTGTGAAATTTTGTTTATTATACATGTAAGGTGTTTTGTTTTGACAAAAGCCTTGGCCGGTCGTCAATTGTAATTATTTGATGATATGGGTTTCTTTCTTTTGCTAAATATTACTACTTGGTTTGAGTAAATTAAAAAAAAGACGAAAAGCCATCTTTCTTTTTGTTTTTTTTCATAATACGAAAAACAATCTTAAGATTTTTTTTTTTTTTTTTGGAAAATTTATATGATTATATCATTAACTCATATCTAAAATAACATTAGGCATCAGCTGGGGAGTCTCTTAAGATTTGAT
The DNA here is from genome assembly GCA_028651295.1 of Catharanthus roseus. Taxonomy (NCBI): domain Eukaryota; kingdom Viridiplantae; phylum Streptophyta; class Magnoliopsida; order Gentianales; family Apocynaceae; genus Catharanthus; species Catharanthus roseus. The sequence goes on along the minus strand of JAPQWS010000159.1, from coordinate 32,034,227 downwards.
TTGATCATATGATAAAATAAAAAAAAAAATTGATTTGATCACATATTTGATGTGGCCGAGAGAGATTACATTTAATGGTGCACTTCCCCATTTAATTGTGCAGTTTCTGAGTCCAAGCATAGAAGAGGAATGAAAAAAAGTGGCAATGTTCCCTCCAAATATATAAAGGGCATATTAGTATTTATACATAATGCTTTAATGGTTGATCCAAAATAATGTGGATCAAGTTGATAAAAAATTATTTCTCAAAAAAAGAAAAAAGCCAAGAACAAATCACTTGTTGAAGTTTTCATCTTCTCTAACGAAAAATTCAACTTTCATCAAACTCAAGAAAATAAAAAAAACCCCGCTAACCAGTCCAAATCATATTTTTCTTCATAGAATGATAACAAAAATGTGATATTGTTGGGCAATTTATTAAGCATGCTTCACATACCTCGCATGGAATGCCTATTTAGTAGAACTACGTCATTTTGAGTAGTAATTAAAATTACAATTTAATTCAAAGAATTCTCTGCCCATGCGCTTTCTTCCCTTAAAAAAAAAAAAAAAATCAGCTTCTTCTCGTGATCTCTGCAATTTTTTCGGTGATTTCCATGATCTATACCTTCTCACGATCTTCGATCACTGCGATCAGTTTTGTTCAATCATTTAATCAATCAACATTGTTCAATTGTCCATTATTTCGTATTGGCTGAAGCTTGTTTTTTATGGAGAATTCAGGAGAAGATTGTGTTCTATCTTGTGACACGATCGTTTTGAAAAATTGTGTTACTTTGAAGTCTTCTGGTATTCATGAGGGTGATTTGATGGTACAGGAGTCCGCCATGAATGAAGTTTCATGTAAGGACTTGGATTTTTTTGTGATTTTTGTGGTAGCTTTTATTTTTCTATTATGTTTTGATATATGGATGTTTCTTCATGTGTTGTTTTTATAGTTATTAGCTTTTACTAATCATTTATAGTTTTATATAGTCGGAGAGTATTTCATGACAATTTAATATATCATAGAAGTTCCGTTCATTGGAGTGCCTAATTTTACAACGGAGAGTGCCTTGTTTTATGTCTCTGAGTGCCTAATTTTGTAACTACAACTAAGGGTGTCTTCATATTTTCCTTTTTTTGTTTGATGTGTATGCTTTATATATATATATATATATATTTTATGGATTTCATGTATTGTCCCTATGTGTTTTAACCATCATTTATATGTTTAATATAGTGGGAGAGTGTTTCATGACAATTTAACATAGCGTAGAAGTTCTATTCACAGGAGTGCCTAGTTTTACAACAGAGAGTGCCTTGTTTTATGCATCTGAGTACCTACTTCTATAACTATGAGTGCCTATGTGTACAGCTAAGGATGTCTTCATATTTTTTCTTTTTTTGTTTGATGTGTATGCTTTTTTTTTTTTTTTAATGGATTTCATGTGCTATCTCTATGTGTTTTAACCATCATTTGTATGTTTAATATAGTGGAAGAGTGTTTAATGACAATTTAACAGTGTAGAAGTTTTGTTCATAGGAGTGCCTAGTTTCACAACAGAGAGTGCCTTATTTTATGCCTCTGAGTGCCTACTTCTATAACTCTGAGTGCCCATGTGTACAGCTAAGAGTGTTCATATTTTTCTGTTTTTGTTTGATGTGTATGCATTTTTTATGGATTTCATGTGTTGTCCCTATGTGTTATAACCATAATTTATATGTTTTATGTAGCTTTTTATGGAAATATGTAATGAAGATTCGTTAATTCGAACTACTGTAATATTCGAGGAAGATGCATTTCAGTTCTATAATGGTCATGCATTCAAACTTGGGTTTAGTATTCGTAAAGGCAGGAAAAGGTATAGGGCAAGTAGTGTCATAATTTATATGAGACAATTTAATTGTCATAAAGAAGGGAAGAAGTTTGATAAAGGGAAGGTTGAAAAGTGTTATACTAAAGTTGATATCCCTACCAATTGCAAAGCAATGATAGAATTTTTTTTGAATAATGATGGTGGCTGGACAGTGAGCAGAAATATTTCTGGTCATAATCATGACCTTTGTCTTGTAAATCAGAGGCATCTTATGCATTCTCAAAAGGCAGTGACAAAGAATCATGCTGGATATCTTCAAGAGTTGAAGGATAGTGGGGTTTCTATTGCTGCTAGCCTAAGAGTTTTGAAGAAACAAGTTGGAAGTTCTCCATTTTTTGGTTTTACATCAAGGGATGCATAGAATAGTTTACAATTGGTTAAATCAAACATTTTGGATGGTGGGGATGCAAATGATCTTATACAGAATTTTATGAGGAGAAAGGAGAATGAAAATGATTTTTATTTTGATTTTGAAGTTGATTGTAATTCATCATTGTGCAATTTATTTTGGAGATGGCCAGATGAGGTGCAACTATGATTCATTTGGGGTTATTTGGGGATCTTTTGGTTCATGATACGACCTATCGGACAAACAAGTATAAAATGATTTGTGGTCCGTTCGTTGGGATGGATAATCATTGTAGGAATGTTATGTTTGGTTGTGGGTTCTTGAGAAACAAAAAAAGAGAGTCTTTTATATGTTTGTCCAATACTTTCTTGAAGTCTATAAGAGGTAAACATCCAGGTACAGTAATAACGGATAAGTCCGCTGCTATTGGTGTAGTCTTTCCAAAGGCACGACATCGGTTGTATATTTGGCATATTAGTGAAAGTTCATAGAAGCATATTATGAGATTAAGGTCCAAAGAAGACTTTGTTTAGCTGCTTAACCAAGTTTTGAAGGATACTGATACGGTTGCTGAATTTGAGTTTCATTAGAAGAGGTAATTTTATAGTACTATTTAAGTTTCATGCCAGTTTTTTTTTTTTTTTTTTAATTTGCATTGTGTTTTGTGATTTAGTATTCAAGTGTGCCTATTTTATGGACTAGGAATACTTAGTTTCATACCTTGGAGTGCCTAATTTGATGAATAATTGTGCCTTTCACTATTATGTGATGTTAAGGTGGCCTTTTTGTACTATAGTTTTATTGTTGAATTGTGTTATCTTTTTATATGTTTTGAGCATGGTATTTACTTGAACATATTTTTGAGAAGTGGTTCATCATATGTTGTTGTTTGTTGCAACCTTTCTATGCATGTGTGCCTAGTTTCATATATAGAAGTGCCTACTTTTATAACTGAAACTGTCTATTTCTATAACTGTGTATGCCTGCTTATATAAATATGTGTGCCTAATTTTATAAGTGGAAGTGGCTTCGTTTATAACTGAAAGTGCCTACTTTTACACTTTTATTACTGAGAGTGCCTACTCCTATACTGTGAGTGCTTAATTTTATAAGTGAGAGTACCTAATTTTATAAAGAGAGTGCCTAATTTTATAACTGAGAGTGCCTATTCCTAAAACTGAATGTGCCTACTTTTATAGTCGTATGTTTTTATTCTAGTTTGTTTTTTAATTTTGTGCTATTTTTTTTTTTTTTTGGTGGTATTCATTTTACCATAGTTTAAGAAGTGCTTCATGACATATTGTTGTGTTCCAACCTTTGTTCTTAAGTGTGCCTATTTTCTGAACTAGAGGTGCTTACTTTGATAACTGAGAATGCCTATTTTTATAACTATGAATACCTTCAGAACTACATCTCATGTGATATGTTTATTTTTCTCCTCTAGATTGATGGAGATATTTGGGTTCCCCAATGACAAATGGTTGAATAATTTGTATAATGTGAGGCAGAAATGGTGCCCTGCATTTGGTAAGGAATTCTTTTTCGGAGGTATTATTATCTCAAAGGAGTGAGGCAACAAACCATGCTATTTCTAGGAGGCTTTCAACAGCTACAACATTGTACGATTTTTATCGAATATTTTCTAAAGTTATTTCTGAATGGAGGAGCAACAGGAATATGGAAGATTTCCGTTGCCACCAAGGATGTGTTTAGATGGTGCTCCACAACTTGAAACTATTGCAGCACGCTAATAGAGTTTATACAATTGGGGCGTACATGTTATTTGAAAGGCATTTTATGAGATTCCTAGAGTTTTGTCAAGGGCTTGTGTTTTCGAATAACGGTAAGCATGCGTATGAGGTTTGGCTCCTTATATAAGTGGGTTTAAATATACAATTGTGTATAACGAGCACACTTTAAGTATTTCATCCACATGTAAGATGTTTAATGAAGTTGGCATTCTTTGTTCTCATCGTTTACGTGTCTCGAATATACATTGTGTTCAAACAATTTCGGATAAGTATATACAGGAGAGATGGAAAAAGAATATTTCTTTAAGTTGGGGTAGTAGTGGGGTTGGTGATTCAAAGAAAGTGAACACCCAGGCTAATGCTGGTTCAAGTGTTTGGAGGATGGAAATGTTAAGGAAGTTTTCATATTTGATTTCTGCCGGCAAATTAAATGTGAATACTCGGAAATGTTAGAGGAAGGATTTAAAACGATGAGGGATAGAATTATGGCTGAATTTGGACCTTATCATGTGGATGATTTAGGGAATGAAGGGTCATCTTTTTATAAAGATCCTATTAGAAGCGGTGCCAAAGGAAAAGTAATTTAAGGTAAAAGAGCATAGTTGAGATAAGGTGTAATCAAGTAAAAGGGAAGAGGAAGAATACATTGATATGTGCTTCAAGGAACAAGACAGCAGTTTAATAGTCTATGAACAATGAAGCACTAGGGAAGGTTGTGCATGCTCCAAGTAGTAAATGTCAGTTTAGTTTAGGTACATCTAGCTATAGTAACGTGGAACAATCAAGTACATTAAGCCATTGATAAATTTTTTGTAGATGTCGTAATTTAATTTCTTTTAAGCCTTTTTTATGGCAAACTTAGTTTTCTTTTTCTTTGTTTGGTGTCATGATTTGTTTTTTTATAATTGAGAGTGCCTACTATTTTGTGAACATACAATATCAGTCACACCGAGAAGAGTGCCTAATTATATAACTGGGAGTTCCTAGTTTTGTAGCTAAGAGTGCCTTCTAGTTTATCAGCATGCAAGATCAGTCATCTTAAGTAGTGCAAAGATTTTTTATATGTGAGTGCCTAGTTTTATGAACTCAGGTGTGCCTATTTTACGCACTAAGAGTGCCTAGTTTTATGAACTTAAAGTGCCTATTTATATAACACCATTCGGTCTAAGAAGAGTGCCTAGTTTTATAGGTAGGAGTGCCTAGTTTTGTAGCTGAGAGTGCCTACTATTATAACTGTGCATGCCTACTAGTTTATGAACTAAGAAGATCAGTCACCTTAAGCAGTGCAAAGTTTTTTATATGTGAGTGCTTAGTTGTATAACTCAAAGTGCCTAGTTATATAATATGCAACATTACTCAGTATAAGAAGTGTCTAGTTTTATAATTGGAAGTGTCTAGTTTTGCAGCTAAGAGTACCTAGTTTTATTATTGTATGTGCCACTAGTTTTATGTACATGCAAGATCACTCATGTTAAGCACTGCAAAGTTTTTTTTTTTTTATATGTGAGTACCTAATTCTATGAACATAGAGTGCGTAGGTGTATAACATGCAACATCAGTCAGTCTAAGAAGAGTGCCTAGTTTTATAACTGAAAGTGCCTAGTTTTTTAGCTAAGAGTGCATAGTTTTATTACTGTGTGTGCCTACTAGTTTTATGTACACGCAAGATCAGTCATGTTAAGCAGTCAAAGTTCTTTTATATGTGAAGACCGAGTTCTATGAACGTAGAGCGCCTAGGTGTATAACTGAGAGTGCCTGCATGCAACATCAGTCAGTCTAAGAAGAGTGTTTAGTTTAATAACTAGAAGTACCTAATTTTATAGTTAAGAGTGCCTAGTTTTGTTACTGTGTGTGTCTACTAGTTTTATGAACACGCTTTATATGGATTAGAAGATAAAATATAAGTAAAAGATTGATTGAGAAGTAAGATTGGAAATTGTAATTTTCATTTTATTTCAGTAACTACAAGAACTAGAAATTTTTTTTTTTAAATTTTGATGCTACGAGTTCTACAGTTTCTCTTTGTGTATTGATCTCAAATACTATAATTGTGTACATGTATTTGGCCCTAAGTATTGTAATTATACTTGGGCCTTTCTTTGATCCCGTCAGCAGTGAATCCCAGGCACAATTATGTTGTCCTTTATATGTTTCCATGTACCGCGTACAAAAGACTCCACAATCTACATAGTTTTTACTGTATTACCATGGCATCTTGCTGACTTGTACCTTGTACTTCATCACATCAGTATATTTATTGAACATTCCAACATTCTTTTCTTTATAGTATGTCAGTGTTTTTTCTGTCAATCACAAGGAAGCATGTATTTTAGATATTTTTAACAGAATATTCCTATATAATCCGTTGAAATGAAAGGTAAGCTTACAAAAAATATCGGAATGTCTACGAATTTCATCTGTTGTATCACTATTTTTGTCACTGGTATGTTGTCAATTATTTGTACTTTGCTTGTTATAGAACTCATGACAACAAGGTAGTAGTGCTCTCATGCCACCACAAGGAAGATAAGCTATATATTTTGAATAAAAATTAGAACAGTGTAACAATACTAATATATAAGAAAGATTCATAGTGTAATTATTGAGATTGCTTACAAGTTCAGCTTCTTAGCGATAAATACTGCTAATACTGCAAGTGTCAAGCTCACTGTTAAGTTTATCTGCAAAGTTTGTGAATCGCACTTCATCATCCAGTGGTTTACCTGAAGCTCCCAAAAGGGCAACGTTAACACCTATTGGAAAAAGAATTGATTAAGGTTAGTTATTATTGCATGTTTGTGTGCTGTAAATTGATTAGAGGAAAGAGGATCAAAGAAAAAAATTACAATGGCGTTTGGGGATAATATGATTCTCCTAGGCTTATGATCTTTCATTTTTTTATTGAATGATTCAGTTGATATGCCCAAACTTCGATAATATTTTGTTCAACTTGCTGATCCTTCATCATTGACCTACATCAGCCCTTGAAACATTGCATGTTTCATTGAGGTAGAACATGTTGTCACTGAAAAAAGATTAAAATTATAAATTATAAAGCTCCATGTGTTTTATATAAGATTTCCTACTTTTTATTACTGCATGTGCCTAATTTTATAACTAAGAGTGCTTAATTTTATAACTGGAAATGCCTGCTTTTATAATTGAAAATACCTACTCTATAACTGATAATGTCTACTTCTATACCTGATAGTGCCTATATCTGTAACTGTGTGTGCCTACCTTTGTACCTGAAAGTGCCTAGTTTTATAACTAAGGCATGTCATCAAGAAATCCAAAGTCAGATAAGATAGCTAATTTTATAACTTAAAGTGTCTATTTATATATGCAAAATCAGTCAATATATGGAGAATGCCTGGTTTTTTAAGTGGGAGTGCCTAGTTTTGTAGCTAAGAGTGCTTACTGTTATAACTGTGTGTGCCTACTAGTTTATGAACAACTTAGAGTAAACACTTTTCAACTTTAGTATATCAACTTTTATAAGTGCTCTTATAAATGAGAGTGCCTACTATTTTTATAATTGCTCCTATAACTAGGGCTGTAAACAGGGCGGGTCTTATCTGTACCCGGGCGGGTCTATACCCGTTTATAGCAGGTAAGGTTAAAATTTTATACCCACAGACCTATACCCGTACCCGTATAGATTCTATTAAATGGGTATGGACATGGTATGATGATACCCAGATATGTATACCCGTTATAATAAAATAATATATATTATATTATTTATTCAAGATTTCTTTTTCTTCGAGATATCAGTACTACTATTTTCTCCATTGAATATTTCTTGTGGACATGTTTCTCTCCTTCAAAATTTTATATCAGCCGTTGTTTATTCCAAAGGTAAATAACAAAGGCATGACTTTTTAAGGTTAGATTTTCTGAAAAATTTTTCAATTGCCGACTTGCGTTGAGGTGGGTATTATTTTTAAGGTTTTTATCTTAAAATTCGCATTCTTCATCACTAGATTATATAGGGTGTTTATATGAAATTGAATGTACTACCAATGTTAGGGTTCTTTACTAATTGCTATTTTTTGTTGTGAAATTCACTCTATGAAACCTAACTATGGTTATGATTTCGTTATTGTGGTTTGTAAACATTTTTCCTAGAGGAATTTGTTACTGTTATTTGATAAAGTTCTTTGATGATTATCAATAATACTGAATTATTTCTCTGTCTTCATATAAGGCGTTTTATTTAGGATGTCCGATACACTTGGAAATGTTGGATCAATACCAACTGAAAGTTCCAAGGCATCTACTGCTGATGATATGGAAATAACTAATTACAATGAGTTGGTTGTGTTAGAGATGTTAAATGATTGTATTTGTTGAAAGAGATGTTGAGAAAATTATGTTAATTATGTTATAATTTTTATTTTAGGGTTAAACATTGTTTTATATATATTTTTGTTTAACAAGAAAAAAGTTTAGAACCCGTTTACACCCCTACCTATAACTAATAGTGCCTAGTTATATAACTAAGATTTCCTGTTTTAATTAATGAGAGTGCCTGTTTAATTACTGAGAGTGCCTACTCCTATAACCACATATGTGCCTGCTCCTATAATTGAGAGTGTCTAGTTATATAACTTAAAGTACCTAATTATATAACTGAGAGTGCCTAGTTTCTATATTTGGAAGTTCCTACTCCTAAAATTGAATGTGATTACTTTTATAATTAAAGTGCCTAATTTCATAAATGAATGTGCCTAGTTTTATACTAAGAGTGTCTGCTTTATTGACTAATCCTATAACCACATCTTTGCTCCTATAATTGAGAGTGCCTAGTTATATAACTTAAAGTGCCTAGTTTTGTATCTGAAAGTGCCTACTTTTATAACTAAGTGTGCCTACTCCTATAACCACATATGTGCCTGCTCCTATAATTGAGAGTGCCTTGTTTTTTTTATATCTGGAAGTGCCTACTCCTCAAATTGAATGTGATAACTTTTATAATTAAAATGCCTACTTTTATAATTGAATATGTCTAATTTTATAATTGAATGTGCCTGGTTTTATAATTGAATGTGCCTGCTTGAGAATGCCTGATCCTAGAACCACATCTTTGCTCCTATAATTGAGATCGCTGAGTTATATAACTTAAAGTGCCTAATGTTGTATATGAAAGTGCCTACTTTTATAACTAAGGGTACCTAATATTTTATAACTCAGAGAGTCTACCTGAATTCACAAAAGATGTAATATAATAGTCATCTGCTTGAAATTTGTTGATCAGGCATGTCATCAAGAAATGCAAAGTCAGTTAAGAGCATTTCTTTTGTTGACAACTGGCTTTGATCCTTATTTTGCTCTATCCAAAATGGTGTCCTCAAATTGCTCAGGACTTTTCGTTTTCTATGTAAAGGTTTGGCCCAACACTAGTCTCCTCAGTGAAGACCCCATCTTCCTCAACAGGGGCAATGCAGTGGGAGAAAATGTTAATATTATCTTTATTTAGATATTTTATTACTATTTATTAACTGTGGACATTTACCTGATAATATAATGATCTTCAGCTTGATCTTGTTTTTTCTGTTTTTTGTTCTACTTCTTCTTGTTGTTGTTACTGTTGTTGTTGTTGTTGTTGTTGTTGTTGTTGTTGTTGTTGTTGTTGTTGTTGTTGTTCTTCTTCTTCTTCTTCTTCTTCTTCTTCTTCTTCTTCTTCTTCTTCTTCTTCTTGCTCCTGTTTTTATTGTACTTGTTGCTGAGCTTGTGCACTATTTTTCAAAATATTCATTACATCTGCAACAATTTCTTCAGTTTCCAAGTCTGCATAAAGACTATCTTTGCTTGGTATATTGGTGTTTCACCATCCAATCCAAGATTAAAACTTGGCATTGTTTGGTCTATTAGTCTCTTTGCCTTCGTCATGTCTTTCTCAAATTCTTCGTATGTATTTAAGAATTCGTCACTCTCGAAGAATTTGTCTTCTTAGCTTTCAGTTTGTGGATTGGACGACAAAGCAGCAGGATTGATTTGTTTTCCTGTTACTAATAGCAGCCCAGTTTGTAACTTTTTGAAGGCTCTAATGACATCAACGTTCTGTCTTTGTAGCCCTTCAATTGGTTCTAAAAGGATTAGAGCGTTTTTACCCAAACCAATCATTAACATTGATGCCTTTTCAAAAAGCTCCTACAGATTACATTATGAGTCAGTTTTTTACAATTATGAGTACCAAGTTTTATTTCTCGCACTGCCTATGATATATAACATGTAACATCAGTCATTCTAAGAATAGTGCCTAGTTTTATAGATAAAAATGCCTAGTTTTTTATCTAAGAGTGCCTAGTGTTATGAACTTCAAGTGCCTAGTTATATAACGTACAACATCAGTCACTCTAAGAAGAGTCTCTAGTTTTAGAACTAGAAGTGCTTAGTTTTGTAGCTAAGAGTGCCTACTTTTGTAGCTAAGAGTGTGTAGTTTTATAACTATGTACCTACTAGTTTATGAAGAATCAAGATCAGTCATCTTAAGCAATTCAAAGTTTTTTTACATATGAGTGCCCACTATTTTTATGAACTTAGAGTGCCTTATTTATGAACTGAAAGTGCCTAGTTGTATAACTCAGAGTGCATAGTTATATAACATGCAACATCAGTCACTCTATGAAGAGTACCTAGTTTTAGAACTGGAAAGTGCTTAGTTTTATAGCTAAGAGTGCCTAGTTTTATAACTGTGTGTGCCTACTAGTTTATGAACAATTAGGATCAATCACCTAAAGTAGTTCAAAGTTTTTTTTATATGTCAGTACCTACTATTTATATGAACTTAGAGTATCGTTTTTATAAACTGAGAGTGACTAGTTGTATAACTCAAAGTGCCTAGTTATATAACATGTAACATCAATCACTCTAAGAAAAGTGCCTAGTTTTATAGATAAGAGTGCCTAGTTTTATAGCTGTGTGCCTACTAGTTTATGAACAATCAAGATTAGTCACCTTAAGCAATGCAAAGTTTTTTTTATATGTGAGTACCTACTGTTTTTATGAACTTAGAGTGCCTTATTTACGAACTAAAAGTGCCTAGTTGTATAACTCAAAGTGTCTAGTTATATAACATGCAACATCAGTCACTTTAAGAAGAACGCCTAGTTTTAGAACTGGAAGTGCCTAATTTTTTAGCTAAGAGTGTCTAGTTTTATAACTGTGTGTGCCTACTAGTTTATGAACAATCAAGATCAGTCACCTTGAGTAGTGCAAAGTTTTTTATATGTGAGTGCCTACTATTTTTATGAACAAGTAAGAGATCAAGCAGATTATATACCTTTGTATTATCATTATGAATATCTGTTGTTGGCAATAGAGCTAAGGCGAGTGGGTTTGATGGACATTCTTCATTAGCTTCATGGTCTTTTTATTCCTCAATCACCTTCAGGCCCTGAAGGAACCTTCCTAATCCAAAACCTCCCACTGCAATCTCATTTGCCTGCCTTTGCAAAATAGCAGCATCATCCCAACAACTTATTACTGGAATTGCTAGCTTTTCTTCGAGCTTAAATTTCACTCTATCTAGGTAAAACAACTGCATTATGTGAATTTTGCAGTGAGTTAGTAATGACAAAATATTAAATTAACAATGCATAAATAACAGAATAAAACTTAATACTAAGAAAGTGATAGGTCCAGTGAAGTATATCTTCTTTGAAGATTCTTTTAAAGGTCTAAGACTTGTCTATCAATATCTCAAGTGTGTATCTAAACTAATTGTAGTTTCTGATGTCGTTGGTGCTAGATATTGTCTTGAGTAGGTTGTGGCATATTTTTTTTTATGTGGTGTGATGTATAAGACTTGTGATAGATAATAGGAGAAATTTTTTTTTGAAGTAGTCCCCCTGTGTCTTGACTATCACTTAGTCTCTTTTGCACTAATGTCATAGACGGTGGAAAACTTGTATATTTGTCCGTCATTTCCTTTATAAATGCAATGTGTTCTGTTGTTTCCACAGCTTGCTTGTTGTTCTCATCCATTGCTTTTGTCCCCCTTGGAATTCCAAGGACCAGATTTACATCCTCCTCGTCAATGTTTATTATCTCATTCTCAAGTTTAATACTTGTATTCTAAATGTTGAAATTTTTCAAAAGATACATTGCAAGTCTTTTTGGAAGTCTGGTGCAATTCAAAGATAGCAAGGATCCGAACCCTATATCCCTTACAGTTGTTTTTTGTTCTTCAGAAATACTTTTTATAATAGCATGTACTGCAGATGGTGTCATGTTTATTTTGAGCATTGGGAATTTCTCCCCATATGCATTGACTTCTTTTTCTTTATCTGATTCTTGTTCACGCAAAACAATTTCTTTTCCCACTAGTTTTTTGTTCTTTTGCTGTCTTGGATTTTTGTTTGCTCTTTTTTTCTCCTTTTCTTGTAACCTTGGTCATTTAATCTTGTTTAATGTGCCTACTGGCTCATTTTTTTGTGATGATATCTTATTCTTAGATTCTACCTTCTTCTTTGGTGTTAATCTGTGTTTCAAAACAATGTAAGTCAAAAGCCTAAAATCTATAGGAGTGGATGTGAATGTACTGTTCAGCGTATATATTACCTCTTTACTAGAGTTGTCAATGTCTCATTGTCTTCTGGCATATCATGTCTTTGTTTTGTTCTGAGTTCTGAATTTTACACACTGTTAAGAGACATTTTCAAATGGTTACTGTACATAGAGGTGCATACTACTTATATAAACTGAAAATGCTTACTTTTATAAGTGAAAGTGCCTACTTTTATAAATGAAAATTTGTACTTACATATAACTATGTGTGCCTGATACTATAACCAAGAGTGTCTAGTTCTATAACTGAATGTGCCTAGTGTTAAAGTGCCTAGTCATGTAAATGAGAGTACCAACTTCTATAGCTGAGAGTGCTTAGTTTTTATATCTAGAAGTTCCTAGTCCTAATAACATGCAACACTAAATTAATAATGATATTATAACAATATGTTTTACTATAAAACACAAAAACATGTAAGTGTGAGTGCGTACTCCTAAAGTGGATGTGCCCACTTTTATAACTGAGAGTGTCTAGTTTAATAACTGAGAGTGCCTACTTTTATAACTGAGAGTGTCTAGTTTAATAACTGAGAGTGCCTACTTTTATAACTGAAAGTGCCTAGCTTTTAAATTTAGAAGTGCCTACTTCTAAAACTGAATGTTCCTACTCCTATAATTGAGAGTGCCTAGTTTTTATATCTAGATGTGCCTACGTATAAAACTGAACGTGATCCCTTTTATAATTAAAGTGCCTACTTTTGTAATTGAATGTGTCTGCTTTAATTACTGAGAGTGACTGCTTTAATTATTGAGACTGCCTGCACTATAAACACATCTGTGCCTAATCTTATAACTGAGAATGCCTAGTTTTATAACTAAAAGTGCCTAGTTAAATAATTGAGAGTGCCTAGTTTTTATATCTGGAAGTGTCTACTCCTAAAACTGAATGTGATTACTTGTATAATTAAAGTTCCTACTTTTATAACTAAATGTGCTTAGTTTTATAACTGAATGTGCGTACTCCTAAAACTTCTGTTATAAACTGAAAGTGATTAGTTTTTATATTTTGGAAGTGCCTATTCTTGAAACTGCGTATGCCTACTCCTGAAACTGAATGTGCCTACTTTTATAACTTTAAAATGCCTACTGCTATAACTGAGAGTGCCTAATCTTATAACTGAATGTGCTTACTACTAAAACTAAAATATATAGGAGTGGATGTGAATGTATTATTTCGTGCATATATTACCTCTTTACTAGAGCTGCCAATTTCTCATGGTCAGCTATCATATTATGTCTCTGTTTTGTTTTGATTTCTAAATTCTGCTCACTGTTAGGAGACATTTTCAAATGGTTCGTGTACATAGATGTGACTACTTATGTAAATTGAGAGTACTTAATTTATAAGTGAAAGTACCTAGTTTTATAAATGAATGTGCCTACTAAAATTCTATTATAAATTGAGTGTCTAGTTTTTTATATTTTAGAAGTGCCTACTCCTGAAACTGAATGTGCCTACTTTTATAGCTGAGAATACCTAGTTTGATGACCGAAAGTACCTACTTTTATAACTAAAAGTGCCTAGTTTTATCAATTTAGAAGTGCCTATTTCTAAAACTGAATGTTCCTACTCCTATAACAAAATGTGCCTATTTTTTTCAAGTGAATATGCCTAGTTTTACAGTTGAATGTGCTTAGTTTTATAACAGAATGTGGCTGTTTCTAAAATTCGGTTATAAACTGAGAGTGCCTAGTTCTTATATTTTAGAAGTGCCTATTCCTCAAACTAAATGTGCCTACTTTTATAACTATAAAATGGCTACTGCTATAATTGAGAGTGCCTACTGCTAAAATTGAATGTGCCTACTCTTGAAACTAAATGTGATATATTGATAGTGCCTAGTTTTTATATTTAGAAGTGCCTACTCCTAAAGCTGAATGTGCCTACTGCTACACTTGAAAGTGTATTTTAATTTAGCATGAAAACATTTCAAATTCACAAATGAAAGTGTTATGACTAGGAGTGCCTAATACTTTCATGACTAGGAGTGCCTAATATACCAACAGAAAGTGGTTGTTCATACAGTGAGGAACAATTATTGTGAAAAAGTACATGAAGTTGAATTAATAATGATATTGTAAACAGAAAAAAACATATATCTAAAAGTTCAAATCACGAAAATAAGGCACAAATAAAAGAGAATAATAATATAAAAAAGAAATATATGATATCAAAAAGTGTGTAAAGTACTTTATTATATTGTTATTGTAAAAAACTACAGTCTTCAAGTTGATTTGAATAGTTTTTTAACTGAATTTTACTTGTTATCGGTACTATTATTTGAAGAACTCATTTTTGATGATATGTATTGGTGAAGATGTACGAAATAGCCTAGAACTTAAGCGAAGAATAAAGAAAACAGAAGAAATCGCTTTCTTAAATTTAAATTTTTGGAGAATCACATACTGATGTGATATCTCCAACACCCTCCCTCAAGTTGGAACGTGCAAAATTGCATATCCAACTTGCCATAATTTTCAATGTTTTTTTTCCGTAACGTGCAAATTGCACATCTGGTAGTCTTCCACCATCTGTCGCTGTGATCTTTACCATCACTCGCTGTCGCTATGGTTTTTGTCATCAATCGCTGTCGCTGTGGTTTTTTTTTTTTTTTTTGTCATCAATCGCTGTCGCTGTGGTTCTTCCATCAGTCGCAGTCGTTGTGATCTTCTTCCATCAGTCGCAGTCGTTGTGATCTTCTTCCATTAGTCGCAGTCGTTGTGGTTTTCTTCCATCAGTCGCAGTGGCTTCCGTAATCCATCATCGAAAATTCCTTTGATGTCGCTTTAGAGTTTTTTTTGATAAAGCAACCATTAATGTCCAATTTCAATTTCTAAATTTAGGTGCTTCAAATATTTGTCGATGAAGCTACCTGACTTGAATGTGATTTATAAAAAAAATATAATCTCCTAAATTTTTATTGAAGCAAAATTAGAAGAAATATTAGAAACCTAAAAAAAGAACTTGTCCAAACTGAACGAAAAGAATTGTTCAAACTGAATGAAAAAAGAATAAAGTCATAGATGTGAAAGATTTTTTTTTTTCTTTTTCTTCTTCTTTTTCAAACCTGGCTCTGGCTCTGATACCATGTTAAGAAATTTAGGGTGTAAAGAAGAATAATATTGAATGCTTCAATTGATTGTCTTGATTGATTTCTTATTCATTATGATCTACTATAGGCTACAAAGTATCCTAATCCTAATCAATATAGATTCTAACCAATCACTAATATGGAATACTGCTATAATAATATTATAATACAAAGTATTCTAATTATAATCAATATAAGATTCTAATCAAGTAATCTCTTATAGAATAAGATATAATCTAGGAGAATCACATACTGATGTGATATCTCTAACAGTTGAGGTCCTAACGAACAGGAAGGAGGAATTATCTTGTCCATTTATAAGATTATTTAGCAAATAACTATAGATATATGATCAGAGAGATATGTAATCTGATAGTTCAATCCCTTCACTTAAGATTTTTACCTGATATATCAAATGAAAAGTATGTTAATCTTGTGTTATCATTTGCAGGCCTTGTGCCTCCTGATCTTTCTTGAACTTTAATACAATATGGACATGTACAATGATTTTCTCTAAATTATTCCACTCAACATAGAAGTAAATGTTTTACCCCTTAATCCATACAAAAAAAGAAAAATAGTCTCGGAATCCTTAGATTATTTTATTTTCTAATTAATAATCTTTAAACTTTCATTCTAAGTAACGTCAACCGTAAAGTCGAGATTATAACTTTTTAGATGTTTTCTATTAAAATATGATCATGTACCTTGCACATGACCATATTAACGATGGCAAATTTGATATTTTACAAATTATCTTTTATATTCTACTTTTTCCCCCAGAATTTTTCCTTTTTCTCTTATTTTCTTCTTCCTCTCTCTCTCTCTCTCTCTCTATATATCTCTCTCTGTGAAATCCTTCTCAACCTCAATTCCCTCCCAATTTCAACCACCAACCTAGCATTAAAGGGTTGATCAAGATGCCATTAAGGATTCCAAAACCACTGTTTCTACCAATAACCACCCTTGCTCCGGCGTCTCTCTCTCTCTCTCTCTCCGCTGACCAATTTCTGATTCTTCCCCAACTCATTTTCCTTCTATTGCCATTTTACAGCTCCTTCGAGCCGCCATAAGAAGTTCCTATTCCAAATCCTCAGTCTTTCAAACCTATTACAAACAGAAAAGAAAGAAGTCAATCATACAGTAAAGAAGTGGAATCGACTGAAAGAAGAAGAAATAGGAAATGGAGGAGTTAAAGTTGTTGGGGAAGATGAAGGTGACGTGACAGATTGCCACATAAGTTCCACTTCAGTTAATCAATAAAAAGTACGAGTCTTCCAATTTGGATAGTGGAGTACAGTTGGATAAATACAAGTAGGTAGGACCAGTTATGCAAGTGGGAGCTGTAAATTAGTTAGGAGATATTTATCTCTTGTCAAAAACAATTACTGAAATGTGTATGTATAATTAGAGTTTTAGCTGAAATCAATAACACGACTTTTCACAATTTCTGCTCTCTCTCAATTTTCGCAGAATTCAATTTCATCATGGTATGAGAGCATTTTTCTTCTGTGTAAACTCATTTCAACTGTTTCTTTTGATTAATTTAGTTCTTTACTCAGTTTGAATGCAGCTGAGATTTGTTTTGTTTGTATTTTGCCCGGTTGATTCCTTATGTTCTCGTGTTCTTCCTTGTTTTTCAATTTGATTTTCTAAAACCAAATCTCTGTAGCAATGACAAATCTCGAATTGACTACAATTTCACTTGCTCATCCTTTTTATCTGAATCCTAACGAAAATCCTGCACTCATCTTGGTTTAACCATTCATGGTGTTGAGCAGTTAGATTGAATCTTCAATCTAAAGAACAAGTTGTGCTTCATTGAAGATGTGCCAGGAGTCATGAAATACCTATTGCAGGAGATAGTTTGTTTCCAGCTTGGGGACAGGCGAACAACATGGTGCTTCGTGACTTCACAACTCGATCTCTCCTATAATCAAGCAAAGCGTCATGTGGTTGAATTCTGCTTGTTAGGTTTGGCAGGATCTGAGGCAGCATTATTCACATGTTGATGCCTATAGACTTTCTATTTTAATGAAGCAATTTCATACTATGAGGCAAAGCGTGGATGAGTACTATACTAAACTGGAAATTTTTTGGTGGATGAAATGAGAATTTTGAGGCCTTTGCCCTCATGTACCTGAAATCCTGTTTGTACTTGTGGAGCATTAAAGGTTGTGCGAGAACAGTTGGAAGAGGACCATGTGATCAGATTCATAGAAGCTTTAACTGATATTTTTGAGCACTTTGAATCACAAGTACTGTTGATGACTCATTTGCCTTCAATCTTAACTGTTTTCTCTGTGGCTACCAAGCACGAGAGGCAACAATCTCAACATGCTTTTACTTTACATCAGGAAGGCAACAATCAAATGTTAATAAATCAAACTCATTTTATTAACACATATGAAGGTGATGTCTGGTTCAATCAATACATCACAACTCACAAGGACAGTTTCAGAAGCAGAATTTTCCAAATCAAAGGAAACAATTCTTTTGCACATAGGTTGGTTATGTGACCGCGCAAAGCTAAGTTTTTGACACTATGTATTAGCATCATTTTAGAAAATTTGGTAGATCAAAATAAAAAATAGAACTTTGAGGGAATTAACACTAGAAGTCCTTTTAGAAACAAATTCCTTGATCAAAATTCATATTGAAAAAGGATTGAAAATTCAAGAATCTATAAATAGAGGAACACAATTGAACACTGGGTGGGGCCAACCGTTCTACGATTCTTCGAAGACATTCTGCAAGAGAGAAGACGGCGGTTCATGGTGATTGAGTTTGTGCTGTCACAAACTTCAAACACTATGATTCTCCATTGATGCTTGTGGTTCATCTTTCATAATTCAATGGAGTTCTTATTTTGAAGGCCATAGCTTCTAGGGATAGAAGTTATGCTGCGGTTCAACGGTGTTGAAGACTTGAAGGGATTCAAGATCAAGCAGCTTATTCCAAAGGGAGCCTTCAATTGTGTAGTGTGCAAAGGGAGTTTGCACTGATGTCACTAGGGAAACACTAGATATGTAAAAGAGTTAGGTGTGAGTTAGGTGTTTTCTTGTACTGTTTTAACAGTTATTAGTGGATTGCTTCTGGGTGTGGCCGCACAGACGTAGGCTTGGCCGAACTGCGTTACCAACTGTTGTGTCTTGTGTGTTTGTGTTGGTTATTGCTTTTTCACACTGTGCATCACACTACTCCTCACACAGCAAACTCAGTCACACTGCACGAATTGTCGAAGTACTAACTTTCAATTTGTATAAGAGCTTTGACACCATTTATTGTGCTAGTTATCTAGCAAGTAAAGATTGTGGGAAGTTAGTACTTGGGTCATCATGACAACCAAGGAAGACGAATCTCCTCTCCTCGAAGGCACAAATTATGCCTACTGGAATATGAAAACACGGATTTTCATTCAGTCCTTGGATGAAACTACATGTGATGCTGTTGAGTCTGAATGGAAACCTACTACAAAGATTGAGGAAGATGATACAACTAAACTGACTAAGGTAGTTGTGAAGCTCAGATTTGAATGGACTGGTATTGAAAGAAAATCTGCTCAGGCTAATGCTAAGGCATTTAACACCATATTTGCCAGTGTGGATGAGGAACCATTTAAGCTAATTTCAACTTGCACATCTACAAAGAAGGCTTGGGAAACCATAGAAAGCATTCATGAATGTACAAATGCTGTTAGGATTTCCAAATTACAGATGTTGACTACCTAGTTTGAAGAATTAAGGATGCAAGAGGATGAAACAATTGGTGAATTCAGAGGCAAACTAAGAGACATTGCAAATAAGGCTTATCAACTAAGAGAAGAATTCTCTGAAGAGAAACTAGTGCGGAAAAGCACTAAGATCCTTATCAGAACAATTTTGTCCTAAGGTTGCAACAAATGAAGAAGTAAAGGACATGACAAAACTTCCTTTGAATGATCTTTTAGGATACTTGAGGACATATGAGATGCATCTTGATATTGATTCCAAAGGTAAGGGTTTCACTGAAAGCTGAACACAACTCATCCAATGTCACACCTTATTCTGAAGAAGAGGTTATGATGCTCACTCGAGACTTTGAAAAGTTTCTTCATAGAACTGGAAAAACATCCAAACCTCAAGGGAGGTTTAAGACTAACAAAAGGGATAGGAAAGACCCTAATAATTTTAAGTCTAAAGAAAACACAATGAAAAAGAAGTTTGACACTGGTCAAAAAGAAAAAGGTATACAGTGCAGAGAATGTGAGGGATATGGTCACATCCAGGCAGAATGTGCCAACACATTGAAAAAGAACAAATCCATTAATACAACTCTCAGTGATGATTATAAGAAAAGTGATTCTAAAGATGATAAAGAGGACACTATTCTAATAAGACACTGACATTTAATGAGATAATAGATTTGGAAGATATATCTATGCACAATAATGACAAAGATGACAGTGACGATGATTTCATCTATAGTAATGAAGAAGTATCCTATGAGGAACTATAAGATAAGCATAGCCTTCTTTACACCATGTGGGTTGGACTTGTGAAGTTATATCAAGATATAAAGGACACCTTAAAGAAGATCCAGGAATAAAAAAAGTGCTATTGAAGAAAGAAATTATGAGCTAATGGCTCAGGTCAAGGATACAATGGAGAGAGTAAACGTAGCTAAAGGTAAAATAGCAAGATTGAACACTGAAAATGCTAAACTTGATGAAATAATCTTTATGGGAAGACCAACTGGAATGAAATCGGGACTTGGCTACACTGGTACAAATCTCAATCATACAACTGGTATGCATGTCACACAACATAAAAGTAGTTACATAATGTTTGGCAAGCTGGAAGGAGTATTTGTCAAAGACAGCTTGAGTCAAGTTGAGAAGAGAAACTTGATCTAGAAACACAAACTTAGAAAACCTTCACTTATATGTGATTACAGCAAAATGATTGAGCTTGTGTGGCATCAATGCTATTGGAGAATTAGAGATCTAAAGCAAGGGAGAAAGCTACATACACATTCCTTGACTAAAGGAGAAGTCAAGATGTGATGGATTTGGATCAGAAATGAAGAGTTGAGATGTAATGTAGCTCATCTATCTCTGTCAGTAAATTTTGGGGATGTATGGTATCTTGACAGTGGATGCTCACGCCATATGACAAGAAATAAAGAATATCTTGCAGACTATATAGTGTGTCATAAAGGCAATGTAACATTCATTGATGGTGTGAAAAGGGAAATAACAAATATAACTCGGGAATCTAAAAGGATAGCGAAAAAATTCAAAAATTTTCAATTTTCACTATCAATTTTCTTTCTCTAGAAGGAAACTCTCTACCTTCTCTCTAAAGGCCAATGATTCAATCACAGATTTAGGAAGATCCGACTATTGAAAATAAGAAAAAAAAGGTTAGAACCTCTATCTATACTCATTTACAATGTTATTGGTTTAAAATTCAAAAATATGCACCGGATTAAAAAAAACTGGCCGAATTTGGGCTGCATTTCGCCCAAACTGGCGAAATTTTCCAAAGAAGTTCGCCCGGTCAAGCAGAACTTCTTGGTCAACTTTGCCAGGCGAGGCGAAATCTAGGGCCAAGTTCCGCCAGCCTGGGGAAAATTGCATTGTGTGTGTATATATATTGTATATTTGTTTAAGTAATTTAGCTTTGTGTTTATAAATTTTTAATATTATTATTATGTTTATGTGTTTATGTTATTTAATTTAATGTTTCCAAATGTTTAATTTCATGTTTGTTTGGCATGTTATTTAATTTTGTTTATTTAGAATACATGCAATTAGTTGTTTAAATGGTTTATTTTATAATTATTTGTTTAATATGATTATGAATTATGTTCACGTGAATAATTTGAGTTTAAATGTGCACTAATTATTTTGTTAGCATAAGTGTTACAATTATTCATGTTATATTTTGAATCAATTTATATGTTTATGTTGATTAAGTTTATTTATTAAGTTCGTGGTTTAGAAAAGAAATGGTGATGGTAGATTAGTGTTTTGGTTAATTCAGTGCATTATGTAGTAAATAATAAATTGATATAATAATAGACTTAATTAATACAAAAAGTATGAAGTAATTAATTTTAAAAGATTAACGAATAATTTAAACCTAATAATAATTTAAATAATGATATTTAAATAATATTGTGAATAATAATAATTTAATAGTAATTTGAATTAATAATAATTAATAATATATAAAGAATAATGATAATAATTTAAAGAATAGGATCCGACCTTTTTTAAATAGTAATTTTAATAATAAATAATTACACTATTGATATGATAACTATTATTCCATTATTAATAATAAAAAGTAATAAAATAATATAAATGGAATAAAACTTATTTTAAAATAAATAATATAAATTAAAAAAATAAATATTGTTTTAAATTTAATAATAATTAATAATACATGAAGAAGAACAATAATAATTTAAAGAATAAACTTTATCCCTTTTTAAATAGTAATTTAAATAATAAATAATTACACTAAAACATAAAAACTATTATTATTAATAATAAATAATAAAATACTATAATTAAAATAATAAACATATTTAAAAATAAATAATAAAATATAATTTAAATAATAAAAATTATAAAGGACAAAGTTAAATAATATAATATAGACAAATTTTTACATGTACCGTATAAAAAGATTTAAATAATATAAAACATGAATTAGGAAAATATATGTTAATTATTTATGATTACGTTTGGAAATTTGTTTAGATGGTTCGGCCCGAAGCACATACGGGAGATGATGCTCTAGGTCCTGTGGCAGACAGGACCGGTAGAGTTGAGAGGCATACAGTCACTGCTTCATCCCATGGTGTGAGGGGGCGTTATAGTACCTCTGACATCCCTAGTACTCCTGCCCCACTTGGACCTGGGATATATTATGACCCTGGTGCACCGGGGTCTTCTACCCAACCACCTCATATAACGACTAGGACTCATCCTCCTCTCCCATCACACGATCAATACACTCTGATACCTTATGAGTTATATGGATCTTCTCAGCCACCACCTACATCATATGACCCGTATGCACATTGTTCTTCTATACCTCCCCATATGTCCGGTCAGGATCCTGTATGTTTAGACCTAAACTTCACGTACCATTAAATGAGGTTAGGGATCCATAGGAGCAGTTGGGTGCTTCTTTTTTCGAGCAGCTTGTTTCAGAAGTCTTGGCCAACTCATCTTATAGCATGGCTGATTATACAGTTACTGATTATGGTATTCCCTCATATTCACCTTGTTTTGGGAGGGATACTGGTGATATAGGTTAGAGGGATATATGGGCCGATTTGAGGAGCATGACGAGGTTGGATCCCTCCACCCAATTTCTAGTGTCGTCCAGAAAGAGTAAATATCAAATAAATTAATAGGGAGAAGGTGTTCGTGCAATCAACTTGCATGAATATGGGAGGCCTTGTGATGTCCTCAAATTATGTCTGCACTTATTATTCGGATCATTAATGAGCTCTGGAGCTCTATTTAACTTAACCCAAATCTTCTTCAATGCCAAATGACTAATGTTATTACTTATACTTTTCAATATCAGATTACTCTTGGCCTTATACTTTTCTTTAAGCTTTGAACACTCCAATGAGTTCTTAGTCTCAGCAGTTTGACCTTCAATAAAAGAATCAACATTAAGGAACATTGTGTCCAAATTATGATGGCATGTTGAAAGCCATAGCTTCAAAACTGAATGTTCACTCTCAACTCGGTTTGTGGTCTCTACCCCGAAATGCAGTCCTTTACTTGTCCAAACTCTGACGAATTTATGAGCAAGAGGATTCAACCAAGTATTAAACAAATAATACAAGAAATCCGATCTTTTATGCCACTTCGTCTTCAAATTATCCAATGTTTTATAGTACTTCGCCTCATCGATTTCATTGAGCAATTTGTGGCATGTGTTATTTATGAACCGTGATGCCACCTTTTCATCTTTAATCATCTCAGTTAATTTTGCCAAGACATTTTGATCAATGTGCCTTTTATATAGCATATGATATGATCTATTGAACTCCTCATCGATCACAGGCATTAAATTATTTTCCTTCTCCGTAATAATCACAATCGATTCATGTGCATTAACATCTTCCTCATTCTCCATTGACACAGATGATGCAAAATATAAGTGTTTAATCTATTCAAGAACCCATCTATACGTTGTAGCTTGCTCATTCCGCATGAATACAGTTGCTACAATGAAGTTCTTACCGGTCGGAGCCATCCCGATGGCCTCCAAAAATGGCATATTGTACCTAAGTAATAAAATACAAAGGACAAATAGGATATTTACAAATTGTACATCATAAATTTAAATTTAAACTCTAAACCATAAATTATTAAACTTAAAGAAAAATAATGAATATGGACTAATTCATTTAAATATTAATTAAATAATAGCAATTTTTAACATAGTTTTACATATGAAATAACCCTAAACCCTAAAACTACACTAGACATAAATTAAAGTATAAATTAAGATACTTTATACTAAGATATTAAAATTAACTAATTCAACTTAAATATTTATTATAAATATTAATTAAACGATCGCGATTCCTTTAAGATAATCCTATTAATATTATAACTTAAACAATCAATTTACATTTAATATCCACATCTACACTTAACAAAATATATACAAACAACTTACTTGTTTATTTTATACATCGTATCCATTATCAGTACATATGGCTATGTTCTCATCATTTGAATCGATGTCGGGTGTGCAACAACAATATCAATAAGTACGTTGCTCCCGTCACAGTTTCTGGAGAAAGTTGTATAACTCCATTGAGCACTTAAACAAAGAACTTCTTCTACCATGTTGTGCCCCTGCATCTTTTTCTTCATCTTGGCAAGGACGTTGTATAATTTCTGTGCACTATATAAATCATATAAAGCATATTATTAAACCCTAAACAAAAATTTAAACTATTATAATAACCTAATAAATATAATGCGACATACCTCACAGCATAATTAACATTTTGTTCTCGGAAAAATCGTAACATATCACGTGGTGGCATATGACTCTTCCTAAATTGCTTGGTCTGTATCAGTTGCTCCTCCTTTAGTCTTGCATCTTGAGTGTGACCATGATGATAGACGCCTATTGCATGGTTGTGCCTCCCATTGTTTTCGAATAATTGTTAGTTTTACTCATGGCCATTTGCTCGCCTTTGAATTTAAAAGAGCAACCACACTTTTTAGTTCCATAAGGACCCCGCCTTTTAATGGGAACTTCTTCTTCTTCATCATCAACTCTCGGCTTCATTCTTGATTTCTTTGCACCTCCACGTTCGCAAGCCAATGTAATGTATGGCCGATGGTCGGAAGTTCTTGATCTCAAATATCGAGTGACAATCAAATATGTATTCACTTTCTCGCCGTTTCTTTTGCCCAATCCACCAATTTTATTTTTGAATTAAAAATTCGATCAGTTGCAAATAAATGCTCGTGATCCACGTATTCTTCCGGTTCTAAAAATTTTTCAAATTTATTCGGATCTACGTCAGTCTGTTACATTAAAATATAATATGAAACAAATTAATAATATATCTTATATAATTAAAAAAAATTATAAAAAGCATAAAAATAACATTAAAAAAATTTTAAAAAAAGACGAACGGACATGAATTTCTCCCATTTTGTCCATCAAGGAGAAACTCAGGACAACTGAGAAAAATTAAATTTTGAGCTTTTTTTTACCTCAAAATCGATATTTTCTTGCAAAAAAACTTCAAAATCATCCATATGTACCTTCAATTTGTGTTGAATGTGAAAGATTTGAGTTTGAAGTTAGACAGAATTGATTAGAAAGAGAAACTTAGTGGGAAAAATGATTTTTTCGTACTACCTTTTAGATTCTCAAATTATATTTATTATCCCCCATGTGAAAAATAGAGTAGTCAGTGTGGTCACACTAAATGTAGCAGGAATGCTAAAATTATCTAATCTACTACACATGGAAGGGATGAAAACCAATCTGATAAGTATAAGCCAATTTGATAAGTATAATTATGATGATCTATTAGTGTATTTTGACAAAAGACAATGTCATGTGATAACAACCAATTGTAAATGCATGATCGTAAGATCAAGAACAGTTTACAATTGCTACCAGATGAATGCTATGAAAGAACCTTTATGTCTAGCTGGACAAATTGGAGAAGATGAACTATAGCATAAACGACTGGGGCATGTGGATTATAAGTACTTATGCAAACTTGGAAGCAAACAAATTCTCAGAAGAATATCTCTATTTAAAAAGGAGTGTAAGTTACTGTGTAAAGATTATTAGATCAATAAACCAATTAGAGCCAAGCATATTCAAGTTTGAGACGTCACCACAACACATATCTTCGATCTAATACACATTGATTTGTTTGGACCCACACAGGTAGAAAGTACTGTGGAAAAATGTATATCTTGGTGTGTGTCGATGACTTCTAAAGATACACATGGATAGACTTTCTCAGAAACAAGTCAGATTCCTTTCATACATTTAGAAAGATATGTCTAAGTATTTAAACAGAGAAGAACACAACTCTAAAAGGCCTAAGGAGTGATCATGGCAAGGAGTTTAATAATAGCCAGTTTTCAGAGTTCTCTGAGTCAATGGCATTAGATATGAGTTCTCAGCACCTAGGAAACCACAACAAAATGGTGTGGTTGAGAGAAAGAACAGAATAATTCAAGATATGCTTCGTGTGATGCTGAATTCCAAGGGACTATCACACACTTGGTGGGCAGAGGCAGCTAACACAGCTGTACACATCATTAAGAGAGTGTTTCTAAGGCTCTTGATGAATTAAACAACTTAGGAAATCTAGAAGGGAAAAAAACCTAAGCTAAGTTACCTACATGCGTTTGGAAGTAAATGCCACATATTGAAGGACCGAGAGCATCTAGGAAAATTCGATGCCAGGAGTGATGAGGGAATATTTTTGAGATCCACTAACAGTCATGCATACTGTGTGTTTGACAAATGCACATGAGTAGTCATGCATTAGTAAATGTGAGTTTAGGATATTGGCACCAGGAAACTAAGTGTTAAAGATCAAGTTGTTGACGATGAAGACAACACACTTGAAATGACAATGAGTTAAAAAGATCAAGGCAATGTTTAAGCTTCTTCAAACTTGCTAGTTGATGGGAGTGTGACTCACACTTAGGATAATGAAAAGGCAAGAAGAAATGATATAAGACTTCTTAAGAATCACCCCACAAATAACATCATAAGTTAAATCACATAAGGTAAAAGAACTAGAAGCAAGAAACACGTAGACTACAACCAGATGGTAGTGATGATCGGTATGACATGCTACACCTCTACACTTGAACCCAAGAATGTCAAGAGGCTCTCACTGATGAATATCGGATTGAAGCAATGCAAGAAGAGTTGCAACAATTTGACAAAAACAATATATGGGAACTTGTCACAAGACCAGAAAGTGGGAATGTGATCAATACCAAGTGAATATTCAGGAATAAAACTAATGAGGAAGGTAACGTCACACGCAATAAGGCAAGGTTGGTTGCACAAGGGTATACTCAAGTAGAGGTACTGGACTTTGATGAAATATTCGCCCCAGTCACACGACTTGAATGTGTAAGACTGTTGGTATCCATCATGTGTGACAAGAATTTCACACTTCAGTAGTTGGATGTTAAAAGTGTCTTTCTGAATGGAATATTACAAGAAGAAGCATTTGTTGAATAACCAAAAGGATTTTTGAATCCAAAGTATCCAGGTCATGTTTACAAGTTGAAAAAGGCTCTTTATGGATTAAAATAAGCTCTAAGAGCATGGTCTGAAAGGCTCACAAATTATTTGCTCAACAAAAGAATACAGTAGCGGGCGTATGGATAAAACTATGTTCATCAAATGAAGTGCACAACATATGTTTATTCCGCAAATATTTGTTGATGACAT
This sequence comes from Catharanthus roseus, assembly GCA_028651295.1. Classification (NCBI taxonomy): domain Eukaryota; kingdom Viridiplantae; phylum Streptophyta; class Magnoliopsida; order Gentianales; family Apocynaceae; genus Catharanthus; species Catharanthus roseus. The sequence continues at coordinate 32,006,618 of JAPQWS010000159.1, read as the reverse complement.
AGTGTTCGGATCCACATCAAAAGAGCTCACTGAGGAGTTCATCACATCCATGAGAACTGAATTTGAGATAAGTATGGTGGGTGAACTAATATTCTTTCTTAGATTGCAAGTCAGACAAATAAAGGTAGGCACATTCCTCTCAAGCAAAATATACAAAACATTTAGTGAAGTTTGGTTTGGAGAGTGGAAAGACAGTAAGGACACCATGAGTACCACACTTAAGATCAACAAGGATGAGATGGGAACCAGTGTGGATTAATATGAGTATAGACGCATGATCGGTGGATTACTCTACTTAATAGCCAGTAGACTTGATATATCATATAGTATTAGAGTATATACAAGATATCAAGCATATCTTAAGGAGTCACACAAGAAAGCAAGAAAATGCATCATGAGATATGTACATGGCACTGCTGAGTATGAGTTATTCTACAGTAAAGATACCGTCACTCATCTTGTTGGCTATAGTGATATGGATTGGGCTGGAAATTGTGATGATAAAAAAAACATGTCTGGAGGGTGCTTCTATATTGGAAACGATCTGGTCTCTTGGTAGAGCAAGAAACAAAATTGTATTTTATTATCCACTGCAGAAGCAGAGTACATCGCACCCGGGAGTTGTTGCACACAACTTATTTGGATGAAACAGATGTTAAGTGACTATGGGATCCTACAGAAAGAGCTGATCATGTACTATACAACATTAGTGCAATCAACATCACCAAATATCCTGTGCAATACAGCAAGACCAAGCATATTGACATGATATATTACTTTATTCGAGAATTGGTCAAGCAACAGATTGTGACCTTGGAGTATATGAAATTGTGAACACATAGAAACAAGTGGTTGATATCCTCAGTAAGTCCCTGGATGCCATGAGATTTGAAGAACTCAGACAGGTATTAGGGATATGTGTGATCAACTAGTATATGAGATGTCTATCTAACAATGCTCTTATTTCACACCCGTATAAATCTTAGACAGGTACGTGCAGTGTGAGAACTAAATGAACACTCTCGTCTCACACTCAGAACACCCCTTATCACACCACCTACATCAGCTAGCAACACACAGTTCTGTTCACACATAAAAGACCTTGCAAGTAGAGTCCATTATTAAGTCTGACACAAAAAAGGAAGAATTTTCTCTTTCATCAAATCAACTCAACTGACATTCCCGAGTCATTCCAATCAGACCTATTTTGCCTCCATCCTCAGTGATTCTCTCTGCATTCCTTAAGGTTTTTCTCTCCAATTTTTTTTTTCCGATATATATTTACCATCTCTATATATTTCGACAACAATAATGGCAGGCGAACGACCGATTAGGCCCAGGTAGTCTCTAGCTCTTGGACACGACGATCGAACTCTCTCTCCCTTGGCGAGGATTAGATACTCCTCTCCTAGGTCATCAAGCACAACGACATCATCTTCTACGCTAGCCACTCCAGTAATCAAGCCGATAACCTCTCTGTCCCTTGGACATTATTTAGGTTCTCTAGATGAATTTTTACTTATGTGTAGGTTGAGACTATTAAGCACTCAAATCTCATTCATGTTGGATCCTTTGCTATTGTCTGTTCTGTTTGTTTCCAATTTTTATTTGATGATACATGCACATGTGCCTAGATATTTTCTAGAAAATACTCTGTCTCTACCTGTTATTGATAATTTAGGTACTGAGATTTTGTGTGCTAATGCATACCCTGCACACCATTTTATTAATGAACTATCTCCTATTGTAGTACTTTCACATTTACCTATTGAGAGTTCAATAAATTTGTCCATAGAAGATATTGATAAAGGAATTGAGGAATGCTTTGAGAGTGGGCATAATTCTGAAGGAAAAGGAAGCTTTGGGTTAGACCTAGAGGTTGTAGGGGTGACCCCTGGCACTGGACAAAGCCAAGAGAGAAAAAGGACCATAGCAGCTCTAAAGAGAGCTTCATCTTCAAAACCAGTGTTAAAAAGGCACGAGTTGCCACTCCTCCTCCCCTTGCTCCTCTTAAAGCCAAAAATGCACTCAACAAATACTTTTACATAAAGACTATTGAATTGAGAATGGTGTAATTGATTGAAAAATCAATTATGGCTGAGAAAATGATTAAGGTTTTGTGATGGATTTGCTGCTTGGAATGGGTTGTGTGGAATTAGCTCTATTTGTTTAACAATACAATGAGAACTTAGTCAAAGAGTTCGATGCCAAACTGTCTGAAGATTTCGTCAATCTTGAGAGCCTAACTTATGGTCAAGTCCATGTGAGGGGGCATGTTATTGACTTCTCCCCTGCCAATATTGCACACTACCTAAACTGCCCACACTTTAGTGACATTGAAGAAACTGGTCTAGAGGAGGAAGCTGACTTTGATAAGGTGACAAAAGTCCTAACTGGAGATACAGGGGCTGTCTGGCCAGAAACTAACAGGCTCAATTCAAACCTGATGAAAATGCCATACAGAGCCTTGTTCAGAGTATTTTGTGGAAATTGACTGCCCACTACAAATGCCACTGTTGTTCTGTGCCTTTGCTACCAGGAAGAGGATCAATAGATGCACTGTTATCTTCAGAAACATCCTCAGGCAGATAGACCAAAATAAGGCAAATACAATTGATCTTCTCTGTGCATGTCTGATTTTTGAATATATACTGGGTTGCAAGGTTCTTTCTATGCCTTTTGATTCCTGGGTGAGGGCACTGGACCCTCTGGTGGTGATGCCAAAGATTGTAGCTCATGGTGTGGTGCCACCTTCTCCAACTCCATCCACACCAGGACACACTAATCCAGGAAGGTTTACAACACAGCAAGCATCTGGAAAGAAGCAACTCAATCTAAGAATGGCCTCCCCTTCTCTTCTAGCTCCCAGTGTTGAATTCTCAGAAGTGACCACCAGTCTAGACCTCCTAAATCAATAACTTTCAACTATTATGGCCTTTGAGAAGGGGGGAGTATCAGGCTGCAGATTTTGTTTATGGAAATTATCTTGCTTGATCCTGTATGGTCTTTGGTTGGCCAAGTTTGGCCTTGAACTGAATATTTTGATTTCTATTTTTCATGCCCTGTGTGACCTTTGGATATTTTTGGATTGTTTTATGTGGTAGCCCCGGGGCTATCTATTTTGGCCTGTGTGCCACCAAAACTAGGACTTGAACAATTCACTTAGTTTTTTTCTAATTCATGATTATGGTTTAATATGCATGCCATGGTATTATGAAGCATGAAGGTTTGTGTAGCTCACTGGTATTTGATCTAAAACAATGTCAAAGGGGGAGTGTAGAAACTGTCACACAAATTGAGTGTGGCCACACATTTTGGTTATGCGACGGCACAAAACTCCAAGTTTTAGGGGCACTATGTATTGGCATCATTTTAGGAAACTTGGTAAATCTCGAAGAATCCGTGATCATGAGCTGTAATATTGAAGTCCAGTTAAGGAGATTTGAAATAATAAGGAAAGGTCAAAATCCTAAGTAAAAGTAGGACTTTGAGAAATCTTTTTGGAAATAAAGTCCTTGGTCAAAATTTATATTGAAAAAGAATTGGAAATTCAAGATCTACCAATCAGCTTCAACATCTATAAATAGAGGAACACAATTGAATGTTGGGGCCAACTGTTCTGCAATTCTTCGAAGACATTCTGCAAGAGAGAAGATAGCGGTTCATGGTGGTTGAGTTTGTACAGTCACAAACTTCAAACACTGTGATTCTCCATTGATGCTTGTTGTTCATCCTTCATAATTCAATGGAGTTCTTATTTTGAAGACCATAGCTTCTAGGGATAGAAGTTGTGATGCAGTTCAACAGTGTTGAAGACTTGAAGGGATTCAAGATTAAGCAGCTTGTTCCAAGCGGAGCCTTGAAGAGTTGAAGGGATTCAACTGTGCAGTGTAGAAAGAGATTTTGCACTGATTCTACTAGGGAAACACTAGATGTGTAAAAGAGTTAGGTGATTTCTTGTACTGGTTGATAGTTATTAATGGATTGCTTCTGGGCGTGGCCCCGCAGACTTAGGCTTGGCCAAATTCCGTTACCAACTATTGTGTCTTGTGTGTTTATGTTGGTAATTGCTTTTCATATTGTGTATCACACTACTCCTCACACAGCAAAATCAGTCATACTGCACAAATTATCTAAGTACTAACTTTCACTTTCAATCCTTGCACTATTCATGGAGAAAAATATTTCCTCACTATTGCTCATGAATGTAGTCGTTATACATGGATTTATTTGCTCAAATCAAAATCTCAAGTTTAACCGTATATTCCAGCTTTCTATAAGTTTTTCAAAACCCAATTTCAAACTAAAATTCAGATCATACAATTAGATGATGGCTTAGAATTTCACATGCCAGCTTTCTATACTGCTAAGGATATCTTGCATAAAAAATTCTTATCTTTGCATACCTCAACAAAATTGTATTGTTGAAAGGAAGCATCAACACATTATGAATGTGGCTCGTTCCCTTAAATTCCAATCTCAATATCTCTTGCAAAATTAGGGTTTTTGTGTCGAATATGCAGTCCAACTTATAAATTTTCTACCTTCTCGTGTTCTCCATAACAAAACCCCACGACATTCTACATTCTACTTCTCATTCTTATCTTCAATTCAAAGTTTTTGGTTACTTAGCATATGCTTGCGCCGTTTGATCGAGCTAGACACAAGTTTGATCCTAGGGGTCGTAAATGTGTCTATCTTGGCAATTCTATGATTAGCAAAGGTTATATTTTATTGGATCTTGAAACCCTTCCAGTTTTTATTTCCAAAAACGCCATTTTTATAGAAAAGGTTTTTCCCTTTCCCCTATTCATACTTCTTCCTCTACTGATTCTTTTCCTTCCCCGTCTACATCTTCTTCTTCCTTTTACTACTCATTTTTTATTCTTCATTTAGACCCAATTTCTTTTCCTACACCATATTCTTCTCCCTTCTCCTCTTTCACCAAATTCTTCTTCTATTGTTCCCTTTTCAAGTCCAGCTATATCTTCTCCTCCCGTTCTTCCATCTCCATATGTATCCTCTCCTCCAGTTTCTTCTTCTATTCCTCTTAGACGTTCTACCTGGGTTACTTCCAAAACTTCTTATCTACCAAATTATGATTGCACAGTCCACAATTCTTTTTCTATTCACAATCTTAATTCATGTGATTTGTTTCATTCTGATTTTAAAACTTTGGCTTTGAGTTTAATGAGTCAAGAGGAACCTTTTACTTATGCTGAAACAGTAAAGTCAGTGGTTTGGAGACAAGCTATGGCTACAGAACTGGCAACTTTGGAAGCTAATAAAACATGGTGTTACTGCATTACCAATTGGGAAACAACCAATAGATTGTAAGTGGGTATTTCGTATAAAATGTAAGGCTGATGGCTCCATTGAGCATTACAAGCCCGATTAGTGGCCAAAGGTTATAAACAGTAGCTGGGTGTAGATTATCTTGATACTTTTTTCCCTAGTTGCTAAGATGACTACTGTTTGGCTTTTATTGGCTTTGGCGGCTGCATATAATTGCATCTTCACCAGCTTGACATCAACGATGCTTTCCTTCATGGAGAGCTTCTTGAAGGGGTCACATGTTAGCTCCTCCTGGACATTACTCTCCAGTTCATCTCATGTGTGCAAGTTAACCAAGTCCTTTTATGTGTTGAAGCGGGCTTCTCGTTAATGGAATGCCAAGCTTACCTCTACTTTACTTTCTATTGGTTTTACAGTCCTATCATGATTATAGTATGTTTATCAAGCGTCTTCCTACTCATACTATATTTCTTTTAGTTTATGTTGATGATGTTCTCATTGCTAGTGATAACCTTGATGCTATTTCTGGTGCTAAGCAATTTTTACATGATCGGTTTCGCATCAAGGATTTGGGGGTGGCTAAGTATTTTCTTTGTTTGGAAGTTCCTCAGACCAAATAAGGTCTTCATCTTTCTCAGAGGAAGTCACACGTGATCTAATCAAAATGTTTGGTTTCTTGGACTGTAATTCTGTAACCACTCCTCTTGATACTTCTGGGAAGTATTATCAGACAGATGGTGATTTATTTGACGATGTCAAATTGTATCGAAGCATGGTTGGCAAGTTACTGTACTTAACAATTACAAGGCCGGACATAACCTTTGCTGTATAACAGCTTTCAAAGTTTTTGGATCGTCCTATATTGATGCATTTCAAGGGTGTTCATAGAGTTTTCAGATATCTCAAGGGTACTGCTGCACAGGGGTTGTCCTTTCCTTCTCAATCCAATTTTCATTTAACTTCTTTATGCACTGAATCCAGATGTTCTGTAATTGGTTACTGTGTCTTTTTTGGCTCGGCTTGATTTCATGATGATCTAAGAAGCAGTCGACAGTTTCCCGGAGTTCTTCTGAAGCGGAATATAGGGCATTGGTTATCACTACTTGTGAAATTCAGTGGTTATTGGATTTGTTGAAAGATTTAAGTGTTCCTCAAGTTGTCCCACTATTTTGAATAAGAGTGCTCTGCATATCATTAAGAATCTGGTGTTTCATGAACGAACGAAACACATGTAGATTAATTATCATCTCATTCATAAAAAGTTTCTTTAACGGGTGATTAAATCATTACTGATTTCTACTGTAAATCAATTAGCAGATTTATATACAAAGGCTCTGGTAGCTTCACGATTCCATTTCCTTTGTTCGTCAATTAGGTCTTACTTCTTCTCCTGATCCAGCTTGCGGGAATTGGGGGCGGAAGAGGGGGTGGTGGAGGGCAGGGGAGGAGGTAGGGATCGATTGAAAGAAGAAGAAGAAGAAGAAATAGGAAAGAGAGTTAAAAGTTGTTTGGGAAGATGAAGGTAATGTGACAGATTGCCACATATGTTCCTTCCAAGTTGGATAGTGGAGTATAGCTGGATAAATGCAAGTGGGAGCTGCTAATTAGTTAGGATATATTTTTCTCTTGTAAATAATAATTACTGAAATGTGTATATATGATTAGAGTTTTAGCTGAAATCAATAACACGACTTTTCACAATTTCTGCTTTCTCTCTCTTTCACTTCTCTCTCATTTTCTTTTTCAGAATTCAATTTCATCCAAATCCATCTTTTTTTTTACATTTATACTTAGTGTTGATATTTTCTTTTACAAAATTTCATAATTATCAAAATTATTTATATTTTTTTTAAAAGCTTCAAAATTATTTAAAATGTATAGAGAAGTGAATTATAAAAAGAGAAATTTTGGGGAAGAAAATAATTTTTATTTAAATTTTTTCGCGCCCGTATCAAAACTCTTGATATATATTACTTTCTCACAAACAGACACATACTAATGCTTCTCTTCCTTGTTCAACCCTACCTCTCCTCACGTGCCTTCTTACAACCTTAAACCTCACCTTCCCAACCCCCTAAAACCTTAAAGCTTAAACTAATTAGCCCCTTAACATGCTTGACTGTGTTGAATCCGAATGTATTAATGGTAGTATTTAGGGTGTTTATTGTCAGGTTTAAAAACTGAAAATTGCAATAAATCAATATACCTCATAATTCTAATTTTACAAAATTCCATCAATTCTAATTTCAAATCAAAATTTAAAAATTAAAATTCTGATTCTATAAAATTTGCATATTCATCACTTTTATTATTAATTATATAATTTTATCAAATTTCAAATTAAAAAAGTTAAGTAGATTAAAGTTGATCTAATTAATTGGATCAAATCATAGTAAAATTATCAATACAAGAAAATTTTATTTTTTATATTTATTTAATTATATAAATATTTTTCTTAGTCAATAATACTTTTACCCCATTTAATCCAAATTCGATGAGCCGTACAATATTACTCATTCTAAAAATTATACTGACCCTGATGCACCAATGCTATCCTGAAGTAGCGCATATACACATTGTTTAAGATTTGATTTTCATTATTTAAAATAAATAGTTTTTAGTTTATTTTGAAGTTAAAAGATATTTTTAAAATATTATCGATTGCTTATTATATCTATTTTTAATGTAAACAAGTTGAAAATTATTATTTTTGAGAAGTTGCCCTAAAGATTCTTTTTGAAACTACCCTTACTTATTAATGCTACTAAAACTAAAAATATTACAATAATTTTTTTAACACAACTTTTTTTAAATCACTTTTTTTTAAGCAGCTTAAAAAAGCCAGACACAATGGAGGACCAGTTGTCTTATATTTTCGCTAATATACAAAAAAGTTTGAAATAAAATAAGACGTATTTTTCTTGTTACATCTTAGAGGCGTTCGATATTTAGAAATACGCGATTCTGACGCACTAACGGATTTAGAACAAATATTTAGTGAGGGCACATAGCATAATCTAAACTTAATAAACTTTAAAGTAAAAGGTAAGGTCTCTAATCATAAGGTTGGGAGTTCCGTTCCAACCTAATACAAGATTTATCTTTTTTTTTAATAGGATTACATTTTTTACTGTTAAGATTTATATGTTTGCATTAGTATTGTTCATTAATATCTATTAAGTATGACATTTCTTATATTAAAAAATTAATTTATTTAATTAAGAAGTTATGTTTAAGGGTTAGAATAATTAAAAAAGGGGGCTTAAAGTCGTGTATTTAGCTAACAAAGTAGTAGCTCAATGGAGAAGTATCCCTTACAAGATTAAAGGTCTTGGATTCAAACTACATTCCTACACGGTGGATTAAAAAAAGTTATATATTGAGAGTTAAAAAATATTTTAATTAATTAGTAATATAAATTGATTTTTTTGGCTAAACTAATATGAATTGAAATTATTAAATGTGTCTAAACATTCTATAAAAATAAAAAGAAAGAAATATTTTAAATAAAAAGTTAAAAGCCCAATTAAAAGAAAAGTAGGAGTTGCACAGCAAAACACAATTTCCATAACAATCAATTGTTTAGTTTGGTGAGGTCAGTGGGTACGTGCTTCCATCCTGAATCCGTCTTTGCTCTGTTTTGTCCGAATTTGATTTATAAAGTGCCTATAAAATTAGACTTGTACTTAAAATGTTAGTATTTGATCCGAGAATTCTTTCAATATAATTCTATAATCTACATACGAATTCGTAACTTTGAATTAATATTAGCATCTTGCTACATAAGTGATCCAAATTATTGACTTAAAATAAGTTGTATTAATGCCTATGCCTAACATCTTCCTTCTTTATTTATGGGAAAAAAATAAAACCTAGCCAGTTAATAACATGATCCCAACTGTAATGTTCCATTAAAGAAAGAGCAATTTCTTTCTTGCAGTTTCAGAGCACCCTATTCCCCATCTCCATCTGTATGACTGTATCTTCACATGTCTATACATATATATATATATGTATATATATATGTGTGTGTATATATATATATATATATCCAACCATTCTCTCAACTGCCCACCTTCACTCTCACTTCCATCCTCCCCAGCTCCCTTTTTATTTTTTCACACACTGCAGCAACAAAAAACACACACCCGCACCTCTCACAGAATATATATATATATATATAGCTACATACATTGTAAAGAAAAGACGATAAAGTTAGAAGAGAAAAATATGGGAAATGCAAGTTTACTCTTACCGGCGGTCGTACTTATAATACTCGCCGCAGCGGCTTCTTCCGGCAATGCATGTTCCCCGGCAGACCTAAAAGCATTATCAGATTTCAAAGCATCACTCAACGAGCCTTACTTAGGAATCTTCAATTCCTGGACTGGAACCGACTGCTGCAACAATTGGAACGGCGTCAGTTGCGATCCAACCACTCAAAGAGTCGCCGACATCGTTCTCAGAGGCGAATCTGAAGATCCTATTTTCGAAAAAGCCGGCCGGTCTGGATACATGACCGGTTCAATTTCTCCTTCTGTTTGTCAATTGGACCGGCTCACTACCCTAATTATCGCCGATTGGAAGGGTATTTCTGGAAAAATTCCTGACTGCATTCCTTCGTCGATTCCTAACCTTCGGATTCTAGATCTCGTCGGAAATCAAATCTCAGGTAACATTCCGGCGGATATTGGCTCGCTGAGTCGACTCGCTGTTCTAAATCTCGCCGATAATCAACTCACCGGTTCCATCACTCCGTCTATAGTTAACCTCGGTAGTCTAATGCATCTCGACCTCAGCAACAACAAACTCACCGGAGAAATCCCCACCGACATCGGAAAACTCACCATGATGAGCCGAGCTTTACTGAGTAGGAACCAACTCAGTGGGTCAATCCCGAGTTCTTTCGGTAACATTTATAGGCTGGCCGATTTGGATCTTTCAATGAACCGGATTTCCGGTTGGATACCGTCTCAACTCGGGTCAATGCCGGTTCTATCAACTCTAAATTTGGATAGTAATGAGATTTCAGGGGCAATTCCGACAAGTTTATTAAGCAGCTCTGGTATTAACGTGCTAAACATAAGCCGAAATTCATTAGAAGGAGAATTACCCGATGTTTTTGGACCGAAAACTTACTTTTCAGTCCTCGATTTATCTAATAATAACTTAAGGGGCACAATTCCAAAATCATTATCATCGGCTAAGTACATTGGACATTTGGATTTAAGCAATAATCACCTTTGTGGATCGATTCCGGTTGGGTTTCCGTTTGATCATCTCGAAGCGTCGTCGTTTGCTAACAACGATTGTTTATGTGGATCTCCATTACGTACTTGTTAATTTAAATTATTTTTCGAATGTATTATAAACCGAAAAGAAAATGTCGGTTTAATTACCTAAATCATTTGTGTAATAGTACGGTTTAACGGTAAAATCGACCTTTTTTAAAATAAAAAAAATTATCTTTTGTTGTTAACGTAATATTTATTAATATTGTTAAGGATGCATGTGAGGTTTAAGTGTGTTGGGACTTTGGGATGGAATCAAATGATAAAGTAAGAGATTTTAGCGCCGTAAATGCGATGGGTTTTATCTATATATTTAAGGAGCTCTATATTGGTTTATAATGGATAATGTTTAAAATTTATATTTGCAGATTCGAACTTGTACATGTATAATTTCTATTAAATGAGTTTGGATAGAGTATGATGATATCCAGATTCGTTTACCTATATACATATTATAATAAAATAATAATATATTTATATATTATATTATTTTTATATCTTTTTTATAAAGATATTTTTTTATTTCTCCTAACTAAGGTTCTCCCTTATATTGATTGGTTTGTTTCTTGCTTAATTCCTTCTTTTCTTTCTTTATCTACTATAATTAATGTTGGCGATTTATTTATTTGTTGTTTTTATTCTAGTTTTAATTTTAGATTTAAGAACTGAGGAAGGGGGGAGGGGGTTAGATCCCTACAGAACAGTTGAAGATCTTGTCTTTGTCATTGCACGTTTTTAATCAAAATGGAGGTTCTTTTCAGAACTATTACATGGTATATAATTAATTGTTTATCATCTAATCAATCCCTTTGTGTTTTATATGTATTTTATTTAAAAAAAATAAAAAAAACATGGCAGAAAAACATGTATATTTAAATCCTATACGAATTTGAATTAAAAAACTTTATACTTAATAAATTTGAGTTTGTATTTAAATTTATGTTTTACTATAAAAATCTAGGTCTAAGTATAAAAAGTATGGTAACCAATTTCTATCCCTAGTTGAAGTAGCATTTGCGAAGTGTCTTTTTCCCAACAGATAGATTTTGTGCTTATCTTTTGCCTTTTGGGGTTTCAACTTTCAAGATTTTTTATGATGATCTTATGATACTATTCAAAGTAAATATGATGTCTCCAACTTGATGGCAAAAGTTTTGGTTATAATGGGCATTCTCATTCCTAGTGATGATTTTGGTGCAATAATTGTGATGTATATTTGTTTAAGGTGACAAAACAGTTGTTTATGGAGTAAAAAGTAGTATTTGGTATTAATGAAATTTTTTAATTCAAATTACATTTTTTTTTTTTTAGAAAATGAAAAAATACATATTTTTTATACATTAGGTAAAAGTGGAGAAGAATGTAGTTTAAATGTTTGATAAAAGTTCTTTTTATTGCTTATTATCTTTAGAAAATAAAAAAATTTTAAAAAATCTATATAAAATTCGAATTACTTATTTTTTTAATGTAATTAAAGAAATTACATGTTTTATACACCCGGCAAAAGAAGTAGAGAAGGACGTGGTTCAAAAGTCTTTATAAGAGTTGTTTTTATTACTTGAGATACTATCTTTAAAAAATAAACAGATTTGAAAAAAGTCTATCTATATACACCATAGCTCTACTTCAAAAATGTCTCATCTATTTGGATTTGATTTTAATTTTAAATTCTCTTTTGTTTAAAAAAATTGGTAAATTATTTATGTGAAGCAATGTGAGACTTTCCTTTTTAATATATTAATTAAGAGAGAAAATGTAATTTGAATAAAATTTTTTGACCTAATAAAATTTTTTTTTATCACTAAACTACTACTATCTATCATGCAATATGAGAATTAGAGTGATTTTTTTAAAGTTTTAAATGTATAAAAAATTGTAGGATTTGTCACTCTAGGTGTGTGGCCACATGATCGTGTTGTGTAAGTCGATTGAGTGTAAATTAAGGTAAATACAACCACATAGTAGCACACAAGTGGGACCACTTAAAGACTGTATAAACATTGTTTCAGAGGTCTTGAACATGTAGAATATCTGCTACGTATTATTTGAAGATCTCAAGATTCTCATTTCGTTTAAGGATTACATGTTATATAAGGACACAAATTCTAAGAGTGTATAAATAGTTAAGAAAGTACATTTAAATAAGGAAAATAAATCTTGAGATCAAGAGAATCTGATCGTGGAAAGGAGTTAGATTCCTTAATACATGAAAGAACCCTAAGTATTTAAAGACTTAATTGCTGAAGAGTAAGGTTAGCTGTTCACAATTCAAGTTACATTATTCAAGCATACAAACGGCAATTCATGACATTCAAGTTTATGCTACCATACGCCTTGAAGACCATGACTCTTCTCCATTGTTGAGTGTTGTTCTACCAGCATAGAGTATTGGAGTTTTCTTTGAAGATAAAATTGCTTCTTGGGAAAGAAGATTTATTGCATTTCAACAGTATTGAAGGATTGAAGGAAGTTTAAGCCAAATCAGCCATATACTAATAGGGAGTCTTGAAGAGTTTAAGAGAGTTCAACTGTGCAGTGTGCAAAGAGAGTTTACATTAGATTCACTAGGGAAATACTAGATGTGTTAAAGAGTTAGGTGTTCCTTGTACTATATTACCAGTTTATAGTGTATTATTTTTTTCTAGGCATGGACTCGTAGACATAGGCTTAGGCCGAATTATGTTACTAATTCGTTGTATTATGTGTCTTATATTTATTTACTATCGTCACGCTAACTGTTCATATAACACACACACAACACAAAAGTTTAATCACATTGCACGATTCACCTAAGTACGAACTTATATATAGTATTAGAGTAAAACACCAATTTGTTGTGCTATTTACATAGCAAGTGAGATCGTGGGAAGTTGGTAAGGGCGGAACTAGTAAGGGACTTGGGGCCACTCAAACTCCCCTGGAAATTTTGAAAATATTTAGAAATTATGTATATCTTCCATTCAAGTCTCCCCATAACTTTTTCTTTCAAATTAATCCCAAAATTTAGACTACTTGACTTTTATTTGAAAAAAGAAAAAAAAAACACTCAGCTCCCTGACTCTGAAATTGGTCGACTGAAAGAAAAAATACAGAGTTCACTCTCCTTCCTCCTTCTCAGCTCCCTCTACGACTTTCTCACACCTCTCCATTCTCTGGCTGCTTTCTTCGTCTTTGACTCGGTGACTCTGATTGCGGCAACTGCAACAGCGGCGCTCCGCCTCCCTCTGGTCATAGTCAGCTCTCTTGCAGTAGCAACGGGACAGCAGTAGTTGTACGATTGTGCCTGTTTAAGAAGGAAAATGTAGGTTTTTTAATTAGATTTTAAAGGTTAATCTAAGTAGAAATATTTTTTGTTTTACAAAATTCACTTAACTTATCCTCAAATCCTCCTATTTCAAATTTCCCACCTTTTTCCTAAGCTAAAAGTCGGAAAAATTTTGACTTTATTAGTCAAAAAATTTCTTGGTTTTTTTCTATAAAAATATGATTTTTATATCTTCTTTAGAAATTAACTAATGAGATTTTAATTTTAATCTACAGGCTCGATTTGACAAATTTTTGTATCTATAGATCGAGATTTCGAGGTAATTTTTGCTCTTGCTTTGTTTTGATTGTGTTCTTAAACTAAAGAAAGAGGGTTTAATTATTGAACTAAATATTGAAGTACTACTAATTAATTGTGGTTTCTGTCATGGGTTTCATAAGTGAAAAGTTTTGATGGGTATTTATCCCACTAGTGATGGGTAATCATTCCTCGTGAGTGATAGGTGATCACTCCTCATTGGTAATTGGAGATTACCTATGTTTTCCTATTTTATTTGCATTCATGTCTTCAGTTTTGATAGATGTATTTATTTTGTAAGTGATGGGCAATCATTCCTCATGAGTGATGGGTGATCATTCCTCACTGGTAATGAGAGATTACATATTCTACTACTATTTTATTTGTAAATTTGAAATTGTTTGAGTGTCTTTTGTGCTTGTAATGTATCTATTTTATAAACAAAATTCTGTCAAAATTTTTAGTGTTGTTCAGCCTTCCCAACTTTCGTCTCTTGGTTCTGCCACTGGAAGTTGGTACTTAGGACATCATGTCAACTAAGGAAGGTGGCTCTGTAACACGTCCTCCACTACTTGAAAGCACAAACTATGCCTATTGGAATATGAAAACAAGGATTTTCATACAATTCTTAGATGGAACTGCTTGGGATGCGGTTGAGACTGAATGGAAGGGATGCGGTTGAGACTGAATGGAAGGAACTAATAAAGATGGTAAAAGATACCATAACAAAGTTAACTAAGGAAGTTGTGAAAGTAAGATTTGAATGAAGTGATGTTGAGAGGAAGTCAGTGCAAGCAAATGCTAAGGCATTGAACACTATATCTGTTGGTATGTATGAGGAGTAGTTTAAGTAAATATCTACATGCGTCTCTGCTAAAAGAGCTTGGGACACAATACAAACAGTGCATGAAGTTACTAGTTCAGTGAGAACATCCAAATTGCAGATACTGATTACACAATTTGAGGGCTTGAGAATGCAAAAAGATGACAATATTATTGTCTTCAGTTGCAAACTAAAGGATATTGAGAATAAGGCCTTTCACCTTGGAGAGGAATATCTTGAGGAAAAGCTAGTTCGCAAAGCTTTGAGATCTTTACCTACAAGATTCCATCAAAAAATGACTTCCATTAAGGAGGCAAAAGATGTGACTAAGCTAGCACTGTATGATCTCTTAGGTTCTCTACAAGTCTATGAGATGAATTTGGATACCCAGTCCAAGGACAAAGGAATAGCCTTGAAAGATAAGGTAAGCACACCTAATGTTGCTCCTTATTCTGAAGATGAGATAATGATGCTTAACTTTGGAAAGTTTCTCTATAAAACTGGCAAGATTCAAAAACTCTGGGTGGATGCAAAGGTGAAACTCTATACAGGAGAGTTATCAACAGGCCAATACTTGAAAGTCGTAGCCAGAAGAAGAAGTATGACATCGGGAAAAAAGGAAAAGGGATCCAGTCTAGAGAGTGTGAAGGATTTGGTCCCATACATGCTAAGTGTGCCAACACTCTGAAAAAGAACAGATTTTTGAACACCACACTTAGTGTTGAAGACAAGAAGGAAGAAACTGATGCTGATGAGGATGAGACTGATACAAATAAAACTATGGCATTTAATGTTGTAGTAGATTTGAAAGACATATCACTTCATAATGATGACAACAGTGTTCGTAATTTAAATCACTCTATAGTGATGAGGAAGTGTATTATAAGGAACTCCAAGATAAATACAATTTGACATACATTAAGTGTATTGATCTTGTTGAGATAAACAAAGAGCTGAAGAAAAGTTTGCAAGTGATTCCGAATAAAAAAGAGGCACTTGAGAAAAGAAACTATGAATTACTAGCACAAGTCCAGGTTGTGACTGGAAGACCGAGTAGTGCTGAGAGAACAATTAGTAAGGATGAATACTAGCAAGGCTAAACTTGATGAGATGCCTGAAATTGGCAGACCTGCTGGAGTGAAAACTGGACTTTAGTATGTAGGAGGAAGTCACACAACTAGCATTGGATACACTGGAGATAATCACAAACAGAACACAGGTGGTGCTCATGAATATGAGACGGTAGAAGGTGTGTTCATAAAGGTAAATACGACCAATGATGACAAAAAGAAGTTGATTAACAAATACAAGCCAAGAAGACCACCCAATGTGTATGTTTGTTGTATGATGATTTGACGTGTGTGGCACTAGTGTAACCCAAGAGATAAGGTTCTTAAGCAAGGGAAAAAGCTTCAAACACATACTCCAAGTTATGCAAAAGGAAAAAAGGTGACTCGATTGATTTGGATCATGAAGGATGAGCTAAGATGCAGTGTGGCACACTTGTCCCTATCTGTTAACATATATTATGCATGTTATCTTGATAGTGGATCTTCTAGACACATGACTCGAAACACAGAGTATTTCATGGACTATATTGAGAGTTAAAGAGGTAGTGTCATCTTCAGTGATGGAGTGGAATAAAGTGATAGGAAGAGGCACATTGAAAGTAGAATGAATGCCTAGGTTAACAAATATGCTACATATCGAAGGGATGAAAGCAAATGTGATAAGCATAAGTTAGTTGTATGATGAAGACTTGATGGTGTATTTTGATAAATAGAGATGTTATGTGGTTGAGGAAGATGAAGAATGCATCATAACGGGAACCAGAACAACCGATAACTCCTATCAAATGAATGTTATGACAGACTCCTTCAACATGACTGTAGAAATCCATGACGTGAAGCTATGACTTAGAAGACTATGACATGTGAACTACAAGCTACTTCACAAACTTGGAAACGAAGAGATAGTACAAGGGAATCCTCAATTCAAAATGAAGTGCAGAATGTTGTGTGGCGATTGTCAAGTTGGGAAGCCAACCAGAGTCAAGCATACACAAGTTGGAGATATTACAACAACTCACATTCTGGAACTGATGCATATAGATATGTTCAAACCCACACAGATAGAAAACTTTGGTGGAAAGAGGTATGCACTTATGTGTGTTGATGATTTCTCAAGATATACTTGGATTGGTTTCCTCAAGAACAAGTCAGACAGTTTTGAAGCATTTAGAAAGATATGTCTGAATATATAGACTGAAAAGAGCACAACATTGAAGCGACTAAGAAGTGATCATGGCAAGAAATTTGAGAATACCTTGTTCTCATACTTCTGTGAGATTATGGCATCAAACACGAGTTCTCAGCACATAAAAGTCCACAACATAATAGAGTTGTTGAAAGGAAGAATAGAACAATTCAAGATATGATTCTTGTCATGTTGAATGCAAAGAATCTGTAACATAGCTAGTGGGCCGAGGCTGCCAAGACTTCAATGCACATAATCAACAAGGTCTATCTAACACCACTGATGAACAAGACAGTTTATGAACTCTAGAAGGGAAGGAAGCACAAACTGAGCTATCTTCATGTCTTTGGAAGCAAATGTTATATTCTAAGAGACAGAGAACACCTGGGTAAGTTTGATGCACGAGGTGATAAAGGAATATTTCTTAGATATTCTACAAACAGTCATGCATTTTGTGTATTCAACAAATGCACAGGCATTGTGATGGAATCGATTAATTGGAAAGTATCATTTTTTAATTAAAACTATCATTTTTTAATGAATAATAATTAAAATTGTTTACCCCATAAATCATGATAGTTTCAAATTGTTAAAATATAAGTCTCATACAAGAGAGCCATCTGAAATCGTCCTGACTGTTATCTTTTTCAAACTTTTACCATTGTATCTATTCCCTCAAATTTGTGCATCTCTCTTTGTTAGTACCTTCTCATTTAAGTTATAACTTTTGCCTTTAATTTAAGATTTTTTATAAATGTCTTCAATGTGGTTATCTTTTTATGCTAACAATTGGAGGAGGGAGAGAAAGGGATAAATTGTCTACTTCTTAGGCTCATTTGCTTTGATCAGATCCCTTCGTTAAGTATTGGACTTTTTGAAGAACAAAATCTGGATCAAAAATTGTTTGAGGACAAAAATTAAACTTTTCAAGAATTTAAAGGTTACTAAAATTATTAATTTACCCTCTTTATTATAGTACACTTATCACGGATTCTTCACATTAATTGTTTTTTTCTTCACAATAAAAGCTAAACGAGAATAATTCTTCAAAATAATTTAAATGAATAAGTGCAATAAATAGAATTATGACAACATATAATTATGCATGAATACAATGCTCAATATAAATTTAAGATAAATTAACTATAAATAGTCATGAACTATTTTAACTTTTATATTTATAATCCTAAATTTTTATTTTATATTTTTCTAATCATAAACTATTTTTACATTTTTTTTTATTCACAAACTTTGCTTTTATATTTTTCTAATCATGAATTATTTTCAACTTCTCAAATATAGCGATGAATTCATTTCATGAGTAATTTATGGAAAGGGTTTTATAAATTTCACGACAAAATTATTGCACAACAAATTTTATTTCCTCTCGACCACCTCTCTCTCTCTCTCTCTTTCTCTCTCTCTCTCTCTCTCCCTCTCTCTCTTTCTCTCTCTCTCTCTCTCTCTCTCTCTCTCTCTCTCTCTAACTTCTCTCTAATTTCACTTGAAGATTATTGAACATTAATAAAGATTTAGATGTTGAAAATGCATAATTTTGAAGATTTTGTGCTAGAAAACATCAACTTTGAAATAAATATGACCCAAAAAACGCTAAAAAACTAAATGGACTCAACTAACAAGTCCATGTGCCAATGGTTGGCGCACTAGCTGCTTCTTTTGATCATTTTTTTGTATATAAAGGTTAATTATGTTTTATATTAATTGTTTCCTATGATTATTTTTTATATTCATTTTAATATTTAATATGATTATGTTATTAATTTATGTTAGTTATTTATGTTAAAGTTAGTATTTATCTTGTTTATGTTATAATTAATTATTTAATTGTGATTATCATTAATATGCTTTAATTGTTTAATTTTTATTATAATTAATATGTTTAGTTTCACATCATGTTTAATTTTTATGTTATTAATCAAAAAGTTACTATGTTAATGAAGTTTTAAATATATTGATATGTTACTTAGTTTTATTTTTATTTAAGATATGAGTTGTTTATTTTTTTTATCTTCTAATATTGTATAGAAAATGAATGAATTAGATTCCGAACAATTTTAGGATATTTTACATACGGAAGATTTTGTAAACTATTGTTATTTATTTCAAACGGATCGATTATTTTATTCAAGACGATTTGGTTTAATGGGTAAAAAATGAGCAAAGATAATTAACACATATGTGACAACTATGCATAGTTTTATAAAAAAGGATCTTTCTCAGCGGTCGCATATTTATATTGGTTGCCATCGGGGAAGAAGAAGAAGAACAAGTTCCTGTAAAGAGTAGGGTCCATATGGAACTAAGAAATGTAATTGCCCATTTAAATTGAAAGGCGAGAAAGATTTAGTGGTGCACATTGAAAATTATATGTAAAAGATGGAAGGCACAATCATCAAATTGGTATCTATCATCATGGTCACTCTCAGGCGCCCAGGCTTAGGGAGGAGGAGTTCAAGCTGACCGAGCAATTGAGTAGGTATCAAGTGGCACCTCGTTTTATAATGGTAATTTGTGAGAGAATAATCCGGATGCTGCTGCTAGGTATGTTATAGTATTGTTATGTTGTGTAGCTTAACTTAATTCTCTTAGACGGATATGATATTATATATATATATATTTAATTTAATAATCGATTTATATAATTTTTTGCAATTCTCAAACTATATATAATGCTCGTGCGAAAATTAAGAAGGGTAGGATGTAAGGATGCAACGCAGTGAAAGAAGTACTATACCAGTGTTCCAATCTTAGATATATGTGATATTGGAGGAATGTGACGAGAGCACAGTACTTAGCGATATAGTAGTTGCGCATCCGAAATCCATTCAGATGTTGAAACTGTTGTCTTATGTACTTGTACTAGACACAACCTACAAAACAAACAAGTAAGTTGCTTTAATAATAAAGTACTTCGTTGCTCTATTTATTAACTGTTATATGTATGTTCTCATGTTAGTTAATCTTTTAATAGTTAAGTATTATTTTAAATATTTTGATTGTATGTTATATATTATTTAAATTTAAAATGAATTAATTAAGTTTTAGTAGTAGATTACTTAAGTTAATTATAATATTTTAGTAGTTTTATTTTGGTTAATTTTAATTATTTATTATATTACTTAGATACAAACATGCCATTACTTGATGCAGTCGAATGATACCTACTGGAAAGAATTTCTCTACAGCTACTGCATTCATGCGTTGTGAACAAGCTGCTACTTATGAATGGATGCTACATTAGCTTAAGAAATTATATTTTGATGTTTCTGAACCGACAGTGGTCATTACCAATAAGGAGACAAATTTGATGCCAGTGATATCTGTGGTGTCCAATAAATCATACCATATGCTGTACAGGAGACATATTAAAAAGAATATCGAAGGAAAATTAACTCTAGTGATTAGCAAGCCAGCAACTGAATAGTTTGTACAGACAACCTGGAGAAGAATAGGGAACTACCAGGATGAAGATAATTATTCAAAAAGATTGAAAAAAATGAATACCAACTAGAACAGCATGCAGTGGTCCTTAACATACTTGTATGATGAATGGTTGAGCACGTGGATATATAAATTCGTGAGAGTGTGGGCTGAAAAAATTTTACATTTTGGATCCAAAACCACAAATAGGGTTGAGTCTGAACACTCAGTATCAAAGATGTGGCTTCAAACATGTCACGGTGACTTAGATACTATTTTCAGTAAAATACATTAAAATAGTGAGTCACGGATTTCTGCAATTAAGACTACACTTTAATATTCCCGGTTGAAGGAGAAAAATAATGCAAAGAGTAATCTAGTGCTAGTTGAGATTTGTGGAAATATAAGTCATTTGGCAATGAATATTATTATAGAAGAGTTAATTAGAGCCACAAAGATTATGGTCGATCCAACGAATCCTTGCGTACATTGGCTTCGTAGTTCACATGGTCTACCATGTTCATGCTAGTTGATTATTAGATATCGTAGGTACCTTCCTTTAAAGGTAGACAATTTTACCATTTCTAGTCGTCACTTGTGATAATGGGGTATCGGGAATATGTCATCATGAATATGCAAATCCTGAGGATGACATGGCGTATCAGGTGCATGATATCAGCAGTATTCTAGAAGAGTTTAGTCAACAACCACCATCACAAGTATATAAGAAAATATTATTATTGATTTCTTTAATTAAATTTAATTAATAAGTTATGCTAACTTGTGGGTTTTATCTATATTTTAACAGTTCATAGAGTGGTGTCATGCTGCCCAAGGTATCTTACATCCTGTCTAGCCATCAAACCCCAAGGGATGTTAACTTCTCCTCTGAAAACCGTTATTACTAAGGTTCGAAAAAAGACTGACTCGACAAGGAGGGAAAAGTCACACTGGAGCATATACAGATTGCCCATAAAGTATTCAAGTACAGCAATGGATTTGGGTGGGTTCGAATTAGGTTTAGGATCGGGTTTAAGATCGAGGTCTCGTGGGAGAGGGCACCCACCCTGTGCAAGTCACCCCCCCATTCCAGGCCTAGGAGTAGTAGACATAGTAGTGGTCGAAGTTCAGTGCAGTTGTCTACCATATCTGCAAATGGTCCTTCAAGTGATTCTCTTACATAGATGAATCCCCACGTTTTATATATTCTTTAATTGATAGTTAGATGGATCCCACGAGAGATGGTAACTGCAAGTTTAGGGTGGTTTCATACTTTGTGAATAGTGATTTAGAAAATTGGGCTATTCTACGTAATTAGATGTGTGTAAGAGAGAAACAATCATGCTTTATATGTAAATATACTTGGAGAAGAGCGATTTATATGTATTTTAGACAGTTGTATGCACTGAAAAGATAGCCCCGAGAGAAAATTAAATGGAAGCAACTGATCATTTGCATGTTGTTGCGAATCTTTACTATGAGTAGTACTTAGACATCTTACAATTACTACAATATTATCGTATATATCTATTGGGGGCTCGCTGCAGAGGACGATTGTCATTGGCTACTTGGCATATTGTGAACACTTTATTGAGGTAAGTGAAATTTTAATTGATTTAATTAATTAATAGTTCTATTATATGTATATATATATATATTAATTTCATTTGAATTAATTATATGTAAATATATTTTTTTCTTTATAGTTACAGATGCATGAAGACTTTATGATGCTCCTTATGAATCTGTTGTCGGAGTGGCACGCTTATCAGGATGTACATGATTATTTAGTTCTATATCAATCACATTTCAGAGAGTGAGCTCATACGTGTGCTTGAATGTATCCCCTTCAGCACAAGCTATTGATGGGGGTATCATTGATTATTTAAGAAAAACATACATATAAGAATATATGAATATATAAATTCAAATAATATAAGAATTTAATTATTTAAGAATATTGAAGAATGCCTCCAACAGTGATGAGAAACTTCCTAACTCCCTAGCGTCCAAATGTGAGGCCTGTCCAAGATTCTTGTACAACCCGGCCAACGCTTTAGCACTCCACGCCATCTTCTTGAACTTCTGTAGATTCCTTACTATAGGTCATAGCTCGTACCTCGCCACAAGTAGGCCATTATTGTCGGGGAAGAAAGAATTCTCAAGAATAGAAAGTAAGTAACAAGGTGCCCTCATCTCCATGGACAAACATGCACTATCATTGACACTGGATATGACTTACATAGGAATCCTACGTTGTATATCACTGCCCTTGGAAATGGAAAGACTGACCCCCAAATCCTTATTAATCATCTGGATGATCTGATCCTTAGGCAAAACCTCGTTCAGTAGCTCACCATATGCAGGTATCCCAAGGATAAGCTCCACATCGTGTAATGTGTTCGCCATCTCTCTAAATGACATATGGAATGAGTTGTGTTTGGCTGTCACCTATCCACAAATATAGATAACAAAAGAGTATTGTGCCTATACTGGAACACGCATGATTGTAGATGAATCAGCCTTGAAGTAGCAACCATTTTCCGAACATCTCCATCACTCGGTGTATACCTTGTAAGTACCGCAAGACAACCACGTAATCTCAAAACAGGTCAATCCTATATTTTAAAGATCATATAAAAAATTCCAATTAGAGAAACGTTTACGTATACAAAAAAGAATTTATACATGTATAATAAAATCAAATAATACAAAAAAGGATTATAAAGTTACTTGTCTACTTTATATAGTAGCAGCGATGTGGCTACTGTATAATGGAATCATGTCTGGCTCCTGTGGACCTCTGGGAGCGAGTCCGATCTGCTACAAAACTGTCGCGGACTTTTTCAACCTTTTCTTTCCACCAGTAACACCCGAAGGCCCCGTAGCCTCAGTAGATATACCCTTAGAAGGTTGGCTCTCAGAAATTTGTAGAGACTTGCCTCCCGTTGTCTACTATCTCCGACTAAAAAACTTCACTGCTCTCTTCGCACATTCAAAAAGCCCACCTCCTCTCCTCATACGTCCTGAAGATGATACAGGTACAACCTCTCTCTCTTCATCTGCCTCCTCTTCCTCATACGCCTCATTCTCATCCGCCTCATTCTCATCATCTCCTTGAACATCCCTACCATGTACCTTACCATCAGTATCCCCACCCTCACCATCTTTCCCTGCATGAACTATCAGCTCATCACTCTCACGACCATAAGACTGACCAAAATGTATCCTGGCACAGGTGCATAAGAAGACATACGCACCACCCCCACTGGTGCACCAGTTGGATACGCAACCCTCCAAACGAGATTTGATCATATTTTTGTTTTTTTACTTAAAATATAAATAATTGAGTATAAATAATATTTTTTTAACAGTATTAGATGTCAGAAAGAGTTTGAGAGAGAAAGAAAGTAAAAAAAAAAAGGAAGTGTTAGAAAGAAATAAATTATGTTATGAAATTTTTTTATAATTTTATCATAAAATTTATAAAGATGGTGATGGAATTGAGGTAAGAGGAGAGGACAGAGTTCAATGCTGTCAGTACAGGGGATGAAGCAGAGATTGTCTAAAGGAAAGAAAAAGAGTTAAAAATAGTGGTCGGGTTGTGTTGGTGGACACATGCATGACAGATTTAATGCGCAGAGCATTAAAAATTGGGAATAGCATTACTTTGTAATGTAGTAGTTAAATATAAATTTGCATGAACCAAACAGAGGTCAATTTCTTTCTTTCTTGCATGCAGAGCAATTGCATTTTCCCATCCCCATGTGATCTGCCACTCCCACTCCCACCATTTAATTTTGGTTTCAATTTTGTGGTCCCCTAATCCCAACCACCCTCAACCCTCACTCAATTCCTTAAAACACTTTCTAATACATTTCTAACTATACTTCTATCTTATATATTAAAAAATAAACTCTAATCTAAATTGTAATAAATGAATTCTAAAACATTACCACTTAAAAAAATATACTAATAAATGGAACATACGTCCAACATAAGTAAATAGTAAAGGTCATTTTTACATGAAAATTTTAGATCAAATTTTACATGAAAATTATCTCTATAACATTGTTTTTATTTTCCAAAATTCTAAACCATAAAAAATAAATAAAATTCCAAAATTCTCTATAACAGGTTAACAGTCCAGGCATGAGGACTGTCTAGGCCAGTAAAATTACCTCATAAAAGATTTTAATCACATGTTACTATAAGATGAAACTTAACTTTAAATATGTTACAAAGTGTTTTTTCATATAAATAACAACTTATTAAATTCATCATACTAGCAATTGGGGGACCACCATTTGATTCATATGTTTTTTATGAAGGTATAATTATAACTTATGTTAGTGTACATCAATTATCTCGTGGTGGAGGCTAGGGGACCAAGTCACAGTGGGCTCTTGTATGTGTTGGATGCATTATAAGTAGAGGTATGCGCCTTCCTAACACCAATTTGTTTTAGGACAAGTGATAGCCTGAGGTCCTACAAGCGGTATTAGAGCCAAAGTCACGGGTTCAATTCCCAGCGGGAGCAATTGTTGGGGGGAGATTGTCGGTGTACATCAATTGTCTCGTGGCAGATACTAGTGGGCCAAATCACAACCGGATGTCGTGGACGCTTGTGTGTGTTGAATGCACTATAAGACGAAGGTATGCACCTTCCTAACACCAATTGGTTTTAGGGCTACTAGTAGCGCCTGAGATCCTACAGCTTCTTTTAAAAAACTTTTGCACAAGCAACTAAACTTTTTATTTGGACAATACTACCCCACTACTCATCACATGCTTCTCACAATGATTAAAGTTGTATCTATTTTTAGAGAATTTAGAGTACATGCCATATATGTTCATATGATGCAAGATATGGAATTTTTTTTTAAAGTATTACGAAAATTTTCCTATCATATATTGTGTTACTTTGATTTTAGATTCTTGTTTTAAAGCTAAGGGTTTTGAAGATTTGATTGAATTTTATTTGCACATGTTTGAATACTCGCTTTGAATCATCTATGTATCTTGAAAGAAATATCAACAAAATAAAAAGGATGCATCTACTACCTTAAAAGAATTATTCAATCTCTATTCGGGAGAAAGTCAAAGACGGGTGGTGATCAAATACTCAGTCAAGTTTGAGTGCGAGTCATTCAGGATATGGAGAGATGTCATCTTCTTCAAATCAAGAACCAGGATATGGATACATGATGGGTGTTTATTCTCTCTGTATCCAAGTTTATCATCTACGAGAACAACTTTAACTGAGTTATTTATATACAAATATGCCCTCGCATTGAGCATCGTTCAGATGATTTCAACGTACTTGGATGATGGATGAACAATTTGGGACAATATCCTGACCTATTTAGGATCGCTCGGAATGTCCTAATATCTCCTATCTCTACAGTGGTTTTTGAAAATGACTTCTCTAACAGTAGTCGTACAATCGATGAAATTAGAAGTCGGATGTCCCATAACACATTAAAGCTATTATTTGCCTAACCGATTGGTATGTGCAAGAAGAAAGGATTGATGGGCTGAATAGCGCTAAAATGATATAGTATCCTCCAGATATGACGACGAAGAGGCAACTGCAGGCCAAACTTAATAAAAATTAGAATAGATAGATATGATTTTTATATTTAAATTGTAATAGATAGGACCAAGAATAGTATTAATTTATTCGATTTTAAATTGTAATAGTTAGGACTTAGGATAATATTAATTTATTAGATTTTTTTAAAATTGTAATTTCTTTTGGGAGGTTTATGCCCTCAATCCCCCTCCTATTAATTTTTATTTTATTATTAATAAAAAGGTAAAGGGTCCATATCAAATCCCCCATCACTTAAAGGTAGCTTTCTTTAATAATTAACTTAATAAGTTTTTATTTTAACTTATATTTTTATAGAATTATAAAAAAAAGTTGAGTTTTGTAAACTTCATAAAAAAACTTGAGTTTTCTAAACTTCATAAAAAAACTTGAGTCTTCTAAAACTTAAAGAAAAAAAAAAAAAAACTGAAGTTTTCTTTACTTAATACAAAAACTTGAGTTTTTTAAATTTAATAAAAGATCTTAAGTTTTCTAAATTTAATAAAAATAACTTAAGTTCTCTATACTTAATAAAACTAAAATAAAAATAACTTAGATTTTCTTTCATGTAAGTTGTTTAAGTTAATTTTATGTAACTTAATTCTTATGTTATTTATTTTAATTTTATTTAATGAAATTTATGTTTTTTTTATCTTGGATTCATTAAAAAAAATTGACAGCTTGCGAACCGACTCGTCTGGTTTGAGCCTACGAGGCGGTCCGTATTAGGTTTACATTCTCTAGATCGTGACCCAACTTGGCTTGGACCACGAACCTAGGAGGGTTAGTCCGGCGAGCTGGTCCACCTCTAATTCGTGAGGTCCATCAAAAACCAAAAAAATAATTTTTTAAAATTTTATATAATTAGTTGTTATGTTTTAATGTTTTAATTGTTAATTGTTTAATTTTTTCATACATGGGGGACGGGGTGAAACGAAACTATGATCTATCGCATGGTAGTGAGTGCTTCTAACCAATTGAGCTACCATATTGCCACATGAAATGTTTATTTCTTAATGTTTTAATTGTTAATTATTTAGTTAATTTTACATTTGTTAATTGTTTATAACATTGTGATAGTAGTTTCAAACTTTTGGAGTCTATTTTATATTAACAAAGTCTTCATTGTTCTAATTAAAAATCGAGAAGCACCTAACTGTAACAATTAAAAGTTCAAGCGTTTAATTTCTCACAAACTCATAGTTCAGGTACTTTTTTTTTTACTTAACCCCTAAATATTTTTATAAGAGATGCATTAATAACCATTAATAAGAGAATAAATTTCAATAAGGTCCTTGATAATAACGATTATCTCAAGTGAGTTATAAAAAGGAATAATTACATAAATATCCTTAAGGTTTATCAAAAGAACCAAATAACCCTCTTGATTAACAAAACTACAAAAATACCCTCCTAATTAGGATAAAACTAACGTTTTAACTTTGGAGGTTAGTCAACTAATGATTGACCTACTAAGATAGGTCTATAATTCCTAATTTACCCTTTAAAATTCTATCATAACTTTGATATCCTCTATTTTATAATGATATTTACTTATAGTTCATCAAATTTTCTATTTCATCGTTCATTCAAGACTGTGTCAAAAACTACCATTCATAAATATAAGCAATTAAAGGTTCAATGTATAAATTTGTGAGATGATTCTTGTTTTTCTTGTTGCTTTAGGCTATTGCCACCCTCACAGACGATTTTAAAAGCCAAAAGAAAAAAGAAATGCAGCCCTATAAATCAATTATCCTCCCTTCTTCGTTGTATTGTCTTAAGGAATTTCAAGAAAATCCAAATATCCAATCAAGGAAGAGACTTTCTTATTTGCTTTTGAAAATTTTTTTTTGAAAGCTTTTGAAATTCTAAATTTTGAAGATTATTTAGTCATTTCCATTTTTTCCATCCTCTTGAATTAACAAAGGTTTACATCTAGGTCTATCTGGTAATTTTATCATAATAGAAGGGTGAATTTGTAGTTTAAATAAACCTCGAGGGTATTTATATAATTATCCCTTTAGAATTCAAGAATCCGTAAAAACAGTTTGGGTTATCTTCTAGGGCCAAAACGTAAAACACAAAAGAAGTTAGAGGGTAATTTAGGCGAACTTGCCAGTGGCGCCGAAATTAGGGTTATATGTGTCATGTCTCTGTGTCTTTCTCTTTCCTAACGACAATTTGAATTTGAAGTTTCTTTTGGGTTAATTTAGATAAGGCGACGAAGCTTTTCCTCTTCCTTTTGGTACTCAGGCCACTGTGAGAAGGGACCGAAGTTGATTGTGGTGCCATTGAAGATTCAAGGTCTAGCTCCTACTCCTGTTAGGGTGCTGGAATAAATAAGTTTCAAAGCCAATTTCTTCTCGGGGTTCTTGTTGATGTAAGAGATTTTATCTCAATGATTTCTGATCAAAAGAGGAACTCTTAAAATTTTGGAGGTAAAAATTCTTATCATGTAACTCAATTTGTTTCACTTTATCATGTCAGTGAAATTATATGGAAAAAATCGATGGGTTGAGATGCAATGGAGTTAATTAGCTGGGTCTACCTAATTTTTTTGCGGCAATCTCTGATTGTTTGAATTCTTATATGTAGTTGTTAAAATTAGTACTTTACAAGTGCTTGCAGAGTTGAGGCTAGATGAACCTAGTTCTTCCTTAATCCTGATGTTCTTGAGGTTTATAGTAGTTTTTATTCTCCCCGAAGCAAACAGAGAACATCCATTTTCTCTTTCTTGCCACAAAATAAATATAAAAAAAAAAAAGGAAAAAGTTGCAACTCTGACTGTAAAGGAAAGCTCATCTTCTTCAGTGAAGTTCTTGTTCGGTCTCTTTTGTCTTTTATTGTGTTCCACGGAATCAAACTTTCGACGAATGTGTATTAGCATAAACTTCAAATCTACCTGTTTATCTGAGTTTGTAATTCAAGCTGGGTGATGTTTATGTTCTGTAATTCAAGTTTCTGAACAGTTTTGTATCACTTTCTACAAATTGTAGGCAAAGAGGAGTTCCTGCAATTTACACCGATTGGATTTAGTTCTTCTTCATCCTTAGACTTGTAAGTTTTACCTTTTCTTTTAGCTTCTCTGGAAATAATATTTTTCTCGGCTGATGTATTCATTTTTATTTAATTTTTTTATTCAGTGTGCTTTTTTTTTTTGGCTGAATAACTTTTTCAGTATGCTTAACTAGATTAGAAATCAATCTGCTTCATAATCTGTGCAAAAAGTGTTTCTACTTGCAGTTATTGTAGGGTAGCTTACTGTTAAACATGGAATCCATTAGTCTTAGTTGAACTTGAGGTTAAAAGGACAACTTAAATTTTGACTTTTAGTCTGCGATATAGGTGTTTCCATTTTGATTTTTGCTATGTGGTGTGCTTAATGTTCATGACATTTTGAAAAAAATCATTTTTATAATCAGAATCATGTAATCTTCAGTAAATTTCAGGTCAATTTTCCAAACACAACTTCATACTGTAATTTTTGAACCTTATTGGTTATTAAAGATAAATCACTGATGCTTTGGAGTACAGAGATGGTTTTTGTTGCAACAAAATAAGTGTAACTTTGGTCTTTAGGAGGAGATGGAATCCATGGATCACTAGTTTACAAACTTAGTTAGATTTTGCAACTTTCCAATGAATAATCGGCAGATTTTTTTGGATTTTTGGCTTGGGCATATAGAGGAAAGCCATCTAGCTCGGAAGAAAGTGAAATCACAAATCTCTGCGGCTGCTGCTTCATCTCAAATTACACATAAAGAGAATCAAGATTGAGTAAGATAAGGAAAGCTTTGTAACAATAAGGAAGGAACAACAGATATTGAAAGGCAGTTGAAAAGGATTGCTTCCAACTCTATAATCCTTCCAAAAAACTCACTCATAAAATCATATACAATCAACATTTTCAACCTTAAAACGTGTCAGTGGAAAGAATTGATATAATACCTGAGAAATGTCCATTCAGGAATTTGCATGTCTTCCATAGATACCTCCTCTTGCATTCATCAATTTCCTTGTAACCATTATTTAATATTGATGGTAACATTTTGCCAAGGGGAATCAGATTTTATCGGAAACTGCTGTAACAATTTATGAATCGGAGAAATGTTTGTAGACACCAAATCCTAAGGCCTGAACCTCCTGAGGACTTAGGTCTACAGAACCTTCCAACTAATAAAATTATCTCTTTTACCATCCCCAGTTCCTGCCCTCAGAAAATGTCTCATAATTCTTTCAAGTCTATTAGATTTCTCCACAGGCATCCTGAGCAAAGACATATATAGACAAACAAGATGTAATGCAACCCTTTAAAGAAAAATAGTCTTGTTTCAGAACTCTGGGCGCTTACTCAAAATTTCCAAAACTGGGTCTCAAAAAGATGCGTACATAGGATTACCTCCTAAAGGAACTAGATAAAATCTAAAAAAGAAGAGAATAAGTAGAATCATAAACTGCTTCAAATCCCCTCGATGAATGCAATACCAGCAATAACACCTTTACTCGTATTAATTAGCATTGGGAGCAGAAATCCTCTAAAAGGTTCCATGCAGCTTTCTCAACTTAGAAAAATCAGTCCTCAACAAAATTGTGGGGTCATCAGCAAATTGCACCTCATGCAAAACTTCAAGTTCCTAAGATTTTATCTTTAAGGCCAATGAAAATGTCTAAAGATAAAATTGGGGGGAGGGAAGGGGGGAAGAAAAAGAATTTATGGATCACCTTGGCTAACCCCTCTAGATGCATTAACCAGGTTTTAGGTTCATTATTCATAATAACAATTATGCCCCTAGAAGAAAGACAATCTAACCCACATTTGCAACTTTGGCCACACCTTTTTCTGTGTAATATTCTATCATGAGAAACCAATTCTCTTATCTCTCCATCTGGCATTATCAACCACTTCATGTGTAACCAGAACAGCATCCTAAATCATCCTATTATTAACAAAATCACTTTTGTAAATCGGACACGGCAACGGACAAGACTTCTCTAATTCTCTGAGAAAGCTCCGCAGGATATGATTTTTTATGTCTTGATCTTCTTGTCCACTAAACACAAGTTACATATGCCTCCATCCTTTCTTTCGTTATCCTTGTTATTATGCTATATGTGGAGCTATCCAAGCAGAAAGAATCCACTTAGTAGATTTCAAAAGATATGCAAGTCTGACTTCGAGGGACAATATCTAGATTGTCTACTAATTTAATAGTGATCAACTAAAAAAAACTGTTCTACTTTCCTGGCCAGACTATCCTTCCATCCTGTCTTTACCATTTCCAGTTAGTTTGAATTCTGAAAAAGGTTTTTAAGGTACTAAAGTTCTAAGCTTGCTTCCTTCTTCTCAACACCATCCTGTATGATTGACAAATGTGTATTTTTTTATTAAAAAAAAATCTTGCCCGCACTTGGCTGCCAAAATACTTCTCTCGAAGACTTCAGTTTAGCATCCTCCTATTTCTTAAGATATTCTTGAGATCTCTGCAACCATTTCCAATGCTTTTCTGCTTCTCTAAAATTTTGTTTCTGTTTTGTTATGAAGCAAGAAATTTTATAATACCTCCCCCCCTCCAAAAAAAAAAAGGAAGGTACAAGAAAAAGAGTTCTCTAGAAAGCAGCTATAACTTAAAAATAAGAGCTGCTTCCTTCTAACTGACTCTGAAGCTTCTCTACGTTCCATATTAGCTACTTTGTTGACTAGTTTCTTCTGCAAGACTGCAACTCAAATTCTTTTAGCCGCCCACCTAGGATCTCGAAAATAGATAGCGAGTAAGTTGCTAGATTTTCTTTGATTGCTCTGAGAAGTGTTATTTTTCCCTGTTATAACAAGTATTTCTTCTTTTAATTGTTGGCTTCAAGTGGTAATTGTGATCAAAAGTTTATAAAATAATTAGTTTTGCATCAGAAAATGCTTGCCTTCACATGCAGATTTGGAACTGGCTCTGCAATAAACACTTCATTCAGTAGAAATAGATTTTCAGAAGCATACTACTGTAGTGCCCTAGCCCTAAGCTTTTCACCTAGCCTGTCCGATCCCTCCCTTTTTTCTAAATAGCAGAGTTATCAGACGGGGGCCAGAACAATTTGAGAACACTGGAGAAAAATTTCACTCAATCCAACTGCACTTTTGTTGCTTCGCCAATCAATAGACATAAAAAACCTGCATGTCACTCAATTTTTCTCCACTGAATATAGTAAAACCTTTATTTCATATCTTTCTTATTAAGCTGTGATTATTTTGTTGAAGCACCAGTGCAAAATAAATAGGACATAGGAATCAAGGATTCTCTTTGTCTTTGTCCTCAAGATCTATTGAAATGACCTATTGATAAGCCATTCAGAAAAATAAAAAATCTTACTGAAGAAATAAAGAATGAAATACTGTTTAGCCACCCTTGTGCAATCCCATTCTCATAATAAAACATGAAAAAATCCCCTCTAGCATGATTGTGGGGTTCTACCCATGTTGGGTTGGAACACTTTCTTTCTCTGTTTACCCCTAGTCTAAAGATTACTTAGGTAAGAGCTTTTGTTGACAAATATCACCGGTCACTAAAAAGTTTCCTGTAATAGATGAAGCCTTCTATATATTTTTCTAATTATGTTATCACTGTTATTAGTATTTTGCAATCTGATTGCAAGAAACTTGGATACAGTGAATAAACTAAACCTGCAAGCATTTGCACCTTTATTAGATGTATTTAGTTCAAGAATCGGAATTGAACATTTCTCTGAGATGTGTCTATTTGGATTTCCCTAGAAGAAGTTAGGAAAGTTTCTGTGCTCAGTTCGTTGTCAACTCATCTCCTGTATACACAGCAATTCAGTGGAAATTTATGCTGAGCTGCTAATAGCAGATAATTGCAGAAACTCACTCTTCTGGTATATCCTAATGAGATATCTAATCAAATCCCTTTACACTTGCTTGCCTCATGTTTATCACTTCGGAAGTGATTAATCTCATTACAAATTAATGTCATCTTCTAACATGACCATTCCAGAAAGAATATCCGACTGTATCTCATAAAGCAAGAAGTTTCTAAATTTATTAAAAAGGACTTTCAGAATCCATCATCATATGGCAGGGTTGTGGAAGTAATATCACCAAGATATTGACACTTAAGCCTGAGATGAATGTTAATGAAATTTGTGTTTCTTAAGAATCTACTCTTACTCAAGAAATTGCACGGTAGATTCTTATTTATGATAAAACAAATAAACATCAATGTCAGAGATCTTCCCTAGAGTCAAAGAAAGTCTAGGTTTTGTATAAGCTGAAAATATATTGGGCAAGTGCTGGAGGAAAAATAACACAGTTTTTCAGCTTCCAGATCTAACATCCTCCAACAAACCACCGGTAAAAGGATAGTTTGAAAACCTGTACTAACGCTCCTGTTGCCGGATATTATTGTTTCTTGTATTCCTTCTCCTACTAGAACCAGGTTTAACTTGTGTTTTCCAATAACTATATTTTCTTTATAGATTCCCTCAGAATCTTAATGTAAAACTTATGTGCATTGTTGCTAGGGCTTGCCATGATAGCCTCAGAAATGGTTCTGACGTTTCCAGAACCATTCTTGGCTACAATAAAAATCAGCCTGAGTTTTAAGGTGAAGGAAGAGAAGAAGAATTTAAAATGGTAAACTTGAAACATGTTGATAGATTGCTCAACAAGAGGAGCAGAATTAAGTTGCTGCTAGTACCAGTTGAAGAAGAGAAGTATAGGAGCTAAAGAAGAGGAGGATAAGAAGTAAGAAGAAGTAGAAGCAAGAAGAAAAGTAATTCTTTCTACCAAGTGAATTGGTAAAGACTGATATTATTGCTGCATATATATTTATATATATATATATATGAAAAATGTTGTCATCTAAGTTTTCATTATTGAATTTACGTAAGAAGAATCAAGAATGTTGCTATATTTCTTTGAATGGTTGAATTTAAGTAAGAAGGTTGCAATTATATGAAGTTGCAGTGGTGTAAGTCTTAGTAGTGTAGTGATTTTGTTATGCATTATGTCTAACCATATTAAGAGCTATAGTGGTTCATATGTCTTTTCATCGTCCAAATTTAGGCCTTTTTTTGTGACTTGATATCTAAAATGTTGTGTGGAAGAGTAGATAGTGTCAAGGAAATGCTAAGATAGGTCTTAGGGGGTATAGTAGTAATTTTTTGCTTGCATTAGTTGAGTACTCAAAATGAGCAAAATAATAATTCAGCTCACATGGTATTTGTTTCTACTCTTTCTTTTTTGTAATTATTGTTCTTCTAGTCTTATATTTAATTTGCTATTTATGTTTGTTACCAAATTTATGCATTGATTACTTTTGTTTGTGTTTTTAGGCAGTGGTTTGGACTGGAAAATTTCTGAATTTTTGGTTGTTAAACCTCTACAAATGCACCAGACACTTTTTGTTTTTTTCCTTTGTGAGGCCTTTTATTTTATTCTTGTTTTTAAAATAATTTGACCTATCAAGTTTAATTTCTTTGGTTTATAGCGCTTGTGAAAGAACAAATTAATTTAGAGTACAAATGAATCAAGATTCGTATATGTTCGTGAAAATACTCCGTCAACATTCAAGTTGAGCACGGATTCTTGAAGTAATATGACAAGTTTCAAAGCTTAATTAGCTTCAAACTGTACTTTTTTTTTTTTTTTTTTTTCAATTTAAGAAAAATTATACGATATCTTCTTTTTAATGATATTAAAAAATTTGATTGTTCGTTGATTATTTCTTTGTAGAAAGTGTATATTAAAGAAACTCAAGATTGAAAATGTAATATTAAAAAAACGTGTTCGAATTAGGTTGAATTCAACTGCACGCCTAATGTAAATCCTTCCTTCATCGGTTGTTTATCTTTTGGAATCACACGTAAATGAAATCATATAATCTTGATTTGCCACAAGTGTAGAAAAGGGAAGAAGTTGAATTATGTAATTATAAATAGAATATATTTGTGATGATATCTTTAACAGGTTTTAGGAAATTTGTTTGATTCTTTCCTTCCCTTTATGATTTATTGTTTTCTTTACTTTGTTGTTGCACCATTGGTTGTTGTAATAGTGTGTATATATATATATATATATTTCTGGAATATGTAATGTAAGTGATTTTTAAGTTTTTTTCATTTTGTTCATGAACTTCTATTTATCTTTTTATACTTACACTATTTTTGAACTACAATAAAAGTCAAATCTTTTTATTCATGGTGGAGTTCAAGAAAGTAGCTCATGCAAATTATATGTATTCCATATATTATAGTGGTAGAAATGAGAAAAATGCTCTTAAGGACGAGAACAAATATTATCCAGTGAATAATTTGTTAGATTTTTGTGAATTAAAAGATTTGACATTTATATTAACAAAAATAATTTGAGTATGAAAAGATAAAATAAAAAGTATATGAATAAAAATAAAATAAAATAGTTTACGGGTATTTTGTTTGGAACCAAACAGTGAAAGAAGAAAACAAAGAACAGAACGTATGACCTTAATGTAAAAGGACGATTACTGTTCTTCGAGAGAATTTCCTGCTGCAATGTACAAGAACAAATTACCTCGTCATTCGCCAGCTACCAACCATGGGAAAAGAATTTTTACATGCACAAAATGATGATCTAACTTCTGAAATTTCTTAGAATGTAGTAACTCAACTATCCAACCCATATTATACACGAAAACCATTATAGCTAGAGGATATGTCACTGCCATTAGCACTTAGATTTTGTATTATTAAACAAAAGATTAAAAAACAACAATGGCAATATTAGTATATCAAGTTGCCTAAAATCAGTAAGATTCATTATCAAACAAGATCATGTCATTTTCCTGTCACAACAGCATCAAGAATTTGATGCAGTAGAGTTAATGAGAAGATGTTTTGAATTCCCATACACAGAAATTTCAACCATGCAAAACAACAACTGGAAACTTGAGTCTTATTCATCATCTCATCTGACTTGCAAATTTTCTCAACCATGCATTTCATTTCATTTCAAGTTAGGAATCCTTAAATGTGGAAACAAGTAACTCATTATGTATAATAAGTAATACCACTAAATATCCAAAAATACAGGGAAATGATTTGTGTATAACCATGAATCAAAATATTTTACCTCTATGCTTTCTCGTGACTTCTTCTGTTTTCCTTTCAATATCCCCAATAGCCACATCAAATATAATATTTAAAAAATAATATTAAAAAAAAAAAATCAATGGAACAATTGGTTTGTTGTGGAATTATTAGTCATAAAATTTGTTTAAACTTTCATCTTGTAAAATTTTTTAAGGCTAACCAATGTGGTCAATTATTCTTAAAATAGGATTAATAAAAAAAAAAAGTGGTGGTAAACAATATTCATACTCAAAATAAATCTTTCACACAGCACTACGAATTCATTTTACTTCAAATGAATGCAGCATGAAAAACTTTATCATTGAGTACCAATCAGTTACCAAAATGCTACACAACAAGCAAGCGTAAGACCAAATGACCAAACAAGCAGCCAGATTTCTTCTTAACTATTCAGTTTAAAATTGCACTTGCAAATTCTGCAATGAAAACATATTGCATGATTTCCTTCTTCAAGTTTGCTTAAAACTAGGCTAGGAAACAGGCCTAACTCCACACAAAAACCAGGAGTAAAGTACACCAGTACCAAAAAACAATGGCTACTCTCTCCACCTGCCAACTAGATCATAAGGACTCAAGCTGCTAATGAGCTAGTCTGCGTGCCGATTGTTGGATGCTATAACAGGCAAGGAGACCATTCAAGTAAGATAGACACAGAGGTGAAGGACCATATACATATATACTTACATAGTGTAGAAGCGGTTCTTTATATTGTATAAAGTCCTTCTTCAAGAACTCCCAGATGAATTAAGTTTTTTCCATCCTGCCTTTCCATCAAACCTTCCACTTCCCATACCATCGAACTAGAATGGAATCAATTACAATGTTTTGTTCTAGTTCTAATGAGGCTGTACTGCATATCAAACTGAAGGAAACTCATATCTCAGATTCAAATCCAATATTCCAGAATCCTTCAGGAGTTGAAGGAGGAGCATACCTATAACGATGTCTTGAAACTCCATCATGATGCTCACATCGTAGGTTGTTTGTATTACCATTCGTCTCCTTGCTTTCACCAGGGAGAACAGCATCATAGAACTTTTTGCACTGCTTGCACTCAACTCCTTTCAACTTTTCCCTCTCAGTTTTCTTTCTTACTGGTTCAACATACTTGTAATTTGATGTTTCAGGCCCTGAATGTGGCATTGGCTGCTTTTTTCGTCCAAGGTCAATATCCATGTCCTGTGTTTCATCATCTGAGTTGTCAAAATCAAGATCTTTTTGAGCTGGTTCTGGAAGATTATGAACTTCATCATTCATGGTCTTTCCTAAGTCTCCTTTGGCTTTCTCCAAGGGAGTATCAAGAAAATCATCATGAAGATCAGGACCAAGTCGACTCTGATGAGATCTTGTATCCCTCCAATAGGAAACAGGACGTTTTGTGCCCACTGGGGGGCAAGACTTCACATTAGCTATAGATTTCGGCTCAATGAAAGTTCTTGATGTAGAAGGTGACACAGAGCTTGATCTTTTCATTGGTTGAAATCCTTTGCCATCCTCCAGTATAACTTGCTGATCTTTCCATTTATTTTCTTCACAAGCAGTGTTGGGAACATTTGGAACTTTATGGACATCTGTAATGAAAGGTACGAATTAAATTAGTCACTGCATATACTGAGATCCTTTGAGTAAAACAAAAGGAAAAAAAAAAATAAACAAGACAAAGAAACTTATTCATGATTAACTAATGGTGCAAATAGCTAGAAAATGAACTTTTGGTTCAAAGATGACCTAATATATTGCCGTAGAAGTTGATCAATAAGTATCTTGTGATCTGGATCTCAAGTCACCCTAGAGAGCAAACGGAACTCATTACCTTCAACTAAAGGGCCTTGATTATGCCTCAAAGGTTCACTTTCATCTTCCACTTTATTTTGGGGCAGCTTGCTTTCGGTAATAAGTCCATATTTTGCAGACAGAAAGTTGTATTGAGATTTCAGTTTTTTGTAAGCATTGATCGCTTCCCTTCTTTTCCTCCTTTCAGAAATCAATTCAGAGTCTTTTGATTCAATCTGCTGCAGCAACTTTGCATGCAATTCCATATCCTCAGAGGACTCATTACTTGTCTTCCGGAGATCTACTTGAAGACTATTTACTTTCTCCTCTGAGATCTTTAGCTTGGCCAGAACCTGTTGCTTCTCTTTCTCAAGCTCTTCAAACTCCTGCC
Source organism: Catharanthus roseus (assembly GCA_028651295.1). Taxonomy (NCBI): domain Eukaryota; kingdom Viridiplantae; phylum Streptophyta; class Magnoliopsida; order Gentianales; family Apocynaceae; genus Catharanthus; species Catharanthus roseus. The sequence continues at coordinate 31,968,056 of JAPQWS010000159.1, read as the reverse complement.
CTGTTTTCAACCTTTCCGTTTTGTATGTATCTAACTGTTGGAGTAGCTGCTCTTGCAATTTTCTTCCTTCTTGCAATTCAATATTTTTATCCCCCGTCTCCTGCTGCAGTAAATCAACATAATTCTCCAGTTTTTCTAGTTTGGTCAAAAGTTCTCTTTTCTCCTCATCATACATGCTGAACTGTTGTTCATGCTTCATTATCTCCAAGGACTGTAATTCAACTTTTTGGAGCAGATTTTTCTGCAATTTCCTTGAGTTGTTGACTTCTTCAGTCTTTTCTCTTACTTCTAGCTGAAGCTCATCAACTTTTTTATTCATGCCCCCAAGTCTGGAGAGTAACAGTGTTGCCTTCTCTTCATGATCTTTCAACTGCTTTTCTTGATCAACAACCAAGGAGGTCTTTGATTGAAGCAATTCAAGGAGCGTATTCTGCATTTTCATTCTTCTGTCAATCTCCTTGGACTTGGTTGCAAGCTCCCATGTCAGTGCTTCAACTTCAACCTCTAGACTCTTTTGTCTCTTCAAATGCTGGTTATTTTTCTCCTCAAGTTCTTTAACCAACTTCTCATTATCAACTATCAAGGATTTTTTTGTTGCAATAACTCCAGATGAAGTTTCCTGCGCTTCCTTCCTCTCTTCTATCTCATTAGTCTTTCGACTCAATTCTTCTTGCAGATGACAGATGTGATATGAGGATAGGACCCCCATATTGGCAATTTTTTTCCTCTCCGACTTTAGGGAGTGGATTTCATCAAGAAATTGGTGCTTTTCAGACTGAAGCTTTTCTATTTGTAGTACGAGATCTCTTTCCTTCTCTTTCCATGCAGCCTCAGCAGCTTCCCTTGCTTCAGAATATAATTTCTGCAAGCCCTTAGAGTTTAACTGAAAATTTGGATAAATTTGACTGCAGAATATATATTCTATTTGAGAAATCCTATCTTTTGCTTCCTGAATTGTGGCGACAAGTATAGTGCTGAGGCCAGATATATGCTTAGCATCTGCACCGGCAGGACAACCTAGTTGTGGAGACTTCTGGAAGTTCCCATCCATCTACCAGAAAGTAATTAAACAAGGGTAAATGACGTATCATCTCATGGCAGACTATGAAGAAACTTCCTACTTTTGGAAAAGAAAAAAAAAGTGAAAAACTAAAGGCAACCGATCTTTCTTGTGTATTCTCATCACGGATGATTGTCACATAAAATCTAATTAATGAGAGAATCCTAGTAAAGGAATTCGTAAAACACACTTGAGTGAGTAAAATAATTCCCCCAATCATACTTTGGTAAATGCAATAAAAGTGAGTCACAAGTCCTAAAACAAATTAACAAATATGCAAAAGGAATCTTAATTGTTTTGCTTGAAACAAATAAGCATCCAGCTCTTCTTGGGGCGCCAGGATGCCTCCCTCCCCGTATTCTTTCCCCCACACTAAAGAATGAAACTAGATTTATTATAAAGATTTTAAAAGCGATAGTATTAGGGCCACGTAACTATAATTCACAAATGTATCATAGGGTTTACATTGAGAGAAAAACACATAGTTCTTATCAAGAAGGTCAGTACCTAACATCAGATGGATTCAGTTCAAGTTTGACACAACATTTCATTTATGCATTTGCATCAGAAATCATCCAAATGCTCGGGAAAGCATTCACAGCATACTCATATCTGCATTCACTGGTTTTCATTCACAACCGATTGCATTGCAATCGCAATGCGAGTATTGCTGCTGCAACTAGGATCGGGAAAATCGAAATCTTATAAATCCCAAGAATTCCTACCTTCAGATCTACTACCCATGAATGATGAATTTACAGATCTCATTAAAGCATTTTGAACAAAGAACAATAAAATATTCTCAGAATAACATAATTCAAAATTTAAACGGCGGAATGACTAACTGCACATACAAATTTGGTTGGGGATGAAATTTGAATTACTTTTACTCACCGTCGAGCGAAAGAGGAAAATCTCCTGAATTCGGTGAAGCTTTGGAGATTTTAGCTTTGAAGAGGAAAATCTTCCTTCGCTATTCAGCGCCTTAGGCAGACCTCAAAGAATCTGGAGTTTCTTCAACAGAATTCAGTTCGGCCCGGGGGTGATTTATCATAACTTTCATGTATTTAGTTTAGGACGAGATAGATTCGGTAGAAGAGTCCTGAGGAAGTTTTCCCGCGCACAATTCATGAGTCAAAGCTGGCGAATATTTGTTTGGGTTAAATTTAACCCAAAAAACGGCTCGAAGGATAGAATTGAGTCAATTTTTTGTTTAACCCACACTTTCATTTAAGATAATCAACATAAACTATGGAGTACAACTGAATACAGGGGAACTCAAGAAAGAAAACGCATTGGTCTAGCAAAAGACCACCTGACCAGACAATTAACAAGGCATCTAGTAGTTTAACTATGTACTACACTCCAAGTTTTAACTTACAAGACTATAGCAAATCAACAAGTTAGATAAAACATACCATAGCAAAACCAAGTTGGAGTCCATAGCTGCCAATCTATCCACCATAGTGTTGGTCTGTCTATTAACATGCTGTATCACACATTAAGATGAAACCACCTGAGCATGTCGCGAATGGCCTGTATAAAGTCTTTCACTGGCGAGCGATCTACGCTTCATCTTTGTACTTTCTGATATACTTGTTGGCTATCGATTTCAATCACCACTGGCCACAAATTACACTATTGGGCTAGATATAAACCTTGAATAACAGTCAAGCCTCCCATTGCTAGAGCAGAAGAGCATCTAGGAAGATTTTGAGATAAAGCAGCTAGGATATTACCATGATTGTCTTTTGCTACAATTCCAATTCCTGTGTAGTCTTTGCAAACCGAAGCATCCACGTTAATTTTGATGTGACCATGTTCAGGCATCACTTAGTCTTTGAAGCAGAGTCTAAGTTATGATCGAGTTCTTGTGGAACAAGCCTATCTCTATGCCTTGGTTGGTGTGTCCAAAATCTTGAAGCATTGAGATTGCTGAGGTAGCTATGTTGTTCATTGAAGCTTGACGTTGTCGAAAAATGAGTTCATTCCTAGTTTTCCACAACTGCCACCATATTACTGCAACTTTCACTAAAAAATTTGATGGCAAAATTATCTTTGTGAACAACCAGTGTAATACGCACCTCAGCCCAAGATGCTGCACTTTGCCAGACCCATCTGAGATCCGTATCCAGAGTTTTCCATACCTCTTTGCAGTCTCACACTGAAAAAGTAGATGAAAATTTGTTTTCGTTGTATTGTGACATGTCGGACATGTAATATCGCGGTGGGGTGTGAGAATATGCCTACAGATTAATTCATCTCTGGTGGGAATAGCTTTATTACACCAATGTCAAACACAATTCTTTACTCGCGGTGGGACTCCAAGGTTCCACAAGACTTCCCACTAAAATCCATGTTGACCTTCCAATGTCGACGAGGCCTGAGATTGCTGAGCCCTTTCTTGCTCTACTCTTGCTAATCGATATGTCGATGCTACAGTGTACTGAGCAGACTTCATGTAGTGCCAGATCCATATATTATGGCCTGGGTACTGGCAAAAAGTGGAATATCTTAAATGCTCTCTACATCATGCAATGAGAAAAAATATTGTAATACCTGAGTATTCCATCGCCTTGGCTTCGGGGAGATAAGATCCGCCACTCTAAGATTTTATGCTAGATACTGTTATAAGGTAAGGGTTTAAAAAGATAGGGTTTGGGTATCCTGGGATCCTAACACACATTTATAGATAACTCGTCACCAACCCCCCACCGGAGACCTCATTTTATAAGTTCGAATCCCTACTTCTACTTTGAACAATTCTATTTGTGTTGCTATGGCAAATTTTGTGCAGGAAATGGGGCCACCGCTAACATGATAGAAGCTACGCAAAGGAAAATTGATACCAAACTTGAACGAAATTTGAGGACGAATCACTTTAAAGAAATAGGGTGTGAGAAGGCCAAAGGAATTCCATTGTAAACTCACACAAGTGGTGGGTCAAAGAATGAAGTTTAGACACTTAAAGAAGCAAAAAACAACAAGAAATAGCAAACTAAGGAGAATCCGGTGTTGGATAGAGGAATCGACGTTGGATTCATGTCAATTCGCTATCCCGAGAGTTTCCACAAGAAGGTTTTGGCACTGGATTGGCATTCTGCACCACCTTATGCAACTTTTTAAAATTTACGTTTTGGTCCCTAAACTTTTCCAACTTGTTTCTTCTCAAATTTTCAACTCTTGTAAGTCATTTTAAGAGTAATTTAAGGGGTTTAATTCCCTTTCACTATGTGCTAAGTAGTAGTAAGGCTTTTCTAAGGACGAGCTTGGAAATCCAATTCCACCAACCTCTTGGAGTTAAAGATCTTGGTTCTTTTTGTATTAGGGGATGTTGGTCGTGGGTGTAGCGAGCGAACAGAGGTGGCGGTCTGGGAGGGATCGTTTTTGGGGGTGGAGAGAGGGGGATCGTCATTCTCATTGGTAGTTGGTCGAGGAGTGATCGAGAGTGGTTCGATCTGGTGTTTGAAGCCCTATAGTGGCGGGAGGCTAGCTTGTATTGAGCAACATCAAAAGTGGGATGGCTACCCACTGGAACTTCATCATAGTTTGCTTCAATGGTCTGGAAGGAGGTGCAGGGTTGGAAAGAGCCGCTGCTTATAGAGACATCTCCATGATTTTTTATTGTTGCTCTAGTGCTTTGGGCCTGGTCTTTTAGTTGCTTCATTGATATGGTTAATGTTGTATAGTTTTTGTAAGGGTACAAGGTCTTAGTATTTGTAAGTTGGTTATGTTTTTTAGGGTTGGTTTTTTTGCTATCTCAAATATAGCCGAATTGTAGTATATAACTTTGGGTCCATTTGGATTGTATTTAAAATTGAAAAAAATTAAAACTTTTACTCGACTTATGTAAAAGATAATTTTTTTATAAGAAAAGATATGGGGTCCAAAGTAAAAAGAACAAATTTATTTTCTTCTTTAAACGAGCTCTGTTAGTGGTTTGGGTAATGGCCTCTTATTTTAGCATGTGCACTAAAATTTAAGAGATTTTCTTATGTTCACATGTACTCCAATGTACGAGTTCTAGTTTTTTAAATGAAATCTCGATTTGATCCAAAAGAAAAATGACAACTATGAACTGAAGCGCTAAAGGCCACAACAATTCATAAAGAAATAACTGTTCACATGTTATTGGCATGTTAGTTACAATGGTTCAACTACCTCTGTTAGTAGCCCGACTAATGACCTATTTATTTTGGCCTGGCCCCAAGAAGAAGTGAAAAAGAAGTTTTATTTTTGAGAAATTGCAATAAGTCCCTAAACTATTTTTTCAGTTTTAACTTAATTTATAAACTTTGTTTTCATTTTTAGTCCCCAAACATTCATTTTTTTAAAAAAGTTTTAGTCCTAGTCACTGATTCCATGACGAAATTCGTCAATAAAAAATATGTGAATCTCACTTAAATCATGAGCAAGATTAAAAAAGGCATTTCACTTACTCAGCTCACCTATCAATCTATTAAACAAAACAATGAGGCCTAATTGAATACCTCAAATATTCTTGGGGTTTATGTGGAATTTTCTTTAAATTTGAAAGAAAAAGAAGTTTTAAACCCAAGAATATTTCAGGTATTTAATTAAATTTTTTTCTAAATTTGGAGTGATATTTTCTCTAAATTTTGAGAAAAATTTAGGTATTTAGAGAAAATTTTACATAAACCCCAAGGATATTTCAAGTATTCAATTAGACCTCATTGTTTGTTTAATAGATTGATGATAAGTTGAATAAATGAAATGTCTGTTTTAATCTTGCGTATGAGTCATTTGAGACTATATTGTTTCGTGGTATTTTGCATCTGTACACACTAAAATACATTTGTTAATTAAAATTGAATTATTTCAAAGAGATTGACTTACATCAATTCTAAACCACTCTGTGAATCCTTTTTATTTTGAATTCCATCCTCTGTTATATTCGAATTGATGTTTCTCATTTCCAATTAATATTTTCTGTATTTTATTAAATTTAAAGTTTACAATATATATATATATATATGTAATACTCTATACCGTAGACACCTTACACATGACCCGTAAGTGTGGAAGTTTCGAACGTAAAGTCTAGGATGCGTCTTAGTGAAATAAAGTGTTTGTGACATAATGGTAATTTTGTAGATACTTAGGAGAGAAAGTAAAGTTTTATTAAGAGAAGTGTTTTTTTTGAGACGATAAATATTCTAGACATTTTTTTTGTGGATTAAAGATTAAGATAACATAAATATGAATACTCTTAGATATAATATTAATAAGTAGTGTGTTGGTGGCATTTGCATGAGAGTAACCTCATTTGATATGCTTTCCCTCTCAAAATTTTTACAAGTAATTTTTTGGGTTTTTTTCTCGGTTTATACTAGTTTTAAAGAATAGATACTAAAGTATTCCATCCTTTTTTTTCTCCAGATTCTGGCCATAACGCACAGTCATTGTGTATTATGCAAGGGATAAAGCACAATCATTGTGCATTATCTGTAATAACTCTATTAATCCAGCGCGATAATCTTGTTTAATGACGTGGCGAGGACGTGGCGAAGAGGTGGTGGGATTTGGTGATGAGGTGGATGATAACGCACAATGGTTGTGCGTTATCTTGTTTATGTTGATTAGGAAGAAATAATTTTTGTAGGTATTTGGAAAACTTGAAACATGAATAACTCTGTGATCGGATGTCCGTTTAATGCATATGACCAGTCGTTTTGATGGTTCTCGTAAAAATAAACGCAATGCGTTTTGGGGTAAAAAAGTTGTCTCGTATAGTCAAAAACTTTGACGGGGCATAACTTTGCGCTCGGACGGACGTCCGATTGAGGAAATTCTTGTTGGCATTTCGTGTATTTTTTTGAGATCTACACGGTTTCCATCGACCATTTCTACAAAAACGTCATCTTTTCATTTTAATTTACGTTTCTGTAATTTTCTAATACTTTCTCTCTTATTAACTAAAAATTTACGGCACCAATTTGAAAATTAAACAGATGAGCAGTCTTTTTGCTCTAATTAAAAATTCAAATGATTGAAGTTGGTAAATATTAGAATATGTAAATCCTTTATTATTAAATAAAATCTCCTGCAATAAGTGTAATAATGTTTCATGTTGGTTTGTTGGTAAGTCTTCTATATTATTTTCCATGAGGTTAAGGGTTCAAATCCTCTTACATATAAGTTTTTTTTTTACTAAATTGAAACTATTTTAGTGCTAGTTTTAATTCTAGATTACTTTGTCTTTTTCACATACTATAAATTGGCTTTATATAACTGAAATTTAACGATCAAAACACATAAATCTTTACCTTCTAGAGGACTTCTTTGATGCTTGGTTTGGAGAATATGAAGAGCAAGGAATAAATTGCAGGTAAAAATAGCCAGGAAAGAAACAAATAGACCTTCTTATATTTGGGAGAGAATCAACAAGGCTTAAAGAAGCCTTACTGATTCTCCACACACTCAAGAAGGACCTAATTTTCTAAGCAACACAAACTATAGAAGTTGGCACCTCAAAGAAGAAATAGGATTTGGAATTAGACAAGGAACTCTTGAGTTGACTTCAAGAATTGATTGGCTAGATTATACAATGGCAAAGATTTTCCTAATTTACAATGGAAGTGGAAGAACTCCCTAAGAACCCTAGGTTCAACTCTCTATACTTCAATCAATGTCCAACTTGTCCAAAATGGTTGTAATAATACATATAATAATATATATATAAGGTTCCAAATCATTAACTCCCAACCCTAATGACTAATCTTGATTAAGATAAGTTGATAGGCACTTAGGCTATTTAATTACAAGTATAAATAAATTTAACAATCAAAATGATGGGTCAAAGGAGTTAAAATCCACCAATATCTTCAGCTTCCCTCGACCTAATGGCAATGTTAGGCCTCGACCTACCGTCAACAGTAGGTCAGAGTCTCAGAAATTTTTGGACCGAACTCTACTGGCGATGGTAAGGTAAACCTACCGTGGCGGTAGGTCTTGGGCCATTTTCCTTTAGCTTTTATAGCTTCAAACTCTTCCAAACTTGTTTCTTTGTTTTTCCTCTTCTATCTTCCTTGCCATCGACCTTGTAACCAATCCTTGGAAGCTCTCCATGTTCTCATTCTTATCCCGAGTCATACCAAATCTGCATAAGCATGACTTGATTGGTGGATGGGAATTTTGCTATTCTAAAATGTTTATGACTTGAATTTTTTTGGACAGTGGAGTAAGTGGCCTTTTGGCTTGTGTGTGTGTGTGTGTATATATATAAACCCCATTACGACTAGGGACAAAGTTCTAGATATGATCATGTGTTCGGAACCGTCAGAGGATTATACTGTATGTGGCTACTCCCCCGTACTAGGGCCTCTTCCGATGACATGGACGGTTTCAGATTCTCGAGGGTGGATTCACTTGAAAGGGGCGTAGTACATTGAGAGTTTAGTATAACCGGTATTGCATCAAACATCACATCATGCTCTATAGTGGGATGGCCGCCTAGTGGAAAGTCAGGAGGGACTCGAAACTTAGGTTGGTCTCAGGGCGAACCTGGTACGTGCCCCAGGATCCGTAGCCTGGTTATATGTACTTGGAGAATGCAATTATTATGGAAATCGCGCGTTCGTATAGTGTTTGGCTAGTATGGACTATGGGATGCCTGAACTTTTTTCTGATGGCCTCATTATGGGTTCCGAACCTTGTCCATGGAGCCCAAATTTTGTATGACATGACTTTGAAACTTGGGTCTAGAGACTGCATTGATTTGTTTTGATTCACTCAGACTTCTCAGTTGCGTTCGAACCCCTCATATAGGTTTATGTATCTGCACTTTGAAAGTAACCAAGAAAATGTTTCCTTCTCATATTATGTATCTGAACTATTTTACTAAAATTGTAGCATTATTTTAGAAAAAGCACAGAATTACACACTTAGGTGGACTCACTGAGCATTTTTGCTCACGTCTTTAAATGTCATGTTTTCAGATGACTCGAGACAAGAGGTGGTGCAGTAAGCTACAATAGTATTTTATGTGGAGTGTTTGGGACCAGGGCATGGTGTGCATAGTTGTTTTAGGAAAATTTTTTTTCTATTTCTTATCCTCAAATAGTTTGAAACGATTATGTTTTGTAAAATATTTCTTATGCTAGATTTGTCATAAAAAGACTTCCTCAAACTTATGTAATAGTCGTGCTATCTGTGTACAGCTTTCCGTTGCATAGTACTCGTATAGGTTTACAAGGGTTTCTTTAGATTATGAATAAGGTTGGACGTTTGTAGTTTAGTACTGAGAGCCATGCTGGTACCTTACTTCGCCACAATTGACCTAGCGAAAGGGTTTGGGATATCACAATATATATGTATATATATAGATATATATTATAGAATGTATGTATAATACATATATATATATATATTCCTATTCAAATGTATATTAGGTGAAGAAAGTCAGTTAATTTACCAAAGGTAAGGTTCCACTTCCTCGCAATTAAGGAGGATATAGTTCCTCACTGCTTTTAATTCTTATCTTCCAAGAATCTTTTTCTCATTTGATTGAACTTTTTTCCTTGCTAATTGCATATTGATAGAACCTTACCCACATGAAGAGGATTCCGACATCATCATTTCATCTATCTCTTTTGTGAAGTGTAGGTACGCTTTCTTTAAAGTAAAAGCTAAAGAATATCGCAGCCTGCTCAATTAAGTAAGAATTGCATACAGATCCCTCAACTCTTGCCTTATTTTTTATTGTCTTCTTTATATGATGCAAGTACCTAATATATTTCTAAGTATAAATGAATATGTTCTATAATTTAATTAAATCTAAGTTTTGACATATACTTTCGGATTTGTTATGTAGGTTGCCTCTCGAATGGGTACATCCACTTCTATTGGACGGGACCACATACACTTGCCTCGTATGATGAATGAATCATCAAACGCTCCATGACTTCGAAAAAACCCAGAGGGAATATGCGTTCTAACATGCATATAAAAATGGGAATGCTTTCCTCTAGTTCACGCATATAAGACTTTCTAATTCACGCATATGAGACTTACTTATCTTCGGCGAGCACAAGTCTCAGTAGAAGAGACTCAACTCAACCAAGCAACTCCACACCTTCACCTGAAGGAGTTCTCTAAAGAAGATGGGCATCAGTCATTCCATACACACGTGAAAATCATGGCTTTTCATGTCGGTCATCTTCATGTTTTTATAACCAACACACCTGGCCAAGATAGATGCATTATCCATCTGGTAGTTGCAGCTCTTTAACCTAATCAAGCACAATTTTCTTTTGTTCTCTAGTAAGCTGTGACATGTCGTTGGCTTCGAACACTTACGCCCGCCACTCTCTTCCATCAATAATCCGATTGTTTACAATTAAAATGGAGGTCTTGTCAACCCTTGATATTATTTTTTGATTTCCCTTTCACATATATCACAGTATTAAATACATTATCAAACACATTAATTCTTCTCATTGTGCATCACGTCAATGTTATGAAGGACTAAGAGAGTACGCAATAAAGAAGATCCCAAACTATACTCCTTCTTGTCCAGTTGTGACCTTACCCGATTCCTTTCCTGTTTCGGTTATTTTTGAAAAGTCTTGTACCCTTTCCCATATCCGTTCTCCCGAAAGTTGTAGTGGCAGCAACGAGGACTGGTCTTCACCTCTGCCCCTCTTGAAAGACCTCGAATCTTGTCTAAATTGATGATCCGATCGTAAAAAAAACATCGATTTCAATCGAACCAAGAATGTTTTCCCCATTTTGCAATTAAAAGGACTGTGTTTGTCTATGCAATATGTACAAGCCAATGCCCCCATTATATTATAATTGCTCAACATAACGTATGCCAGGAAGTCACTAACCGTCCAATAAAGTGCCGCCCACATTTGGAAGTTATGTCTCTTCGATATGTCATATGTAAGGTTCCCAACATCCCACAACTGATTCAATTCTTCTATCAATGGTTGAAATAAATATCTAAGTTGTTTTTCGAATTTTTTGAACCCAGGATGAGAACCTTCAAGAACGTTACCTCCTTTTTCATGCACATCCAAGACGGCAAGTTATACGGGATTACATTACTAGCCATGAAGAATTCTGTCTTTCTCAATTTTCCAAAAGGTGAAAACCCATCCATACACAAGCCAAGTCTCACATTCCCTGCTTCCGCTAAAAAATTTGAGTAACTCCTATCAAAATGCTTCCAAGCTTCTCCATCTCTAGGATGAGTCATCACATCGGATTTCAGTCGGCATTGATCGTGAACTTTCTATCTTGATATTTGACTGGATTATACCAGCACGTTCCGCAAGAAGATGTTCCTCATTATGTGGCCACATTTTTCACCATGAGCTTCAATTATGATAAAAAGGCGCGAAACCCACCGCAAAAAATGTTCTTTTACATAGTTAGCAGATACAAGCTTCTTATTTTTACACTTTGAACACGGACATCTCAAATCATTTTCACTTCCATTCTTGGTTTCAAGACAATAATGAACAAAACAAGTTACCCTATAAATGAATTCACTTTTAAGACCACTAACCTCGGGCTTTCTTTCTCTATACATCCAACTACGATTTGGTATTTCTATAACTTCTAAGAATGATAAGGAAAAAGAATTGTTAGTTCCATAACTTCTATATTACGATTATAAATTTTAAAATTTTAGGCATACTTCAAAGTCTTATAATCTTTAGAAACAAGGATTAAAACTTATAATCCTTTATAATCTTTAGAAACAAGGTTCCTATTTAAGTTTTACGTTAAGTCATTACTAAAAAATCTAAAGTTTTTATAAGATTAGAAATATTTTGGCAGAGTTTTCTCTATATTATGGATATTTTCTAGGCACCAGGCTACTTAAACAACCAACAAACACATAACAAATAAAAAATGAAGAGTCAGTGCTCTCCATAAAACTATATGTCTAACTTAAAGAGTCAAGGATCTCCATAAAACGTAAAAGAGTCAGGATTCTCCCGTAAAACTTTAAAGAGTCAAAGTTCTCTTGTAAAACTTTAAAGAGTCATGACTCCCCCGTAAAACAAAATTTAAACTAACTAAACACATACCTCTACCATGTGTATGATGGAGAATATGCCACCAAAATTCACACGAACAAAATTATTAGAAAAAAAAAGAATAGCATTAAATTTTAAACATTGTAGAATTATATATCGAAGTCTTTTTAAAAGTTATTTATAACTAAGTTTTAACAAGTGAAGGCGGCCATGATTAGAACTTGTAATATACTTTTAAGAACATGAAAAAGGGAATTTGAGGAGTTAACTACATAAAATAGTTAACTTAAAGTAATTTACTAGTTTTTTAGTAAATTACTTAAACTGCTTAAGCTACTTAAACTTAAAATTCTAACCATTTGCGAAAAAAGAAATCAAAAGTGGACCAACTTAGATAAAAGAGAAAATTGGGAAATATTGCTCAATATTTCAAACGCTAAAAGTTACAGTTTTTCTGCGGCTTAAAAATAGTGTTTACAACTCAAACATGTATTTGAGTATTGCAAACAGGAAATAATTTTGGAGCACAAGATATTGAGTTTTGGCGCTAATCTTCCTTAACAATATGTAATTTGATTAGCCATATTTTATAATCCGATCCATAAATAAGGTAGCCAGATGGAGTAAATTTTCAAAAAAAGAAACAACAAAAATCTTTATTGTAGAGCATCAAAGCGTACTCAACATGGTTTTTAAGCCAAAAGGCAAAATAAGAGCCTCTTAAAAAATGCATCTTATAAGAGTATAGTCATCAAGAATGCATCAAATTATGAGAACTATAAGAAAAAATTGCAGTTGAAGAATCCAAATATAGTCCAAATTTTCATAAGGCTTGAGGAGCCAAACTATCTTTTACAAAAATTATAAACCAAATCTCTTTCTTTTTTCTTTTTTTTTTTTTTGCATATTTTTAAGTCAAGGAATATTAAGAAATAGAGTTCCTTTATCTCTTCATGACAAAATTATATGAGGAAAAAAGATAAAGTTGATTATCTCTTTATTCATATGACAAAATTAATTATTACCTTTAGCTTAAGGATGCGTGTAAACATGATAATAAAGAACAAATGGCTAACAAGTTGGAGAAGGTAAAAAAAAAAAAAAAAAAAAAAAAGTGCTATAAAAGTTCATAGTTAATAATATATATTCCAATCTTGTTTATAAATTAATTGTTGCATTTTTTGTCCTATAAATTATATATATTGAAATATTACCACATATTTCTTGTTAAATTCAAAAGGAAAATGATTTGATTAAACAAGATATATATAATCAAGGTGGAACAAGTGGTTTATTAAGGAAAACAAATGGTTTTGAGTAAAAATAAAAGAAGATAGTAATAACTCATCAACCATTTGATTCATATTCAATATTCTCATGATCAATTCAAAAAAGGAAAATTTCCTCTTATCATAATCCAATTTATAAACCTATATCACTAATAATTTGTAAAAAAAGAAGCCAATTTTTTGGATGCTGTCATTTAAGCTAACCTACATAAAACATAATATGAGAAACAGATTGGAAGAACACTAGTTCTCGTGAGAATGGACCTCTATGACGCATAATACAAAGAAATAAAGAGAAAAAAATAAACTGCCAAAACTTTTGAAACTACTAAACACACTAAAAGATAATGGGGATATAATTATATTAGTTATTATGTAAATTTAGTAGTTTTTCAATGATGTTACATATGCATATCCACGAAAACATCACAAAAAATAAGAAATATACAAAAATATTCCAGGGATTCTGAGTGAGAAAATTTATTCAGGTTTCCACTTATATATGTGCAATTTTTGTTAAAATACAATTCTTATTAGCATAATAAAAACTTAACTCTATCCATGTAACTTCACTCAAGATCCTCTAGTATACTCTTTAGTGTATTCCTTTAATAGTAACTTTCTCTTAGGATTTATCTTTTAAAATTTGAGATTTATCTTTTATTTTATAAGATTTATATTAATAAAATTACCATAAAATGTGTGTACTAGAAAGTGTACTAGAGGATATACTAGACGATCTCGGCCGATGTAACTTGATGATACACTAGATTTTAATTTCGTGCAAAGACAGTAACCTAGTGATAAAAACACGTCCTGTCAGGGAAAAAAGTTAGGAATTTGAAACTAATTTTTTTTAAAGTATAACAACGTATATTGTACGAAATATATAAAAATTAAGAGGGTCAATAAATATAACTCAAGAATTTATAAGAATAGCACGAAAAATTCATTTCTTACCATGAACTTTCTCTCTCTAGCCAACTTCTCTCTAACCTCAAATTCAAATCTTTCACATTCAACACAGTTTGAAGGTAGATATGGATCATTTTGAAGATTTTTTGCAAGAAAATATCGATTTTGAGGTAAGAAAACTCCCAAAAAAAATTTTTCATAACTGGACCGAGTTTCGCCCAGATGGAGAAATTCTCCAATGAGTTTCGCCCATTCTAGCGAAATTATTGACAAAATTTCGCCAAGATTAGCGAAATTTGTTGGAGAATGTCGTCCATCTGGACAAACTCAATCCAATCGATTTCTTTTAATATTAAATATTATTTTTATATTTTTTATAATTTTTTAATTAATATAAGATGTATTATTAATTTGTTTCATATTATGTTTTATCGTAACAGGCTGATGTAGATCTGAATACATTTGAAGAATTTTTAGAATCGGAAGAATACGTGGATCACGGACATTTATTCTCAACAGATCGAATTTTTAATTCGAAAATATAGTTGGTAGATTGGGCAAAAGAAACGGCGATAAAAGTTAACACATTTGATTGTCACTCTGTATTTGAGATCGAGAACATCCGACCGTCGACCGTACGTTATATTGTGTTACGAGCGTAGAGGTGCAAATAAATAAAAATGAAGCCGAGAGTTGACACTGAAGAAGAAGAAGTTCCCATAAAATGACGGGATCCTTATGGGACTAAAAAGTGTGGTTGCCCCTTTAAATTAAAAGTCGAGAAAATGGCTATGAGTGAAAATCAGCAATTATTCGCACATGATAGGAGGCACAACCATGCAATAGGTATCTATAATCACGGTCATGCTCAGACTGCAAGACTAACGGAGGAGTAGCTGATACAGACCGAGCAATTTAGGAAAAGTCATGTGCCACCGCGTAATATCTTACGATTTTTCTAAGAACAAAATGTGGGTTGTGCCGTGAGGTATGTTGCATTACTTTTAATAGATTATTATAATATTTTAATTATGTTTAGGGTGTAATAATATGATTTATTTAGTGCACAGAAAATATACAATGTCGTTGCCAAGATGAAGAAGAATAGGATGCAGAGGTTGGTAGAAGAAGTTCTTTGCTTAAGTGCTCAACGGGGTTACGCGGTCTTCTACAGAAACTGTAACGACAACAACGTACTCAGTGATATTGTTGTTGCACACCCGACATCAATTCAAATGATAAGAATGTGGCCATATGTATTGATAATGAATACAACTTATAAAACGAACAAGTAAGGTGTATGTTTACATTCTATTAAATGTAGATTAGGATATTAATTGTGTATTGATTATTTAAGTTATAGTATTAATAGGACTATGTTGAAGGAATTGTGATCGTTTAATTAATTGATAGTGTATTAATGACGAGTTAGTAACAGAATATGTTAGTATAAAGTACCTGAATTTATACTTTAATTTATGTTCAGATTAGTTTTTTTAGGGAAGAGTGTGCTTTTTAACATATATAACTATTTTAAAAATGTATATAAGTATTTCAAAAATTGTTATTATTTGATTAATATTTAAATGAATTAGTCCATATACATTTGTTTTTCTTTAAGTCTAATAATTTATGGTTAAATTTAAATTTATAATGTAAAGTTTGAAAATAGAAAATAATAAGATTATCTTAAAGGAATCGTAATCGTTTAATTAATATTTATAATCAATTAACATTGATGATGAATATGCTATGTGTTTTTTTATTACGGTTAGTTTCGTGTAAATATGTTATTTGTCCTCTATATTTTAAAAAAGGTACAATATGCCATTGTTGGAAGCTGTAGGGATGACTCTAACCGGTAAGAACTTCACTGTAGCAACTGTGTTCATGCGGAATGAGCAAGCTACGACATATAGATGGGTTTTTCAACAAATTAAGCACCTATATTTTTCATCAGCTGTGTCAACGGGGAATGAGCAAGATGTAATGCATACGAACCGTGCGTGATTATTACGGACAGGAAAATCAGTTTAATGCTTGTGATCGAAGAGGTGTTTAGTAGAGTATACCATATGCTATGTAGAAGACACATCGATCAAAACGTACTGGTAAAATTAAGCGAGATGATAAAAGATGAAGAGGTCGCATCACGGTTCGTAAATGGCTCATGGCATAAATTGCTGAATGAAACCGATGAGGCGGAGTACTTAAAAAAATTAGATATTTTGAAGACGAAGTAGCATAAAAGGCCGGACTTCTTACATTATTTATTTAATACTTGGTTGAATCCTGATAGAGTCGATATTTAATACAAATAAACACCTTAAGTTTTAATTATTAGTCTTTAAAAATATTTTATTTATTTATTTATTAGTCATAATTATTATATTTAATTTATTTTATTTATCTTTGTGCAGATTTCTAAAAAAAGAATGGAAAATAAAGATTTCATATTCAATTTGGTAAAGGGAATCTACAGTATTTGAATCCTTTAAGGATTAGGATTAGAACTTTAGTAGAATCCTTTAAGGATTAGGATTTTGCTTCTCTTTTATCTATATATATCTCTTTTGTCTATATATAGAAGAGCCACACAAGAAAGGTGGGAGGAGGAAGATCAAGAAGAAGAAAAAAAGGAGAAGAGCTGCGGCTACTTTTCAATTGGAGAAGAAGAAAGCCATGATCTACTCCAAGAAATTGGTTCCTTCTTTCCCTTAAGCCATGAACTAAATTTATTTTTAGAATTTTGATGAAACCCTAGCCATGTGACTTTGATTTATTTTATTTTGGGAGATTTATTATTGTATTTATGTTATTACATATCTTGGGATACTTCTTGGTTTGATGCAATTAATTCTTTCTGATTATTCTTGTTGAATAATTATTTGGGTTAATTGATATTTTTATCCATGCTTGATTCTTTTAGTCTTGAGTATGAGAGATATGTAATTTTTGCAAGTATATTGTGGGTTTTAGAATTGAATAGTTCATGCTAATTTTAGATGATTTATGTCATAGGAATGAATAAGTCATGCTAATGGTTGGATGGATTATGTCAAGCATTTGAACACAATATATTTCTTTAGTGAATCGAAGCTTGTAGCCTAGATCACCACATAAATGTTTAATCTTTTCTCCTAAATAGAATTAAATTATTGTTATATAGGTTAGTGGTGGATTCAAGGTTCTAAATCATCTTCTTTGGTTAAAGCTCCTGTTATCTTTAATTTAATTATTTTATTCATTAGTTTTAATTATTTTAGTAATAATTCTTAGATAACAAAATTTGATTCTTCTTTTTATAAAATTAATTTAGGAAGATAATAATTTAGGTAGTTAAGCCTTTCTCTGTGGTTCGATACCCTAATACTTCCGTATTACATTGATCTTGTGCACTTGCAAGTATTGGGTTAAAACTTTGTTATAAAAATCCCGATCAAATCCCCTAGCTCATAAATTCATCAGAGTTTAGACAAGTCAAGTACTGCATTTTGGGGTAGAGACCACCAACTATGCTGAGAGTGAACATTCAGTCCTGAAGCTATGGCTTTCAACATGTCATGGTGATTTGGACACTGTATTCCTTAATATTGACTCACTCATTGAAGGTCGAATTGCTGAGATTAAGCTGCGACCGTGACTTCAATATACCTCACTCATGCATATTAACAAAGTAAATTAATATAAATATTAAATCATATCATACTAAAAATAAATGTAGAATAAAGCAACAAATAATTTATAAATTTACGTATCCACGCCTTATAGAACTAGCAATGTATCCGTTGTATGAAGAGATAGGCACTAGATCCTGTGGATCTCCCTCAGCTGGTCTTGTCTGCTCCTAACTTGCATGCTTCGCTTTCTTCCTCTGTGTAGGCACCATAGGAGGACGCGACTTCTCGAGTCTTTTTTATCGAGACCCAGCGATCTTACTCATCACTGACATGAAGTTGTCGGTCAACCCTTTACCTTTTCCCGCACCTGGCCTAACACCGGATGATGATGCAGGGGCCATAGATACAAGGGGCACATATACATGCTCCTCCTTATCATCGTCACTGTCCCCATCATCATCATCCTCAGGCTCAACTGCTCATCCTTCCCGCCGATATGGAGGGATCCAACCATGTCATGCTCCTCAGACTGACCCCTGTCACCATCTAACCTTCTATCACTAAATTTCCTCCCTAAACAAAGCTCAGATGAGAGAATACCGTAATCAGTGGCTGTATAATCAGTCATGCTGTAAGATGAGTCGACTAGGACTCCTGACACAAGCTGCTCGAAGAAAGAAACACCTAACTGCAACCCTGGACCACTAATCTCATTTAATGGTTGCTGATGTTTAGTTCTATACAGTAGCTAATCCTGACTAGACTTATGGGGAGTCACAGAGAAACCATGTGCATACGAGTCATATGATATAGGTGGAGGCTGAGAAGATCCATATATCTCATAAGGTATCGGAGTGTATGGATGGTGTAATGGGAGAGGAGGACGAGTCCTAATTGGTATATGGGGTGGTTGGGTAGAAGACCCTGGTGCACCAGGAGCATAATATATCCTAGGTCCAAGTGGGGCAGAAGTACACAGGATGTCAAATGACTGTGATAACCCTCACACCATGGGATGAAGCAGTGATTGTACGACCGTTAACTTGACCGGTCCTGTCTGTCACAGGACCTAGATCATCATCTCCCCTACGTGCTCTGGGTTGTACCATCTAAACAAATTTCCAAACATATTCATAAATAATTAACATATATTTGCCTAATTCATGTCTTGTATTATTTACCTTCGTTCTTCATAATCTTTTATTATTTAAATTATATTTTTTAATTACGTAATTTATATTATTTTATTATTTATTTTTTAAATTCACTGTATTATTTCTTTTGTATTATTACATTATTTTATTTTTTTAAGCCTGTTATTATTTCATTCACATTACTTTATCATTTAAAGTATAAACCACTTTGTAAATTTTCATAATTTGATCAATATTGTAAATATTATTCATATGTTTTTATTATTTAAATTATGTTTTTTAATTACGTAATTTATATTATTTTATTATTTATTTTTTAAATTTATTTTATTATTTCTTTTATATTATTACATTAACTTATTATTTTTTAATAAATTTATTATTTCATTTACATTACTTTATTATTTATTATTATTAATAAGGGATAAACCGCTCTATATATTTTTACATTTGGAATGAATATTTTCTCAAATCACTCGGTATTTTATTATTTTATTATTTATTTGTAAATAAGTTTATTATTTTATTTATATTATTTTATTACTTTCATTATTAATAATATAAATAATAGTTATTACGTCAATAGGGTAATTATTTATTATTAAAATTACTATTTAAAAGGGGTTGGATCATATTATTTAAATTATTATCATTATTCTTTATGTATTATTAATTATTATTAATTCAAATAATTATTTTAAATTATTATTCACAATATTATTTAAATATCAATGTTGAAATTATTATTTGGTTAAAGTCATTTATTAATCTTTATAGATTAATAGATTCCCAAGTAATATTTATTATTCCCTTTAAGCACTTCATACCTTTTTATTAAATAATGTCAACCTAAACATATAAATTGATTCAAAATATAACATGAATAATTGTAACACTTATACTAACAAAATAATTAATGCACATTTAAAGTTGTATTACTCACGTAAACATAGTTCATAATCCTATTAAACAAATAATTATAAAATAAATCTTTACACAACTAATTACATGTATTATAAATAAACAAAATTAAATAATACGTCAAATAAACATGAAAATAAATTTATGTAAACACTAAATTAAATAACATAACATAAATAAATAAACATAATCATAATCTTAAACATTTATCAACACAAAACTAAATAATATAAACAAATATTAAAGAAAAAAACAAAGTTTCTAATAATTTCGCCTAGACTAGCGAAAAACGGTCTGAATTTTGCCTAGCCTGGCGTCGCTTGAATTGGTAGTCAAGCAGCATCTTTTCGCCAAACCAAGCGGTCCTACCCATAGATTTTTGCTGGACCAAGCGAAACCCTCCTGAATATTTCCTCGGTCCGGGCGAAACGGTTGCAATAATAGCAAAATTTCAAGGAAAAAAAGACGCATTTTTTTCAATCCAATTTTTCAAATTTTAAACCAATAACATTGTAAATAAATGAGTATAGATCGAAGTACTAACCTTTTTTTTCCAACGGTCAGATCTTCCTAGATTTGAGGTTAAAATTTACTTTTAGAGAGAAGGGAGAGGATTTGTTGAAGAGAGAGAAAGTTGATGGTAAAAAATAAAAATTTTTAAATTTTTTCCACTATCCTTAGAAATTTTCGAATTATATTTATGACCCCATAATTAAATAGTGGTTCAAGGTCAATAAGCCACCCCTCCAAAGAGCGGTTCACTGCCCCTTATGGCTGAACTATATACAAAGCACAAAGGTTTACAAACATGTTTCAATGTGCCTTTCAGTAGTAGTTCCCAAACTCCTAATCATGAAATAATTTGACCAACTTCTAGAAGCTTCTAATGGGTTTTGAAGGAAAAAACCATCCAGAGAGCACCAACCTATATATTTAGTAAAGATGCAAGGAATTTTGGCAACTAGAAGGGCGACTAGCACTGTAACAAAAATGGTGTATAAAAAAAGATATATAAAGGTGTTTATAAATGTCATAATAGATGTTTTTAAAGATATCCTTGTGTATTGATGTTTCAATAAACCTTAAACATTTATAAACGCCTCATAAAAAAACTCGTTAAATTATACTTTAATGTAAATGCCTTATAAGCAATATATTAAGGTGTTTATAAATGTCAACATTTCTTAAAATAATTACTAATTCAAATAATTTGCAAACATTTATAAACGCCTTTAAAAGTATCTCTTTGCTTTTACTAATGTTATGAGGTATTTCTCAATGCTTTCAATGACATTATTTCCACATTTCCGCATACAAAGAGATTTCCTATGCCTTTTCTAGGTATACCATATATGTAGAAGCATACTAAGATAACAATATTAAGAGTTTAAAAACAAAGAGACGTACTATACTTCCAGAAATATGAAACTCATTGCAAATTGCACCATTAAAAATATAAAGCGTGCGCAATAACACAAAAAATAATAAGAGTTCAGTATAATATATCCTCCTTATTGATTGCTTTATCTAAAATTACAAATAGAATCTTAAGGTCTAGCTAGCTAGCTAGGTAGAGAAATTTCTTGAATTGCACTTGAATCCATATCTTGAAACCGTCAAACATCCATTGCCACCTAATTCAAGAATGAAAAAAAAAAAAAATCCTTCCTCCTATTTTTTTTTGGTACCAAGAATGAAAAAAACACTTAAAGAATATGCAAATTAACAAGAGAAAAAATTCGTCTTTACCTGAATTTGCATAGGGTAAAGATCAGAACAATCTTGAACTACATCTTTACCTGAATCATGCACTAAATATATGACTTCCACAAATAGTCATTAGTTAGAACAACATCCTGAAGAGTAGGAAAAACACTTTTGGCAGCTAGATACCGAAGTTCTTAAACCCAACATTAATTAGATAACCTGTAAGAACCATTTGCTCGATAAGTATTCTTTTGAATTACCGGAGTAGAAAAATACCGCAACTTCCCTTTTTTTCTAATTTAAAAAAAAAAGCATGACATAAAAAAACACCAAGTAAATTATTCATACAACAACAAAGTCATTTATAAAGAAAAAAAATCAAATTGAAAGGAAAAAGAACAGAGGACGAATGACTACAATCACAAAATCTTTAATAACTTTGATTCCCTTCTTATATACATATACACTTCAAAAGAAACAAATAACGTGTTTCTTTACTCTAGTAAAAACTATAACAAACGCGAGACACAAAAGCATGACTTCTATACCAAGAGTCTCATAGACAGTGACTACTTAATTACCATTCATTAATAACAAAATCATCAACCAATACAGAAGAAATTCACAACCTTATCTAACTCATCTACTAAAAGAGAAAATCAAGATAATACCCAAAGAAAACACTGAATCTAAGAAAATAATTTAACAAAGCATCACAAGTAATAAATACCAAAAGTGACCTAAAACATTTCTTGTTTGATTTTCCTCCACAATCACTTTTTCTTTTCAGAAGTAGATGAACTTCATGGTCTTATACTTATCTTATTTTGCAACCCTTTTGGTATTACAAAATGCTAGTTCAATTTTATGTCTACATTGCAGAAACTTCTGTGTAGAATCCAATAATTATTTAAGAAGTCACTTCATGATAGACAACTTGCAAAATTCAATTGCCAAGATGGTAATGTTTTCTTTTGCAAGTTTCACAGTAGTGAACTAAATAATAAACTTTTTTCTTTATTTTCTAGAAGTTTCTTCAGTTATTTGGGATTTATCCAGATACCCTAAAAGTAAAATTAGGTCAGAATTTTCATAAACTTGAGCAAAATCAAAAGAAGAAAACTAAAAACCAAAGAGAAGAAAATTTTGACCTGAGATTTTTTTATAGTTTAAAGCTCCAAATAACAGTCTGCATCAATGAAACTTTTCTGTATTTATGCAACGTCTCCTCCTTCACATCATGGAGTTATTTTACTTTAAAGGATCAAAGATTCACTAAAGAATCACAACCCAGCTAAGAAATTCAACTTCAAGTTGCTTATAAAAAAATGGGCCACTTCGAACAAGTGACAGTTAGGGCTGTAAACGGGTCCAGACCCTCAGGGTACCCCCAGACCCAGACCCGTACCCTTATAGTTAAACTTGGGACCCGGACCCATACCTTCCAAGGTATAAAATTTTGGACCCAGACCCGACCCTACAGGGTCCAAGGTAGGGTATGGGTATACCCATACCCGTATGATATATTTTTTTTCCCTGTTAAACAAAAATATATAAAACAATGTATAATCCTAAATTAAAAATTTTAACATGATTAACATAATCTCCTCAACATTTCTTTCAACAAATACAATCATTTAACATATACATAAATGAATAGAGATATAGACCCCTTTAACTATATTAATTTCAGTATGTAATCCAAATTCCTGGACAACCTCTGAGCAAAGAGTATATGTAATAATACGGTGTCGCCTAATAGATAAGTCAAATAGTAGCATATAAGATAGAGAACGAAAAAGAAAAATAAAGAAAAAGATTGTCCTTTTTGTCATGATCCATATTTTCAGCAGTTCTACGAAATAAAAAATAAGGCAAAGATATTACTATCATAAATTACTTTTACACGGGATGAAAGAATATATTTTTATATTTAGTAAAAATAAATTATTTGTGAAATAACATTTGAAATAAAGTTGAAAATAAATAAATAAATAATTTGAAAGAGGTTAGTTGGGACAAATTCATCAAATAAAGAGATTTTATTTAAGAGATTCTATTTAAGACTGAGAAGGAGAAAAAAAAGAGAAAATGACTGAAAATGAGGAAAAAAAGAGAAAAGGACTGAAAATGAGAAAAAAAGATAAAAGGACTGAAAATGAGAAAAAAAAAGATAAAAGGACTGAAAAGAAAAAGAAGAGAAAAGGAGAAAAGAAAAAGAAGAGAAAAGGAGGAAAAAAAAAAAAGGTTGGTAGCAACAGGATTCAAACTTGCGCTACCAAGCCTTTGTAATCTTAACTTCCCCTACCCAACCACTCGGCCAAACCTCTCCATATATCTTTAATATCTTCCATTTAATATAATATATAATATATATTATTATTTTATTAATACGGGTCTACGGGTCTGGGCATCACCATACCCTGCTCAGACCCATATAGTAGTATAAATACAGGCACGGTTACGGGTATGGGGCTGCGGGTATAAAATTTAAACCTTATCCACTAAAAACGGGTACAGACCCGCGTGGGTACAGGTAAGACCCGTCCCGTTTACAGCCTAGTGGCAGTACCACTTCTCAAATAAAATGGACTTTACAATTCCTTGAACAAAAAAACAACACATCTGGTTAGACAAGCAATAAAAAGTTTCCAGTTTTCCTCTGTCCTAGGAGCACACACAAAATTGCGGTATTCAAATTCACATATTGAACCTAATTAGTACACAGAACATTTTTTTTTTCAAAGAACAGTGAAGCTAAGTACAAGAAGCGAAATTGTCAATCATCCATTAAGAAAACTCAATTTGTTCATTCTCACTACATTGCAGAACTTCCATTTCTTCACCTACCCCAAGATCCTCGCTTCCTTTTCCACCAATAACGTTCAGATTTCGGTGAACATCAAACAATCCAATGTACGCATGCTGTCGCAAATTGATTAATAAAGCACCATCTTCGTCTTCCAATCCGGAAGCCGCATCTTAGCAAATGTTGAAGAAATGCGCTCATTAAAAAACCTTCAGTAGAAAGAATAACCTCTACATATAAAAGCAAAATTAGAAAAGAAATCCTGTAATTAGTCTATCAAAAAGTAGTAGCTTTTCCATATATTTTAGACATTGAAAGAATTAAAAGAGGGAGAAGCTAGGTTGGAGGGAGAAAAATCTGACCGGAGAAGAGGGGAATTCGCCAGAGTCAGCCTGCAGTGGCATGGATGGAGAATTGGGGTGGCGCAACTGGAGCATAGCGGTGGTGAGGAGGCTGCGGTGAGGTGAAGAGAAATCCAAGGGTTTCTGATAAGGAGGGTAGAGAAATCGTGGATGTAGTAATTGATATATGTATATACAACTCTCCCAAGAAATATTGGTGGCAAGTGTTGTGGTTCTATTTTTTTAACGCAAAAACTCTTAAGGGTGTTTTATATGGATTTTCAAACGTTTATAAACGTTGGAGTAGGGGTCTTTTAAGGCGTTTACAAGAGTGTAAGGAAAATTTATATTAAGGCAGAATTTTTTAAGTACCTTAATAGGTTTGTCACTTTAACCACTTTTTGTTGTAGTGCAGCTTCCAACAACACACGAAGAAGAAGAAGATGAAGTTGAAAATACAAGGAGAAAGAGAGAAGAAGAAGAATAGGAAGAAGTTGCAAAAGTGGAAGAGAGAGAGAGAGAGAGAGAGAGAGAGAGAGAGAGAGAGAGAGAGAGAGAGAACTTGAGTAGAAGAAGCTAAAAATAGCTATTGCAGTGGGGAGCCGCCGGAGAAGGGTGGTCGTTAAATTTGGCATCAGCACCTTCACGGGTAGGGAGAGGGTTTTGAATTGGGGGAAATTGATTTCGATTAGGGAGGGAGGAAGGTTTGCCTAATTTTGTAAATTTGGGACTTTGTTATCGACTGCCAAGCTGTCGGTAACTGTATTTCATACTTTACCGACGGCATGTGCGTCGTTAAGTACGTCAATAAAAAATTGTATTACGGACACTTCACTTACCGTTTCTGAAAAACCTTAGAGGGGGGGGGGGGTGAATAAGGTTTTTGGCTAATTTTAAAAATCTTTTGTGTGATTAGAAAGATAAACCTCCAATTTGTTTGTGAAAGATTTCTAAAGCTCTTTTTAATAAGAATCCACACAAAATACCATCTTATAGTATTGGCAATTAAGAAATGAGCATAGAATTAAACATTAAAGAAAATGCACAACAATTTATAGTGGTTCACTCTCTCAAAGAGCTACATCCACTACCTTGAGACTCAACCCAAGGATTTCACAAATCCACTATCTTCAAAGTTGGTTACACAACTACACAATGAGGATCACCCTCCAAGGGTTTTACACAAGAACCTCAAACACAACAATACAACACATATATCAAAGGATCACCCAAAGGGTTTTCCACAAACCTTTGATCACAATAAAAGAATAGAAAGAGCAAGGAACAATATTACCAAATGAGCTTGAGAAGAGGAAGATTACAACTCAATGGAATACTTCTACAAGCACCTCTTTTCTTCTTCTTTGATGGATAATCAACAATGAAGCTCAAGAAGAATTTTTGTTTGGGATTGAAAATAATTTGTAATCAAATGTACTTTTGAAGCTCTTTAAAAGTCTTAGAATGTTCTCAATGAATAATTCCCAAACTTGTATGTTTTATGGCTGAAAATCAAGTTTTTATATAGAGTCTTGAAGCACAAAACCGTTGCCTTTAGAAAATAGCCGTTGCTTTTCAGAAATGACAGATGCATTCTGTGCAACGGTAAAATTTGTACAGTAACAGCAAAACCGGACGACCGGTTCCTGAAAACGGACTGTCGGTTTTTTAAAACAGAAAGATTCGGACTTAGAAAACGGACTGCCGAATTTTGATATATAGGAAAATCGGACTACCGGTTTCAAAACCGGATGACCGAGTTTTTGAACAGAAAGATTCGGACTTGATTTTCTGAAAAACGGACTGCCGAATTTTTTACTTTGTAAAAAAACGGACGACCGGTTTTAAAACCGGACTTCCGAATTCTTGTTTTCCTCAGCCAAGTTTCTTTTTAAACAAAAACTTTCTTCCTTGTTTCAAAAGCATGTATTCTTTGACAATCATTTTAAAGAGAAGAAAAACTTTCCAAAACATCTTCAGTCAAGAATACTTGGATTTTAACAAAAGATTATATTTTAGAAAAACATAAGAAGAGCTTCATGTATGATCAATTAATCAAAGACTAAGACTAGGGAGTTTACAAGATAGTACCTAGTTCATTCTAACAACACAATGCCTTCAATGTCTTCAATAATTTGATCTTGGCATGCTTGATCTCTTCTTCTCTATTTTGCCCTCATCAACAAGATCTTTTGCTTGAGACTTTGAGACTTCACAGGTACTTCTTTTGTTCTATGAAGGGTTAGCTAAAATACTCACACAAGCATATGTTAATCATAATCAAAACATAAGTATTAATGCCCTTAGGGCTAACAGTTTCTAACATCCATCGCTATCTACTGGTACCGATAGCTTAGTCATCGGTAAAACCGTCAGCATATATATCAATTACTGATGTGAATTTATCCTTTTCTAAAAACTATCGGTAAACTTTATTACTAACAGCATATTCCATCGGGAAGCTCATCAATTTTTGGTGCGCTTTTCCCTCCAATTTTTTGGTTGAATTGGTTAAAATTTCGTCCATTTAATTGACATCGTCGAAAAACTGTCAGTGTTAACCGGTGGACACCTGTGCTTCCGGTAATGTCCGTCAGTAAAAGGTTATTTATTTGTAGTGAAAATACTTACTCTTTTTTGTGGAATGAGAAGAAAACCACCATTACACTTATATCTCTAAGCACAATCCTTAAGGACTTAAAGTATTTAAAAAAAAATATGGCCTTGGAAAGAAGGAAAAGAGAGGAAGAAAAGATAAAGGGTAAGTATGGTGAGGGACAAAAGAGCCCTAATGGCCACGTTGAGAAAGGGTTTGGGAGCAAAACAAGAGAAAAGAACCTTAAGGGCCGAGGTGAAGGGAGTGAGGTAAAGAAGAAGAGGAAAAGAAAAAAAAGGAGGGTGAGAAAGGTGAAAGAGGAAATGAAGGAGGAAATAGTCAAGATTCCTTAGGTAGAAAATGAAGATATAAAGGAAAGGAATCCTAAAGAGTTGGTGATTGAGACGGAGGAGCTTACAATAGATGATAATCTCAGAGTGGAGTTAGAGAGCTCCCAAGAAGATGTGCTTTCTTGTCAAGGTTCTGGAGTGGTAGTGGAGAGCTCCAATATAGAACAATATAGGAGAGTAAGGAGGAAGAAGCTTGCAAAGAAAATAGAGAGCCATCAAGTATGCAACAACATACCTCTACTCCGCCTAACAATTCCATTTGTATTACTATGGAAAATCTTCTGCAGGAAATGGAGGCCACCGCTAACTTGATAGAAGCTATGCAATGAAAAATCGATGCCAAACTTGAACGTGATTCGAGGATGAATGAACTTAGAGAAAAAGGGTACGATAAGGCTAAAAGAAGCTCTATTACAAGATCGTACAAGTAGTAGGAGGAGGGGGGAGGGGAGGGAGGGTCAAAGAATGAAGTTTAGAAGCTAAAAGGAGCAAAAAAACAACAAGAAATAGCAAGTTGAGGAGAATTCGATGCCGGATGGAGGAACTCTTGCCGAATCAGTGTGAATTAGCTATCATGAGAGTTTCCACGAGAGGGGTCCCATGCCTGGTGGGCATTATTTCGCAGCACCTTATGCAAAATTTTCAAAATTAACAGTTTGGTCCCTAAATTTTTCCAACTAGGTTCTTTTCAAATTTTCAAATCTTTTAAGTCATTTAAGCGTAATTTAAGGGGTTTAATTCCCTTTGACTGTGGTCTAAGTAGTAGTAGGGCTTTATCAAGAACAAGCTTAGAAATCCAATTCTACCAACCTCTTGGAGTTAAAGATCTTGGTTCTTTTTGTATTAGGGAGTGTTGGTCGTGGGTGTAGCAGGCGGATAGAGGTGGTGGTTTGGGAGGGCGATTGTTTGCTGGGGGTCTTCTCCGCTGTTCTCGTTGGCAGTTGGTCGAGGAGTGGTCGAGAGTGGTTTGGTCTGGTCTTTGAGGCCTTACAGAGATGGGCGACTGGCTTGTACTGAGCAAAAATAAAAGGGGGATGGTTGACCTCTAGAACTTCATCGTCATTTCCTTCAATGGTTTGGGAAGAGCTGCAAGGTTGGAAAGAGCCGCTGCCTATAGAGACATCTCCATTAGTTCTGATTGTGCTCTAGTGCTTTAGACCTATTGCTCTGTTGGGCCTGGACCTTGTATTGGATTGGGCCATTGGTCTTTTAGTTGCTTTGTTTATATGGTCAATCTTGTATAGTTTTTGTAAGGGTAAAAAGCCTTAGTTTTTGCAAGTTGGCTATGTTTTTTAGGGCCTGGGTAATGGCTTCTTATTTTGGCATGTGCACTAAAATTTAAGAGATTTCCTGATGTTCACATGTACTCCAATATATTAATTCTGATTTTTTAAATGAAATTTAGATTTGATCCAAAAGAAAAAATGACAGCTATTGAACTGAAGCGCTAAAGGCCACACCAGTTCATAAAGAAATAGTAGCTCATATGCATGTTATTGGCATGTTAGTTACAATGAATGAACAATCTCTGTTAGTAGCCCAACTAATGGCCTCTTTATTTTGGCCTGGCCCCAAGAAGAAGTGAAAAAGAAGTTTTATTTTTGAGAAATTTCAATAAGTCTCCAAACTATTTTTTTTAGTCTTAACTAAACTTTTAATCTTTATTTTCATTCTTTTAGTCCCGAACATTTAAAAAGTTTTAGTCCTCATCTCTAATTTCCCGACGGAATCCGACAATAAAAAAATATATAAGTCTTACTTGACTAATGAGCAAAGTTAAAAAACACACTTCACTCACTCAGCTCAACTATCACTCTATTACAAAAAAAAAAAAAAAAAAATGAGGTCTAATTGAATACCTCAAAGATTCTTGGGGTTTATGTGAAATTTTCTCTAAATTTTACAGAAAAAGAAGTTTAAACCCCAAGAATATTTCAAGTATTTAATTAAATTTTTTTCTAAATTTGGAGGGATATTTTCTCTAAATTTCGAGAAAATTTTGGGTATTTAGAGAAATTTCACATAAACCCCAAGAATATTTTAAGTATTCTATTAGACCAAATTGTTTTGTTTAATAGATTGATGGTAAGTTGAATACGTAAAATGTCTGTTTTAATCTTACTTGTGAGTCATGTGAGACTCACATGTTTTTGATAACTTGATTTTGCTTGGAATTGGTGGAGAGGATTAAAACTTTCTGGAAATAAAAACGTTCAGGACTAAAAAAATGAAAATAAAGATTAAGGACTATGTTTTTTTTTTTTAATTTTATTTTGAACATGCTGGAGTAGTGTTGTAAGCTGGGCTTATATGGAATCCACTGGCCTTTTGACGTTCGACCCGATCCACTTGATAGTGGTACATAGTAAATATGAACTTCCCTGTTCTTCCCGCCCAGTGCTCTCTTGTTGTGTGGTTTCTAACCCTAACAAAACTCCACTTTTAGGCAAGTGTACCTATCGGTATAATATGACAAGGAAAATCATCGGATTGTCGAACTCTCGGGACGACCAAGCACTAGTACTAACTACGTATCTACTATTTAATTAAATAAAACTTTTGAAAAGGTGTTTAAACTAAGAAAAAAATTAAAAGACAATTAAACTAAGAAAGCAATAAAAGGTTTTGAAACGAATTTGGAAAAGATTGTTTAAATGGTAGAATTTCTCTAGAATCGTAAGTTAATTTTATTTTAGAAAATTATTGTAATTAATTATTAAAACTTGTTGGTTGGATCTCACTCAAACATCGGATAATCCTCATTCCTAGGCGAAAACCCTCCGATGCACTTAACCGTTTAGAAAAGAATTCCTTCTCACCCTAACCCGATTATGAACTAATTATAGATTATAGTGATTAGTTAATGATCTAAGAATCGCAATTAGTATTCTTACTTAATTACTAATTCCTAATATTCAATTAAGCCCTAGGTTTTCCAATTCCAATTAACCTTGCGAAATTACCAATTCCCGGAAAATGATAAACAATCGCAACAATTGAATAACAACCAAACAAGTATTAAATAATCAAAATAAGAAATTCATATAAAACTTAATCAAGAATTCTAGGACTCATCCCCATTCAAACACAAAATGCACTAGCCGCTAAATATTTTTTTTAAAATATAAACTCATAGAAAAATTCATATAAAAGAATAAGTTCAGGGAGCTAGTACAAGAAATTGAAGATCCATGGTTCCGATGATTGTCCAAACTTATCTTCCGAATTGCTTGAATAATCTTCAAAAATTTACCCAAATTGTGTCTTCCAATCTTCTTTACAAA
The DNA here is from genome assembly GCA_028651295.1 of Catharanthus roseus. Taxonomy (NCBI): domain Eukaryota; kingdom Viridiplantae; phylum Streptophyta; class Magnoliopsida; order Gentianales; family Apocynaceae; genus Catharanthus; species Catharanthus roseus. Next base: position 31,936,998 of record JAPQWS010000159.1, on the reverse strand, counting down.
ATATGAATAATTGAGTCTAAGACCTAAGCTATCGAATTAATGTGTTTAAAGGGGTTTACAGAGGAGAAAATCTCCAAATCCTACTCTAAAATTATTCTAAACCCTTTCTAAAAAGGTTTAGAATCAAAATACAAAAGGGAATAAAATCATAGTACAAAAAGGAAAAGTTACAAAAATTGCATAAAGCCCCTCTATGACTATCCGGATTAGGAAAGCTGAGCTTTACGGATCCAGAAGCTCTCTGGACAAACTCTTCTGAAACATGGCAACACTTTCCGGATGTGGAAAGTGCCTATCCGGATAATGCCTATTTTCCAGCTTCTTTTGACTTTGTGTTTCTTCTCCATTTTTTGCTCCAAAGTTCTTGTTTTGTCTTTTTTTCGATATATCTTCATTCCAAGGCACCTATAATCAATACGAAAAGAAACGGAAGCACAAAATTTGATAAAAACGACTTCTCTTGAGAGGGTAAAAATAAACTTATCATCTCCTAACTCTCTAATTGTTACAGTGACATCCAGCAACTGAATCGACTAGCTTTATCGTTCACTACCAGCTACTATAGTGGAAGGTAAATTTTCTCTAAACCAAGTGTTCTTTTCCAATATATTTAGTTTTGCAAAATATCTTCTACTCTTAACACTTCTTTTTGGTAACTAGGGTTTAAAGATATATTTCTTTGCCTTTAACTAAGCTTCGCTGGAAATTCTTATCTCATTTTAACTGTTCCACTCGTACCGACTAACTGAAACACGACAATTTCTCTGACTTTTTATGTTTAGTTTGCCTGTGTCTATATGTAAACATGCTTTGTCAGCAAATACTAGTTTTTATGTTAGTTATCTTGTAAATATGTTAAAAATATACTATTTTCATGCTAATTACAAGTTAGAAATTATTTTTTAGTTTTTTAAATAAAAATTGAAGATGAATTTTATTATAAATTGGAATTCATAAAAAGTTTTATCCAAGGAAGTTATGATTACGTAAGGGGAACTAAAATTCCATGTTTAGTAGGTTTATGCAGAAATTTGTTACTTGATATCTAATATGTTATTCAAGATATTTTTGTATCTTGGTGTGGAAGCTAAGAAATAGTTTTGGATTTGGCGAAGTTTATTGACAAGGGTGTTAAGTAAAGCTCACTGTTAGAAGACAAGGTAGTAATCATTTGTAGAAGCTCAGAAATACCATGGAAGATTTGAGTCGGGATGAGGATAGATTAATGTAATATGTATTATTAGCATCTATGTGTTTGGTAATTGGTCGAGCCTCTAAAGACATATAAATGGTTGAAAAATGAAAGTCGGATCATGTTCTATATTCCTCTGCTTGCTAAACTACCTTTATATATTTTATGATAACAAAAGATGTCTCTATAGCTAGTTGGCATCCAGTAACCGCAGTTTGGATTTAAGAGACCACAGTATTGTTTCTAGAACTTTTCTCTCATGTTTTTCTTTTTCCATTTGAACATCTCAATTTTCCTTTCATGACTCCTTTGGGTAGATTCTAATACTCTTTTAGCTTCTCTATATTTTGATTTTGGTAGACATCATCCTCAGTGGTTTTAATGACTGCATAAAATCTTTATAATCTGCAATCTGTTCTATATTCTTCATCCTTGCATTTAATAACAATAAGTCAAAGACGAATGAACCAAACTTGGGTTTATGAGAATAATTAATGGACAAAAATGAAGTGGAGAGTTTCTTTGGCACTCAAATTCATATGAACACATTTGACCAACGTTGACTTATGAGGTGTATTACATATGTCCCCTTTCAAATATTGCTTAATGGGATTCCAACTCGAACGCTTTGACCAACTCAGGGTATAAAACAGGGTGATCCTTTGAGAAAAAATGATATTGTAGGTGTATTTGAGTGAGTTTTTCACTCCCCTTAATCTGATCTTCCAAAAAATGAACAAACTAAAACCTCTCAAGACCCCTAAAAATCGCTAGAGACAAAAGTTCTAGAAATCCAAAGGAGATAGTAAGAAGGAAGACTCTAATGAAGCTAAAAGTTTTTCCTATCAACCAAGAAAGAACCCTAGGGTAACTAAGACCCTAAAACCCCTAAATGAGTTAAAAAGAAAATGATCCACTATAATTCTTATTCTCTTAGAATAAGAATTCTGGAGTAAAGATGACACATGGAAAATCAAACCTTGATAAGTCTAGCTAGAGAAATCATGGAGAAGGTTCTTCTCTCAAGCTCTCAAGGAAGATAGTTCTTCAATATTTAAAATAAGATAAAAATTCAAAGTTAGGGCTCATGCCCTTATAAGAGAGTATTTATACATGTCTTGCCCTAAATCATTAGAGCTATTAAACTAGGAATCTTAAGACGTAAAACAACCAGAAAAACACTTAAAAAGCTCCCTAAAAGAGTCTTAAAACAAAAGGAAACAGTGTGGGAAAGTTTTCGGGCTAAAAAAAAGAAAATAGAAAATTCTGGGAACGCAGAAGTCGTCGCCGGTTTTAACTTTTCCATACCGCGGAAACTCACTGGATGAAATCCTCCCAAAGTTTGACTTGAATTCGGGGCCATTTTCTTCAAATTTATGCTATTTCTTTTTCTTTTGCTTCATTTGAGCTTTCTAACTCCCTTCTTTGGTCCTCTACTTGATGGACGCGAAATTAAGCGCTCTTTAGCCACCCATTGGACTCTTTAAGCATTTGAACACATTCTCCACCATTTTCCCAAGCTCATACATCTTCTTATTTTTCCTCCAAGATTGATTTCTTTGATTCTTTCTCATCACGAACTTAGAAATCTTTTTTTTTCCATCTTGATTCCTATCATTTATCCCCCTTCTTATTTGTCTTATATTCAAAGGGTTTCTCTTGTTTGATAAGAAGAATGGTGCATGAAGAGTAGTGGCAAGGAATAAAAGTTGTCCCAGTGCATCGTTGTTGACCCACATTTCTGCTGACAATAGTTCACTATTTTTGTAGGTAAATAACTCTAGTGTTGATACTTCGCACCATGATCTAGAGAGATACCGGCTTGTATTGGGACAAAAAGTAAATATATCTAAACCGTCAATCTTCTTCAACAAAGGGTTAGCACCGAAGAAAATGTAGGAGGTTACTTCTAAGCTTGGTATGGTATTGAATGGGGAAAGGGAAGTACTTGGAATTACCATATTTATTTAGAGATCAAATAAGGAAATATTTACTTATTTGAATAGGGTGAGGAAAAAGACCAGTGATTTGAAATATAAACTACTTTCGATTGCTGGTCAGGAAATCCTAATTGAATCGGTCCTTCAGTTGATTCCCACTTATGTCATGTCTTTGTGTTCTCTTGTCAAAGGGGTTTGAATGATGAGTTAACACACTTATTCAGAGTTTTTGATGGGGTAGGGGTAATGAGTCTAAAGGAATTGCTCACAGGATGTAGGAATAGGTGTGTCAAAAGAAAGAGGAAGGAGAGTCAAGGTCTCGTAACTAGGAGGTTTTTAATTTTTAATATGCTAACAAAGCAGAGATAGAAGTTGATTCAGTATCTGAAGTCACTAGTTGCATGTGTCCTAAAGGCTAGGTGTTTTTCTCATACAACTTTCATTGAAGCAAAATAAAAAAAATGTTTAATCCTTCATTTGTATGGAGCTCTTTTGTAGAGAGAAAAGGGTTATTATTAAAGGGCTTAAGGTGGAGAATATGGAATGGGAGACAAATAAGGGTTCAGAAGGATTCATGGATACCAAAGCCTTGTCCTTGTAGACCTGTAATACAAAATTTAGTTTACAGGATAACCTACATGTGGAGGATATCATTTGTGAGGACACTAGGCAATGGAATGTGGATCTAATATCAACTCTTTTTTGCTCCAGAGATGTTGCAGTTATCACTAATATTCCTTTTTTGAAGCTAGAAGGGAGGATATTTTGGTGTGGCATTTTACTAAAAATTGATATTACTCAATGAAACAGGTACTAGGGGTAAGGAAGCAATTCATGGATCTGTGAGAGCAGCGCGCACAGCCTTCATCCTTCATGTATGAAAGGGCATGGAAATCCCTTTTGGAGTGTTAAGCTACCACCAAAAGTTATACACTTTGTGTGGCGACTGTATTTGGAATTTTAGCAACACAATGTGAACTTGCAGAAACACTTGTAGTGGTGGATATGGGTTATCCGTTGCGTTGGAGATGTGTATAGATGGAGTACCATATTTTTGCTGAATGCAATTAGTCATCTAGTATGATAAAAGGGATGATAGTGGGGGTCATATACTATTAAATATGTGGTTCATGCTTTACTGGGAGATTTAGTGGGGAGAAGTATTTTGGCGCATGAAAGGAAAAGCTTTGAGTCCCATGTAATTGCAACTAACTTTCAGACATTGCATATGGTCCTTTTATAAAGATTTCGTCAGATTTAGCAGAAAACAAACAGTTAAAGTCATTTCATTATAAATATACAGAGGTAAAAAAGAAAAAAACACAAAATAAAAAAAAAGAAAAAGAAAAACAAGAGAAAAGGGAGTTTAAACCAATAACATCATCTCCGTCAGTACCACCATCTTTGCCAATATCGCCACCACTGCACTACCTCGACCAACATCTTACCATCGCAACGTCATGGAGAAGAGTCAAGTAGGTCATTAAAAAGATGCATCATGGGAAAAAAGATAGCACTGAAGAGAAAATTGAATATAATATTAAAGTAATTAATTAGCTTATATATTTTTAATATTCGAGTATTTGATGCTACTTTAAGAAAATGGGTGAAAAAAGAATGAAATGTATATGGATACAAAAATAAGGTAAGAATTTATTTTCTAATATAAAATCAAAGCTTAAGTCCAAACTCTCCCCTCTTTCCCCCTCTCCTCCCCCCAAAGAAAATAAAATAAAATAAGGGACTGGTCAACCAAGGTCCTGAATTTTTTTTAAAAAACTTTTTCTTTTATACAAGTAATCCCCAAGCTTTCCCTACCATTAAAATTTAACAAAAGTCATGTTGGGAAATATGCCCAATAAAACTATCCCAAATGTCATATTAGGAATATAAATAAAATAATTATTTGTTAATGGCAGTTTTATATTTGGATGCACATTAACTTATATAAGTCCACATAACTTAAAGAGATACTCCACGTGATGGGTGATGTTTCACAATAAGGTGCGGACTATGGTCATTTAAATTATAAGAAATAAACATTATATATGTTTTATTCTTAGCTATTTGATGGGTATGCGATCAAGTAAAGGTCATTGTATGACAGTTTCCTACAAGGATGACTTACATTAGTCAATGAGTGTTTTTCTCATGATTCATTGTGCAAGTCTAGTTTAAGTAGATATAACTAGAGCCTATGGTTTTAGTTTCTAGAAAGTACTATAAAGGAAGAGAAACTAAAGTCATCACATGCTAAAGTTGTTGGGATATATGCCCCAAAAGACTATCCTTTATGTAATATTTTGGAATATTAATAAATGATTTATTTCTTAAATCAAGTTTTGAGTTTGGAATCCACATTAACTTATATAAGGTCCAAGATCTTAAGTAGATAATCCATGTGAACGGATCGTGCTTCACAGTTAAGTGCGAACTATTTCTACTTATAATACAAGAAAGATTTGTTATTGATTGTTTGATGGAGTTGGGAATGCCATGAAATAAAAGGTCATGACATGGTAGTTTCCTAAAATAATCACTTATCTTAAATCAACGAGTGTCTTTGTGCTTTGAGCACATAGAACAAGACTATGTGATATTAGTTTTTAGAAAGTGATATCAAGGTATTAAAATTAAGGATTGAAAAAGCTACAATGGGGGCTAATGCCGTATATATTCACCATGAGTTGGCAGTAGATTGTCTCCTTATATGTACTATGGGTGAAGATCTCTCTCTACTCATGAGACCAATCTACTTTATATGTTGGGTAAATGAACTTAGTTTTTTAAAAATAATAATTCAAATTGTTTTCTTTTAATTTTCTTTTAAATATATTCTTTTTTTATACATTGTGAGAGAGGAATGTGGTTCAAACCCAAGACCTTTGCTAGGTAAGGAGCACTATTTACCACTAAGCTAACTGCCTTTGCCTGGTATATGAACTTAGTTAAGAAAGACTTGTACGTTGGCTTCTATGAGAATCACTCCCTTGTGATTGTTCGTGATAATCTAGAGTCTAAGGTCTTGGCATATAAGACTATATAGTTGCTTAAGGGTCGCTCTCTAAGAAAGCATAAACATAAAATTGAAGGAATTGGTATCTCGGCAGCACATGTGAAAGTGAAAGGAACGAAGATGGTTAGAATATTATTATAACATTAGGGCTTCTTAAATTTCCCCTTATAATTTGTGGCGAAATAAACAGTTGAGGAATTGGTGACTCTTCTCCTCCTTGAAAACCTTCGTTTGGCTCTAGTTGTAGTTCTTGCAAATGTTACTTCTTCTCATAAATCAATCATAGTACTAATGACCTTCCTGAGTATCCTCTAACCGCTCAAAAGTGTTTAGTAAGAACTTGGGAATTATCTTAGAGAGAAACGAGATAAAAGAGAAGAAAAGAATTCTCCAAGAATGGAGAACAAGAGTGACGAAATTCCTTAGAGGAATGGATGACCCATTACTTGAAAATCCGTTGAGATTTTCTCTTTATATTTTCAGCCCTTTGGGTTCTTGGAATGCAAGACAAGAATCTTCTTAAAGTGAATTAGGAAGTCTTACATAAATTAAGAAATACAATTTCCTAAATGATATTGGAGAATCTCCAGTTAAAGCATTAATCATAATTAAATGAGTTACTTCTAAAGATAGCTCCCATCACATTAGGAAATTTAATCTTTCTTGTGATCTTGGAGAATCTCTATAAGGAGCATTAATCCTAACTAAATAGGATACTATCTAAAAAAGATTTCCATCATATGTAGAAGACAATATCTTCTCATAGATAGGAAGAGGTGGCTGGCCACCCTAAGTCTGGGCTCAATCTAATTCCATAAGTCTATAATTAATCTTTGGGTCTTTTAATTCAATATATTAAAACTCAATTAATTATCTAACCTAACTAATTAATTGTCTAGCCTAATTAACAAAATTAATAGTGCTCAATTAGTTATAATACTTCTTCTCTTAATTAACTTCTTGGTCCTTTATCTTAGTAAATTAACACTAAGGACCTAACTAATTATAACCTCTCAAATAAGTCCCATTTCTTTTGATTAGTGATTAAATTATCATTTAGGTTACTTGAGATACTCAATGGGCCAAAAGACCATTTGTTTCTTAGCTTATATAGAATGACTGAAATGTCGTCGCTATAAATAGCGGTATCTCTATTCTAAATATTTTCAATTATCACCTTATGGAAATATTGACTCCAAGAACAAAATTTGTGGGATACAATGTCTAACCTACAGGTGTAATGATAATAATACCCTCTATGTTTGCACTGGTTATTGATTACATGAATAATGTACTATCACCTTCCTCAATGAGATCTACCATTCTTGGACATCTAATCCACTAATCTGAGCTCTTCAATGTTTCTCCTTTCTCAGGGAGCTATCCTTCACCAAATATAAGAATCATATTACCAAGGCCTTTAGACTCTACATTAATACCGACCATGACAAGGTGGGATTCTTATAAAAGCAAATATATATCTGTCTTGGCTAACTAAGTTCATTTACCCAACATACGGAGTTCATCAATCCCATGCATAGGGTTCTTCTACCATAGTATATCAAAGTAAATAATCCCTAGCTTCGCTAGACTGCCAACATGCATTAATACCATAAGGTATTTACCCACGCACTAGCATGTGAATCTGTAGTTTCTTTTCCTTAATAGCACTTTCTAGAAACTAATATCACAAAGTACAGTTCTATGTGCTCCAAGCACACATGCATAGTTAGTAATGAGAAAGCCACTCATTATAACAAAAAGTAGGTCATCCATTTAGAAAACTACTATACAATAACCTTTAACCTGATGGCATGCCTAACTCTATCAACCAGTCAAGAATAAAAAAGTTTCCCTTATAAATAACAATAGTCCGCACATTTCTGTGAAGCACGACCCATCACATGAACTATCTACTTAAACTATATGGACCTTATATGAGTATATGTGCATTTAAACTCGCAGTCTTGTATTAAACCAAATACTCTTTGTATATATTCCTAATATTACATAATAGAGTAGTCCTTTTAGGTATAAATTCCAACAAAAATAGAATGTTGATCGGATTAAAGATCTAAGGATGGTAATAAAAGAATTGGTACCTCGATGGTGCACGTGGAAGCAAAAGGAACGTAATGGTTAAAATATTATATCGTTAGGGCTTTTTGAATTTTCCCTTATTATTGGTGACAGAATGAGTAGTTGAGGAATCGACGCCTCTTCTTCTCCTTGAAATCCTCTATTGGCTCGGTTTTAGTCCTTTCAAACCGTTGGCTCCTTCTCATAAACCAACCATATAACTAATGATTTTTCTAAGTATCCTCTAACCTATAAAAAGTATTTAGTGAGAACTTAGGAATTATTCTTAGAGAGAAACGAGATAGAAGGGAAGAAGAGAATTCTTCAATAATGAAGAACACAAGAGTGCCGAAATTCCTTGTGTGGAATTATGAGCATTAGCCAAAAATCCTTTTGGATTTTCCCTTAAATCATTTCGACTATTGGGTTCTTGGAATGAAAGACAAGAATCTTCCTAAAGTGAATTAGGAACTCTTGCATAAATTAGAAAATAGAATTTCCTAAAGTAGTCTTAGAGAATCTCTAGTTAAATCATTAATCCTAATTAAATAGGATACTTCCTAACGAGTTTCAATCACTAGTAAGACTCTAGGAAATTAAATCTCCAATGTGATCTTGGAGAATCTTTATATAAAGCATTAATCCCAATTGCATAGGATACTTCTAAGATAGTTTCTATCACATTAGGAAATTTAATCTTCTATGTGATCTTCGAGAATCTCTATAAGGAACATTAATCCTAACTAAATAGGATACTACCTAAATATGATTTCCATGACATATAGAAGACAACACCTACCCATAAATGGGAAGGGATGGCCGGTCAACTTAAGGATGAAGCCCTTAGAGTTTCGCCACATATGGATATCATGGGCTTAGGTTTTGTCTTGAATAAAGACCGGATGACGAGTGTCGAATCATAAAAAAATAATTAATTAAAAGATTTTTAGAAAAATGATGAACGCCCAGTTAAATCTAAAGGAAGTATATAACTCCTTACAATAAACTGAAATTAAAGAAAGATTTTACTTGGATATTTTGAAAATGATTAAGTTGGGTACAAGTGTCTTTAGACCAAAGATCAAATTCGATTCTTCACTTTACAGGAATACGAAAGCATTTTCCTATTCAAGCTCAAGTAAATAGACTTGACTACCTTCAATATTGAAGGAATCAAAGCACTCAAATAAATGAATTATTGGAGATATAAGATAATTCTGACTATCAAGCAAACTCTAAAATTAGTTCTCGTCTATCACGCTTAATTGTGAAATAATTATTATCTAATTAATAATGATCTTAAAAAGAGTGCTAATCTATCACTAGTTATACTTGATCAAAATCTAAAAAAATTAAACTAACTTCACTTCTTCCTATAAAATTAACCTTATAGTATTAAGACTGTTTAGGCAATTCACTGGCAAAATAACCTTGTAGTAGAAGACTATTTGGGCAATTTTACTTTGTTTCTATACCAACCCCTATTCACAATCAAGCGTGTGAAAGAAAGCTAGAAAGCAAATATGCAACTACTATTGTTCAACAAGTAAGAATAATAATTGAAGAACATAGATTAAAATAAGAAAAAAAGTAAATACTTGATTTTAAAAAGGAAATAACTTCCACAAAACTTCAAAGTAGAAACACTCTAATAAGCTCTTTGTTCCTTCAACACTCCACCCCCTTTAATGAGGTCTAGCATCATCTATTTATATAGGAGGAGAATGTAGGAGAGGATCCTAATAAAATGAATAAGAGTCAAATCTAAATAATGTTTAACAAAATAAGATCCTATCCTAACTAAATCAACTTAAGAAAATCTACCAACTTCGAGTTCCTGATAGCATGTGCCCATGCTTTATCCAGCCCGATCCTAAGCTTTTTTCATAAATTTCAGCAATTTGGTAACCACTATCCTTTTTTTCGCAAATGCTAATATTTTCCTGCATAAAATCAAAACTAATTATTTTCAGCATTCAAACCACAAAAAAACATTTGAAATTTAACTGCAATATCTAATCAAAATATAAATCCTATCACCGAACTCAATCAAATTTTCATAAGTCCATAAATAATCTTTAGACCCTTTAATTAAATATAGTTAAAAGCAAATTAATTATCCAATTCAAATATTTAACTGACTAGCCCAATTAATAATATTAAAAGTGCTTAATTAATCATTTGGGTATCGATAAAAAGGCAACTCGGGAAACTATAAGGATAACTCGAAAAAATTCAAAAAATTTCATTTTCACCTAAACACTGTCTCTCTCTACAAACTTTCTCTATGACCTCTATCTAAAAAAAACTCCAACTTTGAATATTAAAACGAAATTAGAAGAAAATATGAATTCCTTTGAAGAATCTTTGGAAGAACATGTTGGTTTTGAGGTAACAAATCGATTGTAATTTTTTTTCCAATTTCTGCAACACTTTCGCGCAAGTGGGCGAAATTTTCCAGTGATTTTTGCCCATCTAGATGAAATTTTCTAGGAAGTTTCGTCCAGATGGGCGAAAATCACTGGAAAATTTCGCCCACCTTGGCAAAAGTACTGCAGAAATTTTTTTTTCAGTTTTGGGTTTTCTTTTTTAATATTTTTTTTGTTTTGGTAAATATTTTCATTTTTATATTAACAGGCTGACGAAGATCCAAATAAGTTTAAAGAATTTTTAGAACAGGAAGAATATATTGATCTTGGACATTTATTCACAACTGACCGAACATTTAGTTCGAAAGATGAGTTGGTGCACTGGGCAAAACAAACTACAATGAATGCCAAGACATATTTAATTATAACTCGGTATCAGAGATCAGAACAGCTGACCGTCAACTGTATGTCACATTGGCTTGCGAGCGCGGAGGTTCAGTTAAAAAATATAAAAAACCAATAGTTGACGATGAGGAAGAAGAAATTCCAAAAAAAAGGTGGGGACCTTATGGGACGAAAAAATATGGGTGTCGATTTAAGCTAAAGGGAGAGCAAATGACAACAAGCGAAAGTTGGCAATTATTCGTACATAACGGGAGGCACAACCATAAAGTAGTTGTTTACAATCACGGTCATACTCAGGCTGAAAGACTTACGGAGGATTAGTTGCAATAGACTGAGCAGTTCAGGAAGAGTCATGTACCGTCTCGCAATATATTACGATTTCTCTGATAACAAGACGTTGGTTGTGCAGTTAGGTAAGTTATAAGGGAATTATTTTAATACTTTATTTAAATATTTTAGATTTGTTTTTATTCTGTTAATAAATAGAAATTTATGATGTATATAGTGCTAAAAAAATTTACAATGTTGTTGCGAAGATTAAGAGGAATCGGATGCAGGGAAGAAACACGATAGATGAAGTTCTCTACCTAAGTGCACAAGGAGGCTACACCGTTTTCCATAGAAACCGTGAGGAGAGTTACATATTTAGTGATATTGTCGTTGCACACCCAACATCGATTGTAATGATTAGAACGTGGCCATATATACTGATAATGGATACCACGTATAAAATGAACAAGTAAGTACTATAGTGGATTAATTGTATTATTAGATATCTTTATTAATTTATCCGTGTAAATATTTAAATTTATTAAGTACTGTCGTGGATCATTGATATTTTATAATTTTTTTAACATATAGTTAATAATATTTTGAAGTCCGTCTAAAATAGTTGTCAATGTTAATCATTAATTTTCCCTTTATTTTTTAATTAAGGTACAGCATGCCACTATTAGAAGTTGTAGGAATGACTCCGACAGGAAAGAACTTCACAGTGGCAACAATTTTTATGTGCAATGAACAAGCAACGACATACAGATGGGTTCTTCAACAAATGAAGCACTTATATTTTATATCTGCTATGTCAAATGGCCAAGGTTCAATTATCAATGAAGGAGAGCCACTAGTCATTCTTACCGATAGGGAAAGCGGACTAATGCCGGTGATTGATGAAGTGTTCAGAAATTCATATCATATGTTATGTAGAAGACCCATCGATCAAAATGTGGTGGCAAAGTTGACAGAGATGGTGAAAGATGAAGAGGTGGCACAACAGTTCGTGAATGGCTCGTGGAAAAAATTAATAAATGAAATTGATGATGTGGAATATCAGAGACAGTTGGAAGTATTGAAGACTAGGTGGAAAAGCAGGCCGGACTTTCTACATTACCTGTTCAGCACATGGTTGAATCCATTTGTCCATAAATTTTGCAAGGTTTGGACATCTCAAGTGTTGCATTTTGGGTTAGAGACAACGAACCGTGCTGAGAGCGAACGTTCTGTGTTGAAGCTATGGCTGTCAACGTGTCACGGTGATTTGGACACCGTGTTTCTGAATATCGACTCTCTCATCCAAAGTTAAATTGCTGAAATTAAATACACATTGGAAATTTCTAAGCTTAAAGAGAAGTTTGGTGCTAAGAGTAATGCCATATTGAAGAATTTAAGTAATAAAATTAGTCATTTGGCTTGAAGAAGATAATGGATGAGTTAAAGAAAGCACGTGAGATGGTTGAAGAACCGGGAAGTAATTGTCTGTATTATTTAAGGAAGTCGCACGGTCTACCATGTGCATGTGAACTTGTTCATAGGTGCCAATATTTAATTCCAATCTGAGATGAAGATGACATATTTTGGAGAAAACTAGAAATTGGTTCTGATATTCCTGAAGAACACGATAGAGATATGGATTCCAAAATGCGTGATTTCACCTCACTGATACATGAAATTAGTATGGGTCCAATTTCTAAGGTTCGGGAAGTGAGATGCCTCATCAAAGGTGTTATATCTCTTGTGTTGCCTGAAGATCCCTGTCAGCCGTTGACAACCCCCCCAGAGACTGCAGTCACGAAGGGACGATGGAAGACGATTTCTACCAAAAGGGATAAGTCTCACTGGGAATACGTCTCCATCGCACATAGGAAGATAGGAAAGTCTAGGGGTTCAGGTTCTGGGTCGGGAAGCGGTTGAGGTTCAGGTTCTAGTCCTAGTCCACGTGGAAGAGATAGGCCGCCTCGTAGCGGTAGGGGTAGGGGTAGGGGACGTAATAGTGGTAGGTCTAGTTTATCATCCGTTGTAAATCCGGATTCTCCATCAACGCCATTCCCTTTCAACAATGTATTTCTCAGGTTCATGTATGAATTTATACTAAACTGGAAAAATGTTGTTGGTGATGGTAATTGTGAATTTAGGGTTGTATCTAATTTTTTGTTCTAGGATGAAAATCATTGGGTTGAAATTCGTAGAAGAATGTGCTTTGATTTAAACTACCGTATGAACGTATATGTGCAACTGTTCGGATCAGTAGACATGTCACTGAGTTGATAAGGAAGACGAATTGGGAAGAGGGTTCGGCGCCTGCTGACTATTGGATGGATACACCTGATCATCTTTATGTCATCGCGAACACATTCAATTTGTGCGTTGTTTTTCTTACAGGGTTAGGGTCGACCACCGTCCTACCTCTTATTTAATATGGATGGTAATGCTAGAACAATATTCATCGGATACATTGAGGAAAATGAGCATTTCGTACAGGTATTTATTATTGTGATTTATTTTAAATTATTGTAATAATTATTACTATTCATTACATTACTGATAGCCGGAGCTTATATTTATTTATAATTATTTATTCTGCAGCTACACTTGCGAGATGGATGCCCTTTGCCTCCACTACAAGTGCAATGGAAATATCATCGAGATGTACGAGTTAGTGGATGGGCAATCCCATATTGTAACCGGATTTTAGATTGGGTTTCGACATACCGTGAAATGTATCCGCCTCAGAGTCATTCACATGTTATTATTAACTAGTCACTTTAGCATTTTAATGTATAATTTATAACGTGTATGTAGTTGGTGTTATTAATATATTATATTTTTTTTAGATTTGATTTTATAAATTTTTTTTTTTAACCTTTCAACAAGTACGTGATGAAATAAAAATAATGAATAGAACAAAATTCACTAATACGAAGAAAAGAATGTAAAAAAATATGTAACAAAGTATCCAAATATATAAAGATTTACTAAGGAGCGCGGTAATGCTTCCTTAGTAAATCTCGAACCGTACTTCTAAACTCACTGTCCTCAAGATCCTCTCGAGTAGCCTCACGTGCAAGCAAATCTAACAGAGCCTGGGATGGTATAACGGGAGCTACCGGTACGTAAACACCACCGAGAATATTCTCGGGATTCTGTATCCTCGGGTGACTGCGGGGGAGGTACCAACCCATGTAATCATCCATGCAGGAACTCGGTGGAATGGCCGGAACACTGGTCCATGACTCTGTCAATAAGTGCAAAGGTGCCTTGAGCCACAGTGCCTCCACAAAAGTAATCCTCAACACGTAAAATCCTGTTGTTTGGCGGCATGCGTGCTTCCTGGGGCTGGATAGGGTGGGCAGGAATACACTGCCTATACCCAAACTGTCTCAAAACCCGGTCAGACATGTACGGCTCGAAGCAGTCAAAGTATGCAATAAACCGTGCCACGTAGAAACCCAGCAAGCCCGAATCTCCTGAGTCATGTACGGTATCCACCTAACCTCATCAACTGTCATCATATCCAGTTTTAGGTGAATATCCAGTAGTTTATTCTCATTCTTATACCTCAACATTGGAAACTGCTAGATGTAGGGTTTGCAGACTTCAGTACCCAATCTAACCGGGAGTGCAAACATCGGAAAGTATAGATATATCCACGCCTAAAATATAAATGTAAAAAATAAATATAAATATATAAATGTGAAAACTATAAAAATATGTATTAATAAGATTTATAAAATAAATATAAATAATACAAACCCTAAAATATAAAAATAACATACTTCTAATAGTGATCAGCACCCAGCAAGCACCTTTGCATCAACCCTGGACGACTGACCATATTTCTGTATAGATACGCAAGACAGGCAGCACCCCATGCAAACCTCCTAACAAAATTACATCCTGCAACAGTGGCCATAGTCTGGCAGGAACAATAATGCCACTCTTATTATTGAAGAGTGAGCTACCCAATATGTACTGTAGATAGCAGGCAGCTCTGACACGATGTGACAGTGAAGTCTGTCTACTAGTGACAACAACGTGAAGCTCCGCTACATTAAACCCTAAACCATCGGTGAGAGCTAAACCCAGATCATCCTAAACCAGCCGTACCAACTGCCCTGGATAATCTCGAATCCGCTACCACACCATATGCAGGAACCCCGAGAATAAGCTCCATATCGTGTAGTGTAACGGTCATCTCACCCCATGGCATGTAGAAGTTGTTTGTGGCGGGCTGCCACCTCTCAACAAAGTCCGATAACAATGCAGCATTGGGGTGCTGAAACATGCGCGACCATAGGTGCGTAAGACCGGACCCGGAAGCCAAGGGCCGAACTTGTGCATCAGTAAGGTCCCAACCTGTGAGTGCCATGTAACGCGATCAGCACTTCAATGAACCATGATCTTGAAGATAAAACAAATAAATTTATACAGTTACATAATAATTTATACTCTATTTATAATAATAAAAATATTTGACAGATTAAAGAATAATAACAATAATAATAATAACATTTAACTTTAACATAAAGATATGTACATGTCCACGCCATATCAGACCTGCAACATGTCCACCGTGTGATGGGATGAGCTCTGGGTCAACAGGACCTCCCTCTGCTGGGCCTGTCTGCTCCTAATTTGAAGCCTTCACTTTCTTCCTCTTCTATGTCGGAGCCGGAACTTCATGAGCCACGTCAGGTCTTTTGTTACAAGACCCTGCAATCTTACTCATCACCGATATAAAGCTGCCAGTCAACCCTTTCTCTTTGTCGTGATGAGGATGCCCGTCGAATCCACTAGTTGGTGCCACAGGTGCTACAGGCACGGACTGCTCCTCATTTCCAGCATTATCACCGTCATCCTGATCATCATCACCACCATCACCATCATCATCACCTCTCTCATCTGTCTCTCCCTTAATATGTAGGGATCAGACTCTTTCTTGCTCCTCGCCAACCCCCCTATCACCCTCAAAGCCCATATCACCCTCACATACCCTATCTGCAGGCCTCGGTACGTAAGGATCAAAAGATGAAACACCATACTCAGCATGAGAATACCCATGTGTGCTGCATGAAGAATCCTGAGGGCGGCGCCAAGCATCTGATAAAAAAACTCAACCCCTATCTACCTCGGCTAACAAATAAACTCCAGTATAGGCTTCTGGGTGGAAGATCTATATGGTATGCCATGTCATATAGTGGGAACATGTAAGTATGGATCATATACTGTGTCTGGGAGATGTAAAGGTAGATGTACAGATCCATATGGCTCATGGGGCACAGGGGTGTGAGACAGATGGGGTTGGAGGAGAGGTCGAGATTTAAAAGGTACGGCCGGTGGTTGGGTAAAAGACCCGAGTTCACCTGTACCATGATGAAAACCAGGTGCAAGAGGGGTAGGAGTAGCAGGGAGGTTGGAGGTACTATGTTGCCCCTCATACCTCTAGACGAAGCTGTGACAGTGCGCCCCTCAACTCGACCTGTCCTGTCCGTGACAGGACCAAGATCATAATCTCTTCTACGGCCGCTAGATCGAAACATCTATTATTTATTCAAACTCGTTAATAGTTGTTTATCACATATTTACTTTAACATCTACTATTATTTTATTATTTATTATTATCGGTATCTTTTATTTTATTTTTACTATTTCTTTCGTACTATTTTATTCATCACTAATATTCTTTGGTAATATTCTTTAGTAATAGTTATTAATTTATATATTATTCAATCTTACCTACTAAACCCTAAACCTAAGGCCAAGAATAACTATCAATTCAAATTAAAATTCAAATGCTTGAGCAACTACATAACGCGTTTCCTTATTAAACACATAATTAGAAGCAAACAATTTTAAACTAGTTATATTTACTTTACATACACAAAATTCATTTCATATTATCCACAAAAACATATTCATACTCATATTAACAATTAAAAATTATCACATAAAATATTCTAAACAACTAGTCACAGTCATTCTACATATACAAAATTAATTAACAATTCAAATAATCATTTATGAACAAAAAAATTAATTATAAAAAAAGTAAAATGCACTTTTGCCAGGGCTGGACGAAAGTGCATGGATACTTTCGTCCAAGCCAGCGAAAGTATGTGAGTACTTTCGTCTGGCCGGACAAAAGTATCCATGCACTTTCGCTCCAGGGCGGCGAAAGTGCTCGAAATCAGCACAAAAAAAAAATTTTAAAAGTACGAATTTTTTTTTTTAAATTAAAGGGATATTTTCACGATCTAAACCGATAAAGTTGAAAATAAATGAGAATAGATTGAAGAACTAATTTTTTTTTTCAAATTTGACGGTTGGATCTTCCAAGATCTAAGATTGAAGTGAAGAGTCCTAGAGAGCGTTTAGGGAAGAGAGAGAAAGTGTTTTAGGTGAAAATGAAATTTTTTGAATTTTTTCGAGTTATCCTTATAGTTTCTTGAGTTTCCTTTATCGATGCCCCCATTTATAATACTTTATTTATTTAATTAATTACTTGGTCCTTTATCTTAATAAATCAATACTAAGGACCTAATTAATTATAACCTCTCAAATAAGTCGCATTTCTTTTGAGTAGTTATTAGAAAACCACTTATATTACTTAGCTACTAAGGGGACCAAAAGACCTTTTTCTTGGCTTATATAGAATGACAAAAATGCCCTCATTATAAATAGCGATATCTCTATTCTAAATATTTTCAATTATCACCATATGAAATATTGACCCCAAGAACAAAACTTGTGGGATACAGTGTCTTTAACCTACAGGTGTAATGACGATAACTTCCCTTTTCTATATTTGCGTCCATTATCGAGTATAGGAATAATGTACGATCACCTTCCTTAATGACATCTACCATCCTCTGGCATCTAGTCCACTGATCCGAACTCTTCAATGTTTCTGTTTTCTCACGGAGCTACCATTAATCAAGCACAAGTCATATTTCCAAGGCCTTGGTCTCTAGATTATCCTGGCCAATCACAAGGGGGTGATTCTCATAGAAGCAAACATATATATGTCTTGGCTAACTAAGTTCATTTACCCATCATACGAAGTTTGTTAATCCTATACGTAGTATACAAAAGTAAATACTCTCTAGCTTCGCTAGACTGCGAACATGAATGAATACCAAAAAGTATTCACTTAGTAGCATGTGAATCTATAGTTTCTTTTCCTTAATAGCACTTTGTAGAAACTAATATCACAAAATCTAGTTTTATGTGCTCCAAGTGCTTGATTTGCATAGTTAGTCATGAGAAAGACATTCATTAATCAAAGATAGGTCATCCATTTAGAAAACCAGCATGCAATGATCTTTAACTTGATGGCATGCTTAACTCCATCAGCCAGTCAAAAATGAAAACATTTTCCTTGTGAAGTAACAATAGTCAGTACCTTTCTATAAAGCACGACTCATCACGTAAATTATCTACTTAAGGTAAGTGGACCTTATGTAAATATATGTGCATTCAAACTCAAAGTCTTGTATTAAACCAAATAACTTTGTACACATAATAGGGTAGTCTTTTTTGGTATAAATCCCTACAGGTAGCGATCATTGAGGAAGGTGATAGTACACTTATTCTTATACTCAATCATTGGTGCAAACATATATGGATGGACATTTTAGTCTTTAACGCATGTAGAACAAAGACATTGTCTCCAAAAAAATTTTCTTGGTATCTATGTTTCCATACGATGATAAATGAAAATGTTTAAAATGAGAAATGCTATTATTTATAGCAATGACATTTTTTTTAATTTTATAAGTCAAGAACAAACGATCTTTTGGTCTCCTAAGTAGCTCATGAAGCTATTGTGATTATTTGTCAATCGCTTCACAAAAGATATGAGAATTTATTTAGAGAGATAATATTAATTTTCTCTTAGTATTTAATTTATTAAAGAGTAATTGAAAATTTTGGTTATATGACTATTCGTTCCGTTTTAACTCTTTTCTTATTCATTTTAGTTCGATAACTATTTATCCTGCCCGAAATAGCCCTACATCTTTTATTTACTCATTTTAGTTCGATAACTAATTATTTTTTGTCCATATGTTTTATGGATAATTTCAAATTGGTCCTTCCAAATATGAAAATTCATCAATTGAGGACCTCTAATTATAATGTTCTCTAAAGAAATTTTTCAAAATGTAAAAATCATATCAATGAAGTACCGTATTTTAATTCTGTAAAGCAATTGATGATTTTTTATTTATTTTGAAGGACATTTTAGAGTACTTTACAATTTGAGGTAGTCAATTGACGTAAGAACATATTTTTTAGGGAGAAATTTGAATTTATCTAAAAAAGAAATATTTTTTTATCTTTGAATCGATCTGTAGGTCAGTAATTGATTACCGGTTGACCGAGGGTTTTAGTATTGGTAGCAAGAAATTTATTGATCGATTATTGGTTCGAAATCGGTACACGGTCTAATAATCCGTATCAAATTCAATAATGACTAATCACCTGGGTACCTGTACTGCCGCCATTCCTAATTTGATAGGTTGTAAACAATGAATTTGCAATTTTTCTTTAAAAAAATTTAGATTTATATTTTAGCTTCAAGTGGTCTAAATGAGATTGATTATTTAGTGATTCTCTATTTAAATCCTCACAAGAGTGAGGTAAAAACTTGATTTATACATTTTTTATGTTTTGAAGGATTTTTTTAGAGAACTTTACAAGTCGAGCTCCTTAATTAACACATTTTTCATACTTTGAAGGACCAATTTGAAATTTATCCAAAACTATTTTGAACAAAAAATAGTCAAAGATAAATAGTTATCGTTCTAAAATGAGTAAATAAAAGATATAAGATCAAATTCAGGTATGATAAATAGTTGTTGGGTTAAAATGCCTAAAATAAAATATATAGGATCAAGTTAAGACATAATAAATAGTTATATGATCAAATTTGTCAATTCCTCTTTATTAAATAAATAGCAAGATAATTTGATTTTATATTTTCATAGTTATAAACTTTGATTTTATCTTTTGTTAGACATAAACTTTTTACTTTTCTCTTTATAACCACAAACTTTGATTTTTATAACCACAAAATAGTTCACGGCTTTATATAAGAGATAAAAAATAGTTCATGACTATTAAGAAAAAGTAAAAAATAGTTCATAACTATGAAAAGATAAAATTAAAGTTTGTGGCTATAAAGAGGAAAACAAAATAGTTCATGATTAGAAAAAGATAAAATCAAAATTTATTACCATGAAGAGAAAATAAAAAAATAGTATATGATTATAAATAACTAATATCTCATTATTTAATTAAAGGCCCAAAAATTTATTATATTGGACTATGAAAAATATGTTGAATCTGAAGTTAACCAAAAGTCAAAGGCCCAAGCCCACCAACTTTTGAGGGGTCGAAACCCTAAGAAAATTTTCCCTAGGAGTTGCTCTCATTTATTTTCTAATTTACTTAGTGGTATCTTTCAACCCTGTTTGGTTCAAGAATTTTAGTGTGACAAAGAAAAAAAAATTTTAGAAAAACTTTTCTCTTGGCTAGTGACTAATGAAAATGCTATGGAAAATAAATTAAGGAAAATTCTAAGGAATAGTTCAATGTAGATTATGGAAAAATGTTTTCTTTCATATTTGGTGAGGAGAAGGAAAAGAAAGAAAAATAAGACATGATCGTGGATATCATTTTGGGACTTTTTTTTTTTTCTCCTGTAATCAATGATTGACCGAGGATATACAATCAATTAATTAAAATATCAATAATGTGATTGGATTTAGATTTTGATTATGAATTTTTTTATCATGATTTGTATCAAGATATAAAATCTAATAAAAAAATACACGCTCCATGTATGACCTTGAGCTATAGAGATAACAATCATAACTTACATGATGATTAGACATTCCTCAATTGGATATCGATTATTGAGCTGATTAAGAAATTTATATTTAAAGTATCATTTTCAAGTGATCAATTAAATTTAATAATTTTTTTAATATTCAAATTATCGATATCACTTTAGAGAAAATGTTGAAAAGAAAAAGTTGTATATGTAAAAAATTGTAAGATTGACTTGTTTGTTTAATATAAAATTAATTAATGTCGTAATTTGTTATTAATATTTTTTTATTGATAAAACACCTTTTTTTGTTAATTGTTTTCATTTTCATTTAAAAATGTATAAATCAAACAGAAAAGAGTTTTATTTTTTAGTATTTTTTAGTTAATAAAATAATGTATAGATTTTAAGAATTTCATTTTATTTTTCTTGTCAAAAATTTTGAATCAAACAAGGCATTAGGTTCACAGAAAAAATAAAAAAAGTGTAATGGTGGGTGTATTAGAAGATGTGTTAGGAGGTGTATTAGAAATCTCTCTCTCTCTCTCTCTCTCTCTCTCTCTCTCTCTCTTCCATTTACGTTATTCTGAGAATTCCGTAGACACTCGCCCTGCGTCTCCGCCGGACACCTGCAGCCGGCTCAGTCTGGAAACTCCGCCTCTCCCCCGAACTGATTTTCCTACTTCTCAATTACCTGTTTCATTTTTCCTCTTATAGTTTTCGTTCAGCGAACTTTTTTTGTAACCAGTAGTGGTGTTTTTCCCCTTTGCTGCACTACTTTGACAGTTCAAAACCCATTCAACCCTTCTGTAATTATTTGTAAGAGCTGCATGCATCCCATTTTTATATTGATTCTTTGCTAGATTTCCAATTTTTCTTGAATTCTTGTTGGAGTAACAGTTTGAGGGAGGTAAATTACTTCCTCCATTTATTATTATTTTTTTTGATGAATTTCTTGGTTATTTCGACCCTTGTTTCAATCATTTTGTTTTCTTCTTTTCCAGGTTTTGGCCACTACCTGCTGAAGTTTGATTTGTACACCTCTTAAGGTACACTTCTCTGTCCTACATAGCAAAATTACGGAGAGTAATGCATGTTCTCTGTTCCTGAATTCTTCTGATGATTTGTTGTTTTTGTTGGGTCCTTTCTGTTTTCGTGTTTCATTTTCTTGGTGAAAAAAGAAGTTGAATTTTTCTGGTGGATAATATTTGTTGAATCATGCATCTATTCCTCATTGAAGAAATACTTTGTATATTTGTTTGGGAGGGTGAGACCAATATAGCTGTTGGTGGCTATGCAATATTCTAATTTCTGGTGACAATTAGAATGCATTAGTCAGTTTTCTGTAGCACTCCATAATTTTTTACTATAGTATAAATAAACTAAGAACTACTTTTGAGAAGTGGGAAATGCAAAATCTTCTTAGTAATTATTAAGAAGGTAAGACAAGCCTAGATAAAAATTGAGAAATTAGCTATACTTGTCCAAAAACTATTTTTACTTTTCTCTTTTTTTAAAAAAATATTTTATTTCATTTTTTGATGTGTATGAACTATTTTCTAGCAACTCTAATTGTCAAATGTTGAATGATATGTCAGAATTCGACAACAAAAGTCACACTGCATATGTGTTGCCATTGTTTTCAAGGCCAATTTTGTCTATTTATAGTATTCCCTTCATTCTTTAGCATCGAGTCTAAATTATACAATTTAAATATCAATCTAACTCGTAACACATATGAAATCCATCTCAATTGGCCCTAGAGTTCCAGTCCTCCAAAATCCCTTGAAGTTAACTCCAAACCAAAATTGTCCTTGTAAATGGTGGCACATGTCTGCAACGTGGCTTTCCTTTTGGGATTTTTCCGTGATATTGAAAGTTTCACAGATATATTTGTCTGAAAGTAGCTCATGTACATCAAAAGATACAATAGAAGTTTTTGGTTACAAATAGGAAAGTATAAATAGTTGTTGAGTATGTATGTTTGATTTCTCATAAAATTTAATTCATTGTTGAAAGATGAGGTGTTCAGTAATCTGCACAGTTTGAATTCATATATAAGAAATGTTCTTTATTCAAATTATGCATAGTTGATAATGGGAATGACATATATCCTAAATTGCAGAAATTGAGTTCACCATCCGAGCATGGTCTCTTGAACAAGAACTATAGAAGTGAAAGGAAACTATCTATCGCTGGGAATTGTTCAATACAAAACAAGTGTTTCATGTGTATTTGTTTTTTGGGTTGGCTTAATAATGTTTCTGGTTTGACTGCTAATATGTAAAATTATTAAGCTGATGAAACATTTTTCTTTATTAACGTGGGTTTCTAAAGTGTTATAGATGCATATGAACATGCTAAAAAATATATACAACATATTTGTAGACATGTCCCTATACACCTGGCAATATATGGTAGAACTAAAATTTTGATATTGTTTGACTTTTCAACACCTACTTGGTTTGCATTCAGGGATAGATTTGAAAGATTCATCGTGTTGGGGTATGATTTGTTGGTGTATTCGGTTAACCATGATTCTGCTGAAATTTTGTTTAATTCTGTATGTAGCTCTACGTGATAGAACAAAATGAACTATATTCATGAAAGGAAACAATCTTTTCTTATATATTGGTATGTGATGATTGCATAGTTTCTTCCAGAGTTTTGGTTGGCGATACTGAAAATATTTTTGTTGATGGTCTTGGATGCGCCTATCATGTGCTCAATACACCCGGTTGAAATGTGCCAAGTCGGACTTGTTCATTCTACTCTGGAACCTTTCTTGAAATAGTTGTAAAAGATTAGTTTTTCCCCAATTTTTTTTATCTAGATCTAAACTATTATCACACTCTTTATGAATCAGGTCTGCAAAACAGAAATTCATTGATTGATTGTTGATGTTTTGGTTTGTTTCTATTTTCTTCCTAATAACTTCTTTACTTGTTGGCTATGTTGGATGTGGCTGATACACTTTCTTGCATGAACCTCTATTGGGTTGAATTGGATAAAATCTGGAAGAAATATCAAATATATGTTTGAAGTGTGTAACTTATCTAGTTTCCAATCTGATTCCATATGACCAAATACTGCTAGCATTAATCACATTTTTCCTTCACATACAGTCATTATATCATTTCATTGATCCAGCTTGAATAAAAAAGAAAGGAGTGCAACTAAACCTTATTTAAATGCCTAGATTTGCTGCTTTCTTTATGGTATGGATATTAAAAGAGTGTGATGTTCAAGGAAAAACTGGGTTTAAATTGGAGCCTCAAGTTATTTCTATTTTCTATAGCCATATAAAACGCATGAGGTTGATGTGAAGATTTTATCTTATGTCTAGTAACTTCAAAGAAAACGTATCCTGTTCTTTTAGTGAAATTAAATCATATACCATGGTTATGGATCTGAATAGCTGGGTCGGTGCTTGGATTTGTATCTAATAGCTTTTATCAAAACACACCTTGGTTTTGATTATCTTATAAATATGAATTTCTTTATGATATTAAAACAATTTGAGTTTGGTTGGTTTTTAATTGTTATTATATTTTTTTGGTTCTCTCTTAGGTAAAGTTGACAGAAACGGGAAACCACCCATACTATGCAGTTGCAGCTGCATGTAATTTGTGAAATTCTACATGAAGTTTTTGATACTAATGTGTGTTAATCTTTTTCTAAGACATTAGATTAATGAACTCAACTTTTAAAGTCAATCTACATGCCTGTAACTGATTTTGTGATGAGTGACTACTTGGATGAGTATTACGTTTCTGCCTAGCCTCTCAGTTGACATATTTTTCAGTATAATGCCTGCACATATCATATTGATGTGTATTGTTGATCTTGTGGTTCTTCTATTTATCTCCAGATGTTTGTGAATGCTTCCTCTGGTCCTCTGTTTTAGAGTAAAAATATGACACTACGGTTGTTTCTCCTATTCTTTTCTGCAGTAACTCTGAAGTTTTCGTTGTCCAACAATGAATGAAGGGTTTATTAAACTTTTAAACCTTCTATTTGCTTGATACATTGAAGGAAAGTAAAAGAAACAGGAAAACTCTGGTAGGTCAAGTTTTGTGGAGTTGATAAGCCTTAGGCTTCTTATTTCATTGTCTGGAGATGAGAGATGATTTAGATTTTTGGGTGGAGGAATCAAATGATCAAGTGATCTTGCCCTTGAAAAGGAAGAGGAATGGCAGACCAAAAAGACTAGAGTTTATAGGATGGGGGTCAAAACCTCTGATTGAGTTTCTTCGATCAATTGGTAAAGATACAAGCAAGAAGCTTTCTCAGTATGATATGGCAACCGTCATAACTGATTATGTAAATGCTCATAACCTTTCTAACCCAGAAAAAAAGAAGAAAATTATATGTGATGAAAGGCTTTTCTCTCTTTTTGGGAAAAAAGTTGTTCCCCGGATTAAGATCTATGATTTGCTGGAACCACATTTTGCTGAAAACCAAGATAGTTCGGAGGATGATTTTCAGTATAGTTCAGAGGAGGATGGTATTCAATACGGTGGGGAAAAGAAAGCATCTAATTCAGAGCGCAAACCTTCTGGTAAAAAAAATAAGGTCCCTGAAATACCCATGAGCTCTTTTGCTGCTGTCATTCCTGAAAACATTAGGCTGGTGTATTTGAAGAGGACTCTGGTTCAGGCCCTTGTTAAGATCCCTGAAAGCTTTCAAGACAAATTATTGGGTAGCTTTGTGAGGATCAAGACCGACCGTCATGATTTCACGCAGAAGCACTCTCACCATCTTCAGCAAGTAATAGGTGATTTTTCTATTTTTGCACACATGCTGGGGGGACATTGTCTTAATTTGTGATGACGTATCTGTTTGTAAATTTTGCGCCATTCAAAGATTTGAGACCACTTGGATTTATTCATGTCTAAACATTTGATGCAGTCACTTGTGATATGTTATAACGTGAGTCTACTTGCTATCTCCTAATGAAATCCCACCCCACAGAAGAAGAGAAAAAGAAATGGCTAAAAACATATACGCTAGAAAAAAAGTATCTTCTGTGCCCTTGAGAGTGGCATTTTCTCACTAAGGATACAGGGTTAATACACATTTCAATTATTCTAATATAATATATTCTGGAGAAGTTATTGGATTTTGGTGTTCATTTTGCATCCCACAGATAGTTTGAGAAATGGCAAGACACAATCAACTCTATCTTTCCACCTTTGATGTGAGAATTTGTATATTTGATCATTTCG
This sequence comes from Catharanthus roseus, assembly GCA_028651295.1. NCBI lineage: Eukaryota > Viridiplantae > Streptophyta > Magnoliopsida > Gentianales > Apocynaceae > Catharanthus > Catharanthus roseus. Next base: position 31,910,661 of record JAPQWS010000159.1, on the reverse strand, counting down.
TTAAAAACTGTTGCTCGACGTCAATAGTCACTAAAAGAGTATGAACTGGATTCTTAGTTTATGAAATATGAGCTTTGAACGTCCTGGCTTCTTGAGTAATTTATGGATGATATTAAAGAACTCGTGCGACTAGAGCAATATCTGCTAGCCTTATTGTCCCTTTACTTGTTTTAGTTTACCACTGTGTTCAGTCCTCTGATTGGATGATAGCTTTCCCAGGCGTATCCTGTGCGACTTTTCTTTATGGTTATGCTAGATGCTCTTTATGTTGGTTGTCACGATGTTGAGTAATTGTGATAGGTGTAAATATGACTTCTGAAGCAGTTAATGCCAGTACTGATGGTCAACTTCAACTTTCAAATTATTTCAAGCAAGTCCCCATTAATGAGTTGTCTGATGATAATTTCACAGAGGTAATCCATGTCTTCTATTGATTTTCTGGAGCAAGATAATTTTAAACTCCTGTCATTTAAAGTTCAGCTTGAGCATCTTAGTTGTTCAATAATGGCAAGAAAGCAAATCTTGAAAGATTTTGTAATCTTGTGCCTTGTTCAGTGCTTTCTATTTTTTGTTTGGAAATTGAGATTGTGAGATATCTGAAAGAGAGATAACACTGTTATTTGCAAAAATGGAGAATATATATTTTTTTGGTCGAAAAAAATGGAGAATATATGCACTTATATTAACATGTATTTACGGGTTCAATAGCCTTGGACATTTATTCACTAATCACTACCTTCAGTTTTCAATGTCTGTCTTTTTGGCTGAATTTAAAGTTGTCAAATTATCTACTCCCTCCGTTATTTTTACTTGTCACATTGTGGGAATTTTCTTTTTACTTGTCACATTATAGTTCCAACGCAACATTTAATAAACTTTTTCCTATAATACCCTCACATTAATAACAAATTCCAATATCTTTTTATTCTTCTAACATGGAAACGAGTAGAAATAATAATGAGAGAGAAAACTATGAAGGGTATTCTAGTCTACATAAGAAAAAAAATCTAAAATTTCATATTTTCTTAAACAGTATCGTGTCCAAAATGTGACAATGATATTGTGGTTCCTAAACTAGAAAAACTACCACTATAGGCAAGCGCACCTATAGTTGGAGTATAACTAGAAAAGTCTCCGGATGTCGATCTTTCGGGATGAAAAAAAAGCACTAGTAATCACTAATCCTCTACTGTTTAATCAAGTAAATAAGTTTTTAAAAGAGTTTAAAACAAAATAATAAAAGCTGTAAAATTAAATGAAAAACCTAAACTAATGATCCAATCAAATACATACGTCGATTTAGATAAGTTTCTTGAAGGGGTGCTTAAATGGAAGAATCCCCTAGTTTACTTTAGCTAATCTCTTGGAAAACATTAGAGGAATGTTGAATTGTTGATTGGATCTCACTCGATTATTAGGATTAACCTTATCTCTAGACGAAAACCCACTATTCCCCGAATTGATTAGAGAAGAATCTCTTCTCTCCCTAACTCAATTATGAATTATTAAAGGTTCCGGAGTGAATTAGGTTGCACTAATGGACTTAGAAACCTTAATTATTATCTCTAATCAATTATCAATTTCTAATTTTCAGTTAATGCCCTAGAATGTTCTTCCTTTCTCAATTCCAAACAATCTATGTGAAAGTACCAATTATGCATAAAATTGATAACACAATCAAAGCAATAAACAACAATCAACTTGCAATTCAACGATTTAATCCAAGAATCCATAAAAATCAAACCAAAGTTATCTAGGGTTCAACCACATTCAAACACAAAATAAACATAGCCACTCATAATCCCAATTACTATAATGAAAACAATGAAATCCATAAGTAAAAGAGAGTAAGAAAGTTTAGGAGTTGAATGGAGAGTCTTGACGATTCCGAAACTAGCCCAAATGATCTTCTCGAATTGCTGTTTTTCCTCCTCGAAATTTGCACCGGTTGAACTCATCGAATCTCCTTCAAAACCCTTCATCTAATCTTCGAATTGTAAATTGAAAGAGAATTGTAGTGTTTCTTAGGGAGATTCCATGGAAGAAATCGCCCCAACATCACCCTACTAGAACCCTAGGTCAGGATACCAAATCATACCAAGAAAAAGTCTATTTAAGGAGTCAAAATCTGAAGAAAAATAGGTTTCTGCATGACTATTCAGACAAGCTTTCCGGATCCGGATAGCTTCTGCCCAGAAACTCCTTTTTTTGTGCTGCTTTCCGGATCAGGTAAGTACGTTTTGCTTCTTGAGTGTTTTTGAGTACTTTAATGGACGATTCAAGCCTTCGACTGTTCATATGATTTGTGGATAGAGCTCTTAGCTTTCCAAAACATATTTAATCAGATTCATTGGAGTTGTATATCTCAAGTTATGACTTGTTTTACCGAAATGTGTCTGCCTAGAACGTCATGTGAGAAAGTTGATTTTTGCAGTTCCCTTTAGATGACCAAATGAACTCCAATTGAGACAAATGTTAGCTTTCTGGAAACCTCATGAAGTCCTCCACAATCTTTAAGAAGGACAGTTCTTCAATTAAGGTCATTAAAGAGGTAAAAAATCCACCGGAAGCAGCTTTGCTCGGCCATGGAAGACTGTTTTTGGGCAGCTTTACATTTCTTCTCCTTTTTCTTCTGTTTTTGCTTGCTAGGTTCCCGTTTTGATTTGTTTTCACTCATAACTCCCACGGGATGTACCTATAAAAATAAGAGAAGAATTTGAAGGTAATTAGTCCATTTTATTCATAAAGTACTTCGAAAACCAAAAGATAAGTAAAGTAAAAACACAAATAAAACGGACTTATCAGACAAGTAAAAAACTGGAGGGAGTATCATTTTGTGAAATCAAGCGAAAATTTATTATTTCTTTCCAATTGTACCTGTACATGTATTAACCACCAAAAAATGCATTTAGTCTTTCCAATAACATCTTTGACCAATGGCAATATTACTTCAGTTCCCAGGTTTAGTAAACTTCATTTCCAAGCTTATTAGCTACATTCTGCAAGTTTAATTAAAAGGTCAATTTTCTTTAGTTCAGAAATCATTATAGTATTACTTCCTTAATCTGTGTGTTTCTGTCCAAATTGAGAGAATGTTGCAAAACAGAGTTAGTAGTATTTATTGGAGATATTATGTGAGATTTTCGTTTAAAGTCTTTTTTGTTTCTCTATCTCTCTCTCTTTTAAGATCCACCAATTCTGTTCTACCATTCTGATCTGTAATATAACTTCATTCTCTTGCAATTGAAATGAGTGTCAATTTTTGTCCGCGATGAAATAATTTCGTTGGGAAATATTTAAATGACTGATTTACCCTTCAAATAATAGTGAAAACACACTTATATTCCCTTCATGAACTACATGTATCTAAAAACGTTTTTTTTTTTTTTTTCCTTTTTTGTTTTCTTTTTTTCCTTCCACCAGCAAAAGATATTTAAAAGAGAAGTCTTTCTTTTTTCTTTTCATTCTTTTCTCCTCCTCCTCTGTCCTTTCCTCCCCAACCTCCTTCGTGAATTGCCATCTCCTTCATTACAACCCATCCTTAGTTCTTTTTCTTCTTCATCTTCTCCTACCATATATTCACATCCCCAACCCTTTACGTATCAAGGCACATTCCCCTCCCTTGCCAACCACCACTACTGTGCACTGCAGATCCCCTCTCCTGCCCACCATTCCTAACGCCACCACCTTAACCCACAATACATCACCACTGCAAAATAATACCATAAATCAGTACATTACCCTGTCATTTAATTGAACACGACCAAAATCAGAAACCCCAACAAAACGATGCCAAAAAAGCCTTAGAAGACCTTTTCGCACTGCATCCAACCTCTCTCTGTTAATAAGATTTTTCATTTTTCCTCGTCTTTTTGGGAGGAAATGGAGCTACGACAGACTGTCTCCTACTCAATGGCAGCAAAGTTTTTTCTCAGTTCTTGCTTTATTTATATTTATTTTTTTGTAGTTTTTGAGATGAAAATTAAAGAAGTGAAGGACCCGTATATCAGGCTCTTTGGTAAGAAGATTGCTTTGCTGTCGAACGCCATAATTTTTTCGATGGTTACTGCTGAAAACTGGAATGGTGGATGGAGTTTAAAAAAAAACGACAATGAGTCTGATTGTGTGAATTTGTGATTGCTCATTGGATGAAAAAATAAAAAGCATTGGGAAATAGTAGAAAGTGTGGGTAGTGGCAGTGCTGGTGGAAGGAGAAAAAAGTTAAGAGCTTGCAGGGGCGAGAGAGTTTGGTCATTATGCAGAAGGACATTGCTAAAATTTTGATGGAAAATGTACTTTAGTCACTCAATTGTCAATTGCTAAAGACGTGGTACTTAATAACAATTCTTCACATTTAACGTACTTTTTTGGAATTAACCCTTAATATCATTATAATACTACAAGATATTTATATAATATTTTATGAAATATATATTTTTTTAAGAACTAGGCATGCTAAAAATGACTGACATTATTAACATAAGAATATTATTATTAAATTAATATATTATTTTCAGTATGATTAATTATTAATTATAAACATCAAGTAATAACATTAAATATTATTAACAGAAAGCATTAAGTGATCATTTGGATTAGCATTTATTTCCCTTCAAAATTTCAGAAAAACCGAGGATGCATTTCTAAGTTGAGATGAGAATTTTCAGTTTGGGAACCAATCCAAATAAAAGCTTTTTCATTCTGAAGTTGGGTTCCCCAACTAGAGAGCCAATCCAAATACAACCTGAAAGGGGCATTTTTGGGTCATTTTCTTGCCCATCTTTCTTTGGTTTACCTTATTGCCCAGCTCTGTTAATCAGTGTAATTTTGTTGAGTTTTTCTTTTTCTTCTTTTCTTTGGTTAATAGAGATATAAATAGCTCATTGTGATTAGATGGGAGGTTTTCATTTTATTTTATTTTGGTTGTCTGTCACAAAATGCATATCTCAGTATTTGGAATTCTTGCCTGTCGATTGCAGGATGAGTGTGAGGATCTGCGTGAAAGAGTCAAAGCTGGTTTGCTTAGGAGGCCAACTGTTGTACGATTTTCTCTGAGTTTTATTTATTCTTCTTATGCTACTATTGATATTGTCATATTCTGGAATGATGGAAGTGGATACTTAATCCTTATTATCATCCTAAGCAAAGATTCTTTCCTGAAAATATCTGACATATTCCCTTCCTGGTGCATGAGGAATGTCGTTGTGATACCTGTAATTATGCATTATTTAGAAATGAAAAGGACTCGTCTATGACAATAACATCTTGGGATGTTGCATTTAGTATGTCCTCTTTTAGAAAGGGCAAAGAACTGTTCTAAGGCAATTGCATTTAGTGACTATCTCGGAGATATTTTCTTTTGTGCGTGCTAAGGAACTTGGCAATAGGTACTTTTGGCAAGGCTCAGTTCGTGGCAAGTTTTGCAATATTCAAGCTTGGCTTATAGTAAGTTCGGGCTATTCTTTATTCCAAATTGAGTTCACTACCTGCACATCTTAGGTCCACCTAACTTGGTGGAATGGGAGTGCCTCAGCTTGCATTGGCTTCCTTTGATGAGGTTTCAGTTCACTATATTCCTTGTCAATACCCAGTTCTTGGTGTTCTTCTGCAATCTATTACTTGGGAAACAGATCTAGATGTTGTTTAATGATGGTGTATGGTCATGAAACATAAAGCCAGTGATGCCTATTTTATTGGCCTGATCTGAAGACTTAAACGAGGGAAAGAAAGAGGAATGACGTAGGAGAAGATGCAGTTATTGCAATCGTTAGGCAACAATTCTTTAATCATTTTGTCCAGGTTCGACAGTAAACTGTATGAATCTCAGCATCTCTAGACCTGAGAACTATCAGAAGTCTTTTCCTTCCGCTAGTTGGACTTAGGATCTTAAGTTAATAAATAGACAGCTGATAAACTTCCTTAGCTGAAGAAGAGTGTTTCTTGTTACTCCATTTAAGCTGTATGACTGACTTCCAAGTTTTAAACTTCTAAGAAGAAATCTCTCCTAATAATAATTAAAAGGAGAAACCAAAGCTTAAATCGTTTTTCATTCTAGTCCTCTATGCTAACTCTTTTTATGGGCCTGATTGTGATTTCATGATAGAACTCCTTTTTCGACTCTCGACTCTTGATAAGTTTCTTTGTTTGAAAGCACTCAGCTAAATTTATGGATCTATCTTAGTCTTCCTTCTAGTGTAAATCTTTTGCTTTTTGACTCCTACCTCCTTTCATACAAGCCCTTGTCCGTCGGTGGATAAACACGGACAAGCTTGTTGATAAGTAGAACAGTAGCTGTTTCAGGCATTTTTGGATCAATGGAAGCTGTATATTTAATGCTTGGTGCATATTTAGTGCTTAAAAGAAAAACAAAAAGACAAAACAAAAGAGAAGTGACAATAGATGAATAGTTTGTCATTCTGGTAGATGGAATGCTTCTTTGTTTCCGTTTTACTTTTGTGAGCATCGCCTCTGAAAGTGATTGAAGTTTTTCTTCTGTACCCAATTTGCAAAATCATAAAATTGTCATATTTGTGGTGTTCTATTTCTCATTGTTTCTTCTATTAAGTTCCAAATCCACTGTTGTTCATTTTTGTCATCAGCCGGAATTAAGATGGGGATACTTTTAGAGTCCTTGGAGTTGAAAAATGCTTGTTACTTGCAGCTTTTTATTTCATTTATCAAAACTAATTTTATGCTTTTCACATGTGTTATCTATAAATTTGTTTAATTATGTTCATCTTTGTTAGTTAGTATGTTGCTAATCTACTTGCTGTAGTGCCCAGAAGGGTTTTTAAGAGCCTTTCTGCATCTAATGCATATCAGTTCCAGAACCCTATCTGGTTTTAAAATTTTGTGGTCCTTTCTAAACTTTTTGTATCAAACATTTTAAGTTCAGTTTCATATTCATTGGTAGGTGGAGCTGGAGACGAAGGCTAGAATGTTGCACGAGGATATAACAAAGCATGTACGTAAATGACTAAAAGAAAAAATAGTCTTTCATCTTATTTCTCTTCCTCCCAACCCCACCCCCCCACCCCCCCCCACCCCAACACACATGCACACACAAAAGGAAAATGGAGCAAAAAACTCATACATCAATTATGTGTTTGATTTTGGAAAACTTAAACACACCTGCATATTCTAACCTTTGTGCTGATTTACTGTTAAATGCTAGCTTCAAGACTGAATCTCATAATTCTCAAAATGCTAAGAGTTTTATATCATACGTCTACAGTGAAGAAATAGTCATCTATATGTATGAGAAGTTGAAAGGACTCATGATGTTTCTCTTTACTCTAATGCCCTTGGAAAAATGTCAACTTTTGGCTAAATATACCATCTTGCAAACTGTGTTCCAAAGTAAGCAGAGATTATGGACTTTGTGCTATAAAAGATGCCTTCGTTTACTAGATCGGATATCTTAGTTTGGACTCACAATATATTGATGTATTGTCATAGATATATGGCACTTGGAGAGAGCGCATTCAAGGTGAACAAACTATTTTTTGTATAATCAACAAGTTCCATTCTACATTATCCTCTTTATGAAGAACTCAATACTCATCAAAGGCATGCTACCGGCACTATACATTGAGGCAAATGTAAACCATTAGATAGCAGCATTTCACAAGTATCTTGGAACCTTAATTTTGGAGCTAGGAGCACATGCATAATCTGTTTGTAGACCTTGATCACAACCCTTGGTTTAGCTATGCTATTACATGAATCCTCATTGTAAAAAGTAAAACTAGAGAGAGAAAGAAGAGACAAAGAAAAGACATAGAAGAGATTTGAGAAACCAATGTGAAATTTTCTGTGCTTTTGAAATGATTGTAGCATTCTTTGGTTCTTGGCATGGAGAAAGTTAGCCTTGTAGACTAGTGTGGTGGGAAAACTTAAAAACTTGAGGTCGTCAATGAACAATGATCTATAATCTTATCTTGAGCATTTATTCATCTAAATCTGTTGGATTTTGAGATCAATCAAATACCATTAAACAGATCTACAATAGGAAAATCCCTCCTAACCTAATTATCCTCCCAAATCCGAATGCGTAGAACATCAGCAACATATTGAGAAAATATTCCTGTTGCAAAAGTTGCATATGGGAGTAAGTTTCTAGGAGAAACTGAAGTTGTCAATTTTTGGCTCACTACATATTTTGACCCAATCTTCCCTCTAATGTGGTTTTGTTTATTCCTCATTTTGTGGATTCTCTTCTCAGAGCATCTAACTTTATTTGGAATGATGATCTTATTATAGTGGATTCCAAGAGAAATTTCACTATTGCAAAGGCGTATTGATCGAGCTAATGAAAAGGGATGGCGGAGAGAATATCCTTTTCATTTACCTAATTATGCATTGTGGTGACTGGATTATTTATGCGTAACTGGGAAGTATATATTTGGTCAGGCACTGGACTCTTCTAAGTTATTAATTGCTTGAGTAAAGGGCTGTAGGCATGGTGAAGGTGCTTCAAATGTAGTTGTAGTTGAACCAGGAGGATGTTACCTTGATTATCCTTTTTAAACTGTTGATATTGGTATCTTTTTGTTCAGTCATCTATAGCTTCTGGCTTCAGTGATAGGTCTAGTTCTAGTTATATGATTTATGAGTTTAATATGAATGCTGTAACATGCCAAGTTGAACTAGAAGTTTGGAAGTCTTTTTCAGATTACTTTTTGTTCTCTCCTTTTCATTTCCTTGAAATTGAAGTTAATCTACTGATCACTTAAATGTGTATTCTCCTTTCCTTTCGTTGATTACTCTCTAGAAGAAACTTTACCAGCAAAAGCAGAAATGACTCTAAATGCCCTTAAACTCTTTTCCGTTCTCCAAAACTATCCTCAAACAACTATAATTATTTTTTAAAATTTTTTATATCCCCTCTTTATATTTGTCTGTCTTTGTTGAGTCTCCCGTGATTCCAAGCAGTGATTTGTGGCTACATTTGTTCCACTACTTGAACTTGAGGGACTTGAAAGCAAATCACTGCTTGGAAGGTGGCAGGACAATTAAAAGTTAACAAACTAGTAGCTTATGAAATGATAAACGAATTGGCATTTTGAGTTGTTTTCCCTTGTTTCAAAAGTTTGACATGGTAAAATGATTTTACTGACGCTTCTCAGTGTATCATTGACATTTTAACTTGCATCGTAAAACTGATTAAAGCATCATTAGCAAATAATTCTCTTGTATGATTCATCGCTGTGCTCTTGGTATCTTGTGGAGCATCACTATGTGTTACTTCTGGCAACTGTCATTGCAACTTATTTGACAGACAGTGGAACTCTCTTGCATGTGTGAAAGAAGGAGTTTAACTTAGAAAAGCAATGAGGATAAGGGGGAGAGAAAGAAGCAAGACTAGGGTGGGTGTACCTGGTTTGTGGCTCGGTGAAAAATTTTCTATTTTGTGTTGTATGGGGTTTACATTTCATCTTTGTGAGAGAAAAAGTGGGATATGGAAAAGAGTGGGCCTGCATTTGGGTTGAGTGTCAGTCCGTGCTGTGTGCTAAAATTTTTTTGTGTTCTACTTTTCATCATTGTTTACTTAACCTGCTCTAGATTTCACATTGTATGAGTACCTGGAAAAGAAGAGACTGTTAGAGAAGCCATCTGAACAAGAAAGACTTTTATCTGAGATACCCAAAGTAATTGCTGACAAATTAGAGCCTGAAGTCATGCCAGATGCCTTAGAAAGGGTAGAAGAAGGGAATAGCTCACCAGAATTAAAGCACAAGCACATCTCAGATATTAATGGTACTGATGGTAGTGGTGAGTATTCAGTTCAGTTTATTCTTATTGAGGCTTCTCTTTTCTGTCTCAGATTTTTTTCGCACCTCCTTAAACAGGGGATTTTATATTTGATACAGTTGTTTTGAGTTTCAGAATCCTAAAGGGTATTACATTTTGCTCCTTTGAATCATCTTCTGAAATTTAAGTGTTTGAATTTAATTCCTAATCAGATCTATGAAAATTCAAGTGTGAGGATGGTTTGTCCTTAATAATAGGCCCTTTGAATAGTTCTATGTTCTTTTTCCTCTTGGCATCCAGATAGGACTGTCATTTGTTATTTATTGGGACACTTTTAGCAACTTATTTGATTGACAGTGGCATCTCTTGTGCTATACATAAAATAAGGAGCTTCACTTAATACAGAAATGAAGATGGAGAGCAAACCGAAGTCAAATTAGATCTGTATGCTGATATTTCTTTCTTCTATTTTCCAAATTAAGGGAGAAAATTCCAATATTGCTCTTTTTTTTTTTTTCCATTGTTTACTCAACTTGCTCTAGAATTCACGTTGTAAGACAATTTGGAAATGGGCTTCACGCTAGTTGTTTGGTGAGGCTCCTCTTTTTTGTCTCAAATTTTTCTTCATCTCCTTAAGGAGACGTTCTTTTTTATACAATTGTTTGAGTTTCTGGGTCATATGAGGGAATACATATTGTTCCTTTCGACATCCTCGTGAATTTTACGTTCTTAGATTTAATTCTAAATTCTATCTAAGAGAAGTTGGGTCTTGGGGTGGTTTTCCTTTATAAGGCTGCATTCAATAGCTTCATCTCATTCTTTGTCATGGTTATGAGACAGATATGAACAAATCTTGTCCGTTTTTGTTCTGCCTCTCTGTTTTTGTTTTGAAAAAGAAGTTTTTCTCCCTTACTTTATTGGAGAAAAAGCGAGAAGAACACACACACACATCTCAACAGAGAGAGACTTTGTATTTGTTCAGATAAATTTGAATGTGAAAACTTAAACTGTCTTTATTTAATTACTTTATGCTACATTTTGCTATTATTTTTTGTGTATGTCGATAGAGATTTAATAGTTTGTTACAGTTGGGAGCTAAATTTCGTTATTTGGCAAATAACAGGACAATTTATTCTTTATTGTCTTAGATGTTTCTGGAAATTTTCTAGAAATTTTTTGTGTAGTTCATATGCTAGGTATATCAATAGCTAGAATGCCCAATACCATTCAATAAGCTAAAATAGATATGGCATGGTGAACTTTGTGACATTCATTGATGCAACATCTTTGAACATGTACGGCATTGACATACAACATGAAATTCTTAAACAAGGGACAGTCTACTGATATAAGCTTGCATTTCCTTTTTTTACGTGTCATATTGGTTCTGATTCCCATGACTTTTTGTACTTCTGCTGGTGAGTTTGTTTTATGGTCCTCTGCTAGTTTTGTTTTCTATCTGGTCTTACATCTCTCTTTTGGTCTTGTGGTTTTATTGGAGCTAATTCAGCAACTTTCTGATCAAGTCAAATTCTTTATCATGTTATAAACTTAGGAATATTTTCAGGTCCTGCAGGTGTTGTAGTCTCATCTGGATTTATTATTGAAAGGGGTACACTTAGGAAAGGAAATTGAGATTTCCCAAAACATAGTTGTTCTAAAGATACAATATTGTTCCTACTGTATTTATTTAGAAGTTTTGTGTGCTGTTTCCATACTGATGTCAGATGTTTGGAGACACAAGACCTTTAAATTAGATATCTTAGGGCAGATTTAGAACCTTTAGTTTACAGCATGGACACATGTTAAGAATTCCTTGAGGGATCCCATGTCATACTTTTAGTTAATGCTAGCTCTGATCAAACTATAATCTGATAGATGTGATTTTTGCTTCAAGTTTCTTGCTATCTTCACAAATCCTATGTCTATTTGCAGGGCCTGGACTTACTGGATTCTCATCTACTTCTGTAAAAAGTGATTCAGTCAATCACGGAAAGGAGAATGTTTATTTCCCCAGTGGAGCTGCAATTCCTAACGGCACAGATGGTATACCCATTTTGGTTTTCCTCATATTTTAAAATTCAGTACTTGTCCTTATTTTACTTTTTTAAGGAGGGAGGAACTACTAACGCCAGTTTGCGTCCTCCCTCCCCCAAAGAAGAAAAAAAAAAATCCCAATTCCTTCTCTGAGGGGTCTTACATTCTTACCTTTTTTTTTCTGGTAAATCCTTACATTCTTACCTTCAGTATTAACAACTTTACTAGTTTTGGTTCAGCTCAGATTATCATATAATAGAAAAGATATTTGCTTCAATTTCTAGTTACCTTCGTAAGCTCTATGACCATGTGCAGGCTCTGAACTTGTTCAAATCCCATCTGCACATACGAAAGGTGATTCATTCATTCAGGGAAAGGAGAATGTTAATTTCCGGAATGGAGAGAGTACTAAATTTATAGATGGTACATCATTTTGGTTTTTATCCTTAATTGTGTTAAATTCAGATGTAGATCAATAGCTGGTCTGACACTTTTTTTTTTTTGGCAGGATATCCAGTCGCCTATGATATATCTAACCAAGTCAAGGAAACAGGTCATTTCTTACTGTAGCTTCTTGATTTACACAAAAGTAATGACTAGGTTTGCTAATATTAACTGGTTCAAGCTTAAGTCCTAGAAGATAAACTGTTATTGTGGGTTGGGAGTAACACCTTCTGGTTTTAGAGGGCTATTGTGATGTGCTGCATTATGGTTCTCTTGGTTCACTCTAAACGAATGCCCAAACCTGGTTACTGAACTTCTCTATTTTAGTAACTTGAAAATCCTTTGGTCTATGATTTTCTAATGCCAAATGGCTCAGTTGGGAATTATTTACTGAAACCCGGAGGCTTGCCTCTTAATATCAATTGGCTAGCAGATTCAGTTGTTCCCTGCATGCCTTGTTTAGTTCTTAGTACCTGATGAAAATTTTACTAGGGGGGGTTTATTTGTTTATGATGTTGGCAATTCAATGCAGAATGTCAGACTGCTGGTCTGATACAACAAGGGAATACTAGTACTGCCTTGGTGACTGGATATAAAAGCAGCATAAAAGAAGAGATCTTAAATTCTGAAAACAACAAGGGAGCGCCAGCACCATTACAGCCAAGTCAAGTGATTGAATTGAGTGATGATGAAGTAGAAGTTTTGGACCTGAAGATTAATCAAAAGCAGATTTCTTTTGAAGATCCCAAAAACAAGGTCTGGTTTTACAAGGATCCACAAGGAAAGGTGCAGGGACCCTTCCCGATGACTATGCTAAAGAGATGGAGCGATTCCAACTACTTCTACCCTGGGTTCATGGTGTGGAAGAAAGGTCAGAGCCAAGATGAAGCTGTCTTATTGGTTGATGTGCTTCGGCGTCTATTTCCTTACACATGAATAGATTATGCATTTCAATGGAGTCGTGGTGGTGGTGGCCTTAAATTGTAAGTTATTGTATGTATTCAACTTTTCTTCTTCAGATTCAAGTTTTCAGTCAAGATAATAATGGATTTCGCTGTACAAGAATAGGAAATAATGCAATATTCTTTCTTCTATTTCACAGTTCCGTCGTCCTCCAAATTCCAATATATTTAAAAATTGTTTAAATAAGACAAAGAAAGTTCAAAATCAAACGATGATAATTTGGTTTGGACCAAGTAAGCAAGCATGATTCCGAATATTTATCAGTTTTCTCTCTAGTTTATGCCAACCAACCATTCATATCCATTAAAGGAGAAATTGTGAAAATTGTTACTCTCGACTTAGCAAATAATCGTGGGCAAATTCAGAAATAAAAATTGAGGTGGCGATGGTGATGGTGTGTTGAAGAAGAAGAAGAAGAAGAAGAAGAAGAATAGAAAGGCACCATCAAATTCGATTTTTTTTATTTACTCTGAAATTAATCTCTAAACTTCAGACCGCAGTTGAGCTTGAGACCAACACAAATCATTAACCACCAAAAATGGAAGAGAAATAAGAGCGAGAGCATGGTGGACTGGAGGGTATAATGTAAAGCAGATGAGAGAGAGAGAGAGAGAGAGTGATGAAGAAGCACAATATGACAGTGATCGACGGTGAGGATGGCGGCATTTGCAGCGGTGACAGTGAGGTTTCGGATTGTTGTTGGAAGGATGTTATGGGAGATTGAGGGAGGAAGAAGACATTAGAAACCTAGCTAAAAAAGAATTAGGTTATTGTTTCATTTTACAAAAATAGCCTTCGGACCGTTGACCGTTAGATTATTAACGGACGGTCGAAACTAATACAAGGGTTAATATTTTCGCATTTTACGAATTTAGTGTCAAAATTAATCATTTTAAAATCTAGAAAATTTAAGTCACTAAAACTTTTTAATTTTTCTTTTTTAATTATTTATTTTTATAATAAACAACACCTTAATAGATGGATAGCTCTCTTACAACTTCTAATATCTTGCACCCTAGTGCATAATGCTAGATACACCATTCATCTTATTCTAACATGCACATTCACTCACATACGACATGAGTTCTATGTTTAGATTCTATAGAAATAGTATTGATGTTCTATGGGTTTTGCGACATGAGTTCTATGTTCGGGTTCTATGAAAATGTTATTGATGTTCCATGTATTAGCATTCAGTGTAAATAATATTGATGTTTTATGAAGTCTGTGTTAATATTGCATAAAATATAGTGAGTGTTCCATGGGTACAGTGCGATGTTCCATGAGTTGTGTTAGAGTTGCTTTGTTGAGATAAGGTTCCATAGTTAATTATTAGGGTTCCATTAGTTACTTATTAAGGTTCCAAGATAATGATTGAGGTTTCATGTGCTATGTTTTAGGATTCTACGAGAATAGAATGCATGTTCCACAAGTTATCTGTTACGATTCTATGGGATAGTATTGAGGTTCGATGGAAATACAATTCATGTTCCATGGGTTTTATTTGAACTACATGAGTTCTATGTTAGGTTTCCATGAAAATAATATTAATGTTCCACAGATTATGTGTTAATGATGCATGGAAATATAATGAATGTTCCATGGGTTCGTAAGAAGTTCTATGAGTTGTGTTAGTGTTGCTTCGTTGTGATGATATTCCATGAATTCTGTATTAGAGTTCCATGGAATCATGGAAACAGAATTCGTGCTCCATGTGTTATGTGTTAGTTCCATGAATAGTATTTAGGTTTCAAGGGTTCCGTGTTAGGGTTTTCAATGGAAATGGTATTGATATTCCATAGGTATGTTTTATCAAAATAGAGTACATATTTCATGGGTCATATACCTTTATCTCGATTACATATGACCTTAACACTCATATACATTGAAAAAGAGAAAAATAACATTAAAGCCAAGAATCGGAGTTGGATACCAAGTTCCAGACCTAGATCCTAAGAAGTTGGGGGGTTAAAAGAATTTCAGACATGGTTTTCAAAAATCCACAACTTGAGCCATCCATCCAAAAATATCTTGAACAAAGTAAAAGGATCTTGACGTGATACATATTTGTAGTGAAAATAGAAAATCGCCTAAGCCAATTAGCTGTTGCCGACCGTGCGAATTCCTTCATTGAGTTACTAGATGGGAATATAGCAACTAGAAAGACAAGAAAAAAAACTTAAATATTCTTGAATAATAATTAGAGAGCCGGTGACTTTAGAGAAGAGAAACTGAAATCAAAGCTTTTCTTTGAATCTTATTTAAATTTTCTAGAAAAGAATAAAATGAGAAGCTCTATAGATGATAACGATGTTGCTGTTGCAGTCGTTGAATGTCATTGGTTCGATTGTTTAAAGAAAAATCGTGGAGGAAGAGAAGGTGTGTGTTGGTTGATTTGTTTTAATTTGTATATAAGATTTTAATACTAAACAAAACAATGTAGTTTTTAATAAGAGAACATACCATGTAAGGTGTTGTAGGGTGCATAATATAATTTGGTTCTCTTATGTGACATAAGAATCCATTTGCAAACTTGTTATGTTTAGTTAACTATGAAAAAAATAAAAAAAAAGAAATTTCTTGGGTGTAGTCAATTCCATGTACAAGCATTTCTACTTTGATAATTGAGAAGATAACACTTTCCAAGTGAATCCAGGTCTATCCCCTTAATGAGATGAGATGTGACAAGTATTTGGATCAACTAAAAAGAGAACCAACTTTTACTAGGTAAAAAAAAAAAAAAAAAAGAAAAAAAAAAAAAGAAAAAAGTGAAGTCTTTCTCTAAATTCCAATTGAAGAAACGTCCTTGAAAAAAGGCCAATGAAAAGCTAAGAAAGATTCCAAGGTTTCTTGCATTATGTATAAAGCGATCTTCAGATGGATAAAATTGAGCTCTTTTTTCCTTCTTTTAAATTGTAAAGTTTTCTTGATTGGACAAATTATATATTTCAAACTATATATAAATCGTTTTTTTTTCTGTTGTATAAAAAAATTATTTATATCACCGTTCAAGAAAAAAAAAATTGTTTGAAAAATACACATATTAAACAAATTACAAGTGTGTAACATGTGACACTCATTTTCATTGTCCCTCAAAAGATTGCTTCCACAAGCTGCAATCACTATTTCAGATTAATGATGTGAGATTCACAAAACAAAAAAGAAGGTCAAACTTGAAAAGATTGTATACTTTTTTCTTTGGGTGGAGGAGAGGGGGGGGTAGGGGGCTATAATAAGAGATCAAGGAGCATTAATCATGAAATTTGTCCTATTGATAAAGCACGCTTTATTATTTAACCGTGGAAAATGTAATTTTTACAATATTTATGTGTTAAGAATTCATATTAGACTAACTAACATCCGAAGTAGATTTACTAAACTAAAAGAGTTAGGGACCGCTCAGAAAAAAAAAATAGTTTAAGGCCAGTTTAAATATTAGAGGTGTCATATTATAAAAAAAATTACATATGAATAAACTAAATTAAGTACAATTTTATAAAGATAAAATGTAAACTTTTATAAGATCATTACTTGCATTATGTAAGAGTTGAGCTCCCAGTTAAGAGGCTTCAACCCTTACAAGTTACAATGCATAGCGCAACAATTTGAAATCTAATCTTATTAGAATTAAGATATGATTATATATAATAATATACATATATATGTATATTTGTGAACTTTATTTGAAATGTGAAGTTTCCACGTAACTATAAAAAAGCAATATAAAAAACCTATAAGAGAAAGAAGGAATTTCAAAGCAAAACATGTATGAATATTTTTAGAGCCAAAACAAAGAACATGACACATGATTCCTCGTCGGGATAATCTAAAACATATTCTAATACAATTTTTGCACAGACACTTTTTTATAACAATTTTATTAATAAGTCTTATTGACTAAAAATAAATATTAAATTCTAAAAAATAAACTATAAAAAAATTACTATTAGAGAAAATATATTAGAAAATATATTGAAAGATATATTAAAGGATTCTTAGTGCATGATCCCAAATGTATAAATCCAAAGGCAGAACTGTGAGAATATAAGGTATTTAGTCCCTCACCTATTTACGTTTCACCAACATAGTTCCTCACCTTTATCTTTAACGTTAAGACCCTTTTTGTTAATTCACATCTTAAAATGAATTAATTAAGACCTTAATTAATTGTGTTTGATAACTGAAATGGTTAAATACTTAATATTTAAAAGCATTTGATAATAGTTTTTACAAATCGCTTAATTGTTTAAAATGTACTTAATTATTGTTATATCGATTATCATTATTGGGTATATCTGTGGTTACAATATTTTGATCAATATATCCGTATGCAATATTATATTTGATTTAGATTAATTCTTTCTTAATTAAAATAATATAGAAAATATTTTTCCTTTCTCATAACTCAATTATACTCCCGCAGTAGCAATATTGAAAGAAAATAATAACTCAATTGTGCTCCCGCAGTAGGAATATTGAGAGAAAAGAATTCAAGGTTATATTGATTACCTTTTGATTCTTCATAAAAGAATGAGTTCTTCATAAAAGAATGAGTCATTATGGATGAAAGGATATTGTGAAATTCCTACCAATTATATGTCATTTCCTGCAGTGAATATGATTAGAAATTATATTTTATTTGATATATTATTTTCGTGATTGTAATTTCTTATAATCATGCTAATGTTAATTATAATTCATGAACTTAATATCTAAATTATCTCCGAGGTGATAGTAATGAAGAAAGAAAAGAGAATTTATTTATCAAAGAAACATCATTGATTTCAGTTTGTAGCGTATCTGTAGTACGTTAAACGAAATTTTAAATATCTGGTATACATCGATTAGAAAAGAAAGATAACATATTGGAGTTTTTTACACTCCCAATGTTATGCTATTATTGATCTCATATATTAATCATGTTTATTGATATATAAACTTGTTAATGTAGCCTATTCTTTGAAATAATTAGAGGAAATAAATTACTTTCTATTTGTGATTTTATATGAGTTTTTTCATATTATATATATACCCCTTGATTTATTATATATTCAAGAATAGCGAAAATGATATATATTGAGAAAAAGAATGTTAGTATAAATTAAAACTTCAGAAGAGTTAATTAATAGAAAGCTCTAGTAGAGCTAATAAATTGAAATTAAATCTCCAAAAGAGCTAATCAATAGAAAGTTTCAGAAGAGCCAACTGATTGAAATCTAGAAGAGATAAATAACTAAAATCTCTAGAAGAGCTCATTCATTAAAGATTATTTCAAAAGAGTTAGTCAATATGAAATTCTAGAAGAACTAATTATTTAAAGAATCTTGAAGAGTAAATTAACCTAAAAGGTCATGTGATAATTATATAATGCATTATTCTCCTCTAAGTCTCATAAAATTGTTTTATCATTAAAATATTCTCATAGATTGAGACGATGGATGGGGAGAATTTTTTTAGAGTCTAAGCATTATTATCAAACTCATAGAATAAATGTGAATTATATAAATTACTATTTTCTCTCGATATAATTTTATGTTCACTAAAGTTGATGCAATTGTAAATCATTGAGTAAACCTGAAGTTTATTAATTCAAAAATATTAAATGTTGACATGACCGGTTAGACCGTCCCAGATAATTAAAACACGAATTGTCATAAAAATTTGTGATGATATTTTTTTTGGAATCAAAAGTTCCTGATTAGACAAAGTTTATCTGTACTACTAATTTTAAAGGCAAAATAATTTTATAAACCATCAATATTTTAGGGTTTCAATGTGTTTTGGGAGAATACATAGTCGATGCATCGACCCATCATAACATATATTATTGTTGACTTGCAAGCTGAATTTTACAAGATAATGAGCTCATATTTTAGATTCTCCTATTAATATAATTTGTCTTAATAATATTGATGATTTTACAATATTTGTATAAATATTGAATGTTCCTGCAGAACATGTTCATAAACCTAGTAAATGGTTTTATAGAGTTATAGGTGCCTTGAGTCAACTGATGTATATTTTGTAGTACTTATTAGTATTTCGTCAACATGTATTTTAATTAAGTTCTCATTATAATTGGTTCAATAGTAACGAAGCAAATATTTTTCCATCTAATATTTATATATGCGCTATACAAATATATTATTCCACCACAATGTATTTAAGATGGATATTAAAATGAGGAGAAATTATATAATCAGATAAAGGAAAAAAATCATTTGCGTCTCATTTTAATCCTCATATAAATATAATTTGAACCAGAAATTCAAAACATAAATAGCCGGCATATTTATTAATAAAAGAAAATCCAACATAGAATGCTCATAATATTTAACGTTCCCAAAGGATATTCTACCACTACTTATAATTTTGAGACACATGCAAAATATGATAGAATAAATTGGGTCCAATAAAATTCTCGTATATGTAAAAGAACAATAATTTAAGATGGTTCGTTAAGTCAAGGAGATGAAATTGTAGCAGAATTTTCCATGACATGACTTTATGATTATTTCTAGAAGAAATTCAGGTACCTAAAAATTGTGATAATTATGATGAGATCTCATTGATCATGTCATTATATAAATATATGGAGCCATAAAATAGCACAAAACATCGACGATATTTATGTGCGTGTTATTTAATAGAATGAGAGTTTTGAATTCGAAATTCAAATATTATAAAGATATTTGGCCAAAATAGAATATAGTGTTCGCATGAGAATATATGTAAAGTCTAGACAATTATTAAGTACACTTGAAGTGTACATGTATTCCCTGAAGGATTATACACCTGAAGCGTAATTCTAGAAGGATAAGAATTAATAAATAAAGTGCGAACTTGTATAAGTAAAAATATAAGATTTTTCGTAGTTATAATATAAGATTTTTCGTAAAGTCCTAGTAGTTTTGATATGAAGAAATAAAATTTGTGGCGGTGGATTGAGTTTAGATAATAACACACTAAACTTTAAGAATTTATTTCAAGTCTTTGAAGGACTCGATAGACATACCTGAAGCATGTAAGTGAATTGTTCTTGGAGAACTTAATATCATTGTTTTAGTAAATTTTATAAATATATGAAATTAAAATTGAATATATATATCCATAAAGTTCTCTTAAATTTGTTTTGTTTGCCTCTTATGATTCTTTATTTATTTTAATGTTCTCCACATTAGGGGGAGAAAAATTAGAATAAGAAAATGTCATATTCAGTATTGAAGCATCTTAATTATATACAAGTATTCGTGAACTAGAAGTTCTATAGGTTATTTATTTGCTAAAGTTGCAAATTTACTTGATATTTTTTTAACTCTAGAAGAGTTACGAAATTGAATTTGTGAATGCTTCTATAAATGTTCCAATAGGACATAAGTCTTATGACTGGTAATGTTAAATCATGCTTGAAGTTTGATCGACCTTTTATTTATAAAGGTTTTTTAATGAAATAATTAAATATTTGAAATATTCCTCCTGAAGAGTTTATGATAGGCAAGCAAGTACTTGAATTAAGTATTTTAAGTTTTGTCTTGATTTACAAATCGAACGTCCCGAAGATGGAAATTCTTTATCTGTTCATATAAGTTTTACATGGATATATTATATTGTACACTATCATCCAATTCTCATTCGAGTATAAAAAATATTGGTAGATACCATATATTTATAGATAAGAAGGTAATGGATATTTATTGGTCCTGAAGTACCATAACTTTGCGCAAATGATGCATATTCCTATTTATATGACTTTTGAAAAATATTATTATTGTCCTACAATATTTTTTAAAGATAATTAATTTCAAATTATGGAAAAAATTCAACTCCTAATGAGATGGATAAGTTGATTACTTATGATCCACAAAAGATGTATTCTCAAATTATGTGATATTATATATATATATATATATATATTTATGTAGCAACTACTCTTTCAACTATGTTGAAGTTTTAAATTGTTATGTGGATTGATAAGAATGTGTGTAATCATTATTGATAATTAATTCTGAGATATTTATGTGGTATCCTAGAAGAATGAAATTACAACTATATCGTTGGGTTGTAAAATTTGAGGGTATATTCAGACAAATATGACAAAATATGTAATGTGAAATTAATGTGCAATAATATCGATCAATTGTGATATATAATCTTGAAGATTTATTCATTAAGACATACTAATTTATGGTTTAATAATGTTTTAAATAGGGGAGTATACAAAATATAAATAAATAATGTACTCTTTTTCGTTCACTAGATGTTTTTCTCCCACATATTTTTTCTCTAGTTAGGTTTTAATGAATGGATATTCAAGGGAGAATGTTTGAAATTAATATATATATATATATATGGTGGATGTCTAAATACATTCCTTGAGGTTTTTTTCTTTGTCTAATCCATTTTCAAAAAATAGATACTAAATTGGCTCAATTTTTTTTTTAATCCTTCAGTGGCCATAACACACAGTCATTGCGCGTTATCACCTGAGATAACACACAATGGTTGTGCGTTATCACTAATAACCGCATTTACCCGCATTAACAATCGTGTTTAAAGACGTGGCGCTGATGTGGTGTTGAGTTGGTGATAACGCACAACCATTGTGCGTTATCAGTCACAATGACGCACAACCATTGTGCGTTATTATTGCTGATAATGCACAATGACTGTGCGTTATCACGTTATAAACCCTACCGCCTCCTTCTTTTTTTCTTTTTTCTTTCTTCTTTATTCCCGTCGCCTCCTTTTTTCTTTGCTTCTTTCTTCCCACTGCCTCCTTTTTTTTCTATCTTCTTTCTTCTTTCTTCCCCGAAAATTTTCTTCATTCCCTACCGAAACACATCCAGTTCTTCTTTCTTTGTGTGCCGCTGCCGCTCTCGCTGTTCCGCCGCTGCCGCTGGTAAGTCATTTTCCTCTTCCTTTTATTTTCTTCCTTCGTTATCTTCTCTTCTTCTTACACTTTTGTATTTTATTTCAAAATTTATAGTAAAAATTTAGTTCAATTTTTGAAATGCAAGTTTAAATCGGTGAGGCTTTCCTTGGAGTACAAAGGTTGTTAGAGTTTTGGAGTGGAAAACGGTAGACAGAGCTTATCGGTACGAATGTGCATTTTTAATTTTCGGTAAGTTTTTATTTATTTAAATTATTTGGTGTATTATGTATTAATTTTAATTATTGTTTACTTGGGCTTGTTAATTGTTGTTTTTGAACTATTTTTATGAAATTTATTTGGATTATTTGTTAATTTGAATTAATTTATTTTTGTGAAACTGGGGTTTGGATTTATGTTTAAATTTGTCGTTATTGATAAATTTGTATAAATTTGATCATTTTATGTATATAGTTGTGTTTTGTATTGCAAAAGTGATTTTAAGGTGATGAATTATTTTGATGAATTTATCTTGATAATTAGGTAATCTTTTATACTTTACTTTATGATTATTTGAATTTTTTATTTATTTAGATAATTATTTTGCATCTTTCTTGTAAGTTTTTCAGTAGAGAAGATGGGGACTTGGAATTTGGGTTTTTCTCACGTGTTTATTTTTTTTTGTAATTAGTAGAACCAAAACTTGGAAATTTAGGGTTTAATAATTAATTGTATACCATTATCAATATGAGGACGTTTATTTAAATATATATGGACTAAACCCTAAAAACCCAAAATCATAATATTAAAATTATATAGCATAAATTATAAAAGCCTTAAAAACCCTAAAATTGATATTTTAAATATTAAACTCTAAAACTCTAAACTTTGTAACAGTAAACCCTAAAAACCCTAAAATTGATATTTTAAACATTAAACTGTCAAACTCTAAACTTTGTAATAGTAAACCCTAAAAACACTAAAATCTTAATATTAAAATCCTATTCTATACATTATAAAAACATTAAAAACCCTAAAATGTATATTTTAAACATTAAACCATAAAACTCTAAACATTGTAACAGTAAACCCTAAAAATCCTAAAATCTTAATATTTTAAACATTACACTGTAAAACTCTAAACTTTGTAACAGTAAACCCTAAAATTCATATTTTAAAAATTAAACCGTAAAACTCTAAACTTTGTAACAATAAACCCTAAAAACCCTAAAATTGATATTTTAAACATTAAACCGTAAAACTCTAAAATTTGTAACAGTAAACCCTAAAAACTCTAAAATCTTAACAATTTAAACGTTAAACCGCAAAACTCTAAACATTGTAACAGTAAACCCTAATAACCCTAAAATTGATGTTTTAAACATTAAACCGTAAAATTCTAGACTTGGTAACAGTAAACCCTAAAAATCCTAAAATTGATATTTTAAACAGTAAACCGTAAAACTCTAAAATTTGTAACAGTAAACCCTAAAAACCCTAAAATTTTAATATTTTAAACATTAACCGTAAATTATGAAAACATTAAAAACCCTAAAAACGCTAAACTTGTTATGTTAAAAATCATACAAACCCTAAAATCCTAAAATAATTGTACCATAAACAACACACCTTAAAGATTTTGGAATTATAATTTATTTAAAAATTTTTACTTTAATTTATAGATATTGACCGTAACTCAAACTGTAAATAATGTAGATGGAAGAAGTCCCAGCCCACGTGCATCTTGGTCCTATAGTCCCTGATGTTTTGACAAGACAGCACCAGCACCGATTCGGGTTGATATAGAGTGGGGACCATGAGACGTGTTTCTTTGATCTTCAGTGTAGGTGTTTCGGTGCAATCTATTCCAGTGTTACAATACGACTCCCCGTAGGTTGGTAGAGCTTATTGACGGGGACTAGTTTGGGGGGGGGGTGTTCAGATGTGGTTACATTAGGCTCGAACACGCTCTTATTATCGCATTAGTTAAGCGTTGGAGACTGGAGACTCACACATTTCACATGACTTGTGGTGAAGTCACAATAACCCTTCAAGAAGTATAGACATTATGGAGTTTAGGGATAGAGAGTTTGCCCGTTACCAGTCCCAGTTGGAGTGTACACTAGAAACAATATTGGATTGAGCTGATTGAGAGACTTCTTGGTGTACAGTTGTCTCTTAGTCACTTTTTTGGTTACAAGGTGAAGAAGGAACCCTTGGAAACTTAGATCTTGAGAGTGTTTACCGGTTCAGAGACCGATGATGACCTCATCTTGCGCGCTCATAGATTTATTTTTTTACTCCTTGGCGGTCATATGCTTCCCGATTTCTCAGAGAATTTGGTTCATGTGCGCTACCTCAGTTTATTAGATGATATTGATGTCATCAGAACATATAGCTGGGGTAATTGCGTACCTAAATTTTTATATAGGCAGTTGTGCACGGCAGCTTTAGGGGGTGCACGACAGATAGGGGGAGCCTTAGTCATAGTACGGATTTGGGCGTGGTTGCGTATAACTGTATTGCCGCCTTAGCTGATGACGGATGTTCAGGCCGACCATCTTGCTCCTCTTGGTGCTATATGGTGCACATCTTTTGACTGCAGCCAACTGCCCACTCACACCCTAGTTACATACAGGGACCAGTTAGATTTCATGCCATCTGATCAGGTTCGCTTTAAAATATTTTGTATTATTGCAAATAAAGAAAATTTTTTAAGCACTTAGGTTTATATTGATTTTGAATTTTGACTTTACAGTTTGTATGGCTCTTTTATCAAGACCGTGGTCTGGTTCCATATGACTTGTGGCAGGCAGAGGTTCCACTCATCTGTTATGAGATAGTAGAGTATCACTATCCCGGGCGTGTGATTCGTCAATTTGCACGGCATCAGCATATACCTAATACATGTGATGCTCGTCTTGATCTACATCGGATCCAGCTTAGAGGGAATGACCATAGTTACTGGGGGACACAGCATGCTAGCCATGTAGAGGCCTGGCATCAGTGGCGACTGCATGTTAGAGATGGCCCTGCCTTGGTATTTGAGGTCTTATCATACCTCAATGACGAGTACATAAGATGGTATCGAGGAATCACACGGGTGTACATCGGAAATCCAGCTAATCATGATACCCGTTCGGTTGGATACCAGCCTGTCGGGGTTGATAGACGGAAGATGGTACATTCTAAAAATCATTCTTTTTAATATTCTTATGCATTTCATTTATTTATGATGACTTCTAATGGTTAAATTTATTTATTTATTTATTTATTTTATTTAGACTTCCATGTTGTGGAGGTAGATGACATGGCTTCATGGTGATACAAGAACCACCTTCATCTCCGTTACAGATGGCTGTTTTTGCGAAGAAAGTGCAGACGATAATTCGGAGGTACATGGTATCTATTGGCGGTACTTTAGGCTGCACTCTATCACAACACGGTATCCAACAGACATTCCCAGTACAACCGTCGCGTCGCCGTCCTCGGGAGCATGTACCGGACCGGGGTGCTCGTGGAGTTAAGAGGAGCGCACGTAGACAGCCTGGTCGTGGAGCAGGAGGTGGATGCCATCCTTTTCCCGGAAGAGCCGGACATGTAGACCCCAGACACGTCGAGATGGAGAGAAGTGAGGGATCTAGAGAGGTGGAGAGATGTGAGGGATCTGGAAGTGGACACCCTCCTGTTGACCCATTTGACAGCCCAAACTTAGATATACCATATTTTAGTTTGGGTTTGACACAACCTTCCCAGTCACTTCCAGGTGGATCAGGGACATTGCGCGTGCCTCCCCCTCTTGGTTTAGTGTTTACCCAATTTCAGTCACCAGCCGGTACATCTTTAGGGTTTTTATCGTTTCGCGCACCTTCTCCTCCGGACACAGCCGGTTCATCTACACCGCATCAGCCTATATCGCAGGCATCTTCATCTGATGAAGAAGAGCGGACAGATGACACGGATGATATATATCATCTTGGATTCGGACATTGTGTTAGGAAAAAGACAACGAGGTTCATGTCGTCTGACTGGCCATAGTTGTAATTAGTATTTTGAAGTTTTCATTTTCTATTATGTGTAAATTAAATTTCAATATAGAGTATTCAATTTTATGTATATTATTGATTATTTTGTTTTATGTATATTATTTAATAATATGGTATTTTTTGTAATAAAAGTATTTCTACTACTTACTTCGGTTGTACATTTTACAATTTCAATTTGGTGTAAATAAAGGAAATAACCACATTCTACATTTTAACAATTTCAATTTGGTGTAAATAAAGGAAAAATAAGAACAAAAAAAATAACATTTTTTTACATTTTTCATAACGCACAGATGCTGTGCGTCATCTTGAGTGATAACGCATTGTTGTCGTGCGTTAACATTCAAGATAATGTACAACCATTGTGCTCTATCAAGATAACGCACTATTGTAATGCGTTATCATTGAAGATGATGCACAACAGTTGTGCGTTATCTTCAATAATTCAGCTCCTCAATAATTCACAAGGCCTTCAATAATTCAGCACCTGCAATGTGTTGTCATTTCATTCTATTACTTTTGTACCCTAAACCGACAATGCCATGTGAACGCATGTGAAATTGCAAGAGAAATAATTCACTCTCGGTACTTCACCTTTACACCTTTACATATTACACATACACACACTCTAAGAATGCTACTTCAGCCAAACCAACTTCTCAGTAAGTCCCCATTCATTCTTTTTTCAATTCACAAATTACTTAACTTCTTTACATTTCATCCTCCCTCATCCAGTTAAATCAATTTAAAATGGAAGCAATCCACCCTGTTGAGTGATGCTATATTGGGATTCTGAAATTGCAAGGGATTCATACGGTCCCTATTTTACTAGAGTAGTGCGGAAAAGTTAGACATTGCCAACGACCCGAATGATTTCACATAACAAATTGGTAAGGAAAATATTGAAATATCGATGTATGGATCCCAATCTCTGGCTTTTTCGAATGACAATGAGGGTGCCTTCATACTAAGAAGTGCATCGTATGTTTTACTTTAATTTATGTAGCATGAACAACGATGAAGAAATGCGGTATCTATGGACTATTTCACCTCACCACGTGAAGGAAGGGATTCATATTCTCGTTGAATTCGAGCAGATCCAGCAGCATAGTATTCCAATTACACATGACAGAAATACAACAAACATGACCAAACATATTACAGCGGTAATACAGATGGTTTCTGATGAACAATCTATGTTGTACACTACCGTCAATAATGACAACGATGAGGTTGATGAATCAGATAGAGATGATGTCGTTTCTAGTCAATCTAAATAAGATGATGACAATGACCCGGAAGAAGGAGAGTTACAAACTCCCCTAAACCCTGTAAATCCTGTAAACCCGATAACTGAAAACATAGTTCCCCAATGGGAGAACAGCCAATGGTTCAGCAGCACTAGGTATGACTACACACATTCTGGAGCATTCCTAGATATGGGCTCGGGTTCTCCTATAGATGACCTTTTAGAATCTGGTACCATACGGTTACTCGAT
Source organism: Catharanthus roseus (assembly GCA_028651295.1). NCBI lineage: Eukaryota > Viridiplantae > Streptophyta > Magnoliopsida > Gentianales > Apocynaceae > Catharanthus > Catharanthus roseus. The sequence continues at coordinate 31,883,050 of JAPQWS010000159.1, read as the reverse complement.
TGGAACAATTCCATGACTGACATACAGTTAGACATGAGATTCGTTGACAAAGTGCAGACAATAAATGCAGTTCATAAGTGGTCCATCAGTGTGAGACATGAATACCGAGTTATGAAAAGTAAAAATGATACATGGACCGCAAAATGTTACCATCACAGTGATGATAATTACTGTTCATGGTACATCCGTATAAAAAAGAAAGCAATGCACAGTTGATGGGAAATAACCAGATTCGTAAAAGAACACACACGCCTTGTCCAAATTGAACAAAACAAGCACATAAACTTATCTCAAAATTTATTTCAATGTCAATATCACACCCAGTTGCCAACGATCCTGAGATACCTGTGTCAAACATCATTCAAGAAGTACAGGTATTGTTTCAAAAGGGTTGTACTTACAAGCGGCATGGTATGCTCGAAAATTTGCCATAAAGAGGGTTTTTGGTAGCTGGGAGACAACCTTCAATATTTTACTGAAATACTTACAAGCTGTACAGGATTTTAAACCGGGGACTGTATACAAATTTTTGCATCACAGAACAAGTAATCCCCCTAATTATGTTTTCAAATTTGTTTTCTGGTGTTTCTCGCCATGTATAGATGGATTTTCATATTGTCGGTCGGTGATTTCTGTTGATGGAACACACCTAAGGGGACCATACAAGGGCGTGCTGTTAATTGCAAGTACATGGGATGCCAATAGTTACTTGTTCCCACTTGCTTCTTTGCAATTGTTGATAAAGAATCCTCCGAAAGTTGGAATTGGTTCCTTAAAAACCTGCGAGAATACATTATCAAAAATCGCCACGTATGCCTCATTTCTGATTGCCACAAAGGTATTTTCTCTGCTATTCAAAGTTAACCTTTATGGAAACCATCATTTGCAGTTTACCGGTTTTATTTACGCCACATTCGAGCAAATTTCAACAAGACTTTTAAGAGCACAAACCTAAAAAGCTTGATGTGGCAGGCCAGAACAGAATCAAAACAATGCAAATTTGACTGTCTAATGAAAGAGATTCAAGAAAGAAATGTGAATGCTTACATTTACTTGATGAAGTTGGACCTAGAGAAATGAACACTGTTGCATGATGGTGGGCACAGACACGGTATCATGACAACCAACATTTCTGAAGCACTTAACAGTGTTTTGAAGAAAGCTAGGGTCCTACCTTTAAAAGCCCTGGTTGAACTAATCTTCAACAAACTAGTTAAGTACTTTCACCAACACCGTGAAGAGGCTGAAAATTGTGTGCATCCATTTCCAACCAAAATTTTTTATTGTAATCTTGCGGATTGAAATGAAATCAAGAGAACATAAAGTTACCACTTACAATCAGCGAGAAGGAATATACATAGTCAAATCTCCGATCCGGGTTTCTGGTGCGGGCAACAATGTCTAAACATTGCGAATAAATAATAAATCATGTAGTTGCGGAAAATGGCAAACATATACATTGCCTTGTTCTCATTTTCTTGCAGTGTGTATAGAAAATGGGTCAAGAGCAGATACTTATGTGCCGGAGATATATTCGCGACAAACGTACAGAAGAACTTACCAAGCGAATTTTCATCCAATCTGGAATGAGAACTTTTGGAGGGACGTTCCTTTTAATTTAACATTTTATCCTCCAAACATGAAAAAAGAACAGGGTAGGAAACAGGACAACTGATTTCAGGGGGAAATGGATTATAGAAATCCGGATTTTCAATCAAGATGTGGCAGATGTCGCATGCCGGGATATAATAGAAAAAATTGTAATAACCCCGGACCGAGCAATGTATAAGTTTGCCACTTTCTTGAAATTGTTCTAATAGAACATGTTTCTATTAATTGAATTTTTCTTTCAATTTCTTCTAATTACAACATCATTGCTCTAAATTTTTACAATATCGTTAGTATTTCTTCTTCAAATAACTTGAGATGAAATGGTTAAAAGTTAAATATATTTTCCAAGAAAACGATATAAATATTATCATAATAAATACGATTAAAATAAGTTAAATATTATGTATAGAGTATTTTTAAATAAATTATACAATTATAAGTTTTGATAAAAATGTAAAGAAATGTTCATTTAAAAAAAAAAAGAAAAGAAAAGAAAACTGATGTGGTAGATAACGCATAACCAGTGTGCGTTATTGGTTGGTCATAACGCACAACGGTTGTGCGTTATCCGACACATCGGCGAATTACCGAATGCAGTGACGGAACTATGCACGGGCTCGGGTGGGCTCGAGCCCACCCGGGAATTTATTTTTTAAAAAATTTTTTTATAGTTTTTGCATTTAAGCCCCCCAAAATTTTTTTTTCAGTTTAGCCCCCACAAAATGTAGGGACTGATTTATAAAAAATAAAAAAAAAATTGAAAAAAAAAACCCTCGGCTGCTCCAGCAAAAACAACCAAATCAATTTCATTTTTTTCTTCTTCTCTCTCCCCGTCTCCGATCTCCTCCTCCCGCACCGGCGCACACAGCAGCACAGCCCCCACCCCGCTCCCGCTCCGCTCCCCCTCCCTCTGCGTGCGACAGACCTCCCTCCTCTTCTCTTCCTCCTTCTCCTTATCGGACTCCGAGCTTGGCTCTGCGTCGACGAGTCGCAGTAGCGACGGCGCCAGCAGCAGCAGCAAGCAACAACCGCGCGGCGGCAGGAAGAAGAAACGGCAGAAGTAAGCAGCAGTCTCTCATCAGCAAGCAGTGTCTAGCTTCACAACAATCTTGAACAAAAAAAAGTAAGTTTTCAAAAAAAGTTCCATTTCTATGATTTTTTAGTTTGAGTGCTAAATTTTTTTTTTTGGTAAATAGATTTTTGAGTGCTAAAATTTTTATGTTGTTATTTTATAGTGAAAAAATTGTCTAGGGTTTGTTTGGTAAAAATATGATTATTATGTAATTTATAGACTAATTAATTATTATGTTATACATGAAATGTGTTGAATTGTGAATTTAAAATATTTGAATATTATATAGGATTTTACTATGGAGAAATTTATTGGAAAATGGAAGAAGGGTCCTAAACCGGTTGAAGAAAAATCAGCTAATAAAGGAAATGTTAATATTGAAGATCGTGGGAAAAAGCCTCGGGTAGGGGTAGAGTTTTCGGATTTTGAAATTATTGGTGATCCAGGATTGCGTAAACCAATTGATAGTTATCCTTATGAAATTAGAGATGAATTAAGGAGACTTTATGTGGCTAAAGGGCCAACTCAACCATGTGATCATAAATTTCTGCACACTGATTTTGGTGAAATTAGAAGATCGTTTCAGAAGCAATGATTTAAAGATTTTACTTGGTTAGAGTACAGTGTACATAAAGATGCAGCATTTTGTTTCTGTTGTTATTTGTTTGGTAAAAGTCAAAATCACAAACATGGTGATGATATATTTACAGAAGTTGGTTTTAAAAATTGGAAACGTGCGAAAGAAAAATTTAGAAACCATGAAGGTGCTCCAAATAGTCCTCACTCTAGTGCCGTAATTGAGTTGTTGGGTTTCAAAAATCAAAGACAAAATGTGGAATACGTTTTATCGAAACAAAGTAGTCAAACTGAGATTGACTATCGTGCACGACTGACTGCTGTTGTAAAAGTTATTCGATTTTTATTAAGTCAGGGTTTAGCTTTCCGTGGAAATGATGAGTCCATAAATTCAATCCGACGAGGTAATTTTCTTGAATTAAAAAAATGGTATTGTGAGGAATCGGAAGAAGTAAATAAGGTCATGAATTTGAATGCTCCCGGAAATAATCAGTTGACTTCTCATGAAATTCAAAAAGAAATTGTTAATGCTTGTGCAACAGAAGTGAGGCAAGCTATTATCAATAAGATTGGTGACAGGTTTTTTTCTCTTTTGGTTGATGAGGCTCGAGATAGCTCTGTGAAGGAGCAATTGTCTATAGTTTTGAGATTTGTTAATGATAATGGAGAAGTGGTCGAGCGTTTTCTTGGAGTGGTACACGTCAGTGACACTTCTGCACGGACTTTGAAAAATAGTATTGATGATTTCTTTGCAATAAATGGATTATCAATTTCACAGCTCAGAGGTCAAGGTTATGATGGGGCGTCTAATATGCGTGGCGAGCTTAATGGATTGAAACAAAAAATTTTAGATGAAAATAAGTAAGCATATTATATTCATTGCTTTGCTCACCAACTTCAATTAGTGCTTGTGGCTACTTCAAAGAAAAATGCTCACGTGTGTAGTTTTTTTTGAGTACCTTGCTTTGAGATTGTAAACATTGTTGGAGCTTCATGTAAAAGAAAGGATGCTCTTCTCGCAAAAGCGAGTATGATGATCTTGTAAAAAGTCTAGAAAGTGGAGAAATTGCTACAGGAAAGGGCAAAAATCAGGAAACAAGTTTAGCTCGGCCAAGTGACACTCATTGGGGCTCTCACTTCAAAACAATAACTCGGATTTTGCATATGTGGGATGCAGTGACACATGTGCTTGAAACTATATATGAAGACGCTGATGAGATCAATAGTCGAGGCATTGCTCGAGGTTTGATTGATAAAATGTGGCAGTTTGAATTTGTATTCATTGCTCAAATAATGGTAAATGTATTGGCAAAAATAAATACATTGTCAATGTGCTTGCAACAAAGGAGTAAAAACATAGTCACTGCTGTCCGGATGATTAAGACAATAAAGGAAGATTTGAAAAAGTACAGAAATGATGATGATTGTTGGGAGGAGTTATTGGGTGTTGTTACTGCATTTTGTGTCAAACATGATATTTTCGTGCCGAACATGCAAGATCCTTTACCAGGCCGAGCTAGATTATACAGGAGTGTGGATGGGCAGCCAAAGACTTACTACCATTTTTTTCGTCGAGACATCTTTTTTGAGGTAATTAATTTCATTGTTTTTTTAACTTATTACCTAATACTCAATTATTTGTAATATTATAAATTATTAACTGTTCTTTTCTCTATTTAATGTTAGGTACTTGATTTTATAGTCAAAGAAATGGATGATCGTTTTACGGAGTCAACTTCAGAGCTACTTATTTGCATATCATGCCTTGATCCCAGAGATTCCTTTGTGCATTTTGATCGGGGTCAGTTACTCCGTCTATCTGAGTTCCATTCAGATGATTTTTCTATCTCTGATAAGTTTGAGCTTAAAGCACAACTTGATACATATATCTCTTACATGAGATCAAGTGATGGGGTAGCTTTCTCCGGCCCTTACTCGACATTGGAGAACTCGCAAAGAAGATGGTTGAGATGAATATTCACAAGTTTTTTACTTTAGTTTATCGACTAATTGAGTTGGCTTTAGTCTTGCCTGTTGCTTCAGCGACCGTTGAAAGATCGTTTTCTGCTATGAGAACGATTAAGAATGATTTACGCAATAGGATGGGAGATGAGTTTCTCAACGACAGTTTGGTTTGCTATGTGGAGCAAGAGATTTTTAAGAGTATTGAAAATGAAGACATCTTGCAGCGGTTTCAAAATATGCAAACTCGAAGAATAAAATTGCCATCTTAATCATTTCATTCACATGTAAAACTCTATTTTAAATCATTTTTCAGTAGTCATTTCTTTTTCATTCTTTGCATTGGGATGAATGTTATTTGTTTTTATATTAATCTTCTAATGTTCTAAATCAATTGCAGGTCATATTGGATTTCGTCTTCTGATCGTGTTTATCTCATCTGTTATCTCAAGATTTTGATCAAGATGCTCAGCTTTGATAGAGGTATTTATCCCGTGAGTGATGGGTAATCATTCCTCGTGAATGATGGGTGATCACTCCTCATTGGTAATGGGCGATTACCTATTCTTTTGTTTTATTATATGTAGTATTAGAATTTGTAATGTTTATCCCGTGAGTGATGGGTGATCACTCCTCATTGGTAATGGGCGATTACCTATTCTTTTGCTATATTATATGTAAATTTGGAATTGTTTGAGTGTTTTTTGTACATGGAATGTATCATTTTATAGACGAAATTCTGGCAAAATTTTTTTTCCTCCAGCCCCCCCAATCATATTGTTCTGGTTCCGTCCCTGACCGAATGTAAGCGTAATTAGATGATAATGCACAATGGTTGTGCGTAATTATAATGATGATGCAGAATAAAGATAAAAAAAAAGTTGGGCTACTTTAGTAGCCAAATTTGATGGATGATCTATATAAAGAAAAAAACCCATTCTTTGAAGAGAATTATAACTCCCAAAACTCAATTCTAATTAGGCTCTGACTCTGTAATGATAAAACTCCTTTTCTTCTAGGGTTTTACTACCTCTTTTACTTGATGCTTATAAATAAGACATTATAAAAATACATAAATAAAAAAATTGATCTTTGAATATCTATATCTTCTCTTTCTCTTATTCTTTTTATTCTCCTACTCTTATTTTACATTTATATTATTATTCCAAACGAATTATATCATGGTCATCAAATTTATAATTTTTACAACATTTTCTTACTTTCTTCTTCTTCTCCTCTCCCTTCCCTTTTCCCGGTGCAACTTCTTCCCTTTTCCAAGCCAACTCTCTCACCCTCTCTCTCTCTCTCTCTCTCGCATATTTTATAACCTATTTGTCATTGAAGATTTTTATTTTTAGGAAAATCTCATAAGCCATCAATGTTACCTTTCCTCCCTCAATTCTTTGAAAAAAACTATGATATATAGAAATTACATTCTCCCCCCCCTCCCCCCCCAAAAATCCCTTCCCGTATACATTCTTAACATAGCATTTCCGTTGTTCAAAAAAAGAAAAAGGAAGAAAGGAAACGGACTTCTGATTCCAGCTCCGACAAAACTAATGTTTTCAAAAGAAAAAAAAACCTCCGATAAAACTAATACTATAGGTTTCATTAATTATACCAAAGCAGCATCAAAATCCGAGATATCATTTGTTCAAAAAAAAAAAAAAAAAAATCGAGATATCATCACAAAATCAGCTAAGCATGGAGGCCAAAATGATGCTACAGTCCCACCCCTTCCTTAGAATGGTATCAATATGCATGCTATAAATTTATAAAATGGATTCTATAATTACTTGGGAAGCCCACACAAAAGGCAAATTGGAAATAATAATAATAATAATAATAATAATAATAATAATAATAATAATAATAATAATAATAATAATAATAATAATAATAATAATAATAATAATAACAAGGCAATCTGCCCCTTTTTTTTTTTGTTTTTGGAAAAAAATTAATTAAAGAGTATTTTTTTCCCCCTAAAAGGTAGAGCTTAGGATTAAAGTTTCTTTATACGTACGATTGTTGCTCCACTCCAAAACTTTATTAAACTCCTTTTCTTTTTTCTAAAAAAAAAAAAAAAACTCCTTTTCTTTTTCCTTTTTTTAATCATTTGAGTGTTAAGATGTGCATTATTAGATTAGATGGTCCCTCAGGAATTATTCTCCATCACCACCTTTTACTGTTTACATAATATATATATATATTCAACTTATTTATTACATAAAAAAGTCTTGAGCTCAGAAAACTAATACATTTTCGGAGAAATGTGTCCGTGGCTCTAACTAGAATTGTCTCACTCAAAATTATATAATACATTTTTAATATATGCTTTATTACTTTTTAAATTTTTGGCCTAAAATGATCTGTATATTAGCTTTAAAGAATCCAATAAGTATTTACTATTTGATAAATCGACAAAATACTCATGATTAATTTATGTTTCACCAATTAAGAACATTATTTATTTTTATTAGTTACTTATATTTAATAATTTTTTTAAAATGTTAAAAATATCCTTACACCACGATGGAGATGGGTGATTTTCGAACATTTTGTTCACATGCCACTCATATAGTCTTTTTAATAGGACGGTAAACGAGACGGGTCGTACCCGTGTCCGCACTGATTTATACCCATTTATAGCGAGTAAGGTTAAAATTTTATACCCGAAGATCCGTATCCGTACTGGTATAAATTCTATTAAATCGGTCTGAGTAGAGTATGATGATATCCAGACCTGTATACCCGTGAATATAAAATAATAATATATTTATATATATTTATATATTATATTATATTAATACATAATTTATAAATTTTATATGATATTATTTCTCTCAAATCTCACCTCATTCTCACTCTTCTTTACCTCACTCTCAATCTCACCTCGCTCTTCACTTTAGCCTCAAATCATCTCCTACATTTTGTTATTGAAAACAGATATAGAGTACTTAAATATGGAAATTTTGATACTCATTCTAATAATCTATATTGACTTACATAAAGACTCTCCTTTTATGATGATTTTTACAAAATTTGTCTTTAACAGAACATCTTCAATCAATGTTGTCACAAAAAAAGATCCACCCATTCACAACTCATTGTCAAGTTAAATTAGAATTAGAAATATAGGGACAAGTTCTATACATCGCATAGTTTTCTAGATAGTTTAACTAAGTTCTTGAAGTTTAAAGTTGTACATTGCCCCAAAAGATATGTCCAACATCCATTTAAATATTTTAGATTTTCTTTTGAAAAGAAATTTTTATCTACATTAGTATAAATGTTGAATTATTCATGAGAATAAAAAGAATATTTTAAATGAGAAAGCACTCTATTATTGAGAGAGAGAGAGAGAGAGAGAGAGAGAGAGAGAGAGAGAGAGAGAGAGAGAGAGAGAGAGAGAGAGAGAGAGAGAGAGAGAGAGAGAGAGAGAGAGAGAGAGAGGATTTTTCCATTTTTCACTTTTGGATAGTTTCTTCGTAATTGTCCTGTTAACAAACTAGTTTTGTAGTTGGAGTTGAATCTTGCCAAATAATTGGACTCGTGTCAATTGTGAAGCCACAGCATGATCTTTCTTTTTATCATAAATTATTGTACTTGTAATCTTGCCTTTAAGCTGTCTCCAAATGCTCTGATTAATATATTGTATTTAATTAGAACTTTTGTTTTTATTGGATTAATATAATGTGAGGATTTTGTGTATACTTGAGCTTTTAATAATTTGAATTAAAAATGTTAAATGATTGTATTTGTTGAAAGTGATGTTGAGGAAATTTGTTAAAATTTTTATTTTAAAGTTATACATTGTTTTATATATATATTTTTTTTGTTTAACAGGAAAAAATAAAAATATCATACACGTACGGATATATTCAAACCCTACCCTAAACCCTGGAGGGTCAGGTCTGGGCTTAGATCTGGATTCATGTTTCATTATAAGGGTATGACTCTAGGTTTGGGAGTACCCAGAGGGGTTGGATCCATTTACACCTCTACTTTTTAATAAGGACAAAATAATCCAGTAACTATTCAAGCCAAACTGAGAATTAAAAAAAGAGAAGGGACTTAATTAAAATTTTGACATTCCTTTCTCTTCTCCCCGTTCCCCCACCCTGATCCCTTCCACGACAGCCCAGAAAAGCAGCTGGCCGCGCCTGTCGGTGCACTTGAAGTCGCCGAAACTCCAGAATTTCCGCCGCTGTTCATCAACCCGTTCAGAATTTCCTTTGTTTTACAACTCTTTCCTTAGACCTTCACTTGCAAATTAAACTTCCAAAATACTAATTTAGAGGGTATATGTAGAACTCTTTCTTTTTTTTTTTTTTGAAGGGAGGGTATATATAAAACTTACATTTGCAATTGAATTAAGAAGTACGGAATAAGATGTGTCATAAGCTGCATACAAGAAATTCGGGTAAATGGTGGGAAGGTAAAAAATGGTAAAATACATCCATTCTCCCATCATTTTTTCTGAATTCTCACTTATACGCAAAAAGAAGTCCAAAGCCACCATTATCGTTTTTCTTCCTGGATGGTGGAACTGCTACAGAATTCTTGCGGCTGGAAGTAGTGGTGTTTGGACTTATCTTCCACCTTGTCAAGATTGGATCAGGTTCCAAGAGTTGGCCTTTCTTCTGTAATCCCCTATGAATTCAGTCCAGCAATCCCTTCTCCTCCGCACCTATGCCGGAAATCTTGGGAGTCGTGGTCGGTTAGGCGAACAGGCGTGGCCAGCTTGCATGCCGGGGTACGGGGTCGTGGTGGGGGAAGAGGGAGAAGAAAAAAAAAAAGGAATGTCAAAATTATAATTAAGTCCCTTCTTTCTTTTCTTTTTTTTTTTTTTTTGAATATTGTTTGAATAGTTACATGACTATTTTGCGCTTATTAAAAAGGCACATGAGCGGCATATGATTAAAAGTGGTCAGAAACTACTAACCTCTGCCTTGTAAGTTAAAAAAGTTATTAGGAATAAGTGACTAATAAAATAAATAGTATTTTCAGTTGACGAAATATAAATTAGTCACGAATTTTTTTTACTAATTTCTCTTACAAATAGTGAATTCCTAAACACATACGCCCGCTCAGACTTCTACTTTGCCCACATTCAACGGCTAGTCAAATTCCAATCAACAAATGAACCACACCTAGTGCAAAGAAAAAATGTTGATAATGTCATGTAGGAAGAAACAACTCCCAAACCTCCCTAATCATCGAACAATCTCTTAACACATTCAACGAGTCCTCAACTGAACATCCACACACTTCACATCCTGACCTTTTCACCAAGTCTATGCGGTACAAATTATCTCCTTTCTTCATTTCTCTATTACACTTCCTATGATACGTTATGAGTTATTGCTCAATTCACTATTGTAATAAGGATAAAAATATATATTCATGAGTGTCTTAACGATGATTACTTCACACACACACACACACACACACACACATATATATATATATATTGGAGTGACTCGAGTGTGAATTGAACTCAAATTGTCTATTTTCTGATTCGGTGGTAAAGTACACTGACCCCAAACTCCATGGGCCTTTTACAATAAACTCTAGAAAAAATTACCGTGAAAATAAAATAGAAAAAGTTTGATGTGGTGTGTGTGACAAGTATGAGAAATTTCGCAATAATTTGTATTTCCTTTGGTCTCTCAGAGTGCATTTAACACTTGAAACTCGTGTTGTTTGGTGAGGTCTCGTGACAGTCTTTATCTCTAACAAACTTCATGAGAAAACGTCGTTTTTAGTTGATTGGGTGACACTGACTCAATTTTTTATTTTATCATTGCGTCTGCCTTTGAAGAGGTCAATGTGCATATAGATTTTATTTTATTTTATTTATTTATTTTAGATGACCTACTAAATTGTTTGTGAGAATAAATGTGAGTCTTAAAACTGATATTTGAGATGTGATATAGTAACCACTCTCAACTAGTTTTGTCCTCGAACTTTAAAATTTTAATTCCTCACTCTGAAATTAGAATAACACATTAGTAGATGTCCTTCCATTAGCTATAAATTTGTGTATTTAGGGAATGTTTTAATCATAAAATAGAATGCAATTTTTTTTTTTTTAATTTCATTTTTTAATAAAAAATAAAGTTTTATGAAATATGAAGAAAAAAATCTTAAACGCAAACAGATTTTCAATTCAAAACTTTTAAGGTAGACCTGGCCAAATATTAACCGAAACCGTTAAATCGAATCGGCGGTTATGATTTTCAAGATTCCGGTTCTGGATATGGTTCTTATTTGGAACTAGAACCAGAACCAGAACCGTTTTTTTTTAAATGAGAGAACTGGATCCGTCTATTCTAAAGGTTTCAATTAAAAATTAAAAATAAAAATTTAAATATATATTTTTAATATTCAAATTCATCTATCATTGAAATTTAAGCTCATACCTCATACCGACGGTTCTAATTTCGTGATTATACAATTCAGTTTCATAATTTTATGATTTCCGCATGGTTTTACAGTTCCAACTATTCGAAATAACTGTTTCAGTTTGGCGATTTTACGGTTCCGATTTCAAATCGTAGTATTCGGTTTTCATTATTTTGCGGTTTTGATTTCATGGTTTCGGTTAGAAAACTTTTTAATTCGGTTCTAGTTTTTTGATTTAACGGTTCCGTTGCGGTTCTAGTTTTTCGAATTAACGGTTCTGGTTTACTGGTTTTATGATTCTGATTTTTCACAGTTTTGCAGTTCAAGTTTTCGATTTCATAGTTTCAGTTTGGCGGTTTTGCGATTATGATTTTTTTTATGGTTATGCGGTTCAAGTTTTCCGGTTTAACAATTCTAGCTATGCAATTCTAGTTTTTTGAACTAACGGTTCGGGCTTACCGATTTTACAATTGCGATTCCACAATTATGGTACTCCAATTTTCACGGTTTCGCGATTCAGGTATTCTGATTTTACAGTTTGGGTTTGGTGGTTTTTCGATTATGGTTTTCACAATTTTGCTGTTTAAGTTTTCTGATTTTACGGTTTCGATTTGGCGATTTTTCGATTATGGTTTTTGCAATTCAGGTTTGTCAATTTCACGGTTTCGATTTTGTGGTTTTTCGATTAGGGTTTTCACGTTTCGCGATTCAGGTTTTTCTACTACACAGTTTCGGTTTGGTGGTTTTCAAATTTCATGGTTTCAGTTTGTGGTTCTAGTTTTTCAAATTAACGGTTATGGTTTGCCGGTTTTACGACTTTGATTTCATGGTTTTATAGTTCTGGTATTCTGATTTACGGTTTCAATTTGATGGCTTTCCATTATGGTTTTCACGGTTACACGGTTTAGATTTCCGATTTCATGATTCCAGTTATGCAGTTCTAGTTTTTTGAACTAACGGTTTAGGTTTACTGATTTAACGTTTCTTATGTGATAATTGTGGTACTTCGATTTTCACGGTTTTGCAATTCATTCCTTTTGATTTCACTGCTTTAGTTTCACAGTTTTTGGATTATGATTTTCATAATTTTACAATTCAGGCTTTCTGATTTTACGATTTCGCTTTGGTAGTTTTTCGATTATGGTTTTTACGGTTTTGTAGTTTAGGTTTTTTGATTTCAAGTTTTGCTTTGTGATTTTTTGATTTTGGTTTTCACGGTTTTGCGATTCAAGTTTTTCAATTTTACCATTTTTGGTTTGGCAGTTTTTTGATTTCATGGTTTTGGTTTTTTGGTTCTAGTTTTTCAGATTAATGGGCATGGTTTACCGGTTTTACGATTTTGATTTCACCATTTTGTGGTTCTAGTATTATAATTCATGGTTTTAGTTTGACAATTTTTCGATTATGGTTTTTACGGTTTTGCGATTTAGGTCATTCGATTTCACAATTTCGGTTTGGGATTTTTTTCGATTCTAGTTTTTTTCTACTTCACGGTTCTCGTTTTTTTGGTTCTAATTTTTTCGATTACCCATTTTCATTTTAATAATGATATTTAAATAAAATACATGTGATAATATGATTTCAAAGAATAATAAATAAATTTTCCATTAAAAAGGAATAATAATAAAATATAAGAATTGTAATTTTCAAAAAATGAATAATATTATGATATTACCTAAGATTAGTAACTATAGTATATAAAATATAAATCAATAATGGTGTGCCAAAAAATAGTAAATAAATAAATGCTAATTTGATTCTAACAAATATAGGAGGTTGTAATCCAATCGAAAAACCTTGGGGTGGGGGGTTGAGGGGGGGGGGTTGAATAAGGTTTTTCAGGTAGTTAAAAAGTTTTACAAAGCTAAAATATAGAACCTTTGATTTTGTTTGAAGAAAAATTCTAAAACTCTTTTAATAAAATTCCTAACCAAACAAAATCTCTTTTAGAAAATATGTTCAAACAATAAACATAAAAGCAACTATCAAAAACACAAAGAGAAGAACAAAGTATTTATAGTGGTTCACTTTCTCAATAGAGATACATCCAATACCTTGAGACTTAACTCAAGGATTTCACAACCTCCACTAATCATAAGTTTATTACAGAGCAACACAATGAGGATCACCCTTCAAGGGTTTTTGTACATGAACCTCAATGATCACAAATCAATACAAAAAACAAAGTATCAAAGGATCATCCAGAGGATTTTTACAAAATCTTTGATCACAATATAAGATGAGAGAGTAGAGATGGAACAATATTACCAAAGAAGTTTAAAAAGAATATGATATGACTTTGTGAAATACTTCCACAAGCTTCCTTTCTTCCACTTTGAAGAATGATCAATAGATGTAGCACCAAGAAGTTTTACTTTTGAATTTGATAAAAAAAGTAAAAATGTACTCTCTAATGCTCTTAAATATGCTCTTAAAAAACTTCTTCAACAACTCTTCATTTATGGCTGATCAATAGCCCTTTTATATGTGAAGGTAAAAAAAACTAATTGTTACTGTCAGCATCAACGACATTTTGTTTTCTTACAGTAAAAATAGAAACTTGACGACTGGTTTTGAAAATGGACGTCCAATTTCTTAAAGAACAGAAAATCAGATGACCGAGCATTTTTATGGATTCAAGTCTAGCAACCGGAGCAAATGTTTCATCAAAATCTATGCCCTCTTCTTGATTGAATCGTTGGGCAACAAGTCTAGCTTTGTTTCTTATAACTTCTTCGGATTCATTTAGTTTGTTTCTAAAAACTCATTTTGTACCAATAGTGGGAAGATCACGAGGTCTTGGGACTAAAGTCTAAACTTTGTTTCTTTCAAATTGATTTAGTTTCTCTTGCATTGCAATAATCCAAAACTCATCACATAAAGCATCATCTATAAACTTAGGTTCAATTTAAGATAATAAAGCAAAGTTATCAATGTAATACCTCCTCGTTCTTACCCCTTGTGATGCATCACCAATGATTTCATTCTTGGAGTGTCCCTTTGGATATATCACATCTTGAGGAAGATTTTGAGTTTCTTGATCATTTTCTTGTTTCTCCTCAATCTCCTCTTCTTCCTTTGCATGTTCTTCCATAGTTTGAGTGTGCAATGGTTGGTTGCTCAAAGAATTTTCTATATCATCATCATTTTTCTTTTTAAAAATGTTAGATTCATCAAAGTTCACATGAATTAATTCTTCAACACATAAGGTTCTTTTATTGTAAATCCTATAAGCTTTCTTGTTTGAAGAGTAACTAAGAAAAATTCCCTCATCGGATTTTCTATCAAACTTTCCAAGGTTGTCCTTGGTGTTTTAAAATAAAACATCTACATCCAAAAACTTTGAAATAGCCAATTGAGGGAGTTTTGTGAAAAATAAGTTCAAGAGGAGTTTTCTTCAAATATGGTCTCAAGAGTACACGATTCATCACGTAGCAAGCGGTGTTAACAGCCTCAGCCCAAAAATATTTTGGTACGGAGTTTTCACAAAGCATTGGTCTTGCCATTTCTTTTAAAGTGCGGGTTTTTCTCCCCACAACACCATTGTTGTGGGGTTTTAGCGGCTGAAAAATTGTGTGTAATACCAAAATCATCACATAGTTTTGTAAAATCTTGATTTTTAAATTCCCTCCTATTATCACTTCTCATAGCGATCAATTTACAATCAAGGGAGGTTTGAACTCTTTTGAAAAGTTTGACAAACTCTTGAAATGCCTTATCCTTTTGGCTTCAAAATAATGTCCAAGTGAATCTTGAAAAATCATCCACTATGACAAAAGCATATCTCTTACCACCAAGACTAGTGGTCCTCATTGGTCCAAATAAATCCAGATGAATGAGTTCTAAGGTTTTGAAGTAGAAATCATCTTCTTTGGTTTAAAAGAGGTTTTAACTTGTTTTCTAAATTGGCAAGCATCACAAAGTTTAGTTTTCTAAAAATGTAGTTTTGGTAATCCTCTAACAAGCTCTTTTGAAGAAAGATGGTTTAGTAAATCCATGTAACATGGCCAAGCCTTCTATGCCATAAAAATGCATCATTATCATGAACTGAGAGACACTTTAAGTTTTGAGAAATAAGATCTTCAAGATGAAAAACATAGACATTCCACTTCTTTTTGCAACAAAAATTGTTTGTTTACAAGCTTATCAATGATAGAAAAAAAAATTGCTTTCAAAAGCAACTTTCCAACCATTATCACATAATTGACTAATATTAACCAATTGTACTTTAAACTATCAATTAAGAAAACTTGCTTAATTAAAGAAGAAGAACCGTTATCGATGTTACCTATACCAATGATTTTTCCTTTCTTCTTGTTTCCTAAAGTGACAAAGCCACTTTTGGTTTCTTTGAGCTCATAAGAGATGCATTGCCGGTCATGTGTCTTGAGCATCCACTATTCAAGTACCATTTACTTGGGCTTGGTTTGTGTTCCTACAATAAAAGAAATAGGGATGAATTTTGGTACCAATATTCTTTTGGGTCCATGAATGTTAGTTGGCTTTTCTTTTACTTTCCAAATAGTTTCTACTCCCATTTCAATCTTTCTTTTTATAAAATATTTTGTGGCCCTATGACTATTCTTTTCAAAATATTTGCAACAAAGATGTGAAAAAGATGAAGAAGCTTTTACAAAGCGAGTTTGGTTTGAAAAAGTATTGGAGTGATTATATCCAATATCGTTTTCGTCAAATGGTGATCTTTGTGAACCAAGAAATTTTTCAAAATTTTCTTTTCCTCATGTAAATTTTTCAATACATATGGTGAGATCATTCACCTTTTTCTTCAAATCATTGTAATTAACCATATATTTGTCAAGAGAATGAATATTTTCACAAACATTTTTGTTTTCTAAACTAAGTTTTTGAAATTCTTTGTTTGAGAAATCCTTTTCATTTTTCAAAACTTCTAAAGATTCAAGAAGAGTTTTGTTTTCACAAACAAGTTCTGAATTTTTATTTAATAAATGATCAATCTTGTTTTTCAACTCGTTGTTTCTTTTGGAAACCTTTTTGAACTCATCAAACATTTCAATAAGAATGGAATTAGGATCATCATCATCATCATCATCATCAATAAAACTAGAAAGGTTGGAAGGTGAAGATTGTACCTCACTTTCTAATGCCATGAAGCATATGTTAGCTTTTTTTTCTCCTTCACTTTCACTTGAGTCTTGATCGAAGCTTCTATTAGGCCTTCTTAATTGCTTCAAGCTTTGCCTCCGATGCTCCTTTTTCCTTTTCTATGGCTTTTGGGTAATCGGCTACAAGATAATCGGTGCTATTGCATTCAAAGCACCTAGCCTTGAAGAGTGTGGAACTTTGTCCTCCTATCATGAATGGAGGTTTCTTTCCTCTTTTGTTGAAACCTTTCTTGCAAAACTTTTTGAATATTCGAACCACCAAAGCCATATCTTAATCTTCATCACTTTCATCCTCATTGTTGGATGAATTTGCTTGCTCTTCCTCATTTACTTTGAGTATCACACCTTTTCTTCCCTTGTCTTCTTCTTCCATTTCATTTAATTTCTTTATCTTCATCTCATAGATAAGAAGGGATCCTATGAGCTTTTCAACAGAAAGAAGTCTCAAATCTTTGGATTCTTCTATGGCAAGAGTTTTTGGTTGCCGTGCCTTTGGAAGTGAGTCTAGAACTTTTCTATTTATCTCCCCCTTGTGTATTCTTTCCCATATGCCTTTAGCCTATTTGTGATGTTGGTAAACCTTGTGAACATGTCACTAATGCTTTTATTTTACTTCATCATGAATAATTTATAGTCTCTCACCAATATGGCTAATTTTGATTCTTACTTGATTTATGCCTTCATGAGTGATTTCTAGTAATTTTCACAGTTCATGAGCCGAATTGCATCCGCTCACTCTATTATACTCATTTATATCTAAAGCACAACTTAATATATTCATGACTTGAAAATTGAGAGTCATCTTTCTTGAGTCAAATTCGTCGAATTCTTCAACCTTCTTGACTCTTCCATCCTTTTGGAGAACAAAATGTCCATTTTCTACAATACTCCAAAGATCAAAGTTAATAGAGAAAATATATATTTTAATCATTGACTTCCAAAAAGTATAATTAGTGCCACTAAAAAGAGGAGGTCTATTTGTACAAGATCCTTCTACATACGGTAAGTTTGAAATACTAGTCATGTTATAGCTTCTTAGGATGTTAAGCCTTCTGAAAGAGGACCCGCTCTGATACCAATTAAAAAACCTTAGAGGAGAGGAGGGGGGAAGGGGAGGAGTGAATAAGGTTTTTCGGGTAATTAAAGAAGTTTGCAAAGCTAAAATATTGAACCTTCGATTTTGTTTGAAGAATAATTCCAAAACTCTTTTTAATAAAATTCCTAACCAAACAAAATCTCTTTTAGAAAATATGTTCAAACAATAAACATAAAAGCAACTATCAAAAACACAAAGAGAAGAACAAAGTATTTATAGTGGTTTACTCTCTCAATGGAGCTACATCTACTACCTTGAGACTTAACACAAGGATTTCACAATCTCTACTAATCCTAAGTTTATTACAGAGCACCACAATTAGGATCACCCTTCAAGAGTTTTCTCACATGAACCTCAATGATCACAAATCAATACCAAAAACAATGTATCAAAAGATCACCTAAAGGATTTTCACAAAACCTTTGATCACAATATAAGATGAGAGAGTAGTGATGGGACAATGTTACCAAAGAAGCTTGAAAAGAATATGATACAACTTTGTGAAATACTTCTACAAGCTTCCTTTCTTCCACTTTGAAGAATGATTAATAGATGTAGCACCAAGAAGTTTTACTTTTGAATTTGATAAAAAAAAAGTGAAAATGTACTCTTTAATGCTCTTAAATGTGTTCTTACAACTTCTTCAACAGCTCTCCATTTATGGTTGATCAATATCTCTTTTATATGTGAAGGTAAAAATACTAGCCGTTACTGTCAACATCAATGGTCATTTTCTTTTTTACAGTAAAAACAGAAACTGGACGACCGATTTTTAAAATGGACGTCCGATTTTCTTAAAGAACAGACCGATTTTTTATGATATTAAAAAATTTCAGATGTTCGATTTAAAAATTGGATGACCGGTTTTCCTGTTAGAACTTGACAAATATTGTAAAACACAGATTTTCTTTCATTTTTAAAATATGTATTCTTATTGCAAAAGCTTATAAAATATAATAACTTTAAATCCTGAAGGCTTTATCAAGAACACTTAGTTTTTTCAAAGATAATCTTAAAAAAAAAAATAAAAAAATATTCTTCTAAGATGTTAAAATAAATAATCAAAACTTTAAAGAAACAAGTTATGGAGTTTTACATATATACCTTATAGAGCTATCCTTAAGCATTCTTCTTGTCTTCAAGGTCTTTTCACTTGATCACTTCATCTTCATTAAGTCTTGTAATCTTGAGTGAGAGACTCCTTTTGTGTTTCTTTTGTTCTTCTTACAAAACTACTTCTATTATCACAAAGCACAAGTTAATCATAATTAAAATACTTAAACAAATATTCCCTTAGGGCTTACACCAACTAATATAATATAATTAATATAATATAAGTAATTTACTTTTATAAAATGATCCCATTCCCAAGTATGTGGAAATACTGGAAAGATTTTTGCAAAATAAATCGAATGAGACTAATTAAGTTTCAAAGAGATGTTCCAAATAGGTGGAATTTCACAAACGATATGTTAAACAAATATTACAAAGATTTATTGTGTTTATTTTTTCAACAACAATCCCAATTTTGAGTTAGTTTATTTTCAAACCAATGGATTGTATGCAAAATTATTTTAGATCTTTTGAAACTTTTTAACACTATGATAGACTTATCGTTTGGTGTTTATTATTCAACTGCAAATCTAGTTGTACTTGAGTATGCTAATATTTCTGAAGTTATTTCTTAATGGAAAAATGATGAAAGCCTAAAGTTAGCTGTAATAGCAATTCAGGAAAAATATGGTTAAATAGTTTTATGACATTCCGATGCTATATCTTATTGCTTTTGTTTTAGATCCTCGTGGAAAATTTGATGATTTAGCTGAAATATTAGCACAATATTATTCACAACTCCGTTTGCCTAAAGCACCAAACAAACTTCTAATTGAGAATGTTCGAAGATCTAAACTTGTTTGATGAATATAGTATAATAACTAATTGAAGAAATGTCGCTTCTTCAAATGTTGAGTCTGCATCACCATATTCTTCATTTTCTACTGACGGTGGTTATACATACAAGTTTTTCCACTCAAAATGATCAACAGTGTCATTAAATTCAACCATAGAACTTGAGAGCTATCTAATATTTCCTTTTGATTTTGAGAATTTTGAAATAGATGACAACTGATACTTTATCTTGAATTGGTGGAAGAAAAATGAAAAACTTTATCCAACTTTAAGCTTGATACTAGGGAGATCTTGACTTGTCCTGCCTCGACAGTTGTTGTTGAACAAGTTTTCAGTCAAAGTGGCAACACTTAGCGAGCGACGATCTTACATTCACCCTGATAGCATCGATGATTGGACTGGGGCAGAGTGTTGACAACAAGAGTATATTCGGGAAGACTATTCATATTTGATAGACTTCAATATAGATGACGAACTCCCACACATTAAATGCCTTAGAATGAGGTAAGGGGGTCTAAATAGGTAAGAGAACTATGTAAACTTTGATTCCTCTGAACTCTGAGAAAATACGTAGATAACTGTCTGAGTTCAAGCCCTTTAATGAAAAGTTTTTGTTAGCCCTAAGGGCATTATTACTTGTGTTTTGATTATGATTAACATATGCTTGTGTGAGTATGTTAGCTAACCCTTCATAGAACAAAAGAAGAACATGTGAAGTCTCAAAGTCTCAAGCAAAAGATCTTGTTGATGAGGGCAAAATAGAGAAGAAGAGATCAAGCCATCATTGAAGACATTGAAGGCATTGTATTTATGAACTAGGTACTATCTTGTAAAACTCCCTAGTCTTAGTCTTTGATCAATTGATCATACATGAAGCTCTTCTTATGATTTTCTAAAATATAATCTTTTGATAAAATCCAAGTATTCTTGACTGAAGATGTTTTGGAAAGTTTTTCTTCTCTTTAAAATAATTGTCAAGAATGCCTTTGAAACTTGGAAGAAAGTTTTTGTTTAAAAAACTTGGCTGAGGAAAATCAGAAATTTGGCAGTTCGGTTTTAGAACCGGTCGTCCGTTTTTTCCAAAGTAAAAATTCGGCAGTCCGTTTTTCAGAAAATCAAGTCCGAATCTTTCTGTTCAAAAACTCGGTCATCCGGTTTTTAAAACCGGCAGTCCGATTTTTCTATATATCAAAATTCGGCAGTCCGTTTTCCAAGTCCGAATCTTTCTGTTTTAAAAAATCGGCAGTCCGTTTTCAGGAACCGGTCGTCCGGTTTTTGCTGTTACTGTACAAATTTTACCGTTGCACAGAATGCTTCTATCATTTCTGAAAAATAACGGCTATTGTCTAAAGGCAATGGTCTTGTGCTTCAAAACTCTATATAAACACTTGATTTTCAGCCATAAAACATACAAGTTTGGGAATTATTCATTGAAAACATTCAAGACATTTAAAGAGCTTCAAAAATACATTTTATTACAAATCATTTTCAATCCCAAACAAAAATCTTCTTGAGCTTCATTGTTGATCATCCATCAAAGAAGAAGAAAAGAGGTGCTTGTAGAAGTATACCATTGAGTTGTAATCTTCCTCTTCACAAGCTAAATTGGTAACATTGTTCCTAACTCTTTCTATTCTTTTATTGTGATCAAAGATTTGTGGAAAACCCTTTGGGTGATCCTTTGATTAACTAGTTGTATTGTTGTGCTTGAGGTTTCGGTGTAAAACCCTTGAAGGGTGAACCTCATTGTGTAGCTGTGTAACCTTCTTTAAAGTTAGTGAATTTGTGAAATCCTTGGGTTGAGTCTCAAGGTAGTGGATATAACTCTTTGAGAGAGTGAACCACTATAAATTGCTGTGCCTATTCCTTTCTTAATTGCCAATACTATTAGATTGTGTTTTGTGTGGATTCCTATTAAAAAGAGTTTTTAGAAATCTTTCACTAACAAATTGGAGGTTTATCTTTCTAATCATACAAAAGAATTTTTTAAATGAGCCAAAAACCTTATTCACCCCCCCTCTAAGGTTTTTCAATTGGTATCAGAGAAGGGCTTCTTAAAAAAGGACTTACACCCTTGAAGCAAAAGATCTTCACTTATCTATGGCTAATAATTCTAGTTTAGCATATGTAGAAGGCTCTTCTACAAATAGACCTCCTCTCTTTAATGGAACTAACTATACTTTTTAGAAGTTTCGAATTAAAATATATATGTTCTATTAACTTTGACTTGTGGAGCATTGTAGAAAAAGGTCCTTACATTCCCAAAATAAATGGGGTAGCCAAGAAGATTGAAGAATTTGATGAATTCGACTCAAGGAAGATGACTCTAAACTTCCAAGCTATGAATATTCTAAGTTGTGCCTTAGATGCAAGCGAATACAATAGAGTGAGCGGATGCGATTTGGCTCATGAAATGTGGAAGTTACTTGAAGTCACTGACGAAGGAACAAATCAAGTAAAAGAATCAAAGTTGGCTATGTTGGTGAGAGACTATGAGTTATTTATGATGAAACAAAATGAGAGCATTAGTGACATGTTCACAAGGTTCACCAACATCACAAATGGCCTAAAGACATATGGGAAGGAGTACTCAAGAGGGGAAGCAAATAGAAAAATTCTTGATGCACTTCCAAAAGCTTGGCAACCAAAAAACGCTAGCTATTGAAGAAGGTTTGAGACTACTCCCTATTGAAGAACTCATAGGGTCACTTCTTACCTATGAAATGAAAATAAAAAGATTGAATGAAATGGAAGATGAAGAAAAGGGAAGAAAAGGCATTGCACTAAAGGCAAATGAAGATGATCAACCTTACTCATCAAACAATGAAGATGAGGTTGATGATGATGAGGAAATGGCATTAATAATGAGAAAATTCAAAAGATTCTACAAGAAAGGTTTCAACAATAGAGGGAAGAAACCTCCACTCAAGAAAAGGAGGTCAAAGCTCATCACTATTCAAAGCTAGATGTTTTGAATGCAATAGCACCGATCATCTTATAGCCGATTGTCCCAAAGCCCTTTGAAAAGGAAAGAGGAGCTTTAGAAGCCAAGCTTGAGGCATTGAAGAAAAAAGAAGAAAGGCAAAGGTCTAATTGGAACTTGGGATCAAGACTCAAGTGAAAATGAAGAAGAAGAAAATGCCAACATATGCTTCATGGCACTAGAAAATGAGGTACAATCTTCACTTCCTAACTCTTCTAGTGTTCTTGATGATGATTGTGATATTGATCCTAGCATAATGCTTATTGAAATGTATGATGAGTGCAAAAAGGTTACCAAAGCGAAACAAAGATTTGAAAAGCAAAACTCAATTTTTGTTAGATGAAAATTCAAGACTCATTTGTGAAAATAAAGCCATTCTTGAATCCTTGGAAGTCTTGAAGAAAGAAAAAAGAGAGCTCAAATGATGACTTTCAAAAACTTGCTTTAGAAAACAAAAACCTTTGTGAAAAGATTTCCTTTCTTGAAAAAATGCTTGATTGATTATGATGTCTTAAAGAAGAAGGTGAGTGATCTCACTCTATGTGTTGAAAAAATTCACAAAAGGAAAAGAAAACTTTGAAAAACTTCTTGGCTCTCAAAGATCACCGTTTGATAAAAAATGGTATTGGATATACTCATTCCAATATTTTTCTCAAAACAAACACGGTTTGTAAAGGCTTCATCATCTCACTCACACCTTTTGTTGCACCTATTGTGAAAAGAGTGGTCATAAAGCCACAAAGTGTTTTATAAAGAAAAAAGATTGAAAGAGGAGTGAAAACCATTTGGAAAATCAAAGAAAACCAAACTAACATCCATGGACCCAAAAAGATGTGGGTACCAAAAATCATTTCTACTTCTTCTTTTGTAGGAACACAAATCAAGGCCATCTAAGTGGTACTTGGATAGCGGATGCTCAAGGCACATGACCGGGGATTCATCACTTATGAGCAATCTCAAAGAAACCGAAAGTGGATTTGTAACTTTTGGAGATAAGAACAAAGGAAAAATCATTGGTATAGGGAACATTGGTAACAATTCTTCCTCTCTTATTAAGGATGTTCTTCTAATTGATGGTCTTAAATTCAATTTGCTTAGTATTAGTCAATTATGTGATAGTGAAAAAAAGGTTGTTTTTGAAAGTGATTCTTGCTCTATCATTGATAAGCATGAAAACAAAACTATTTTTGTTGCTAAAAGAGTTGGAAACGTATATGTCTTTCATCTTGAAGATTTTCTTTCCCAAAACTTGAAGTGTCTCTCGGTTCATGATAATGATGCATTTTTGTGGCATAGAAGACTTGGTCACGTTAGTATGGATTTATTAAACCAACTATCTTCAAAAGAACTTGTTAGAGGCCTACCAAAACTTCATTTTGAGAAAACTAAACTTTGTGATGCTTGTCAATTTGGAAAACAAATCAAGACTTCTTTTAAACCAAAGAAAATGATTTCAACTTCAAAACCTTTGGAACTTGTTCACATGGACTTATTTGGACCAATGAGGACCACTAGTCTCGGTGGTAAGAGGTATGCTTTTGTAATTGTTGACGATTTCTCTAGATTTACTTGGACTTTGTTTTTTGAGTCAAAAAAGATGAAGCATTTTCATGAGTTTGTTAAACTTTTTAAAAAGAATTCAAACCTCCCTTGATTGTAAATTGATCTCTATGAGAAGTGATAATGGGAGAGAATTTAACAATCAAGATTTTACAAAACTTTGTGATGATTTTGGCATAACACACAATTTTTTCGGCCGCTAAAACCCCACAACAAAATGGTGTTGTGGAGAGGAAAAAATCGTACGTTACAAGAAATGGCAAGATCTATGCTTTGTGAAAACTCCCTTCCTAAATATTTTTGGGC
Organism: Catharanthus roseus; assembly: GCA_028651295.1. Classification (NCBI taxonomy): domain Eukaryota; kingdom Viridiplantae; phylum Streptophyta; class Magnoliopsida; order Gentianales; family Apocynaceae; genus Catharanthus; species Catharanthus roseus. Next base: position 31,858,421 of record JAPQWS010000159.1, on the reverse strand, counting down.
CGAGGCCGTTAACACCGCATGCTACATTATGAATCGTGTTATCTTGAGACCTTCATTAAAGAAAACTCCCTTTGAACTCATTTTTAATAAAACCCCCCTCAATTGGTTATTTTAAAGTTTTTGGATGCAAATGCTTTATTTTAAACACCAAGGACAATCTTGGAAAATTTGATCGAAAATCCGATGAGGGAATTTTTTCTTGGTTATTCTTCAAACAAAAAAGGCTTTTAGAGTTTTCAACAAAAGATCCTTGTGTGTTGAAGAGTCCATTCATGTTAATTTTGATGAAACTAACGTTTTTCGACAAGAAAGTTGATGATGATGATGACATAGATAACACTCAAAGTAACCAACCATTGTACACTCAAGCAATGGAAAAGCATGCTATGGAGGAAGAAGAGATTGAGGAAAAAACAAGGAAACGAAACAAGAAACTCAAAATCTTCCTCAAGAGGTGATATATCCAAAAGGACACTCCAAAGATGAAATTATTGGCGATGTATCTCAAGGGGTAAGAACAAGAAGGTATTTTATCGATAACTTTGCCTTATTATCACAAATTGAGCCTAAGTTTATTGAGGATGCTTTATGCGATGAGTTTTGGATTATTGCTATGCAAGAGGAATTAAATCAATTTGAAAGAAACAAAGTTTGGACTTTAGTCCCTAGACCACATAATCACCCCCACAATTGGCACAAAATGGGTTTTTCGAAACAAACTAAATGAATCCGGAGAAGTCATTAGAAACAAAGCTAGACTTGTTGCCCAAGGATTCAATCAAGAAGAGGGCATAGACTTTGATCAAACTTTTGCTCCGGTTGCTAGACTTGAATCTATTAGGATGCTTTTAGCTTTTGCTTGTTTTAAAGGATTCAAACTCTTTCAAATGGATGTTAAAAGTGCCTTTCTAAATGGTGATATTGAGGAGGAAGTTTATGTTGAACAACCTCCCGGTTTTGTACATGAAAAATTTCCAAATTATGTTTTCAAACTCTCAAAAGCTCTCTATGGTTTAAAACAAGCCCCAAGGGCTTGGTATGAAAAATTAAGTGGTTTTCTTCTTTCAAATAACTTTTCAAGAGGTGTTGTGGACACCACTCTTTTTACAAAAACCTCTTGTAACAATGATCTTCTTCTTGTCCAAATATATGTTGATGACATCATTTTTTGGTGCTACTAATATCTCTTTATGTGAAGAATTTGCCTCACTCATGCAAAAAGAATTTGAAATGAGCATGATGGGAGAATTGACGTACTTTCTCGGCCTCCAAATCAAGCAAACTAAGGATGGAATCTTCATCAATCAAGAGAAGTACACCAAAGAACTTCTCAAAAGATTTGGGATGAGCAATGCAAAAGGTATCGGTACCCCTATGAGCTCGTCATTGAAGCTTGACAAAGATGAAAAAGGTAAAAGTGTTGATGAAAAGACTTATAGAGGTATGATCGGTAGTTTACTTTATTTAACGGCTAGTAGGCCGGATATCATGTTTGCAGTATGTTTGTGTGCTAGATTCCAAGCATGCCCCAAAGAATCTCATTTAATAGCTGTAAAACGTATTTTGAGATACTTAATTTCATCATATGATTATGGCTTATGGTACTCTAAACAATCTTGTTTTGATCTTATCGCCTACACTGATGCGGACTACGCCGGATGTAAGGTAGAAAGGAAGAGTACAAGTGGAAATTGCCAATTCTTGGGAGGTTGCTTAGTATCTTGGTACAGCAAGAAACAATCGTGCGTGTCTCTATCAACCGCCGAAGCGGAATACATCGCAGCCGGTTGTTGTTGTGCTCAGGTACTTTGGATGAAACACACTTTAATTGATTTTGGTGTTTCTTTTAAGTGCATACCTATCTTGTGTGATAACACTAGTGCCATAAATATTTCCATAAATCCTGTGCAGCATTCAAAAACAAAACATATTGAAATCAAACATCACTTTATTAGAGATCATGTTGCTAAAGGTGATGTATCTTTAGAGTATATTTGCACTGACGATCAAATTGCCGATATTTTTACAAAACCTCTTTCAGAAGATCGTTTTTGCTATTTAAGAAAATTACTTGGTATAGGGAGATTTAATGAATAATGTGTGTTGCTTGTATTTGCCTTTTCCGTATTTTTTGACTTGCTGATGTTTCAAAAAAAAAAATTTCGGACTCCTATTTTAAAATTAGGACGTCCGGTTTTAAAACCGGACTCATACTTCTTCTTTCAAAAAAATTCCAGAGATATTCGGACTCTCAAACCGGACGCCTACACCAAAAACTCGGACGTCCGATTTTTAGAAAATCCTGAAACCGGAAGACCGATTTTACCGAATTCCTCAAATTAGGTCGGGACTGCGTTTTTAAAAATCAGATTTTTTTTTAACTCCTCACATTCTTCTCCAAACTCTCTCTCACTCTCTCGACCGAAAACACCACCACTCACAAGACCCGTCCGATTTCTTTTCCCGGTTTTCAATCTTCTACTTATTTCTCTTCAAATTCATCTCCCGTCACTTTGCAAAGAATCTATTTTTCTCTCCCGATTACTATCTACCAATCTCCAAAACTCTTCATCTCCTCTCCAAACCCAACCCTCGAATTTGTTCAAAGATGGTTAAAAACAAAGAATGCCCAAGTTGGTTCGAGGGCAAAATCTTGAAGAAGGAGGCACCGAGTAGAGGAAAAGGGAAAGGAAAAAGAGTTCCCTGCTTTGGGGCCCTGGGGCTGCCACTGCTCGTTGCTAGGGTTTCTAGAGTTTCGAAAGGTTTATCTCAGTAAGGGAAGCTGCTCGGTTTGAAGAATGGACTCGGAATCGACGAAAAAATTGCTCCGGGTCATAGGGTGGACTTAGATGATATGCAAGGTATGGAGGTTATTCCTAATCTCTTTGAAATAATTGGTTGGATACCTCTGTTGATTGTCAATGAACTGTATTATGTGGATTTGATCTATGAATTCTATTCTAATCTCCACAAAGGTAGAATTGAAAAGGTGGATAACATCTCACATCAATGGATAGTGACTAGAATTGGGGGAAGGGATATAGCATTTGATGATAGACTACTGAATGTCATTTTGGATACCCCTCAAGATGGTATCAGATTTTACACAAAGAACAAAAAAGTGCTATGATCAAAATTTATACGATGAAAAACGATTTGCGAAATTTTCACTAAGGGAGAGATATTGAAAAGGCATGATGATAGAAATGTTAATAAACTGGATGCATATGGGAGAGTGCTTCATCACATGATATCTAACATCATCATTCCAAATGTTTTGCATAAATCCTCTATCACCAACATGCATGCATTTGTGATGCTAGCCTTGCATGAGAAAAGGAGAATGAATTTTGGCTTTATGGCTATAGAACATATGCTAGCTGCCCAATCTTCCCAAATGAAATGCTTGCCGTGTGGTTGCTTTATCACTAAAATCCTCCAACACTTTGTGATAAATTTGGTTGGGATGGGTAATCACATTGGACCTGGCAAGATATACACTTAGCAAACCTTCAAAAGAATGGGGTTTGAAAAAGACGAAGCTGGGATATATATATCCGAGGTGGACAAGGTGTTGATGACAGTGATGAGGAAGATGATGATGACGATCCACAGGACATGGATATAGAAGAAGAAGACAGTGATGAAGAAACAGAGGCGGAAATACAAAGAAGAGAAACGAGACAAAAGAAACGACAGGAACGAACAGAGGAAGGCTCATCTTCAGGAAGCATGAGTCAGCTTATGGATATGATCGTCTCTCTCCAAACATCAATGAACACCCGATTTGATGCATTCGATGGTCGCTTTGAGGCTTTGGATGGGAAAATTGATGCCTTGGACCAAAAGATGACCGACACACAAGAACGGGTTAAGAGACTCGAGCAAGGAGGAGGAGATAGAGATGATTGAGATTTTTTCTTACAAACCCTTCTTTCTCCTGTTTTGTCCGAAACTCTTTTCAAACTTCTGTTTTTCATTTTTAATGATATGGTTTTAACTTGCTTATTTCTATTCCAAATTTGCTTTTATGTGGTATTCCTAACTCCTAAATAATCTGTTTGTTGCATTTTTTAGGCTCTTCTTATTATGGACTTCATGATGATACTTTAATGTTGAAAGTCCTACTACCACCTCTTCTATGATCCCTTGGTACTTCTCTCCTGAAAAACTTTTTGATTTATGACAAAAGGGGGAGAAAATAGTGCATGATGTAAGGGGGAGAAATTTTGTTAATATGGTGATTGTTTATTGATGATGCCTATGTAAGGGGGAGAAATTTTGTTAATATGGTGATTGTTTATTGATGATGCCTATAAATTGTTTACAATGATTATTGATACAAGGGGGAGTTATCTTCTTGGTGATTGTTATGCTTCGCACTTTTTGATATTTTGATGCATCACCATACTTTACTCTTGTTCTTTTGTTCTTCTTGCATATGTGTTTGTCATAATCAAAAAGGGGGAGATTGTTAGCCCTAAGGGCATTATTACTTGTGTTTTGATTATGATTAACATATGCTTGTGTGAGTATGTTAGCTAACCCTTCATAGAACAAAAGAAGAACATGTGAAGTCTCAAAGTCTCAAGCAAAAGATCTTGTTGATGAGGGCAAAATAGAGAAGAAGAGATCAAGCCATCATTGAAGACATTGAAGGCATTGTATTTATGAACTAGGTACTATCTTGTAAAACTCCCTAGTCTTAGTCTTTGATCAATTGATCATACATGAAGCTCTTCTTATGATTTTCTAAAAATATAATCTTTTGATAAAATCCAAGTATTCTTGATCGAAGATGTTTTGGAAAGTTTTTCTTCTCTTTAAAATAATTGTCAAGAATGCCTTTGAAACTTGGAAGAAAGTTTTTGTTTAAAAAAACTTGGGCTGAGGAAAATCGAAAATTCGGCAGTCCGGTTTTAGAACCGGTCGTCCGTTTTTTCCAAAGTAAAAATTCGGCAGTCCGTTTTTCAGAAAATCAAGTCCGAATCTTTCTGTTCAAAAACTCGGTCATCCGGTTTTTAAAACCGGCAGTCCGATTTTTCTATATATCAAAATTCGGCAGTCCGTTTTCCAATCCGAATCTTTTTGTTTTAAAAAATCGGCAGTCCGCTTTTCGAGAACCGGTCGTCCGGTTTTTGTCATTCATCGTACAAATTTTACCGTTGCACAGAATGCTTCTATCATTTCTGAAAAATAACGGCTATTGTCTAAAGGAAACGGTCTTGTGCTTCAAAACTCTATATAAACACTTGATTTTCAGCCATAAAACATACAAGTTTGGGAATTATTCATTGAAAACATTCAAGACATTTAAAGAGCTTCAAAAATACATTTTATTACAAATCATTTTCAATCCCAAACAAAAATCTTCTTGAGCTTCATTGTTGATCATCCATCAAAGAAGAAGAAAAGAGGTGCTTGTAGAAGTATACCATTGAGTTGTAATCTTCCTCTTCACAAGCTAAATTGGTAACATTGTTCCTAACTCTTTCTATTCTTTTATTGTGATCAAAGGTTTGTGGAAAACCCTTTGGGTGATCCTTTGATTAACTAGTTGTATTGTTGTGCTTGAGGTTTTGGTGTAAAACCCTTGAAGGTTGAACCTCATTGTGTAGCTGTGTAACCTTCTTTAAAGTTAGTGAATTTGTGAAATCCTTGGGTTGAGTCTCAAGGTAGTGGATGTAACTCTTTGAGAGAATGAACCACTATAAATTGCTGTGCCTATTCCTTTCTTAATTGCCAATACTATTAGATTGTGTTTTGTGTGGATTCCTATTAAAAAGAGTTTTTAGAAATCTTTCACAAACAAATTGGAGGTTTATCTTTCTAATCATACAAAAGAATTTTTTAAATTAGCCAAAAACCTTATTCACCCTCCCTCTAAGGTTTTTCAGTTTTAATTCATTTTGAAGTTTTTATTGTTTTTCCGATTTCAATTCTCCAATTTAGCTATTCCAATTTTATCATTTTTTTAATTACGGCTTTTTAATTTTACCAGTCCGAATTTATATTTTTTAATATACTTGTGGATTTTTGCAAATAGATTGGAATCGTGAAACTGAATTGGAAAAACCGCTAAACCAAGGAACCGTAACCTTTTTAAGACCGTAAATTTTAGAGAAACGTGAAAACTTTAATTGTATAAGTCGGAACCATTTAGAAATAGAACTGGAACCGTATAACCCAAACCATGGAAGGGACTATTTTAAGGTACAAATTTTGAGAAATTGATACTATTATCATTTTAGGAAGCGACCTATTTATCTTATATTATTTTTTTAGGGATTATCTTATATTATTTAAGATTGATATGATGATTAAAATTCATATAGCATCTCAATATAGTAATAGTAATAGTAATAATAATAGCAATAATAGCTTAGTTAATTTTGAGGCTGCAGAATTGATAGCAACAATGAATAGTAATAATAGTGATAATAATAATAGTTAAGTCCATATTAGTGAGTCCTTATACCATGCACCTAGGTGCATCTCATATGGTGCACAATACCGTATTTAGGTAGTTTTATTTAATTTTAGGGATATATTGAACAAGAGAAAATAGTCAAAGGGGATTTATAAATTTCACGATAAAATTACAAAAATTTCACGAAAAAATCTCATTTCCATACTTCTTCACTAAACACTTCCTTACTCTGCTCTCTTTTTTTTCTCTAAGTCTCTCTAATTTCCAAGGAAGATTTAGGACAATCCAACCATTAAAATGCCAGAAAAAGGTTAGTACATTATTCTACACTCGTTTATCTACATTTTGAGTGAAAAAAATGGTCGAATTTGAAATGGGGTGGTGTGCAAGTCACTGAAGCACAGTAGAGGGCAGTGCGCAACCCTCTGGTGACAAAACGGGAGGTGTGGGACCCCCTGGCGCACAGCACATGGTGGTCGCTATTAACCCCCATTTCTGATTTTGATTTTTTTAATTAATAAATTGTGTACAAATTGTTATATAAATTGTTCTTAATATATAATAGACCATTATGTTAGCTTTTTAGTTAATTTTATGTACTAGTATGTTTTTTCATTCATAATTACGAATTGTGAATTTTTCATGTAGTATATTTAATTTATGATATAGTTGAATCCTATAGTGATTTGTAAAATAATTAATGCCTAAGTATGCATTAATTTATACATTAGAATATGTATTAGTTTAAAGGCGTTTATAGGGAAGTAAAGATATTAAATAATTGCAATTATTTAAAAAATTTAATTAGTAATTTAAATTAAGTTAGTTAATTTTATAATTACTATTTTTCTAATTTAATCATAGTGTAATTTAAATATTTGAATAATTAATTATTTCGTAATGATTTAATGATAATAATTTATTTCATAAAAAATAAGGGAATAAGAATTAAATAATTATAATATTTTAAGGGTTTTTAATTGGTAATTTGAATTAAGTTAGTTAGTTTCATAATTACTAATTTTCGAATTTAATCCTAGTGTATTTAATTATTTGAATAATTAATTATTTCATAATGAATTAATGATACAATTTATTTCATAAAAAAATGAATAAGAATTAAATAATTATATTATAAATAAAATTAATTAAATAATAATTAATTAGTGTAATAATATAATAGTCTTATTAATAAAAATAAGAATTATTTTCATAATTGAATAATCATTAATTAATAAATAAATACTCGGGCTTCTACATAAAAAATAATTTAAAGAAACAATTTTGAAATTCATTTAGATGGATCTGGAGCAGCCTAGACGCAAAGATACAAGATTAGGTCCGATAGTGGACAGGAGCGGTAAGACTCACGGTCGTACAATGACAGCCTCTTCTAGGGGGCTTAGGGGTAGGCAAAGCCCATCTGATGTACCTACCACACCTCCCCATGGTATGTTTCATATGGTGGATGTACTTAGGTCATCGGTTCCGCCTCTACCTATTCCCACTAGGGTTCAGATGCTGCACGACCCATATACTTCCGTACCTTTCCAGTATTCCTCAGTGCCACTGCATCACTCTCACCCTGGTGCATCATCTTTCTTGGCATACCACCTTAACGCTAGTTATATTCAAGACATTCATCAGCGTCATATTCCTATGTCACCAGGTGTGCAGTATCCCCTAGGGCCATTATGACACATCAGAGCAAATGTCTTCTTTTGTACGTGGCTCTTGAGATATTCAGGATGGTCATAATGATGAGACGAAAATTCAGGTGGGGAGAGATGATGAGGGTAGGGATGTTGGTGAGGGCCAGAATAGTCAAGATGAGAAGGAGGAGGGGGAGCAGGATGAGGAGGAGGGGGATCAGAATGAGGAGGCGGATGAGGAGGAGGAGGAGGGTTCTGAGGCTAGAGTAGTTGTATTTGTATCCTCTTCAGGGCGTTCAGGAAGAGTAAACGGGCTTATTGAGAGGGCGAAGAGAGTAGTGAAGATTGTGAGCTAATGATGATCAACGACGGGAGGCAAGTCTCTAAGGTTTTCAGAGAGACGACCATTTGAGGATGTCAGGGTGAGACTCCGTGGCCATCGGGAGTTACAGGTGGAAAGAAGAGGTTGAAGAAGTCCAAGACTGTTTGGAAGCAGACCGGACCCGCCCCTAGAGGTCCACAGGAGTCGGACATTATTCCATCATACAGTTGATATGTTGCTGCAGCTATATGATGTGGACAGGTATTTTTTACAATCCTATTATTTATTATTTCATAATTTTTAAGAAATATAAATGTTTGTTATATGTTATCTTAGTATATTCTTATTTTTCTTTAATGGAGTTTATATGTAACTGTTCTAATGCAGGAGTGACCTATATTAAGATTATGTGGTCGTCATGGGGCACTTACTGGTTACACATCGAGCGATGTTGATGTTAGATCGATGGCTGCTACATCAGGACTGGTTCATCCACAATCGTCCATGTTTCCAGCACGGGAATAGCACTATTTTATCTGCATTTTTAGAGAGATGGCAGCCAGATACTAACTCATTTCATATGCCGTTTGGTGAAATGACGATTACACTATATGATGTGGGGCTTATACTAGGGATACCGGCCTATGGTGAGCCACTGGATGAGGTTTTTACCCAAGAGTAGATCATCCAGATGATTAATGATGATTTAGGAGTAGGCTTCCCGTTTTTAGGAGTGGGGATGCACATCGTGGGATCCCTATGTAAATTGTATCCACTGCTAGTGATAGTGACTGTTTGTCGGCAGAAATGAGGGCATCATATTACTTGCTGTGCATTCTCGGTAATTCTCTCTTTCCCGACAAGAATGGCCTACCTGTGGCGAGCTGCGAGTTATGGCTTGTAGTGAGGAATCTATGGAGGTGCAAAAAGATGGCTTGGGATGCTGTAGCGTTGGCGTAGTTGTATAGGAATCTTGGAAAGACCTCACGTTCGAACGCCCGGGAATTAGGAGGTTTCACATTACTGATTGAGGTATTTTATTAAATCACTTATATATTTATTATGTCATTTTAGTTTATTTATTTTATATTATTTTATGCATGTTTATCTATTATAGGCTTTAATATACATATATTTTCCGATATTCGTTGGGCTAATTAGCCTGTGTTCAGTTCTAGGGATTCTATACATCCAGCAGTTTGTGATGATAGGACAGAGATCTGGTGTGGCTGCATTATTTGACTGTCGGATGAGGTTGGAAGTTATGACTGCTGCTGAGTTTCGATGGACACCTTATAGGCTAGTAGAGATATATGTGGCACGTTTTTCTACAAACCACCGCCTGTTAGCCTACTTTTCTTGTGTTGAGCCGCACATGCCCGAGAGATGTGTTCGATAGTTTGGGTCAGACTTAGGGGACTCCACATGCTCATATTATTAGTCCAGTTGAGCATTGTAGGCCGGCATCTACAAAATCATATGTCGTGATGCACACTTTCACTAGGGCATTCTGGTATAATGCTGCGAGTCATTATGTGCATGCTAATCATATGCGACAACATTTTATGCCTTCTCACACTTGCCATCCAAGTTACATGCAGTGGTATACCCGACCCAGTCATCCGAGAGTACAGAACCTGGAGTTACTGGTTGCTGGAGTTGAGTTGCCACCATGATCTCAACTACTAGCTATTGCATTGGTTGGCTCCTTAGGTCCTTATGTTGGGATGATAATTCAGATAATTTACAGACTCAGGCTACGGCACAGAGAGCTGTGCCATTTTATACGTAGATGGCATTTGTCTAGTAATTAGTTTTCCTTATGTTACCATGCAATTATGTTTATGGAACTTATTTGTCATGATGGAGTTTTTTTTTTATCATATATACTATTATGTTTTGTTTATTATGTTTATGTCATCATAAATTAAGTAGATAATCGTGAAAAAGTTAAAATTTAATTAAATACATAATCATGAATAAATCGAAAAAATTAACCCTAAATACATAATCATGAATAAATTAAAATTTTAATTAATTACATAATCATGAGTTAATTAAGAAAAAAAATAACAATCAACCGATAATACCCCTATCAATTGGCCCTGAAGGGGGATACATTCGTACATATATGTGAGCCAACTCCCTGAACCGTGATTGATATGGAACAAAATAATCGTGTACGTCTTGATGAGCGTGCCAATTCCATAACAGATTTATAAAGGGTATCATAAAGTCGTCCTGCAAATGTAGCTGTCAAGAAAAATAATTAATTGATTTATAGGATAATTAAAAATTAATTAAAGTATATATATAAAATAATCACTTAACCCAATAAAGTGTTCTTGAGGTGTAAGATGCCCAATGACAATCGTCTTTTGTGGTGGCCCACTAATCAATGTATGCGACAATATTGTAGTACTTACAGGATGTCGGGCGATAAGTACACGCTTACCCGATAAAGATTCATAACATGTAAATGATCAGGTGCTTCCATTCAACATTATCTAGGGGCTAGAGTGCACACAACTATCTAGGACGTATACAGGGACGGAACCAGAACAATATGATTGGGGGGGCTGGAGGGAAAAAAATTTTGCCAGAATTTCGTCTATAAAATGATACATTCCATGTACAAAAAACACTCAAACAATTCCAAATTTACATATAATATAGCAAAAGAATAGGTAATCGCCCATTACCAATGAGGAGTGATCACCCATCACTCACGGGATAAACATTACAAATTCTAATACTACATATAATAAAACAAAAGAATAGGTAATCGCACATTACCAATGAGGAGTGATCACCCATCACTCACGAGGAATGATTACCCATCACTCACGGGATAAATACCTCTATCAAAGCTGAGCATCTTGATCAGAATCTTGAGATAACAGATGAGATAAACACGATCAGAAGACGAAATCCAATATGACCTGCAATTGATTTAGAACATTAGAAGATTAATATAAAAACAAATAACATTCATCCCAATGCAATGGATGAAAAAGAAATGACTACTGAAAAATGATTTAAAATAAAGTTTTACATGTGAATGAAATGATTAAGATGGCAATTTTATTCTTCGAGTTTGCATATTTTGAAACCGCTGCAAGATGTCTTCATTTTCAATACTCTTAAAAATCTCTTGCTCCACATAGCAAACCAAACTGTCGTTGAGAAACTCATCTCCCATCCTATTGCGTAAATCATTCTTAATCGTTCTCATAGCAGAAGACGATCTTTCAACGGTCGCTGAAGCAACAGGCAAGACTAAAGCCAACTCAATTAGTCGATAAACTAAAGTAAAAAACTTGTGAATATTCATCTCAACCATCTTCTTTGCGAGTTCTCCAATGTCAGTAAGGCCAGAGAAAGCTACCCCATCACTTGATCTCATGTAAGAGATATATGTATCAAGTTGTGCTTTAAGCTCAAACTTATCAGAGATAGAAAAATCATCTGAATGGAACTCAGATAGACGGAGTAACTGACCCCGATCAAAATGCACAAAGGAATCTCTGGGATCAAGGCATGATATGCAAATAAGTAGCTCTGAAGTTGACTCCGTAAAACGATCATCCATTTCTTTGACTATAAAATCAAGTACCTAACATTAAATAGAGAAAAGAACAGTTAATAATTTATAATATTACAAATAATTGAGTATTAGGTAATAAGTTAAAAAAAACAATGAAATTAATTACCTCAAAAAAAGATGTCTCGACGAAAAAAAAATGGTAGTAAGTCTTTGGCTGCCCATCCACACTCCCTCGTATAATCTAGCTCGGCTCGGTAAAGGATCTTGCATGTTCGGCACGAAAATATCATGTTTGACACAAAATGCAGTAACAACACCCAATAACTCCTCCCAACAATCATCATCATTTCTGTACTTTTTCAAATCTTCCTTTATTGTCTTAATCATCCGGACAGCAGTGACTATGTTTTGACTCCTTTGTTGCAAGCACATTGACAATGTATTTATTTTTGCCAATACATTTACCATTATTTGAGCAATGAATACAAATTCAAACTGCCACATTTTATCAATCAAACCTCGAGCAATGCCTCGACTATTGACCTCATCAGCGTCTTCATATATAGTTTCAAGCACATGTGTCACTGCATCCCACATATGCAAAATCCGAGTTATTGTTTTGAAGTGAGAGCCCCAATGAGTGTCACTTGGCCGAGCTAAACTTGTTTCCTGATTTTTGCCCTTTCCTGTAGCAATTTCTCCACTTTCTAGACTTTTTTAGAAGATCATCATACTGCTTTTGCAGAAGAGCATCCTTTCTTTTACATGAAGCTCCAACAATGTTTACAATCTCAGCAAGGTACTCAAAAAAACTACACACGTGAGCATTTTTCTTTGAAGTAGCCACAAGCACTAATTGAAGTTGGTGAGCAAAGCAATGAATATAATATGCGTACTTATTTTCATCTAAAATTTTTTGTTTCAATCCATTAAGCTCGCCACGCATATTAGACGCCCCATCATAACCTTGACCTCTGAGCTGTGAAATTGATAATCCATTTATTGCAAAGAAATCATCAATACTATTTTTCAAAGTCCGTGCAGAAGTGTCACTGACGTGTACCACTCCAAGAAAACGCTCGACCACTTCTCCATTATCATTAACAAATCTCAAAACTATAGACAATTGCTCCTTCACAGAGCTATCTCGAGCCTCATCAACCAAAAGAGAAAAAAACTGTCACCAATCTTATTGATAATAGCTTGCCTCACTTCGTTGCACAAGCATTAACAATTTCTTTTTTGAATTTTAGGAGAAGTCAATCGATTATTTCCCGGGAGCATTCAAATTCATGACCTTATTTACTTCTTCCGATTCCTCACAATACCATTTTTTTAATTCAAGAAAATTATCTCGTCGGATTGAATTTATGGACTCATCATTTCCACGGAAAGCTAAACCCTGACTTAATAAAAATCGAATAACTTTTTACAACGAAAGAGTCGATCAGTGCACGATAGTCAATCTCAGTTTGACTACTTTGTTTCGATAAAACGTATTCCACATTTTGTCTTTGATTTTTGAAACCCAACAACTCAATTACGGCACTAGAGTGAGGACTATTTGGAGCACCTTCATGGTTTCTAAATTTTTCTTTCGCACGTTTCCAATTTTTAAAACCAACTTCTGTAAATATATCATCACCATGTTTGTGATTTTGACTTTTACCAAACAAATAACAACAGAAACAAAATGTTGCATCTTTATGTACACTGTACTCTAACCAAGTAAAACCTTTAAACCATTGCTTCTGAAACGATCTTCTAATTTCACCAAAATCAGTGTGCGGAAATTTATGATCACATGGTTGAGTTGGCCCTTTAGCCACATAAAGTCTCCTTAATTCATCTCTAATTTCATAAGGATAACTATCAATTGGTTTACGCAATCCTGGATCACCAATAATTTCAAAATCCGAAAACTCTACCCCTACCCGAGGCTTTTTCCCACGATCTTCAATATTAACATTTCCTTTATTAGCTGATTTTTCTTCAACCGGTTTAGGACCCTTCTTCCATTTTCCAATAAATTTCTCCATAGTAAAATCCTATATAATATTCAAATATTTTAAATTCACAATTCAACACATTTCATGTATAACATAATAATTAATTAGTCTATAAATTACATAATAATCATATTTTTACCAAACAAACAATAGACAATTTTTTCACTATAAAATAACAACATAAAAATTTTAGCACTCAAAAATCTATTTACCAAAAAAAAAATTTTAGCACTCAAAATCAAAAATCATAGAAATGGAACTTTTTTTGAAAACTTACTTTTTTTTGTTCAAGATTGTTGTGAAGCTAGACACTCGCTTGTCGATGAGAGACTCGCCGCTTACTCGCCGTTTCTTCTTTCTGCGCTGCGCTGGTTGTTGCTTGCTCTGTCGCTGCTTGGGCGCCGTCGCTGCTGCGACTCGTCGACGCAGAGCCGAGCTCGGAGTCCGATAAGGAGAAGGAGGAAGAGCAGAGGAGGGAGGTCTGTCGCACGCAGAGGGCGGGGAGGGGGGGGGGGGCTGCTGCTGCTGTGTGCGCCGGTGCGGGAGGAGGAGATCGGAGACGGGGAGAGAGAAGAAGAAAAAAATGAAATTGATTTGGTTGTTTTTGCTGGAGCAGCTGAGGGTTTTTATAAATCAGTCCCTACATTTTGTGGGGGCTAAACTGAAAAAAAAATTTTGGGGGGCTTAAATGCAAAAACTATAAAAAAATTTTTAAAAAAATAAATTCCCGGGTGGACTCGAGCCCACCCGAGCCCGTGCATAGTTCCGTCACTGGACGTATATGAACCGCTCCACGCCCAGTATGCTTACATACAAAGCATGATTATTTCGCATGTCATGCCATATTGCTTTAAGTAGCATAGCCCATTTCTCCACATCATTATTCATAAAATATGAAACCACCCTAAACCCGTATTTACCATCCCCTCTTGGATCCATATACCAGTCAATCAATCACGGAACAAAATAATCGCGTACGTCTTGATGAGCGTGCCAATTCCATAACAGATTTATAAAGGGTATCATAAAGTCGTCCTGCAAATGTAGCTGTCAAGAAAAATAATTAATTGATTTATAGGATAATTAAAAATTAATTAAAGTATATATATAAAATAATCACTTAACCCAATAAAGTGTTCTTGAGGTGTAAGATGCCCAATGACAATCGTCTTTTGTGGTGGCCCACTAATCAATGCATACGACAATATTGTAGTACTTACAGGATGTCGGGCGATAAGTACACGCTTACCCGATAAAGATTCATAACATGTAAATGATCAGGTGCTTCCATTCAACATTATCTAGGGGCTAGAGTGCACACAACTATCTAGGACGTATATGAACCGCTCCTCGCCCAGTATGCTTACATACAAAGCATGATTATTTCGCATGTCATGCCATATTGCTTTACGTACCATAGCCCATTTCTCCACATCATTATTCATAAAATATGAAACCACCCTAAACCCGTATTTACCATCCCCTCTTGGATCCATATAGCAGTCAATTAAAGAATATACAAAAGGCGAGGATTCATCTAAATAAGGGAACTCACAATCTATACATCCATTAGTTGGTGGCACAATCGATGACTCGATTGAACTTCGACCGCTACTGTGTCCCCTACCCCTAGATCCACGACCGAGATGTGGTGGGAGTCTTCTCTCATGAGAACCCAATCCTGAACCTGAACCCGAACCTGATCCTGACCCGGATCTACTACTATTCTATCTATGGACAATTTGTATATGCTCCCAATATGACTTTTCTCTCCTCATCGAGTCCGTCTTTTTCCGACTCTTAGTAATTACCGTGCTTGTAAGAGTAGTTAACGGTCCTTCGGGTTTGATGGCAAGACGGAATGTAAGATGTCGTCGGGCCGTATGAAGCCACTCCATCAACTGGTAGAATATAGACAAAATGCATTATTAGTATATTTTAATAATTAAATTATATAAAATAATTCAAAAATAACAATTTTTAAAAATACCTATGATAGTGGTCGTTCTCTAAACTCCTTTAGAATGCCAATGATATCATTCTCCTACTCCGCCATGTCATCCACAGGGTTTGCAGAATCTTGATGCTCCATTCCCGATTCCCCGTCTATCATAAGAGATGACAAAAAATGGTGAAGACTGTTAACCTTTAAAGGAATATACTTATGGTATCTAGTAATCAACTTGCATGAACATAGTAGACCGTGTGAAGTCCGGACCCAATGTCCACAAAGATTCTCTGGGTCACTCATGATTTTCGTGGCTCTAAGTAATTCTTCTTTTATAATCTTCAGTGCCAATGACTCACTTTTTCATAAATATCAATTAACACAGATTTCTCTTTGCATTATCTTTCTCCTTAAATCGAGAATATTCTAGTGAAGTCTTAATGGCGGAGATCTGCGACTCAATCTTTGAATGTATCTCACGAAACACATCATCTATGTCTTTGTGAGATGTCTGAAGGAACATCTTCGACACCGAGTGTTCAGACTCAACCCTATTAGTCGTCTCGGACCTAAAATATAAAATTTTCTAGTCCACACTCTAACGAGTTTAAATGCACAAGTGTTCAACTATTCATTATACAAATATTCCAAGAACCACTGCATGTTACACCTTATATTCAATTTTTCCAATCTCTTGAAGTAATCACCTAATTGCTGGCAGTTCACCAATCTTCTCCATGTGCCATGTACACACTTTTAAGCTGATTCCTTATCAATCACCGGAATTAATTTTTCCTCGATATTCATTTCGATATGTCTTTGGCAAAGCATGTGGTATGATTTGTTGAACACTACCGATATAATTGGCATCAAACCTGTTTCTTTATCGGTAATTACCACTACCGGTTCAGGTACATCGAAATATAATTTTTTAAGCTGTTCTAGCACCCATTGATAAGTAGCAAATTGTTCATTATGCATGAACACAGTAGCTACAAATAAATTTTTACTAGTTGGTGTCATCCACTACCTCAAGTAAAAACATGTTGTACCTAAGTAGAAAAATAACTTTTTAACTTAACAAAAAAAAAAAAAAAATAGAAATATTATAATTAAATGAAGTAATCTTCTAATAAAACTTAACTAATCTTCTTAAATTTTTAAATAACATTTAACATGAGTTCACAATATTTAAAATAATATATCATGATATAAAAAAAATTTAACATGAGAACTTAGATATAGATATTAATTAATAAATGGAATAATGAAACACTCTATTATTAAAGCAACTTGTTCATTTTGTAGGTTGTGTCTAATAGTACATAAGGCTACGTCTTCAACATTTGAATGGATATCGGATGCGCAACGACTATATTGCTAAGCACTGTACTCTCATCACAATTTCTCCAAAAACACATACATCTAAGATTTGAACATATGTGAAACATTTCTTCTACTGCATTGCGTCCCTGCATCCTATCTTTCTTAATCTTTGCATGAGCATTATATATAGTTCGAGAACTACAAAAAAAATTAATGATCATGAGATGACTAAAATATATATAATATTTCAATCTAGGAGAATTAAGTTAAGCCATAAAAAAAAGCAGTACTACAAATATCTCGCAGCAGTATCCGGATTATTTTCTCACAAATTCACTATTATAAAACGAGGTGCCATCTGACACCTACTCAATTGCTTGATCAATTTGAACTTAGCCTGAGAGTGACCCTGATGATAGACACCAATTTGATGATTGTGCCTTCTATCTCGTACAAATAATTTCCAATGTGCTCCGCTAACATCTTCTTCACCTTTTAATTTAAACGGACAATTACATTTCTTAGTTCTATATAGATCCCTACGTCTTACAAGAATTTGTTTAACTTCTTTATCGTTCTGTATGGCCTTACTTTTTTTTTGTCTTCCCCAGATGGCAACCAATATAAACGTACGGCCTAACCCCTAAACCCTTTTTTTATAAAACAATGTGTAGTCGTCACATATGTGTTAACTGTTTTTGCTTAGTTTTTTACCCAATCAAACAAAATCTTTTTCAAATTAAATTCACAATCTGTTTGAAATAAATAACTATGGCCTTTGAAATTCCCCATGTGTAAAATATGCTCATATTGTTTGGAATCTAATTCATTATCTCCCTACACAGTATTAGAAGATAAAAATATAAACAACTCAAATATTAAATCAAAATAAAACTAACAACATATTCATAACTTCATTAACATAGTAACTTGTCAATCAAGAACATATTAATTATAATTAAAATTAAATTTAAATAATTAAAACATGTTAATTATAATCAAAATTAAATAATTAAAAAATATTACTTACAGTTAAATTAAAAAATTCAAACAAATAATACATAATTAATATATATACGTATTAAATAACACTAACTTAAACATAAGTAACTAAAATAACATAATTAATAACATAATCGTATTAAATATGAAAAATTGATATAACATATGAAAAACAATTGATATAACATAATTAACCTATACATATTTAAAAAAATAAAAAATGGTGAACAGAAAAAGCTGGCGCACCAGACCAGCTGGTGCGCCATCTACTTGTTCACATGCTTGTTCGTGCGTGAGTGGCTAGTGCACTAACTTGTTTGGTACGCCAATTTCTTCTTTTCAATTTTTTAGCGTATTTGAGGTTGATTTTACCTCAAAATTTATATTTCTAGTTCGAAATCTTCAAAATTATCTATCTTCTAGCACGACATCTTCAAAAATTTAATAAGAAATCTAGAGAGAAGTTAGAGAGAAAGAGAGTAGAGAGAAAGATTAGAGAGAAGAATGAGATTTTTCGTGGAATTTTCGTAATTTTATCGTAGAATTTAAAAATTCCCTAGTAAAAAATACCTTCACTTTTTTATGTTTTATTAATCTAGGGCCTATTGCTTTTCTTGCCGCCACTTATGCCACTCAATTTTTTTCGAATGGCTAAAAGTGTCTTATAAGAAGTTTTTTGGTGTCTTTGTGCATAAATTATCACATAAATGCTCATGATTTATTTATAAAAGTGTAAAATAGGCATGATATTATTACCTTTATAGAGTGACAAGAAAATAACACTAGAAAAATGTGAGGAAAAATTACACACATGGAAGATGTATGTTTTAAATCATGACAAGACTATTGATTAGCAAATAAGGGTACTTCAATGCTTATTTACTTTTTTATGAACAAACCATGTATAATTCATATAATAATCTCCGCTAAAATATCATAAATTAATGTATTTCAGCATTTTTGATTATTCAAAAAAAGTTTACTAGCATTTTAGTCAATAAAAAAAATTTGAATGATATAATTGGCGACAAAACAAAAATATATATCCTAAGGCAGAAACTTTTATCTATATTCTCATAAAAAATTAAAAGCAATCTCACCTCCTGCAAGTACACTTACGCGTAAATGGAGACTTATCCTGTAATGGAATCCTCCCAAATATTAAAATTCTTCCACCATTGTATTGCTGCCGTAGATCCTCGTCATCATAGCCGGAAATGATAGGCCGACATGTTCGGCTCTTTCTATGACGTCCTCTTTGCCTATTTACCCAAATCATCTTGTCCACTTTGAATTTTTTATTTAATCTTTGATTTGAGTTCCATCAGTGAAGAAGAAATTCCAATTTCCATGGAAAAAATAATAATTAATCTGGCAATGGCTACAATTAAAGATTTGTTTTCTTGTCAATATGGGAGATCCGATGACCATTTCGAGTTGCTATTGGAGGCACAAATTTATGTGGTAGGTTTGATTCCCCTGATTCCCCTCCACCGAAGCTAAGAATAGTGAAAAGGTTGCTTGCAAGGGCGTAGTTCAATTTGTTTCTGGGGCTACAGATTTGGTAACAAAGACCGATGTTCAATTCTACAGCGGTAGTGCGGGAATTTTCACCTTTCCAATGTGGGGGTGGTTCTTTGTATACACAAGGACCTGGTCTGCAGTCTACAGGAAAAAAAATAAAATAAAAGCATCTATGGAAACCTCGAGGACCTAGAGAATTAAAACACATAAAAAATACCAAAAATCCAATAATAAAACTCAACAAAAGTATCTACATAAAGAAAAAGAAAACTTGACCAAGATAGAATAGTGAATGATTCTTTTTGTTGGAGATTTTTAGAATACTATGAACATGACATATGAGTCATGAAGGTTCTTGAAATCTAACTAATGGATATATATATTTTATATCACTTATAAATATTATAATAGTTAATGAAATTCCATATAATAGAGATATAATTCTAAACTAAAGAATTATAACCTTAAACTAAAAGTGCCAGACTATCTATAAAAGGATAGGTAGAACACAGAAATAGAAGGACATAACATGATCATCAAACTCAAATGTTAGTATATGCCCTAAGACCAATTGACTCACATTTATGATTTATGAAGCATGTATTTTTGAATTGTATTTTATGCTCTTGGTCATCAAGTATGTGACTTGATAGTAAAACCCTTATAGCTAATAAAATACTATTCTTATTTGTCCCTAGTTTATTACATCTTGTAAACTAGTGTGAAGTTGATTGATGGTCAAGTTTTACTGATCATGAATATGAGATATAAAATCAATTCATAAATACATATTGAGAATATTGTATTGGACATGACCCAAAGTGAAGAAGAAATATTGCATGGGTTTAAGTTATAAGTATTTCTTCTCAGTTTTATATTTGGTGTCCTTCGACCTAATGTTTCTAATATTTCTTGCATGGGGAGAAAAATATGTTTTGACATAGTCAAACATCACTTTTAATTAGGCGATCATTATGATTATTGGTTGGCTTATTTTCTCGTCATGGCTTGAATATTGGAGATAGTGAAAGGGATTTGTCCCTCTCTTTTTAGGGAGAGATATCCATGGGCCCCTTGATAAGGAAGACTGGAAAATATGCATGGCCATGCTCAAATAAATATTAATAAGGTGTTATTAATAGTATTTGTTGGAACAGTCTGCCTGGTGATCAAGTAAATGGTTAATTAAGTTTTATAAGGATGACTTGATCCATGCCTTATACTTAATTAGGATATCGTGTGACAAAAAGACTAAATATTAAATATGATGCTAGGTTATTATTACATTTACTTAACTTGGGTAAGCATAATGTCTTGCTAGAGGCCGCTTATGTTTTGTGAATAAATGTCTAGGACATTTTTCATTCACTGCCAATGTTAAGTGAACCTACAGGGTCACACGCATAGATGATCTTGTGAGCATAATGTCCACGTTCAATGAATCTAGATTGTGTCCAGATTCGTTGAACATATACAAAAGGAGAATCAGATTCCATATTGTATTTTCTGGTAGGTTAATAAGTAATTAATTTTATTTAATCGAATAAATGAAATTAATTACTTAATATTACTCATCCAACCGTTGGATGATTATAGGAATAGACGGACGAGATTAAACTGTCATTAGATGACAGTTAGGGTTTTGATGTTGACAGCTATAAAAGATTATGTTAACCTTTTCTTGGTAGCCGTCCTTTATCTGATTAAAGAAAAACAAAACCCTAAACCCTAGAACGGCGATATAGTATCTAGCCTCCTCTCTTCGAAATACGACCGATTACCAGATAGTGAGGATCAGTTCTGAACAGTTTTCAGAACACAGAAGGGGCTAGCATCCCGATCGCTTGCAGAGGAGTTCGTAGCATGGAAACCAGTAGAGGGCGAAGCGTACAAAGCAGCGCCTCCACAACGAACAATCAAAACATTGAGTAATTTCTATCTAATCGGTTTTTTTAGTATGTGCAGATCCTGTTGGTGGATTTCCGTAGTTTTATTTTACTTTGTTTTTGCCTACGGATCCCAACAGTGGTATCAGAGCCTCGTACATACTTGTTTTGCTGATTTTATCTGTTACCGCTTTGATTACATATGTTGTTTTCAATCGGCCTTATAGTAAGGTTCTGATTAGTGTAATAATCAGAGTAAATTGAATTATAGGATTTGCATATATCATATTCTGTTTTACTTATTAATGAGAAAATTAAACAGAATATTGTTACTGCCAAATTGTTTGGTGTACAGTCTGTAATCTGTGCAATTTAATTGTTAAACTAATATGCAGAATTACATGATTTAATGTTTAACTGTTAAAAAAAATTTCTGGCGGCATGATTTTAGGGTTTATGACGGCAATAACTCATTCAATGAGTTAGAAAGAAAAATCATTTTTCTTTCCGGGGGCGCTGCCTCCTGAGACCCTCGCAAGGGCGCTGCCCCTTGACCCCGCCCGCTGACCGGCCAACGGGACCGCCGTTTTCTTCCGGGGGACTTCGCCCCCGGAACCCCTTGTTGTTTCTTTGCATGTTTCTTTCTATCTTT
The DNA here is from genome assembly GCA_028651295.1 of Catharanthus roseus. Lineage (NCBI taxonomy): Eukaryota > Viridiplantae > Streptophyta > Magnoliopsida > Gentianales > Apocynaceae > Catharanthus > Catharanthus roseus. Next base: position 31,836,123 of record JAPQWS010000159.1, on the reverse strand, counting down.
AGATGCATGGTGCATAGCATGGCCCTTTACCTCTTGTGATTGATTGGCTTATTTTGTTAATGGGTTGTATGTTTTTAAATACGGCCTACGTGTCGTTGTTTTCATTGATGTAATATTATCAAGCTTTACTAGAATAGGTTAATTTTATTTCCTATTCCTATGTATGTTTTCTATCCTATGTAACAAGATTAGAAGGCCAAGACATTGGAGGCAAGCTCATGGAGATGAAGACTTACCTAGATTGACCTTTGACTTCCATGAGGCTCGTGGAAGTCAATATAGGATTGGGGCCACACTATGACACGTTTTATTTGATGTATATGTATTATGCATGTGATGTTTAGTTTATTTCCTTTTATTTTTGATATATGTTTTGTGAAATAATACACAAATAAAAAGGAAGAAGGTTTTTGAAACCATGTTAAAAAAAAAAAAAAAAAATTAAGTCGTAAAACGCCTTCCATGATCATAAGCACTTCTCCATGCTTGGATCATCATTTTGTCTCATTGCCAAAGCAAGAGATAAATGGTTACCTAAGTAGGGGAAGATGGAAAATGGTGATTTCCATATACTTGGAATGGTTTGGCTTAACTAGGCTATCAAAATGGTTTTGAGTCTAGGACATCATATGGGATTTTGCCGGTACATGTAGATGTAAATCCCATTAATACATTTTTCTCTAATTATGAGTGTTAAGCCAAAGCTTACTTATGATTAGAAAAAAATGAATTTTTATACCAATGATTTATATCAAGTGTTGAATATTTCAGGGAAAATTTAATGCTTCATTTATTTAATTTTACTTTGCAAATTCTATGTAGATAATGGCCTCAAACAATTCAAACACATCGTTGCGATCCGTGCTTGAAAAGAATAAGCTTAGTGGGACTAACTTTCTTGATTGGGCACAAAATTTAAGGATTGTCCTTAAACAAGAAAAAAAGCTATATGTACTTGAGAACCCTATCCCTAATCAACCAGCTAACAATGCCCCTAGAGTCGAAAAGGATGCTTATAGTAAGCACAAGGATGATTCTAACGATGTGACATGTCTCATGTTGGCTACGATGGAATCTGAGTTGCAAAAGCAATTCGAGAAAGTTGAGGCTTATGAGATGATAAAACAGCTCAAGGAAATGTTCCAAGAGCAGGCACGTCAAGAGAGATATCTTACCACTAAGGCGTTGAATAGCTGCAAAATGACCCCTGACACTTCAGTTAGTGCTTATGTCCTTAAGATGAAAGGGTATTTTGATCAGCTTGAAAAACTTGGAGCACCAGTAAGTCATGACTTGGCTACTGATATGATCTTAGCTTCTTTAACCTCTGACTATGATCAGTTTGTCACGAACTTCAATATGCATAATATGGAAAAGTCCATAAATGAATTGCACGGGATGCTCAAGCAGGCTGAACAAAACATTAGGAAGTCTACTCCTAATGTTCTGATGGTTCAGAAGGGGCAATTCAAGAAGAACAAGGGAAAGGATATGGCCAAAAAGGGTAAAGGCAAGCAGAAGCCCAAGCCCAAGGTTAAACCACCAAAGGAAGGGACTTGCTTCCACTGCAATGAACCTGGTCATTGGAAGAGGAATTGCAAGCTCTACTTGGAAGAAAAGAAGAAGCAAAAGGCTAGTGAGACTGCTGCTTCAGGTATTTTTGTTATAGAAATTAATATGTCTACTCCTACTTCATGGGTATTAGATACCGGATATGGAGCTCACATTTGTGTAAATGTGCAGGGACTCAAAAGGAGTAGATCTTTGGTAAAGGGAGAGGTGGACCTACGAGTTGCAAATGGAGCAAAAGTTGCTACTGTAGCTGTAGGGACATTTGATTTACTTTTGCTTACTGGGCTTATAATTGAACTTAAAGATTGTTATTATGTTCCTGCTATGAGTAGGAACATCATTTCAGTTTCTCGTTTGGATATTGATGGTTTTGAGTTTAATACTAGGAATGGTAAAAGTTCTATTTATAAAAATGGTATTTTCTATGGGGATGCCTCTTTATGTAATGGACTTTATATTCTTAACCTACATGATTCCATTAGTAAGCCCATCTATAACATAAATACAAAGAAATTTAAATCTAATGATTTAAATCATATAAATGAGAAACGCATATCAAAACTCCATCAAGATGGACTTTTATCTTCATTCGGCCTTGAGTCTTATGAAAAATGTGATTCTTGTTTATTGGGAAAAATGACTAAAAGTCCATTTACAGGGCAAAGTGAAAGGGCTACCGATTTATTGGAACTTATACATACTGATGTATGTGGGCCAATGAACACACAAGCCAGAGGAGGTTTTCAGTATTTCATTACATTCACAGATGATTTCAGTAGATATGGTTATGTCTATCTAATGAAACATAAATCTGATTCCTTTCAAAAGTTTAAGGAATTTCAAAATGAAGTACAGAATTAACTTGGAAGGAGTATCAAATTACTTCGATTAGATCGAGGTGGTGAATACTTAGGCCAAGAGTTTGACGAACATCTAAAAAATTGTGGGATATTATCACAATTAACTCCACCAAGAACACCACAAAGGAATGGTGTGTTTGAACGCAGAAATCGAACTCTATTGGATATGGTTCGATCTATGATGAGTCAAACAGATCTTCCAATTTCTTTTTGGGGTTATGCTCTAGAAACTGCTGTATTCATATATTAAATACGGTTCCATCTAAAGCTATTCAGAAGATGAGATATGGACCGGGAAACAACCTAGTTTAGCATTTCTCAAAATTTGGGGATGTGATGCTTATGTGAAGCGACCATTATCTGAAAAACTAGCACCCAAATCTAATACGTGTCTGTTTGTGAGATATCCTAAGGAAACTAAAGGATACTACTTTTATCTTCCATCTGAAAACAAAGTGTTTGTTGCTCGGAACGGAATTTTCCTTGAAAGGGAATTCGTTTCCAAAAGAGTCAGTGGGAGTAGAATCCATCTTGAAGAAGCTCAAGGACAGCAGACCATTTCTGAACCGAGTATGGATACTCAGTTGGACTCACGTATTCATACTGAGCCTGAACTTTTGACACAAGGGCCAAGAAGGTCTAGTAGGATTTCTTAGATACCACAGAAATATGGATTTCTTGTGACTGAGGATCATAATATTGATCTTATTGATCAAGGTGAACCTAATTCCTACCAAGATGCTATTCATAGTCCTGAATCTAGCAAATGGCTAGAGGCTATGAAATCAGAAATGCAATCCATGCATGATAATCAAGTTTGGACTTTGATTGATCCACCTGAAGGTTGCAAGACCATAGGGTGTATATGGGTTTTCAAAAAGAAAACTGACATGGATGGCAATGTGCACACTTACAAAGCACGATTGGTAGCAAAAGGGTACAGACAAACTCATGGTATAGACTATGATGAAACCTTTTATCCAGTTGTAATGCTTAAGTCAATTAGAATTCTACTTGCCATTGCAGCATATTATGATTATGAAATATGGCAAATGGATGTTAAAACTACTTTTCTTAATGGAAATCTACTGGAGGATGTGTATATGACACAACTTGAAGGTTTTATTCATCCTTCGAATTCTAGTAAAGTGTGTAAACTTCAAAGATCCATTTATGGCTTGAAGCAAGCATCTCGAAGTTGGAATCTTTGATTTGATGAAGCAATTAAAGAATTCAATTTCATCAAGAATGATAATGAACCTTGTGTCTACAAAAGGGTTACAGAAAATGCAGTAGTCTTCTTAGTACTTTATGTCGATGACATCTTGTTAATTGGGAATGACATCCCCACTTTGCAAAGTGTAAAAACCTGGTTGGGGAAGTGTTTTTCAATGAAAGATTTAGGCGAAGCAGCCTATATTCTAGGCATTAGGATCTATCGAGATAGATCTAAAAAGCTTATTGGCCTAAGTCAGAGTGGATATATTGACAAGGTACAGAAAATGTTCAGTATGCAAGATTCTAAGAGAGGATTCTTGCCAATGTCACGTGGCGTTAAACTTAGTAAGTCTCAAAGTCCTACCACAAGGGAGGATACAGAATGCATGAGTAAGATTCCTTACACTTCCGCAATTGGATCTATCATGTACGCCATGTTATGCACTCGCCCAGATGTCTTGTATGCATTAAGCATGACTGGTAGATTCCAGTTAAATCCTGGTGAACTGCATTGGACTGCAGTAAAAAACATTCTCAAGTACTTAAGAAAGACTAAAGAGATGTTTTTGATCTACGGAGGTCAGGAAGGAGAGCTTGTTGTAAATGGTTACAAGGATGCTAGCTTTCAGACTGATGTAGATGATTTTAGATCGCAATCTGGATTTGTGTTTTGTTTGAATGGAGGTGCTATGAGTTGGAAGAGTTCAAAGCAAGATACCGTGGCCGATTCTACTACAGAGGCTGAGTATGTGGCTGCTTCTGATGCAGCCAAGGAGGCAGTTTGGATCAGAAAGTTCATCACAGAACTAGATGTAATTCCTAGCATTGTGAACCCAGTGGACCGATATTGTGATAATACAGGAGCCATTGCACAAGCTAAGGAACCTAGATCTCATCAACGATCCAAACATATTCTCAGGCGTTTCCATCTCATTCGAGAAATTATTGAGCGTGGAGATGTTAAAATTTGCAAAGTAGACACCAATGACAATGTCACAGATCCATTGACAAAGCCACTCCCACAAATTAAGCATGAAAGTCATACTAGGTCAATGGGTTTGAGAGTCATGTCAAATTGGCGGTAGGGCAAGTGGGAGATTGTTAGTATATGCCCTAAGACCAATTGACTCACATTTATGATTTATGAAGCATGTATTTTTGAATTGTATTTTATGCTCTTGGTCATCAAGTATGTGACTTGATAGTAAAACCCTTATAGCTAATAAAATACTATTCTTATTTGTCCCTCGTTGATTACATCTTGTAAACTAGTGCGAAGTTGATTGATGGTCAAGTTTTACTGATCATGAATATGAGATATAAAATCAATTCATAAATACATATTGAGAATATTGTATTGGACATGGCCCAAAGTGAAAAAGAAATATTGCATGGGTTTAAGTTATAAGTATTTCTTCTCAGTTTTATATTTGGTGTCCTTCGACCTAATGTTTCTAATGTTTCTTGCATGGGGAGAAAAATATGTTTTGACATAGTCAAACATCACTTTTAATTGGGTGATCATTATGATTACTGGTTGGCTTATTTTCTCGTCATGGCTTGAATATTGGAGATAGTGAAAGAGATTTGTCCCTCTCTTTTTAGAGAGAGATGTCCATGGGCCCCTTGATAAGGAAGACCGGGAAATATGCATGGCCATGCTCAAATAAGTATTAATAAGGTGTTATTAATATTATTTGTTGGAACAGTCTGCTTGGTGATCAAGTAAATGGTTAATTAAGTTTTATAAGGATGACTTGATCCATGCCTTATACTTAATTAGGATATTGTGTGACAAAAGGACTAAATATTAAATTTGATGCTAGGTTATTATTACATTTACTTAACTTGGGTAAGCATAATGTCTTGCTAGAGGCCGCTTATATTTTGTGAATAAATGTCTAGGACATTTTTTCATTCACTGCCAACGTTAAGTGAACCTACAGGGTCACACGCATAGGCGATCTTGTGAGCATAATGTCGACGTTCAATGAATCTAGATTTTGTCCAGATTCATTGAACATATACAAAAGGGGAATCCGATTGCATATTGTATTTTCTGGTAGGTTAATAAGTAATTAATTTTATTTAATCGAATAAATGAAATTAATTACTTAATATTACTCATCCAACCGTTGGATGATTATAGGAATAGACGGACGAGATTAAACTGTCATTAGATGACAGTTAGGGTTTTGATGTTGACAGCTATAAAAGATTATGTTGACCTTTTCTTGGTAGCCGTCCTTTATCTGATTAAAAAAAAACCCTGAACCCTAGAACGGCGTATTGTATCTAGCCTCCTTTCTTCGAAATATGACCGATGACCAGATAGTCAGGATCAGTTATGAACAGTTTTCAGAACACATAAGGAGCCAGCATCCCGATTGCTTGCAGAGGAGTTCGTCGCATGGATACCAGTAGAGGGTGGAGCGTACAAAGCAGCGCCTCCACAACGAACAATAAAAACATTGAGGTAATTTCTATCCAATCGGTTGTTCTAGTATGTGCAGATCCTGTTGGTGGATTTTCGTAGTTTTATTTTACTTTGTTTTTGCCTACGGATCCCAACATCAAAGTCTCGTAAGCATTTACGATCCTAAACTGTCTCCAATTAATATCATATAAAGTTCTCATATTTCTGTAGAATTAGTAATGCTTTATTGTTTAATGTTGTTAATGCATGACGCCGTCAAACATAGGGCTTCACTGTATCCTCGAGGATATTTTGGTGAACCCAGTTACATACCAAGGTATTGGTGGTAGGAAATAAGCCTTAAGCAAAGCGACATTGTATTACGCCCAGGAGTCATCTTAATCCCACAACTGTTTTTATTCTAAAGTCAATAGACTAATTTCAGTTATGGCTCCAACGGTATAATGTGAAAAGGATATGTCATCGTATTGGAGTTATTGTTGATAGAGGATATATTAATAATAGAGAAAAAAGTTAGAAATGCATAACTTTCTTAATATAGATGAAGTATGTGAGACAAATAGAGGCAGCTGTGAAAGAGAGTAGAAAAAAAGAGTGAATTAGAAAAAAAATTTCTGGTTGTGCAGTCATCTTCTAGTTGATGATCGGTTGGTCATTTCTTGTTAGGTTAAGATGAAATTCGGACTGGTAGAAGAGAAGAGGCAACACTTCAATCTGAACAGTAGTGATCATTTTTTGATGGTCAGATTGAAAATTATCGGCTTTGGACAAAACCCTAAGTTTTAGTACTTTCTACTCATTTTCTTTTATATTACTATATAGAACGTAATGGAAGCATGCAAACAAGTAAGAAATTTCTTGTTTTCTCTTGATTTATAAGTAGTTTGATATTTTGAGACTTCTTCGTTTATTGGATAACTTTATTTAAAGTATATTCAATTGGAGAAATGCATGTTTATAATATCATGCATATTTATAGATCTATATTTGGAAACATGTCTAGACTTGAAATACAGTAATATATATTGCTTGCATTTTATCTAATCTTTAGTGAACATGATAGTTTAATATGTTTATGAACAATTATTCAATATCATCTTGTGACTTCTGATTTTAGAAGATTATATTTTAAGAGAGAATAAAAACTCACAAAGGTAAAGTTGCATTTTGTAGCACGTTATAATTTTCAAAGCATGATAGAAGTGGAAATATTATGATCCACTATTTCTCAATCCATTGGGATTTGAATTTTAATTCTTTACATGTCACAATATAACTGTGTGCTTGAGAAAGAAAATAGAGTGTCATGCAAAATAAAATGCCATAATATCAGACTCTATTTGTTCTTAAGGTTATGGGTGATGGAGCTGTATAAACAGTTGTTGATATTGAACAAATTCAAACTCAAAAGTCTAAAATTATCCCATATGAGACATGTAATAGAAGAAAAACCTTGTATTAATGAATTTGCAAGTTCAAAGTTATTGGGATGAAAAGGTTCATGAGCCTCAATGAAAATTTGGTGGAAAAGGAATTCGAGGGGAGGGAGAAGGAGCCCTTGACCCGCAATAGATAGAGGAGTATTTATTCAATCACATAGTTTGGGCTCCTAGAATATGGCGCCCTTGGGCCTTTCTACGAAATGCTTCGGGGAGTTGAAAATAAGCATAGATCTGGAGATTCCTGAATAGGGCAACCTTTATATCATTCCTTAAGTCCCATAGGTTTGATTCTGTAGAATTTTACCCATTTCTCATTGAACCAAATGTCCATCGAAGAGAAGCAAATGAAAGGCTTTCCAAAAAATTCTCGTAGAATCGAGAACATGCATGATGATAGTGCATATTGGTTTATAACCAATAGAACCAAAGGGTTCTATAGAGGATTATTACTTTCATTGAATAAAGAAAGTATTCAATAAGTTATGATTCAGTTCTTATACCTAAAGTTTAAAGTGTGCATATCTTAAGGGATGAGTTCTCAAAAATGAGAAAATGAAATGATAAGTCAAGGATTTATGGCTTATGTTTCAAAATCTTTATATTTCTTGTAGAAAGTTCAAGAGGGCTTAGTAACTATAATTAAATTAAATACTTGGTTAAAGTGATTACTATTTATTTTGTAAGATTAGTTAGATGCTAGCAAATATATTGAAAAAAATCTTACAAGAGAATTCTTGTGTTTAAATGTTAAATGGGGATAAGTACAAGTCCATATCTCAAATTACCAATATTGACACTCGACTCAACGCTTGATACAACGTCTAGTCTTGAGTTCAATAAGTTAAAATTGTTATATGTGTGATTTCAAGCACTATAATATTATTATCCTTCCATCACGAGTAAAGTGCTTAGTATCCCATAGGTTTGGTAAGAAAGTTGAGTTTAAAACTTTTTAATGGACCTGAAAGTTTAATAAAAAAGTGTATTCTATGGGAACACTAATTATGTAGAGTCCATCTATATAAATATGAAGTATGGCCACTTCTCAGAGTTAAGGACTTGACTATTACAACATTCATGAAAAGGATACAAACACATGACCATAATGGTTTCAGTTGATTGGAGTATTTATTGGTTTTGAAATCTATGTGTAGAGTATATTTAGTTAATCGATATAGAATCACCGGTTCAAAGATTTATTCTACCATGTTGTTCTTATTAATTATGATATACTTTAATAACCAAAGGTTCAAATTATAAGATACCTTTATTTATGCATATGATTCCCAAATATATGATTTTTATAAATATTCTGAAAATGGTGGGAGATTGTTGGAGATTTTAAGAATACTATGAGCATAACATATGAGTCATGAAGGTCTTGGAATCTAACTATAGATATATCTTATGTATCACTTATGAATATTCATCGTAGTTAAAATAGCATTAAGTCCATATAATAGAGATATAATTCTAAAATAAAGAATTATGGCCTTAAACTAGAGGTGCTAAACTATCTATAAAAAGGATAGGTAGCATACAGAAATGGAAGAACATAATGTGATCTCTCATACTCAAATTCTCATAAGCCTTTTATTATCCTAAAGTGTCTCCCATTAATATCCTATAAAGTTCCTCATATTTCTGTAGAATTAGTAATACTCTAGGGTTTGATATTATTAATGTGAGACGCTGCCAAACATAGGGCTTCATTGTATCTTCGAGAATATTTCGTTGAACCCAGTTGCATACCAAGGTATTGGTGGGACGAAATAAGCCTTAAGGAAAGCGACATTATAACGTGCCTTGGAATCATCTTAATCCCACAACTATTTTTGTTCTAACACATTTAGTTATGAAAATAAGCACCCCTACTTACAGAAGTTGGATGACATATTAAAGTATCACAAAACAATTTTCAACTATATTCAAAGAAATATGAGTTAAAACACATAAAAAGTACCATAAAATTCAACAAAAAGCATCTACAAATAGAAAAAGAAAACTTGTCCAAGAGAGTATAGTGAATGGTTCCCTTAGTTAAGCATCCTTAATTAAGAAAATGAGCACCCCTACTTACAGAAGTTGGACAACATGTTAAAACATCACGAAACACTTTTCAACTACATTCATAGAAATATGAGAGTTAAAACACATAAAAAGTTGTATAAAATTTAGTAATAAAACTCAACGAAAGTATCTACGTATAGAAAAAGAAAACTTGATCAAGACAGAATAGTGAATGGTTCCGGTAGTTATGAAAATAAGCACCCCTGCTTATAGAAGTTGGACATGTTAAAAGTATTACGAAATATTTTTCAACTATATTTAAAGAAATATGAGAGTTAAAACACATAAAAAGTACCGTAAAATTCAATAACAAAACCCAATAAAAGCATCTACATATAGAAAAAGAAAACTTGATCATGACAGAATAGTGAATGGTTCCCTTAGTTATGAAAATAGCACTCCTATTTATGAAAATAAGCATCCCTAATTAAGAAAATAAGCATTTGTTTTTATAGAAGTTGGACAACATGTTAAAGTATCACGAAACACTTTTCGATTATAACTAAAAAAATATGAGAGTTAGAGCACATGAAAAATAGCATAAAATTCAATAATAAAACTCAACAAAAGTATTTGCATATAGAAAACGAAAAATTTATTAGGATAGAATAGTGAATGGTTCCCTTAGTTATGAAAATAAGCACCCCTAGTTAAGAAAATAGCACCTTTACTTACAGAAGTTGCATAACATATTAAAGTATCACGAAACGCTTTTCAACTATATTCAAATAAATATGAAAGTTAAAACACATAGAAAGTACCTAAAATTGAATAATAAAACTCAACAAAAGCATCAATGTATAGAAAAAGAAAACTTGATCCGGATAGAATATTGAATGGTTCCCCCTTATGATGAAAATAAGCATCACTAGTTATAAAAATCAGAACCCCTAGTTAAGAAAATAAGCATCCGTACTTATAGAAGTTGGACAACATGTTAAAGTATCATGAAACACTTTTCAATTATATTCAAAGAAATATGAGAGTTAAACACATAAAAACTCCACAAAAGCATCTACACATAGAAAAAGAAAACTTGACTATGACAGAATAGTGAATGGTGCCCTTAGATATGAAAGTACGCACCTATTGTTATTCAAATAAGTACTTTTAGTTATAAAAATAAGGACCCCTACGCATAGAAAGTGAAAAACATGTGAACATATCATAAAAAACTTCTCAACTATATACAAAGTTATGAGAGTTAAAACACATAAAAAGTACCATAAACCAAAAATATCTACATATAGAAAAGAACACTTGACCAAGACAAAATAGTGAACAATTCCCTTAGTTATGAAAATAAGCAAGTTTAATTGTAAAAATAAACGCCCTTAGTTATAAAAATAAGGACTCCTAGACACAAAAAGTGGAAAACACGTTAACATATAATGAAACACTTCTCAACTATATTTAAAGAAATATGAGAGTTAAAACAAATAAAATGTACTTCAAAATTCAATAACAAAACTCAACACAAGTATCTACATGTAGAAAAGTATCCGACCAAGACAGAATAATGCATGGACCTTTAGTTATAAAAATAAGTACCTCTACTCGCAGTTACCATTACAATTTTCTTTACTTGTAATAAAAATACAATCGCATAAAATATAGTTATAGTGATGCAAAATAAAGAACATAATCTGTAAATATTTTGGACAAAATCGTAAGGTTGTCTTCTAGTCCCCTGTTGCCAAATTTCCTAGCCATGATATGTCCGCTAGCACATCCTCCGGCGTCGACCCTGACTCAGATCTCATTCCTGCTTCCACCCCCATCCCTGTTTACTTGACCTCTCTGGCATACCTTTGATTTGAAGCCTTTTGACTAAACATGGAAGAAGTAGAAGAAAACAGGCAATAGAAGAAAATAGAGGTGATTTTCATAAACAATGGAATCAGATCTTGTGTGCCATAGGAAATTGGTTGAAGAATTTGACAATTTTGGACTTCAGGTAAAACCAATTGATGGGGCAGTTGTCGGATCGTGGATACCTAAAAACACTGAAATCTAATACTGCACGCATAGAATGAGGGAATATTTAAATTGGTTCAAATTTTAATTTTTAAAATTTAGTAGTTCTATAAATCGTGTGTACATATATAAATTGCCCATATTATATTCTCAAATTATTGGTCCCTAACAATTGTACCCAAACATCTCACCATAATAATTGACTACTTAACTTATTGATAAAAATAATTAAATTAGATTGAAGAAAAATACAAACACCACTATCAATTTTAAAAAAGTAATTATTGTCAATTTATTAGTAATTATGGTAGATAAATTATAACTTTAAAATATAAATTATAATTGAAAAAGAATCCGTAAAATGAATGTTACAATAAATTTTACAAATAATTTAGAGTGATCATAGTTGTTACATTTTTATCTTTTAAATCATTTCAATAAATAAATTGTTTTCGTAAGCATGCCTGCACATATACTGAACGTAATAAAGAAGTAGAGAAAATTAATCATAAACTGAATTTTTCGAATTTGATTTTAGGAGTTATTATGTTAGTGGTGGCGAGATAGTGACTCAGTTGCAGGAGAACTCCTTACCATGCCAGATGTCTTGAATTCGAACTACATCTTCTCTCCCAATGTATAAAAAAAGTTATTTATTCAATCTGTCACCGTATAGCTTACTATATTCATATCACAATTTACTGAGTATTAGATAGAGTACACTAGATCCATTATGAATTATATCTTACATTTTTTAAAGAAATATGTCTCTTTATATAAATGAAATCATTTTAGACTTCTCTCTCTCTCTCTCTCTCTCTCTCTCTCTCTCTCTCTCTCTCTCTCTCTCATATATATATATATATATATATTTATGTGTGTGTGTGGTAACATCCCGTCTTGCAAGGATCCTATCTAAACCCAGTTTGAGTCAGGCTAGGACTTATTTGAGGTTTGACACAATTTAAGGTTATGAAAGTATTAAGAATTTTTGTATAAGAAAATGGCATACTATTTATTATGTTAAGTTGCTTAAACTTGTGAATTTAATTTAAAGTGGTTTTTTAATAATAATAATAATATTAAGTAAAGTCTACTAAGGATATTAGAGTAGAGAAAATCACTAGAATGCTATTAGAGAATTTGGTGTATAGATTAAGGGTAATTTGGACCTTTATAAATAAAGTATAGTAAATAAATAGGGTATCGATAAAGTACGTGCAAAAATATAAAAGATACGTGCGAAAAATTCAAAAGAAAGTTTTTCCCTCCCTCATTTTCTCTCTCTATCCTAAATCTCTCTCCCTTTTTTCTACAAAATTCAAAAACTTCAAACTCAGATATGTTCAAATCCGACCATTGGAACTTGAAAAAAAAAGTTAGCATATGATTCTATATTCGTTTATTTACAATTTCATCAGCTTAAAAATAAAAAAACACAGCGGATCAAACTTGGGAGAAGCTGCAAAATTTTTGACAAATTTTGGCCCCTCTATAGAATAATATACTAACTTTTGTTTTTCAAGTTTCAACGGTCGGATTTGAGTAGATTTTAGTTTGAAGTTCTTGAATTTTGTAGAGAAAAGGGAGAGAGAGTTGGGGTAGAGAGAGAAAGCGATGGAGGAAAAACTTTTTTTTTTGAATTTTTACTGCGTACTTTATCAGTACCTAATAAATATATGAAAATGGTCATAATCTTGCATGCATGAGACATGAGTCATTTTATATAGTATAACAAGTGGCAATGATATGCATGACAAATGGCCTTCAAGTCTGCCACTTGGCCTCTTTTTAGAACGCGGTTGGGCCCACGGGTATAGGCCGGGCTGTGACTCATGGACCGGCTTGTAGTTCTGGCAGTCACGGGCTAGTTCGGGTTGCAGTTCTAGTTTGATCGACCTAACTTGAACAGCCTAAGGGGAACGAACCAGGCAAGTCGATACGGGCCGATCCAGGTTCTTGATTTTTAAAATTTTTTAAAAAATAACTTAACATAAAAAAATTCGAATATAAGTAAATAACATATAAATAAAATAAGTTACATAAATGATAAAATTAATATAAATAACTTACCTGAAAGAAAGTTACATAATATAATACTTACTTACTTACTAATATATGAAAGTAAACGATGCATAAAAAACAAAAAAGTAAGTTTATAAAATTTAAATTATTTTTATTAATTTTATTTAAACTTAAGGTTTTTGCTAAGTTTAGCAAAAAATTAATTTATTTAGAGGTTTAAAAAATTTAAAGTATTTGTTTTATGTACTAAACCTTAAAGTATTTTATTAAGTTTATAAAACTTAAGAGTTAAAAAAAATTAGAAAAAGCCACCTTGAAGTGTAGGGGTTTTGGCATGGACCCCTATTGATTTTATTAACAATAAAATAAAAATTACATAGGAGGGGGACTTAGGGCCTAAAACTTCCAAAAGAAATTACATTCTAAAATTTAATAAATTAATCATATACTATCTAAGTCCTAACTATTACAATTTTTTTTTTAAAAAAATTAATACTATCCTAAGGTCTAACTATTATAATTTAAATATAAAAAGTATATCTATTTGACCGAGTTTGACTAGATTGGACCTTTGTTTATCTTCTTCGTCCGATCCCTTAGATACTACATCTATATTTGACTCATCAATATTTAGCCCGACAATTCTTGAACATAACAATCGGCTATACATATAAGAGCCTCTAACTTGTTATGGGACATCCGTCTCCTAGTTTCATCTATTGTACGACAACTGTTGGAGAAGACACTTTCAGAAGCCACAGTAGAGACAGAGGCTGTTAGGATATCCCGAGCGATCCTAGATAGTACAGGATATTGTGCCGAATCGGTCTTCCACCATCCAAGTATATAGAAATTATTTGAACGCTTCTCAATCGAGGGGCGTATTCATATATAGACAACTTAGTTAGAGTTGTTCTCATAGATGATGAACTCGGGCCGCAAAGACCATATATATCCATCATATATATCTTTTTCCTTGACTTGAAGAAGATGACATCTCTCCGTATTGTGAATGACTTGCACTAGCATTCGAGCTCCCTATTTCACTTTCTCTTTAATAGAGATCGAATAAATTTTTGAAAGTTTGTGATGTATCTTCTTTTATTTTGTTAGCATTTCTTTGGAGAGTAAGTGAGCATCCAAACATGAATAAGAAAAATTAATTAAATGTTCAAACATTTCACTTTTAAAATGATGGTCTAAAATCAAAGCAACACAATATACGAGAGAAAAATTTTTGTAATGCTTTTAAAAAAATTTCCTTATCAAACATCACAAGACCATATATGGCATGCAGTCTAAATTCTCTAAAAACACTTGTAACTTTTATCATTTGGGAAGTATGTGATGAGTACTGGGGTAATAGTGTTCAGATAAAATTTCAATCGCTTGTGCAAAAGTTTAAAAAAAAAAAAAAAAATAACTACAGCTTTATCAGAAACATTTGAATCAAGTGGTGGTCTATCATTTGCTAGTGTAACTTCAATAAGTTGTTGTTCATAGGGAAAACAAGTTTGTAACATATTTAAAGTTGAGTTCCATTTTGTATTATATCTGTTTAAAAAAACTTTATGAGGCATTTGTTGTTCTACACAAAGTGATTTAAAATGTTGTCGTCTATGACTGGAAGATCTAACGAATTTTATATCGTCTCTGATCGTATTTGTAGTATGTTCAACATGTGAATAACCGTCTTGTACCTACAAATTCAAAATATGACATGCACATCTAATATGAAATAACTTTCCATCTAAATTTTGTCTAAAATTATTTTTCAAAATTGAAACTGAAGAATCATTATTTGTTTGAGTGAAATTCTGTTATCAAAAGAAATAGAAAAATTCTGTTATCAATTCTATAATCATGATATGTTTGAGTGATATTGCGTACTATATTTGCACCAGTATGTGGGAATTCAAAATTTTTAAAACTAATGATTTTTTTTAAATGCTAATTTTCATTGATCCAATGACGTGTAATGCAGAATTAATCTTCAGAAGTAACAAGTATCTAAGAATCACAAGTAAGCAAAAATTTACTAGGAATAGATTCAAAAATTGCTGGAAGTACGTTTTCTTCTTCCGGAAAAGTCTTAAGAATTTTCCTCCTAAATGAAGTTCTAGGAAATCCTTATAAGCCGGTTAAAGTGCAACTTGTACTAATCTCACAAATTGGATGATTAGATGGTAATGATAAAGGAAGTCTACCAATTGCCACCCACCTAGCTATTTCTCTTTTTACTAACTCACTATCATATTTAAAATTTGTCATTTCATTTCTGGAAGCACTAGCAAAAGTTGTGTTTGTCTAGTTAAATCTACAAAATGAGAAGGATGAACACATTGTGTATGTCTTTTAAGTATAGCAGTGCCATCACCGGTCTTATGTGCGATATCTATTTTATAAAGTTTACATATAGCTTTATTATTTATCTTGTCAAAGACATTCCAAACAATATATCTTTTTCTACTACTACTACTACCACTAGGTACGGTATCAGAAGGAGGAGGTATTTCATTTTCTTCGTTTTGTTGTTTATTTTCATTATCAAAGTCTGCGGTGTAGGAACATGCATGTCTTGAAGATGAATCCATAGTAATAATTAATAATAAAGTGAACAAATTTAATAACGAAATAAATCAAGTAAAGAAATAATTATTTAAAACTAAATAAAGAAATTCTAATAAATAAAGTAAACAAATAAGTATTAAAATTTAAATATATAATGGTAAATAAAATAAACAAATAATTATTTAATACTAATAAAGTTTCAAAATATAATTAATAAACAAATTAACATAAATTAAAGTAAAGAGCAAAAACTATCAATGATGAAGCCGGTCGTCTGAAAAAGAATTGAAGAAGTTTTAATTTTTGCCGAATTTTCTTCCATTCCTTCCTTCCTCCGAATTTTGAACTATTATCCAAAAAAAATGCAAGTGATTTTAATTCTTGAGAGTAAAGAAGAGTTTAAGAGAGAATGAGTAATTTTTCGCGTGAGAAATGAATTGATTTAGGGAGTATTTATAGGAGAAAAAAGTTGGTATAAATGAAAATTTTCTCACCGATTTTTTTAAAAAATTCAACTGGACAGTTGAATTCAAACGGTCAGATCATCTGAATTGTTGGATCTCAACGGTCAATTGAGTTCTAAGCAGTCAGATAATCTAGACTGTTGATCTCCAACAATTAGAGAAGCATAGAATTGCTCCCCTAACCTCCAACTTTTTTTTTTTTGGTGAAAAGAGGCTAGCTCGCTATTCTAGGTCGGTTCATGGGCTGGTTTGATTTTCTTCTTGTTGGTCGCGGTTAAAAAAAAATGAGCCTCGCACAGCCCTTGTTCCTTGAACCACATTAAAGGGCTGGGTTGGGTTTTAGCGGTCTCGGGTTGAAACGGGCCAGGCCGGATGGTTGGCGGGCCAGTTCAACCCAGCAGCCATCCCTAACATAAGGTGACTAAGTTCTACACTTTCTCCCTATAAATAAGAACAATAATTCTTCTCTTTTCAATCACCTCATTTCTTTATTTTCTTCTTGATTCAACACTCTTAAGTTAGGACGCAAAGTTCTTCTCATCCAAGTGTTCTTTGTAAGATCTTAAGGTAAGTCTTCAGTGTATAATTTATTTTAAGATTAAAAGAGTTAATTTATAAATTTGCAAAGTGGGTAGTTTGAAATTCTTTAGATTTGTGATTTGTCTCTAGTTCATGTTACCATTGTTATAGCTTGAATTATGGATGAACTTTCAGCTTTGATTTAGATATGGAATTAAGAATATAATTGAGCAGATGCTTTAAAGAGTACAATTGAAATGAAATTCTACTAAGTACTTTTGTTATTTGGTTTCTAAGAAACTTGTCTACTCTATGAAATATGATTAGCTACTCTGACCAGGTAAATTTAAAAACCAAAACTTACAAAATTTCCAATGCCAATATTATGTTATACAATATTTTTTTGAGAAGAAATACTATCTATATTTTGAAATCAGCTATTTTTGAAAAGTGATTCAATTTGTTCTTCAGCAAGTTACTTTTACCTCGAGAAGTTCTCCACAAATATATTTTATCTGTGCATTAGATTTGCATAGGAGCAGTGCTCCGTGTAGGATTTCGATCACTTTGTTGAAAATATTCCTATCTAATTTTCTACAAGTTTCTTTTGAACAAGTGAGTTTCGGAAAAAAATTATTATCTGAATATTAAATGAGTTTTGAAAGGCATATGTATTGTCATGGCATATTGTGAAATCTACATAAGCATTGAATGGACTGGCGGATAGGTGATTTTGATATCCTGAAATTGATATAACCTGACTTTGTTTTAATAGCCCAGGCCAACAGATTTTTTACAAAACATGAATTAAATTTGTAAGGATAACAATTAAATGGTCATTTAATTTGAAAATATGCATAACCCCATTACAACCAAATTTCATATGAACATGATTTTGTTGATGGAAGCGTCAAAGGATTGCATTGTGTGTGGCTAGTCCCTGTAGTAGGGCCTCTTTCGATGGAATGGATGGTCTGAACTCTTGATTATGGATTCCACTTGATAGAGGGTGGTGCTAGGGACGGCTTGACCCAACTGGTTCGTTTGTCGTAGACACCGTCTTTGTGGTGTCTCGGCCACTCTCCTATGAGTCAAGAAGGTCTCAGAGTTGGGGTTGGTCACAAAGTACGGGTTGGTAAGTGCCCTAGAACTTCATAGCTTAGTAGATATAAGTTATTAGTTAAATCGAGTATATTCATATGGATTTGCAGCTGGTATTGACTACGAGATTTCGGACCTAGTTCTGATGTACTCATATTTTTGACATGTTTGGAAACTTTTAGTTTTTGAGTTGCACTGATGTATTTTGATTTGCTCAGACTTCCCAACTACACTCGAACCCAACATGTGTTTTATGCATTTGATTTTTGAAAATGAAGAGATAGAGTTTTTCGTGCATAAAACTTGTTATAAACACTTCATGTGCATACAATTTACTTATTTTAAATCACATTGGCATACACGTGAACTCACTAAGCTTCCTGGCTCACACTTTTTTATTACATGTTTTCAAATGACCTGGAATATGGGACAAAATAGAAGTTCTATGGCATACCACCATTTAGGATCAAGAGTATTTTTGTGTTTTAGTACTTTTGATCTTAAGTTCTAACCAGTTGTACTAATACATACCAGATCTACTAAGGTAAGGTTTGATTTGCACTGGCACTCGCGAGATTTTAGTACTTTTACTACCCTATATTTTCTCCAACCATATAAGTATTTGTATGTTCTAGTAACGAAAAGCACATTGGTATTTTACTCAGTCGCAGTAGACTTAGCGAATGGGCTATGGGTATCACAAATAAATGTGTGTGTATATATATATGTATATATATATATATATGTTGAAGAGGATGTTTTACTTCTAAAATTCCCTTAAGCTCTCAAGACCCCAAAACCAATTTTCTAGAGTTTTTATTTTCTTAATTCATTTTTAATACAAAGATCGGTTAAAGATATTTTTATCCATCAAATTAAATAAAAACTAATATTTTTTTTTTTTTGAAATTTAAGCAATTGATCAATTCAATAAGAATTGTTTAACCAATTGATCTGATCAGTTATCACAACATAAATTCATCCCTAAAACAACTTAATTTTTAATATATATATATATATATATAAATTAAGTGGTTTTTGGGATGTATTTACTTTGGCATAACTGATAAGATTTAATTGGCTAAACAATTTTTATTAAATTGATCAATTGCTTAAAATTCAAAAAAAAAAAAAAGATCTTTTTAATTCATTTAATGACTAAAGATAGTGTGGAATTAAAAAGTAATTAACAAAATAAAAACTCTAAAAAATTGGCTTTGAAGTCTAGGGAATTTTAAAAGTAAACATCCTCAATATCTATATATATATAGAGAGAGAGATATGTGTAAATGATTTCATTTTTATAAAAAGACACATTCCTTTAAAAAAGTAAGATATAATACGTCTAAATGGATCCAATATATTCTGTCTAATACTTTGTAAATTATGATATGAATATAGTAGCTTATATGGTGACTAACATAATAAATCTTTTTTTTTTATATACATTGGGAGAGGAGAAGTATTTCAAACTCAGGACCTATGGTCTGGTAAGTAGGTTTCCTACCATTGAACTACTATCTTACCACCACTAACATAACAAATCTTAAAATCAAGTTCGAAAAATTCAGTTCATGATTAATTTTTGCATTTCTTTAATCAAGTTCGAAAAATTCAATTCATGATTAATTTTTTGTATTTCTTTATTACATTTGATATATGCGTGTAGGCATGCTTATGGGAGAAATTTTATTTATTGAAATGATTTAAAAGATAAAAATGTAGCAACCATCACTTTAAATTATTCGTAACATCTATTATAATATTTATTTTTCGGGTTCTTTTTCATTATATTTTAGAGCTTATGATTGATCTACAATAATCATTAATGAATTGACAACAATTAATTTTCTAAAATTGATAAGTGGTTCTTGTATATTTTTTTTATTCCATCTAATTTAGTTTTTTCTATCCAAATTAGTTAGTCAATTATCACGAGATGTTTGGGTACCAATTGTCAGAGACCAATAGTTTGGGGTGTGTAGATATATGTATATATTTATATTAAAGAGGGTGTTTTAGTTCTAAAATTCCCTCAAAACACTCAAGATCCCAAACTAATTTTCTAGAGTTTTTATTTTGTTAACTAGTAATACCATGATTGATTAAGACTATTTTTAGTCACGAAAGTAATTAAAAAATCCAATTTTTTTTTTAATTTTAAGAAATTAATTGATCAATTTATGAAGAATCATTTAACCAATTAATCTCATCAATTATCACTACATAAATCCATCCCTAATACCCCTTATATTTATATATATATATATATAGTTGAGATGGGGTAAAATATTTATTAGATATTGGAGAGGGTTACCCGAGTACAAGTAAGGGAGTAGGGGAGGCTAAAGCTTTGATTTTTTAGGATAAGGATGGTAGTGGATGTCTGGAAGCCGGTGAGAAAAATAGTTCGATTGCTGGCTCCGTTTTATTATAGAATGAGTGCTATGGTTCAATACGAGTGGGTTCCTCATCACTGTTTTCATTGTGGATGTATGGACCATACTATCAGTCATTGTCTGGTTTTTGTTGGTGAGCCTACTAAGGAGTAGTTAATGCAAAAGCCATATTGGGAGTGGCTTACTGCCTTGGATGATCAGGGGTTAATGGTTAAGGAGGTGGACCTTGCTGGTGGTAGAAATGGTAAGGATGACAGTAGGGAGGGGCTAGATAGAGGTGTTTCTTGTGTGGGTAGGGAGGAAGATGGTATTTTGCCTTTGTGTTATTATGAGAAGGACAGTGGGTCGAGGTGCAAGAGGTGGGAAGTGCAGGGAGACAAGGGTGTTGGAGGATGGGAGGAGAGGGGTGTGAGGGAACAGGAAGGGGAGTTTGAGGTGGAGGTTCGACATGTAGGGGGTATGTCTGAAGAGAGATTGAAGGATGTTCCCATTACCTTTGGAGCATTGGATGCGAGTGAAAGGGTAGATGCTAAGGTTGTAGGGAAACTAAGGATGAGTAAGAGGGGTCGGGGGAGAGCTTTGAAGTAGTATGGGGCTGTTGTTGAGGAGAGGAAATCTCTTGTGACTCACAGGGAAAGCTCTGGCCGGGGAAGACAGAATCGTGTACTGGGGGATATAACAAACTCTTGGAGCATGATGGATGAGCCGAGGCAGAAAGTACTTAAGGTGGTTACTCCACGGCATGCACATGTATATGCGATGACTGATCATTTGGAGAAGTGATAATGCAGTGATGTGCTAACAAATCCAGGAATATTGGGAGTTGCAATGCAGCCCCCCCAAGCTCAATGAGTTGTATATTCTGGAATTGTCGGGGTCTGGGTCAGGCTGGGGAAGTTCATGCTTTACAGGATCTTTTAAGGTCCCGCTCTCCTCTTCTTCTTTTTCTCTCTGGAACTAAAATGTGTAGTATGCATTTGTCTGATATGTGTGTACTCTTGGTTTTGACCATTGTTTTGTGGTTGACAGAGTGAGGTTAGGTAGGGGGTTGGGTCTATTTTGGAAGTCTGCTATTGATGTAAGATTGTTATCCTACTCTATGGGTCATATTGATATTCTTTGGGTTGGTTTTTCACTGATTTATGGTGATCTAGTGGTAGACCAGAAATGTGCTTCTTGGCGATTACTAGAATGTATTGGGGAGGGGCGGGCAGGATTGTGGTTTTATGGGAAGTTATTTGGTGCTCTCAGGGGCGGAGGTGTGTGGGGTGGGGGATAGAAAATGGGGTCAGATTAGGGGGTTTAGGGAGGTGGTTCAAAAATTTGGGTTAATAGATTTAGGTATTAGGAGAGGGGGTCAATTTACGTGCTACAATAGGAGGATAAGTGGGCATTGTCGTGGGTTAGGTTGGGTAGGGGTTTTGGGAAATTGGGTTGGAAGAGATTCTTTCCATGTGCTTATATCTCTTTGCTCCATGCATGTCATTTGATCATAATTCGCTACTTCTCTGTCTAGCTCAGAAAGCATCAAAATGGTGGTAGAGGACTAGGCCTTTTCGTTTTGAAACTTTCTGGTGGATGAGGGAGACTGTAAAGAGTTGATTGGGAAGCATGGGGATAGGGTTTCGGTAGGAGTGTGTTAGGCTGTTTTAGGAAAGATGGGGATGGTGAAGGGTAGTAAAAAACCTTAAGGAGGGAGGAGGGGGGGGGGGGGGGGGTGTGAATAAGGTTTTTGGCTAATTTTCATAAAATCTTTTGTGTGATTAGAAGGATAAACATCCAATTTGTTTGTGAAAGATTTCTAAAACTCTTTTTGATAAGAATCCACACCAAACAAAATCTTATAGTTTCGGCAATCAAGCAATGATCATAGAATTAAACTTTAAAAAACATGCACAACAATTTATAGTGGTTCAGTCTCTCAAAGAGCTACATCCACTACCTTGAGACTCAACCCACGGATTTCACAAATCCACTATCTTCAAAGTTGATTACACAATCACACAATGAGGATCACCCTTCAAGGGTTTTACACTAAAACCTCAAAGTTTACATAACACAACACTACAACAAATTTATCAAAGGATCAACCAAAGGGTTTTCCACAAACCTTTGATCACAATAAAAGAATAAGAAGAGTAAGGAACAATGTTACCAAATGAGCTTGAGAAGAGGAAGATACAACTCAATGGAATACTTCTACAAGCACCTCTTTACTTCTTCTTTGATGGATGATCAAGAATGAAGCTCCAAGGAGATTTTTCTATTTGTTTATATGATATGAAGATATTTGAAAGAATGTACTTTTAAAGCTCTTTAAATGTTCTAAAATGATCTCAATAATTTTTTCAAGCAACCTCCATACTTTTTGCAGCTGATCAAAGTCACTATATAAATATATATATATATATATAAAGGAGAAGAAAGTAATCGTTACACTGTGTAACAGTAATATTTTTGCAGTAAAAGACTAAAATTGGACGATCGGTTTTAGAAAACGGACGACCTATTTTTGAAACAAAAAGATTCGGACGCATCTTACAAAAGTCGGATGATCCCTCTTAAAAATCGAACGACCTATTTTTCTAAAGCTAGAAAAATCGGACGACCAATTTTAAAATAGGACGTCCGATTTTTCTCCCTTGGAAAAAATCGGATGGCCAGTTTTAAAATCGGATGACCAGTTTTGAAAATCAAATGACCTTTTTTTGAGAAGGATTTAAAAGCCAATTTTTCTTAAACAAGCCAGTTTTCCTTAAACAAAAAGAAATTTCCTTCACATTTCAAAGTATGTATTCTTGATACTCTTTTAGAGATAAGAAACTTTTGAAGGCATCAAAAACTCTATCAAGAATACTTGGATTTTTCAAGAATAGTTTATAAAAAGAAATTCATCCAAGGGGCTTCACACTTGATCAACAAACAAAGATGAGAGTTAGGGAGTTTTACAAAATACCTTAGCATATCCCTAACTAAAACATAAGTCTTCAAGGTCTTCAATGCCTTGATCTTGGAGTGGCTTGATCTCCCCTTCTTTATTATGCTTTAATTGCCAAGATCTTTTACTTCTTATGTAGTGTATAGCCTTGAGACTCCGAAGATGCTTCTTTTGTTCTATAGAGACTAAGCTATACTCATCACACAAACATATGTTAATCATAATAAAAAACATATACAATAATGCCCTTAGGGCTAATAATCTCCCCCTTTTTTATTATGACAAATACATATGCCAGAAGAACAAAAGAGCAAGTATGATCAATATGGTAATTCTTCAAAGAAATCATCAATAGGAACAAAGTATACCAAACACCATAAGAGAGATAACTCCCCCTATGAATTTGAAAACATGCCAAGGGTTCGAAAGATAATATAACACAAAATAAGCTCACCTTAAAAGCATGCTTCACACCAAGAATGACATCAAACAATCATCAAACCAAGCACATTACCCATAAGATATGTAGCTAACCAAAAGAAAGCATGAAACTTAAAAGCAACAAAATAAGAATCTTGCAACTATTTCTCCCCCTTAGTTCTTGCACATATTTCTCCCCCTTTTGTCATAAATCAAAAAGATATTTAGGAGAGACTTCAAGGGATCAAAGAACTACAATTGGACTTTCAACATAAAAGATCATCATGAAGTCTCTAAAAAAACATGGCATCAAGATAACATAATACTAATTAGAAAATCGCTTAATTTCTTATACCAAGCTCTTGGAGCTTTTTTTAAACCATAGAGTGCTTTTGAAAGTTTGTAAATATAATTTGAAAATTTTTCATGCACAAAACCGAGAGGTTGTTCAACATAAACTTCCTCCTCAATATCACCATTTAGAAAAGCACTCTTAACATACATTTGAAAAAGCTTGAATCCTTTTAAAACAAGTAAAAGCTAAAAGCATCCTAATGGATTCAAGTCTAGCAACCGGAGCAAGAGTTTCATCAAAATCTATGCCCTCTTCTTGATTGAATCCTTGGTCAACAAATCTAGCTTTGTTTCTAATAACTTCTCCAGAATCATTTAGTTTATTTCGATAAACTCATTTTATGCCAATGGTGGGGTGATCACGTGGTCTAGGGGCTAAAGTCCAAACTTTGTTTCTTTCAAAATGATTTAATTTCTCTTGCAGAGCAATAATTCAAAACTCATCACACAAAGCATTATCAATAAACTTAGGCTCAATTTGAGATAATAGGGAAAAGTTGTCAATAAAGTACCTCCTTGTTCTTACCCCTTAGATATATCACCAATGATTTTATCCTTGGAGTGTCCCTTTGGATATATCACAACTTGAGGAGAACTTTGAGCTTCTTGATCATTTTCTTATTTTACTTCAATCTCTTCTTCTTCCATAAGCATGTTCTTCCATTGCTTGAGTGTACAGAGGTTGGTAGCTTAGAGTGTTATCTATGTCATCATCATCTTTCTTGTCAAAAATGTTAGTTTCATCAAAATATACATGAATGGACTCTTCAACACATAATGTTCTTTTGTTATAAAATCTATAGGCCTTTTTGCTTGAAGAGTAACCAAGAAAAATTCCCTCATCGGATTTTTTTTTTTAATCAAATTTTCCAAGACTATCCTTGGTGTTTAAGATAGAGCATTTGCATCCAAAAACTTTGAAGTAGCCAATTGAGGGGGTTTTGTTGAAAATAAGTTCAAAAAGAGTTTTTCCTTTTTTTTTTGAAAAAAATGGTCTCAAGAGAACACGATTCATAATGTAGCATGAGGTGTTAACGGCCTCGGCCCAAAATGTTTAGGAAGGGAATTTTCACAAAGCATTGACATTGCCATTTCTTGTAAAGTTCTATTTTTCCTTTCCAAAGATCCATTTTGTTGAGGAGTTTTGGCTACCGAAAAGTTATGTAAAATACCAAAATCATCACAAAGTTCTGTAAAATCTTGGTTGTTGAATTCTCTCTCATTATCACTTCTTATAGAAATCAATTTGCAATCAAGGGAGGTTTGGACTCTTTTGAATAATTTAATAAATTCATGAAATGCTTCATCCTTTTGGCTTAAAAACAAAGTCCAAGTGAATCTTAGAAAAAATCATCCACAATAACAAAGGCATACCTCTTACCACCAAGACTAGTGGTCCTCATTGGTCCAAATAAATCCATGTGAATGAGTTCTAAAGATTTTGAAGTTGAAATCATTTTCTTTGGTTTAAAAGAAGTCTTAGTTTGTTTTCCAAATTGACAAGCATCACAAAGTTTAGTTTTCTCAAAGTGAAGTTTTGGTAAGCCTCTAACAAGTTCTTTTGAGGAAAGTTGGTTCAATGAATCCATACTAATATGACCAAGCCTTCTATGCCACAAAAATGCATCATCATCATGAACCAAGAGACACTTTAAGCTTTGAGAAATAAGATCTTCAAGATGAAAGACATAAACATTTCCAACTCTTTTAGCAACAAAAATAGTTTTGTTCCCAAGCTTGGTTATGATAGAAGAAGATTCACTTTCAAAAACAAATTTGTACCCATAATCACACAATTGACTAATACTAGATAAATTAAACTTCAAACCATCAATTAAAAGCACTTCCTTAAGTAAAGAAGATGAACTATATCCAATTTTACCTATATTGATGATCCTTCCAAAAATAACAAAGCCACCTTCAGTTTCTCTTAACTTATTCATGAGGGATGCATATCCGGTCACGTGTCTTAAGCATCCGCTATCCAAGTACCACTTAGATGACCTTGACTTGTGTTCCTACAAAAGAAGAAGTAGAAAAGACTTTTGGTACCCATATCTTTTGGGTCCATGAATGTTAGTTGGATTTTCTTTTATTTTTCAAATAGTTTTTACTCCCCTTTCAATCTTTCTTTTTATAAAATATTTTGTGGCTTTATGACCACTCTTTTCACAATAGGTGCAATGAAAGTGTGAGAAGGGTGAAGAAGTTTTACAAAACATGTTTGTTTAGAATAGGTATTGGTATGATTATATCCAATTCCACTTTTGTCAAAAGGTGATCTTTGAGAACAAATAAGCTTTTCAAAATTTTCTTTTCCGTTTGTAAACTTTTCAATACATAAGGTGAGATCACTCACCTTTTTCTTCAAATCATCATAATCTACCATGCATTTTTCAAGAGAGAAAACTTTTTCACAAAGATTTTTGTTTTCTAAAATGAGTTTTTGAAATTCTAGTTTTGAGGAGTCACTTTCCTTTTTCAAAAATTCAAGAGATTCAAGGAGAGTTTTGTTTTCACAAACAAGTTTTGAGTTTTCGTTTGATAGGTTGTCAATCTTATTCTTTAACTCCTTGTTCTTTTTGGTGATTTTTTCCAATTCATGATACATTTCAATGAGCAAAGAATTAAGATCATCATCATCATCATC
The DNA here is from genome assembly GCA_028651295.1 of Catharanthus roseus. Classification (NCBI taxonomy): domain Eukaryota; kingdom Viridiplantae; phylum Streptophyta; class Magnoliopsida; order Gentianales; family Apocynaceae; genus Catharanthus; species Catharanthus roseus. Next base: position 31,809,106 of record JAPQWS010000159.1, on the reverse strand, counting down.
ATCAACAAGATTAGATGGATTTGAGGGTGAAGATTGTACCTCATTTTCTAAGGCCATGAAGCATAGGTTGGCCTTTTCTTCTCCTTCACTTTTCCTTGATTCTTCATGAGTTACTTCAAGTAACTTCCACATTTCATGAGCCGAATCACATCCACTTACTCGATTGTATTCATTAACATCCAATGCACAACTTAGGATGTTCATGGCTTGATAGTTTAAAGTCATCTTTCTTCAATCGTATTCATCAAAATCTTCTACTTTCTTGATTCTTCCATCCATTTGAGGGACAAAATTTCCTTTCTTTACAATACTCCAAAGATCAAAGTTAATAGAACAAATATATATTTTGATTCTAGATTTCCAAAAAGTATAATTTGTACTATTGAAAAGAAGAGGTCTATTTGTAGAAGACCTTCTACATATGGTAAACTAGAAACATTAGCCATAGTAAAACAAAGATCTTTTGCTTCAAGGATTTTAGTCCTTTTTTAGGGAAGCCCTGCTTCGAAACCAATTGAAAAACCTTAGGGGGGAGGGGGGGAAGGGGGGGAGGTGAATAAGGTTTTTGGCTAGTTTTCATAAAATCTTGTGTGATTAGAAAGATAAACCTCCAATTTGTTTGTGAAAGAATTCTAAAACTCTTTTTGATAAGAATCCACACCAAACAATATCTTATAGTTTCGACAATCAATGAATGAGCATAGAATTAAACTTTAAAGAACATGCACAACAATTTATAGTGGTTCACTCTCTCAAAGAGCTATATCCACTACCTTGAGACTCAACCTAAGGATTTCACAAATCCACTATCTTCAAAGTTGGTTACACAACCACACAATGAGGATCACCCTTCAAAGGTTTTACACTAAAACCTCAAAGTTTACACAACAAAACACTACAACAAATTTATCAAAGGATCACCCAAAGAGTTTTCTACAAATCTTTGATCACAATAAAATAATAAGAAGAGTAAGGAACAATGTTACCAAATGAGCTTGAGAAGAGGAAGATACAACTCAATGGAATACTTCTACAAGCACCTCTTTACTTCTTCTTTGATGGATGATCAACTCTGAAGCTCCAAGAAGATTTTTCTATTTGTTTTTATGAGATGAAGATATTTGAAAGAATGTACTTTTAAAGCTCTTTAAATGTTCTAAAATGATCTCAATAAAATTTTCAACCAACCTCCATACTTTTTGCAGCTGATCAAAGTCAATATATATATGAAGGAGAAGAAAGTAATCGTTACACTGTGTAACAGTAATATTTTTACAGTAAAAGACTAAAATTGGACGACTGGTTTTAGAAAACGGACGACCTATTTTTGAAACAGAAAGATTCGGACGCATCTTACAAAAATCGGATGATCCCTCTTAAAAATCGGACGACCAATTTTAAAATAGGACGTCCGATTTTTCTCCCTTGGAAAAAATCGGATGACCAGTTTTGAAAATCGGATGACCCTTTTTTGAGAAGGATTTAAAAGCCATTTTTTCTTAAACAAGCCAGTTTTCCTTAAACAAAAAGAACTTTCGTTCACATTTCAAAATATGTATTCTTGATACTCGTTTAGAGATAAGAAAACTTTTGAAGGTATCAAAAACTCTATCAAGAATACTTGGATTTTTCAAGAATAGTTTATAAAAAGAAATTCATCCAAGGAGCTTCACACTTGATCAACAAACAAAGATGAGAGTTAGGGAGTTTTACAAAATACCTTAGCATATCCCTAACTAAGACATAAGTCTTCAAGGTCTTCAATGCCTTGATCTTGGAGTGGCTTGATCTCTCCTTCTTCATTATGCTTTAATTGCCAAGATCTTTTACTTCTTATGTAGTGTAGCCTTGAGACTCCAAAAGTGCTTCTTTTGTTCTATAGAGACTAAGCTATATTCATCACACAAACATATGTTAATCATAATAAAAAAACATATACAATAATGCCCTTAGGGCTAACAGTTAGTTTAATTCAATAGAATAGGAAGAAGTTTGGAGCTCTTGATAGGAAGGTGGAGATGGTGAAATGTCAGTTAGGAGGGTCACTTTGAAGGGGGGAGATGTGGGGAGGGGGTTGGAGTCAGCTTTAGAGAGACATGAGGAGTATTGGCAGGTCCGTTCAAGGTCTAACTGGATGATCTAGGGAGACAGAAAGACAAAGTATTTCCATCACCATGCTAGTCAGAGTAAGGAGAAGAATTATATTAGTTCTCTGATTGATGATACTAGGCTACTCTAAAAAATGAGGACTTGATTAAAAACTGTATCCTTAAGTTTTATGAAGGTCTTTCTGCTTCAGAGCAACACCATATTGATTTTGATGTATTGATGGGAGATGTCAGCTTCTCTCAGATTCTGGATAATGTGTTGGCTAGCTTTGATAGGAGTTTAAGTGGGGATGAGTTGTTGTTAGACCTTAAGGGAATGTGTCCCACTAAGGCACTGGGTTTGGATGGCTTCCATGTTATATTTTATCAGAAGTATTGGGATGTGATTGGTACGGATGTGTTGGAAGTGGTTTTGGGTTTCCTTAATGGCTCTATTGATATTTAGGAGATTAGTGAGAATTTTTTTGGGCTGATTCCAAATGTTATAAATCCCTGTAAAATTACAAAATGCCGAATGATCAGTCTATATAATGTCATTTATAAGCTCATCTCTAAAACTTTGACAAATAGGTTACAAGAAGTGCTCCCGTTTTCTATTAACTCAGCACAGAGTGCTTTTGTAAAAACAAATTAATTACAGATAATGCTCTGATTGCTATTGAGGATTTCCACTCCATGAAAGTGGCATGTCTTCTGCTTTCAGAGAATTTTATGGCAGTCAAATTATACATGATGAAGGCTTATGATATAGTGGAGTTGGGTTTTCTGAAGTGGATCCTGTCAAGAATGGGTTTTCCTTGTCGATGGATTGATATGATCATGAAATGAGTAAGTTCTGTCTCTTTTCGGATACTGATTAATGGCCAACCCTCTCGGTCTTTTATTCCTTCTCGTGGAATCCGGCAGGGGACCCTTTGAGCCCTATCTGTTTGTACTTGTATATGAGGATTTTTCCGCCCTAAATAGAAGAGTTAAAGCTTGACAGGTGTGGAAGGGTATCCTTTTTAGGGTGTCCAGCCCTATACTAACTCATTTGTTTTTTTGCATATGATAGCCTTTTATTCCAAAGGGCGATGGTGGGGAGGCATTCAAGAGCTGAGAAAAGTGATCCAGGACTATGAAGTTGTATCAGGAAAGAAAGTGAACTTTCCGAAATCTTCCATTCTGTTTGCCAAAATAGTGTCTGAGAAGGATCATGCAGATATGGCTGGCCTGTTGCGTATGCCTCTGTCAGATGGGGGATGGAAGTAACTAGGATTTCCATACATGATTGGCCATTTGAAAAAAGAAATTTTTGGATATATCCATGATCGAGTGGTAAAAAAAGCAATTAGTTGGAAAGAGAAGTTACTCTCACAAGCTGACAAGGAGATATTGATATTACAGATTCAGTCTTGATCTATAGCATCAGCTAAAAGGAAGCACAAGTGAGGAAATATTGGTTGACCTCGGGAATCTTGAACAGAGGCGCGAAGCCTTTCCTCCACTCCGGGAAGGGAAGGTCCCTCGATTCAAGAAGAGTGAAAGGGTAGGAGGGTAACGCCCACTACAGGTTCATTAAAGCCTCACTCACTGCTAGAAAGCTTAAGATGGCTCACAGCTGGCTTAGGAGACAATGGAAACCTTTCTCATCAATAGGCATCTTCGCGGTTAAGGTGATTGACCTTAAAAGGAAATCTGGAGCTCGTTGGGAATAAAATTTTGCTTCCTGTCACCTCTTTCACGTCCGCCTCGGACATTTGCAACGTCCTCCCATACCATGTTTAAGTCAGGATATTTTCTAAGTAAGGAAGATTCTTACTCTCATGTGTTTGGTCAAGTCCTATAACGAGCAAAACCCTCGTTTTGTGTTGCTGAGACATGCGCCTGGAAGTTCTTCTCCGATACAAGGAAATGATTTAGGCTTCTACCCTCGGATGAAAGAAGTGTGCAGGGAAAAGCATTCGAGAAAAAAAATTAAGAATGCCTATAATATGCCTACAGGCTGAATCGAATATAGAATGAAAAGAGGTGCCTGTTTGAACTGCTTCTCAACTAACTGGAATTCCCCCTTCATCTGGAGCTGCGTAACTTGGGCTCATCATGCTATAGGTAGAACTCCCCCCTCTGAGAACCGTATATGATTCCTCCCACCTCAAGACTAATCTAAAACGACAACTCAAAAAGAACCGCTCTCATTCACTTGATCAGATCTTGGGAACTCTTACCCATATCTTACCATTTCTTCGGAATTCTCTGCTTATAACACGATGGAAGTGGAAGAAGAGCTTCCTTATTAGAAGCTAGAAAAAAAAAGAGTACCATCAATATCTACTGGAAGAGCAGCGTAGAGAACAATTCCACTATTGTATTCCTATATAGGAGAGGATCGAAAAGCGTACCCTTATTAGTATGGGTTGGCCGCTTGATAAGCCTCACTCTCTTTGAAAAATGATGTGAGAGTCTATCTTACAGGCAATTCCTAGCTATAATATGTCTACATACCTGTTACCACAGTCTATATTCATGATATTACTTCTATTATTAGACAATTCTGGTGGAGTCATGGGGGAAAGGATAGAGGAATGTGTTGGATTAAATAGGAGGATATGTGTAAGGGGAAAGAGGCGGTATGGGGTTCCGAGATATTGAGATTTTTTATTTTTCTTTGCTTGCAAAACAAGTGTGGAGAATAATTCAACATTCGGATTCTGTTGTGGCTCGGGTATTAAAGGCAAAATATTTCCCAGAGTGTTCTTTTATGGAGGCTCAATTGGGGACTAGGGTGTCTTATGCATGGCAGTCTATATTTGAAGCCAAGGAATTATTGGATGAGGAGTAAGGTGGAGATTGGGGAATGGGCAAGATATCCGTGTGTGGAAGGATAAGTGGATTCCTATACCATATAGCTTCTGTATTACTACTAGGAATTTGTTTTTTTGGAGGACACTTTAAGGGTTTGCGATGTAATTTATCACCAACACGGCTGTTGGAAGAGAGATTTAATTCGATAAGTTTTTTAATTCCCGAGATTATGAAGCCATTATGAGCATTCCACTAGCTTCTTCTTCCCTGCCTAATAGGATGATTTGTCATTGTACTGCATCTGGAACGTTTACAGTGAAATCATGCTAAAGAGCGGGTATCAATTTTATGTAGGCACCAAGGAGGGGCTGGATCGTCGAATTCTAATGGGGTTATTTTTGGAAGATAATATGACAGCTTAAAGATCCACCAAAGGTGCGAATTTTTGTGTGGCGTGTGTGCACTGGGACTTTAGCTACAGGACCAATGGTGGCAAATCGGCCGAAGATGGGAAGTCACAGGTGCTGTAGGTGTGGTGAAAAGGAGGAGACTGACCGGCATGTGTTGCTGCACTGTTCTTTTGCTCGGGTAGCATGCCTGCAGGTGGCCTTGGATATTGAGAGAATGCGGAGGAGGGTACGATGCTGGAAGGAGGTGTTTGAATATCTTGGGTCGATGGGGGAGTATTTGGGAGAAAGTTTTTTTTAAGGTGGGCTGGGGGTTGTGGAAGGCGATGTGTGATCTGTTGTTTGAAGGAAGCAAGTGAAAGTGGAGTAGGTGGTAGATGGTGTAATGGGTTTCTGGGACCAATTCTGTGCGATCACTGTGGTATGAAGGGGAGGTGGAGGTCAACGAAGTGGGCTGGAGGAGGAGAGGTGGAAACAGCCAATGTTGGAATGTTATAAAGTGAACGTCGATGGTTCGCTTGTGGGGAAAAAGGGTGGTGCAGCGGCTGTGATTTGGGAATGGGATGGGGAGTTGGTGGGCCAGCCGTTGATGGATGTGAATAGTGTGGAAATGGTGGAGGTAGCTGCAGCTTTGTTGGGTTTGTGATTGGCATCAGCCTATGGAGTTACAACTTTTTAAATGGAAAGTGATTTTGCCAATATTATGTCCAAGATCTGTGCGGAAGACCCTGATTTGTCATCTATGGGAATTTACACGGATATATTTAAATCTGTTGCTATGTCCCTCCCTTTTATGGGACTAGTAGGGATTAGAAGGAGTTAGAATATGGTAGCAGACAAATTAGCTTCTTTTGCTTGTCTTTTGACTCAGGCAACTTTTTCGTTCCTGAATGTATTACTACGATCGTACTGCAGGTTTAATCACTCAATGACATTTGTTCCTTTTTCCCTCAATATATATATATATATCACTATTTTTGTTTGAATTATTTAGTAAAGATAGCTTTTTTGAATTCTTTTTAGTAAGTTAAATTTTTCTAAGCAATATGATTTGTTAATGTCAATTTATTAAAATGATTATCTTTTTTGCAACTTAACCGAATTCTACTACTCTGGTCCCCAAAATAGTACAAGAAGCTTTTTTAATTTATTCATCTCCTTTCTTATTTACATTCGTTTTTTTGTTTCGTTTTGATTAGATTCTTCTGTACTAATTTCAGGTTATAAATCTTAATCTTGCTCTCTGATAAAGGTAATGAAACCAGAAGTTTTTCAATTTTTCTTCAATGTATGCTCTCTGATACATCTTTTTTTACTAAATTCTTTTATTGTTAAGGGTTAATTACATTAAACTACTTCCATTTTTAATATGTTTTGCATTTTAATATCTTAACGTTATCTTTGTTGCACTGAAATACTTTGGACTAACGGTCAATGCTGACTCCGTTAGTTTATAAGGAGAAATGATCATTATATCTCGTTCCATTATATGAATGTCTAAAATTCAATTAAACATTCAAGTTCTAAAAGATAACCCTAATTTGGAGGAAAATTCTCATTTATAATTTATAGCACTCTCTGATGAAAGTTTAAAAACTTATTTCTCTTTCAGATTAAAAAAAACTCTTATCTCTTAGGGCCAAGATTTTTATTTTTTTATTTTTTTATTTTTTATATGTATTCTTTAGTAATTTTTTTTCTTAGTGTGTTCATTCATTAAGATAATTGAGATACTAAAACAAGAGTGCATATTTATTGAAAGGGATATTTTTGTCCAAAAAATTATTTTCACTCATGTCCACTCACATAAGGCACTTAACTGCAACAAAGATAATATGAAAGTACTAAAATGCAAAAAAGGCTATACATTAGGGCACTTTAGTGTAATCTACCCTATTTTTAATATAATACACATTTTTTTGTTTTCTTATTGTAGGTTTGACAAAAATTCAAGATGCCAAATTTTTTTTACTGTAAATCATCTTCCTTTTTTAAAAAAAAAATTATGTGATTTTTTCCTTTCTTGAGTTCTCTTTCTGATCATTTTTTTTTTTTTTTTGATCTAAATGTAAATATGTATAGATCAAAAGAAGGAATGTACAAATTACTCGTGGGCATACCCACGGCTTTACAAACCAAGGACCAAGTACCTACGGCTTCTAGACCATCAACCAAAACAAAGCAATTAGGAATTCAAAATATGGGGGTACAGAGAAAAGACAATCTTATACACCTGTATTTTGATTTTCCTAACTAAATGTTGGCTGTCGGGGGTGAACACTTCAAAAATCACCTGGTTTCTACACTTCCATAAGTAATAAACCGTGGCTACAAAACAAAGCTGCCTCCAGTTGCTTTTCCAGGATGTGCCTCCGTTCTCCTTCCGTAGCCATTTGATGGTACTGTGGATAGTAGACATTCTTCTCTTTAGACCTGCCCATGCCTTGATCTGATCCCATACCTCTTTCGTAAACCTGCAAGAGAAAAATAAGTGGCTCAAGCTTTCCTGCTGTTGTCCGCAAAGTGTACATTCCGTCTCTACACCAAGGAATCCCAATCTGTCTTTAGTGGGCAACCGTTCTAGCATCACCATCCAGCAAATAATAGAGAACTTCGGTGGCACCACCTTGTTCCATATTATTTTGTGCCATGAGAATACTCTGTCCTGAGGTAGGAAGAAATCATACACGGCTCTAGTCAGGAACCTGCCCTGAGGACTCCAAGATTCTAAAGCCTTCACTGCATCCTCAGAAGTGCCCGTAGTCTTAATCATCAAGTCCCTTAACTCCAGCATTTTCTTCATCAACGGTGGAGTATCTCTTTTGCCCTTGGCAAGCCAAATGGATGAGCCCTTTAAGTAGATGTGGTGTATCCACTTGCACCATAAAGTATCCTCCTTCAAGTGTATCTTCCAAAGGGTTTTAGTGAGTAAAGCGTTATTCCAAACCTTTGTGTCTTTTAATCCCAAACCACCATATTTCTTCTTGCGGCAAATGTGGCTCCAAGCGACCTTAGCATTACCACAACCCCACAAAAACCGCCGGCACATGGTTGTAATTTTGTCCAAAACAGTATTAGAAATGGGTATGATCCCCAACCAAAAACACTGAATACCCTGAATCACTGATCTCACCACTTCAATTCTGCCAGCATAAGAGAGATTCAGCCCTGCCCACGAACACAAAGTAGTAGATATCCTATCCAGTAGTGGCGCATAATCAGCTAACTTGAGGAATTCTCCTGAAAGGGGTACCCCCAAATATCTAAACGGTATACTTCCCTGCATAAAACCCGTGGCATGTGTAATCTGCTCCCTCACATCATTCTCCACACCTGCTAAGAAGATGTTAGACTTCATTGCATTAACCTTTAACCTAGAAACTTCCCCAAACCTGCCAATAACCTTGCACACCAACTCGACCGAGGAAGCATCCCCCCTTGTAAAGATCATAAGGTCGTCAGCAAAGGCAAGATGTGTGATCCTAGACTGCTCACATTTAGCATGATAATTGAAACCGCATCTTCTGTTTCTGCTTGCCATTCTGTTAAGGCTCCGAGACAAGTATTCCATGCACAAAACAAATAAGCAAGGTGACATGGGGTCTCCTTGTCTCAAGCCCCTCTGTCCTTTGAAAAACCCCACATTCTCCCCATTGATCTTCAAGGAATATGAAGCCGTTGAGACGCATTCCATAACCCATCCAACAAAGTCTTCCGGAAAGTCCAACCCTTTTAGTACTAGCCATAAGAACCGCCAAGAGATAGTATCATAAGCCTTCCTTATGTCTATCTTTAAGGTACATTTAGGAGTTGTTCTTTTCCGACAATAGCCCCTCATAAGTTCCTGTGCCAAATGGATATTCTCAACCATGCTCCTACCTTGAATGAAAGCCGACTGTGCCTTATCAACAATAAAGGGCAAGACCTTGTTCAATCTGTTTGCCAGTAGTTTGGTGATGACTTTGTAGGTCGCATTGCAGCACGAGATAGGCCTGAAATCTCCCACTTTCTCTGCCCTCTTAGTCTTCGGTATTAAGGCAATGACACAATGGTTAAGTTGCTTCAAAAGTTTTCTAGTCCGGAAGAACTCCCAAATTGCTTGGCAAAAGTCCTCCCCGATAACATTCCAAGCCCTCTTGAAAAAATAGGAAGTATAACCGTCCGGTCCCGGAGACTTCTCATTCCCTATATCAAAAAGTGCTTCCTTAATCTCCTCTCTAGTATAACTGCCCCGAAGTTCCTCCCTTAGTTGCGGGTTAATCTTAGGGCCCTCCCCAAAACATCCTCCTCAAGTGGATCAGACGCTTCAAACGTTCCTAACATCTCTTCATAGTATTTAAGGAATTCAGTTTTCACTTCATCCTTAGTGGAAGTCGCCGTCCCATCTGTTTTCTCCAATACTGCAACGTAGTTTCTTTTAGCATTCCTCTTTATCAAAGAGTGGAAGAGTTTAGTTCCCTTATCACCCTTAAGAAGGAATTCAGTCTTAGTCTTTTGAGCACAAAATTTTCTTTCAGCCTCCAATAAAAAGGAAGTTTTCTTCTGCTGTACCTTAACCAAATCCCTTAAAGTCACATCCCCCGGGTTATCATGCAAAAGGATCTGGTTCCTCTTGAGTTCTTGAGTAGCCACTTTTGATCTCTCCGCGATGTGGGAAAATTCCAGTCGGTTAAGGGCCTTGAAAGACTTCTTAAGCAGTTTCAGCTTTCTACAAAGAAAGAATTGTCTAGTGCCAAACAACTCTTTCTTCCATTCCTGCTCCACCAAAGATAAGAATACTTCATGATCAGCCCACATGTTGAAAACCATGAAAGGAGGTGCTGCAAACTGCTGCACGTGAAAAAGATCCACCATGCAAGGAGAGTGATTCGAGGCACAACCCGGAGGAAGGAAGTTTGCCACGGCATAGTGTCCTTCTATGAGCCACCGTTGGTTGCTCATGGCCCTATCTATCTTGGACCAAATCCGTCCATTGTTCCAAGTGTATCATGCACCGTTGTAGGTAATATCAGTGAGCCCCAAATCCATGCAGCAGTTTTGGAAATTCAAAGCTTCATATGCCCTCGGCTGGGCCCCTCCAATCCTATCGTCCAACTCCAAAATATTGTTAAAGTCACCTAACACCAACCACGGTTTCCCTCCATCCCCTCCAAAAGCTGCCAAAATATCCCATAAAGGCCTCCTAGCAGCAATAGAATGTAGCTCATACACAAAAGATACATAGAAAACTTGCCTTGAGATTTTACAAGTGACTTGTAAGTGAATCACTTGGTCATGCAATCCCATTGTTTGTACCTCTACCATAATCGGGTTCCAGAAAACTATCATCCGCCCAGCTTCGTGCTCCTCAAAATTGTGCACCACTTTCCACTGAGCAAAATTCCACTTCACAATATCAAATAACTTTCTTACCTCCAGTTTTGTTTCCATCACAGCAAAAAGCTGTAAGCCTTGTTCCTTCAAAAAGCTATTTACAATTTTATGTTTGAGGGTTTTAGAGAACCCTCTAATATTCCACCAACCTATCTTCATAGTTATTTGATGGAGACACCCCCTCCCTTTCGCCTTTCGGCTTCAGTAATACCTTCACTTTTCCCCTGAACCATCTTCCCTTTATCCTTTGCTGTAAGTTTCTTAGTCTCCTTCAACACTGGGATAGGAGGGATTCTCTTCAAAGGCTGCTTATCCACCTCTATACCACGCTCCATGATAGGACCCTTCAATTCCATACTCTTCCCATCATCCTTCGTACGTGAGTCAGTATAATGTTCCCCATTGTTAACTGATTCAGTCAGCTGGCAATCAGGAGCCTCATGGCTGTTTTGCCCCAACCTCCGGCCCGCATCCAAGGATCTACTCCTTCTGTGAGCACTGCGCGTAGGACCACCCGTAATGTTTGCCAAGGCATCCTCCAAACTCACTGAATCAGGATGTTCCCGTCGGGTTTCACTGTGAATCTGGTCTGCCGTCGGCCTATCCCCACCTAACTCAGCCATTTTTGAACCACCGGAATCAGCACCCTTCGAAGCAGACACTGAAACAGGTTCCGGAAGCTGTGCCTTAGTACGCTTGCCTCGGTGATTTTCCTCTGCCTTCTTTGGACCAATCAAAGATTGACCATCCCTCTGCCTGGCATTGGAAGTAGTACCTCTTCCTTCTTGCATTTGAGTGGTCTCCCCCACATCTCCAGCAGCAGTAGCTTTACCAGCCTGCTTCCCGTCGCTAGAAATTCTCATAGGAGTTTTCTGTCCCAACTCCTTCTTGTTCTTGGGGTTGTGAAAACACCTCTCAAAATTATGCCCCACTAACTTGCAAACTGAGCAGAACTTGGGCAAGTTCTCATAGGTGATGTATTGCATCCTCTTCTTCCCATTAGGTAAATTGAGTTTCACCTCCGTAGTCAAGTCCTTAGCCAAATCCACATTGACCAATACCCGAGCATAAGAAATTCTTTCCTTTCTACTAGTCATGGCATCCGTACAAATTGGATCTCCCACTTCCGAACAGATTTTGCCAAGTAACTTGGCATTCCACATATCCAGCGGCAGGCCAGGTAGAGTAACCCAGATTGGAATAACCGAGAGAGTACATGGCCCAAACTCAAACAACGGTGGCATTTCCTTAAGTATCAAAGGCCTACCATAAATCAAATAGGGACCTCCTTGCAAGATTTGATCCCTATCTTCAAAAATTTCAAACCGGAAAACCAGCCATCCAGACTTGTGTACATAGAACTTGTGTGGCACATTCCAAGTATTAGTGAGCCTTTTGACTGCCTCAATTCCTGGAAATCCGCCAGCAACATAGCCAATCAATGCAAATCCCCAAGTTGAGACAACATTATCCAACTCCTCCATGCTTACATCCACTTCACCATTCACATTGTTAAATTTAGATAAAGACAATCCTTTGTTAGGGTTCCTATTATCCGCAAACAAGGAATTGAAAGACTTCTTTGGCTGCTCCTTGGAAAGTACCTCCGCAAAAGATGGTTTCAGTCCTTCCTTAGGCTTCTCCCCTTCAGGTAAAATCTGTTGGCTAATACCCTTTGCGTCCCCTGCTCTTGACCCTGAATCGGAAGTTTCTGGCACGGTAGAAGTCTCAATATCCCCTTCCGGCATGTGTTCATCCAACGATACATTCGGGAGCTTGGACAAGTCTAACTTAGAAAACTTCTGTTTAGCCATTTCTGCCCCCTCTACTCGGGCCAGCAGTTCCACCAACACAACAACACACAACCAGGCAACAACAACCCCACAAGAACAATGAACCAGCAAGGTTCCAGAACAACAACAACAAAAGAACCGGCAAGGTTCGCACAATACAAACAAAACAAGAACCGGCAAGGTTCAATAAAAATACAGCAAGATGAACCGGCAAGGTTCCAGAAAATTACTAAGAAAAGAGGACTACCACCTAGTAATAATCAGCTAATAGGGCAAAGATTAGCCAAAAATACCTGGTAGAAACACCTCTATAGCATAAAGTAGAAAGGAGGAACTAAAATGTGAGACAGCTCAGAACGCCGCTTGGCCGCCGGAATCAAACTTCAGCCCAGCACACTCCTTGCAAATGGAGATGATCAGGCTGTGCGGCAGAGCTCACTTCCCCGTCGCCAGTAAAATCCCAATGCAGTGAAGCAAAGCTCCTTCGGCAGGCCCGTGAGTTGAGCAGAGCACTTACCCAGTGCTGGAGTTGAGCAAAGTACTGACCCAGTGCTGTCCGTACAGTCGCGTAACAGCCCAGCTCCCCTCAATCTTGCAGGAGTGACACTTCCTGAAAGCTATTTCTTGCTGCTGGCAAGGGCTAAGCCCTCACCGCCCGACTAGCAGATGCTTCCAGCCGCAGCTCCAGAAAGTTCCTCTCGCAAAATTACTCCTTAATAGTACAGATTTTGCTGTGGAAAGTCAGTAGCTAGATGTAACCAACATTAAGCAAGCAATGATCAGCCAACCGAAGAATCAATTTGTGAAGAGCAATTCAGCCGAGGCTAGCTCGGCTGCTACTGTGTGTAATCGCACACACAATCGCACGCACAAGCCCGAGACCCCTCTCCCGTACCACGCCTTTCTGATCATTATTATTATAGTATACAAATATTTTTTTTCTAATTTTTATGGAGTAGAAATTACAGCGAAAAGGGAAATATAAAAAGTTGTCGCACAATATGGAGGTTTCTAATTTCTTACTAAATTCGATGAACTTATCATATGAAATTTCCTTGTATTCTGGATGTTTGATTTCAGCAGGATGATAATTGTCTTCATGGGTTAAGAATCAATTTTATAAAAGGTTTTTGTAAGTTATATAACAGCACTGATATCTCAAATCAGAGCACATTCCATGATAACATCCCCGAAAAATCTCAAGGACATCGAATCTCAAAAAATAAAACAAGATTAATGAACAGAATTTATAATTCTTATGGTAAACTTAATAGTATATATATTACTCTAACCATATACAAAAAGTCTTCAAATTCTATCACCTAAAAGATATAAACAATTTTTGAAACCTCTAAGAAAATACCAAAACCTACACATATCAGACACTCACCCTAAGTTCTTTCAAAAACTTACTCTCCCAACAACTTTAGAAATTGAATCTCTAAGTCATCTATACTAGCCTAGTAAAGAATATGAAAGCTTTGAAATGAGCATCATAAACCTTTCGAAATTATTTGCTTTTTCTTTCACTAAATATAGTTATAAAAGATTTACTTAGACTTCTGAATAAGTAAAAATAAAAGGAAATAAAATCTTCTATTTTCTAAAGAAAATTACAACCAAAATTACACAAAGCATTTTCACTTTCAAATATCAATGTAAAAATAAATGAATAATTGACAAGGATAGAGAATCTATAATACTTCAAATATTTTGCTTTTAAACTAGCGTATGATTAGGGCTGTAAACGGGTCCAGACCCTCAGGGTACCCCCAGACCCGGACCCGTACCCTTATAGTGAAACTTGGACCCGGACCCGGACCCGTACCCTCCAGGGTATAAAATTCTGGACCCAGACCCGACCCTCCAGGGTCCAGGGTAAGGTACGGGTATACCCGTACCCGTATGATATTTTTCTATTTTATTTCCCTGTTAAACAAAAATATGTAAAACAATGTATAATTCAAAAAATAAAAATTTTAACATGATCTCCTTAACATTTCTTTCAACAAATAAAATCATTTAACATCTCTAATTCACATAATTAAAAGTTCAAATATACACAAAATCGTCATAGTACATTAATCGAATAAAAATAAAAGTTCTAGTTCAATAAAATACATTAATCAAAGCATTTGGATTTTGGATACCGCTTGCTCCTATTTGTCTCCTACAAAAGAAATATTGAAGTGAGTATATATTATAATTGTATAAGTGTATGTAAAATAGAGATAATTATGAAAATGTAACTAAAGATAAAAAAAAACTCACATCAATTTTTCTCTGCAAATGCAATTGAAGGGATGGAAGAACTCTCAACAATATCGTTGTCATCAAACACATACTCTAAAAACAAAATAGAAGTTAACTAATATAAGAGGGAGAAAAACGAAATTAGAATAAAAAAAACAAAGTACTTACTTTTATTCGGTGAAAGTTCAATCCAATCTGCTGTAGTTACCAATGCCTCAACCATTTCGGGAAGTAATGATGCACGTGTCTCATCAACCACTCTTCCCCCAACACTAAATGCAGACTCCGATGCAACAGTAGTAGCCGGAACAGCTAAAATATCACGTGCCATCTTTCCTATGATAGGATACTTTGGAGAGTTTTCTTTCCACCAATTCAAAATATTAAACTTCTCATTTCTAGGAAACACAGGCTCTTCTAAATAATGCTCTATTTCACTCTTTTGGTACATACGAATAGTAGTGGACTTATTCGTCTTATACCATTCATCAAAAGCAGAATAATCATCTTCCGATGTTCCTCCACCAGTATATGGGATAGGAATTATTGCTAACATAACTTACTTGCCCACCATATTCAATGTACAAATCTTGAAACACATTCTTAACTCTTTCAACATAACGATAAGCATCACTACCATAAATGGCATCATAATAAAACTCCACCAAATTCATTTTAAACCCGGGATCAAGCACAACAAAGCAATTCCTAAAACCAAACATGATTCCTCCCAATATTTTTTCAAACTTTTTGCTTCATAGGACCAACCATAACTTTAAGAAAATCATGTTGACTATTTTCCCATTCCCTCAACTTAAGTTGGATTTTACACACATCAGGGAAGAAGACATTTGAAGTTGGAAAATTTCTACCGCTAAAATGATTAGTACAATCATAAAATATCTTCAAACATCCATGAATCACATCAGCTACTTTCCATTCATCATCACTTGGACAAAACTTATAATTTCTATCAATTTGTGCAAGACGGTTAAATGCCTCCTTAATAGGTAATGCAGATTCAAGCATCAAATATGTAGAATTCCATCTAGTTTGTACATCCAAAGCAACTTTCTTCTTGCTTTTAATTTGCATTGTTGTAAAGCATACTCAAATATTTGAGAAGCATAAGTAGATTTTTTCAAATACTTGCATGTTTTTCGAATCTTCAAAATCACATCTCCCAAAACAGCCAAACCATCTTGCACAATCAAATTAAGAATATGTGCACTACAACAAACATGAAATAAATCACCACCAAGGGGAAGCCATGCTTTCTCAACCAACCAAGATTTCAAATGTCTAACCATTGAATCATTTGATGATGCATTATCCACAACCATACAAAACAATTTTTTGTCCAAATTCCATTCTAATATGAGATCATTGATGAATCGAAATAATGTTTCACCGTCATGAGGATAAGGAATATGTCTATATGCAAGAATTTTCTTTTTCAATTCCCAATTGTCATCAACAAAATGAGCAGTAAGACAAGTATATGCAATATTAGCATGTTCTGAAGTCCAAATATCAGTTGTTAATGTGATTCTACAATCAAGACCATCCAAGAATTCATACAATCTCATCTTCTCTTCCTTATGCACTAACATCACTTCCGTCCTAATTGTATTTCTAGAAACAAGCTTAAAGTTAGGATTCAAACTGTTGCAAAACTTCTGAAACAATTCATGCTCACACATATTGAAAGGATAATTGTGCTTGATTATCATTTTTGCCAAAGCCCTCCTACTCTTTTCTTGATCAAATTTGAAATTACTAAGTTCAATGTTACCTGTCAAGTTACTTATTGAATGTTGGATTTGTTGCTGCCCTTTGCACCGAAGTTTTCTAGCAACACAAACTTTCAAATGTTTTGTCAAATGAGTAGTCCCCGCTTTACCGCCGCTAACAAGTTTTTTCTTGCACCAAATACACTGAGCTTTAGTACTTCCATCAGGATCCGTCAGGCTTGACATTTCTTTCTATACATCCGAAGTTAATTTTTTTTTTTAACTTTGAGGGATCCGCAGCCGCTTGGTCTTCTAGGTTTTCTTCGACATTCAACTCATTGTAATTAGTTATTTCCATATCATCAGTAGCAGCAGTAGATGCCTTGGAACTTTGAGTGGGTATTGTACCGGACATCCTGATTCCTAAATGATAAAGCAAAACTCACTTTAGATTCTAATTCATAGGCTTCGTTATGTTTTTAGAAGTATCATTATATCCTTTCATTACTTAAGTGATTATGTTCTCATTTTTTTGAATTATTGGAATTTGAATTCTACTGTTCATATTATATAAAAATTTGAATTTCTTAAATTTGAATTAAGTCATATCATAAATATGAGTGTATTAAATTTTTAATTATATAAAAAACGTTCACTACATAACAAAGATATTAGATGACATGACTTTTACTGTTCATATTATAAGGTCGACTATAGATACATTCTTATGAATCTACCCTATAACAAATATTTTTACAATATCAAGTTTTTTTTCATACATTTTTATAATGAATTTTTTTATATGTGACTTGAAACATATTATTATTGTATATCAACTTTTTAATTTAAGATATAAGTCTTTTTACCATACAACTAATTTATATTAAATTTTAGATCTCAAAAGATATTAAATTTATATATATTAGTTTTATTGGCGCTAAACACACCCTTCTAGATACATCTTCCCTCCATCATCTATACTCATTAATCCAGGCTTAATATATATTCTACCTACTTACTGATCACCCATCTCTTATAACAAAGTTTTGCTTTTCTATCAAACCAAACAATTGGAAAAACAGACAAAAGGGGTAAATTACTTAGCAAAAAAGGGTTTTGGAAATGGCTCTAAGAACAATTTAGCACAATTTTAAATAAGTAAAAATATTTTTTTATTCTCTCTCCAATTGATTGGATTGTAGGCGAGAATCTGCATTTTTCCAGTGAAAATGGTGTAAGATACATTCTACTAATGTATTTGCTTTACAACATTTTTTATTTTGTAATAAAATATATATATATATATATGTTTTGCGGCGGTTTTTTCCCCACAAATCTGCATCTATGACTGTTGGTAAGATGTTTAGTCAGCCTGTAAGTCCGTTGGTAAGCCCGTGCTGTAAGGGTGTTCCCGGTAAGGTGGTCCCATCGTTCCCATTCAGATTTGCATATTTATGGTAAAAATCCGCTCTATGTATGTTATAAATTTGTTATGTACAAAACTACTAAATACGTAGGTATACAGTATGTATATACCTATATACGTCTGCCGACGCTAGACGACAAAAAGGTCATTCATCACGACAACATGGCGGGACTGACATGTCCTTATTCAAACCACGTGGAGGGACCCACACTCCACTAAAGCCTCCATTATTGAAGCCTCCATTATTGACAACTTTCAAAGATGCTTTCAATTATTGCCGACACAACCCTGCAAAGGCAAATGAAATTCAAATTCAAATGAGACTCAAATGAAGATTCAATTCAAATGTAATATACATGTAAATTCATTTTCTTTCTATAAATAGCCAGACTCAAATGTAAGAAAAGGCAGGAGCTTAGAACGGCATGAGCCTTAGAACATAGTCTTACAACCCTCAAGCCTAGAACAAACACGCTAGCCTTTATCTCTTGTATTCAGATATCTTCAAGTTCTATTTCAAGTTTCAAGAATCAATTTCAAGTAAGCTTTGTTTTTATTAAAATCTTTTCAATTTATATCCTGGGTTTATATTGGTTTTTTTTTTTTTTTTTTTTTTAAAAAAATCAAAAGGATCCTGTCCGCCGATCAGATCGGTACCGAGGGGCTCGGTAGAGGAATCCTGGGAGGACGTAGGACCATGAATGGATTGCTGTTTGAGTTGTTGTTGAAATGCTTTGAAGCGAAGAAATTCTTGAAATGGAGCCGCTTCATCACTGTCATCAGCAGCTACAGTGGTGATCTTGGAAGTGGATGAATCTGGTTTGAGTGGGGAAGGTGTTGCAGGAACAGTGAGCTGCGCAGACGAGGATGCTCCTTTTTGATAATTGTTGAATACTTCGTTGAATGAGATGACGATTTTGAATGAATTGAAGGACTGCCTCTTGAGAACAGAGTTCTACGGAATAAGCTGTCCACCATTTGATTTTGAATTCGCGGATGAGTGACATTGGAAATTCTTTTGAATAAACTCGATCAATTTTGTAACTCCAGCAGAAAATCCAGGGCACCCGGAGTTCTGCATAGAATTGTAGCGGAATCGCATATCGTCGGGCTCGTCATCTTCTTGACCCAAGTTTGAAAACCTAATTTTGGAATAGGTGGTAATATGTCTGGTAGACTTCCAAAATTTAGCCACCATTCATAAAACCAAATTGGAAAATCTTTTAAACAGTTTTGATGAAAAATGAAGAACCATGAATGATCAAAGGGTCTTTTGAAAAAAGTCTGATACCAAGCCATTCTATAGTCTTGGTATGTGTACCCTTTGGGAATGAAATTTACAGAAAAGACTTTGGTCGTCCAAATAGACGCCCATTCAGTGGATTTGAGAACCTTTTTAATGATACATTTGGAATAGGCAACTCGTTGAGGGTTTTGTTTATCTTTTGTATGAGAGATCTCAACAGAGTTGGAATCAACTAAAATGAGTTCATAAAAAGTTTGAGTTTTTTGCGGATCATCGGGTAGCCAGTGGCAGCCCGAAGGAATGACTCTTTGAATGAGGTTTTGTAGGGCTTTGAAATCGGGAGTTTCAGAGAAAGAGGTAAGGAATAGATTTTCTACAACGGGTTTTAGGAAACATTGAGTGTTTGTGGAGGATGCATTTTGGGATGTTGGAATAGTAGGAGTTTTTTGGAGTTTGAATATAGGAGTTTCAGTAGCCATTGAATAGTTGAGTGGTGGAAAATCTCTAAGTGGTGTGAATCGGTTTGTAGCAGGAATTTGAATGGTAGGGTTTATCTCATAATCTTTAGAACTTTGAATCGGTTCGCTTTGAGTTTTCTCTTTTTCTTTCAGTTTACTCATGATGAGGAGCTGTAAGAAATTCACGGGTTAGGAAATCAGGTAAAGAATTGTGAGTGACTTTGATGTATTCAATATCAAAATCGAAAGCAGATAAAATAGCCTGCCATCGAGCAAAAATTTGTTTTGAAACCAAGTTTTGAACATCTTTTTGTAAAATCTCTTTAGCTGATTTGCAATCAATGCGTAAAAGAAAATGTTTGTTGTATAAATCATCTTGAAATTTTGAAATACATAAAACAATACTTAAAATTTCCTTTTTAACAGTTGAATAATTCTTTTGTGGTCCGAGCCAAAGACCACTATGATATCTGACTAAATGCTCATGAGATGAATGATTGAATCTTTGTTTCAAAATGCCACCATATCCTAGATCTGATGCATCTGTTTCTACTATCATGAATGCAGATGGATGTGGAATGGACATGCACGGCAATGTTTTAGCCTTTTCTTTGAGCATGCGGACAATTTGAGTATGTGAATGAGACCATGCAGGAGGATTTTTTTGCAATCTTTGATATAAAGGAGCACAAATTTGACGTAATTTTGGAAAAAAATCAGAAAGATAATTTAAACATCCAAGAAATCGTTGTAATTGATTTGTCTCTTTAATTTCATCTGGAAATTTATCAGCAAACTCTAGAGCACGATGAATAGGAGTAATAGTACCTTTGTAAATATTATGACCAAGAAATCGAATTTTTGTTTGAAATAGTTTAAGTTTAGGAGCAGAAACTACTAAACCATTTTGTTTAACTACCTGAAGAAATCTGTATAAATGTTTGAAATGTTGTTCAATAGAATCAGAGAAAAGTAAGACATCATCAATATAGACAATAATGAAAGTAGTATACGGATTGAATATATCGTTCATGATATGTTGGAATTCGGAAGGGGCGTTTTTGAGACCAAAAGGCATAACGTTCCATTCGTAATGCCCAAAAGGAACTGTGAATGCTGTTTTGTAACGATCTGCTTCTGCTATTTGAATTTGCCAAAAGCCAGATTTTATATCGAATTTGGAAAATATTTTTGCATTATATAGGCGCTTTAATAAATCCTTTTTGTTTGGAATGGGATACCTGATCCATTGGAGAACGTTGTTTAATGGTTTGTAATTGATGACGAGTCGAGGAACACCGCGTTCCTTTTCCGCTTGATTCATGACATAAAATGCCGCGCAACTCCACGGTGATTTGGAGGGGCGAATTAATTTCTTGGAGAGTAACTCTTGAATCTCCTTTTTGCAAACTTCAAGTAAATCGTGATTCATTTGAATGGGTCTTGCTTTGGTCGGAATATTGTTCTCAGAAAAATCTTTTTCATAAGGAAGGGAAACAATATGTTGCTTCCTATCCCAAAAAGCATTTGGAATATCAGTACAAACTTCTGTTGTAAGTAATTTTTGAAATTCTGAAATTTTTTGCTGAATAGGGGAAGTTTGCAATTGTTCTTCAATTCTTTCATAAGAAAGATCTTCTTTTAAAAAATTAATTTTATTTTGAAATCGTTGAATAGTATTTATTTGTTTGTAAATAGAATTTTCTTGTAACAAGAATAATTCCTTTTGTTTGACAGGGTTTAAAAATTTGAAAATCACAGTGTTGCCCATGATTTTGGTGCCTAAACCATGGTGATTTACCCAAAAGGGATAAATTTGAGTGAGAAATGGAGTGCCCAAAATAATATCAGTATTTAAGTCTTTGACAACAATGAATTGATGTTTGAAACAATAATGATCATTGCAAATAGCAGTTTTCCGAGTTTACCTTTGACTTGTAATAGCATACCATTAGCGGTTACTAATGATTCGTTTGTTGGGACATAATACTTTGTAGGAATTAATCCGTCACGGATGCAACTTTGATCAGCTCCACTGTCGAGCATGGCTGTGAATGTAGCTTTGAAATTCCCAATTGAGATTGTAACATAAATATTCCATTTTTGAAATGTAATTTTATCGATGATGGAAATGAACTTGGAATCTTGAGGATTAATACCTGGCATAGGAATCTCTGCAAGTGGAAAATCTGGAATAGATGAATCGGAAAGAACTGCTTTACCTTTAGACGTTCGAGACTGTAATAAGGCAATTTGAGTGTCTAATTCCAAATTTTTTGTTTCTACAGAAAACATTCTTTCTTTGAGTTCCTTGACTTGAGCCTTGAGTGAATGAATCTCTGTTTGTAATTCAGTGGTGGTATGTTGACAAATTGGAGGGTTAGGGTTCGGATATCGATCAAACATTTTTGAAATGCTGAAAGGTTCAATGAGTCGAGCAGAACTGGATTCTTCTCGAAGAATTAAGGCTTTGAGTTTTTCTAGTTGTTTTTTCTGTGTTTCTGGGGGAAGGTCTTGAATAATATCAAAGATGAGTTCTTTTTGGTCTTTGACAGTATTGTCATGGCGAATCATATTAATAACTTTGCAAGCACAAGGAGTGGATATATTACCTTCATCTGTGCTGCTGAAATCTTGGAAATCTTCCGGTTGATTATCTGATGAGGAATCGTCTTGAATCAAGGATATATGCAATTTCTCTTTTAAGTCTTTGTCCAAATCAGGAAATTGATCAAGTATCTCATTGATCTTCTTGCTTCGGCAAACATTTGCTTTGTGACCTGGTTTGCCACATTTGTAACAAGTAATCTTGTTGAAACTGGGTTTTTTGGAACTAGGTTTTCTTGGAGGTTTGTAAAATTCTGGAGGCGAAGGTTTGAAGCGACGAGAATATGAACGTCTTCTTGAATGCCGAGGAGGTTTGTGAAATGAACGTCGTTTGAGGTGAGCAGAAGGGGCTTTAATTCCCGTGATTCCAAAAGCTTCGCAAAACGAACCTAACTCTCAACGCTCACTACCTTATTTGGCTTGAAATTTCAATTCTTGACATGCAGACAAAGCTTCTTGTTTGATAAATGCAAAAAGTTGACCATAGGTCATGAGATTGAAATCAATTTGTTCTAAACCCATTTCTTTTTTGAGATTTGTAATAATACGTTGAGAAAACAAATTTGGTAAACCAGTAATGAATTTTTCTTTCCAAAAGGGTGCATTGCAATCAGGTCTTTTGAGTACATAGGTTAAAAACATGTCTTTGTACCATCGAAAATCTGTTAAAATTGGACATCTTAAATTTGTTAAAAATATTTTGGCAGAAGATAATTCTTCTTTTGGATTTCCGACAAAATGCATTGAAATAGTAACAAGTAGAAAATCACATGCATCATTTTCTAATGAAATATTACCTTGCTCGTCTTCGGTTTCAATTGTATGGTCCAGAATGGCGAGTTTGTCTTCAAGGGTTAATGAATTATCCCACCAATATTTTAATTGCCCTGTAAAGCCTGCAACTAAAAATATTGCTGCCTGTTTATCTGGAATATTGTGAACTTTGTAGGCAATCTTTGCCATACCCATCTCTTGTAAGGTATTGAGAATTTCGTATTCGCTTTTGCCATCGATATTCCAATTGGAAATAGAATTGCCATCATAATGAGCGGCATGAAATTTGGCACGTTCTTCATAGTGAATATCGGGAGGAGTAGGGCGTGGATAATAATTCCTTGTGTCGGCCTGTTTCCATCGAGGAGTTGCAAATCGACGAGATTTGAACTGACGAATTTTGTTAACCGTAGTAGGTGCTACCTCAGGAGGCTCTAAGAATGAATCTTCTACTTGGTGAATTTTTGAAATAAATTCGTTTGAGGAGGAAAGACTAGAGGCGTCACTGGAAGAACTTAAGGCATCGAGGCGGTTTTTTCCCCACAAATCTGCATCTATGACTGTTGGTAAGAGGTTTGGTCAGCCTGTAAGTCCGTTGGTAAGCCCGTGCTGTAAGGGTGTTCCCGGTAAGGTGGTCCCATCGTTCCCATTCAGATTTGCATATTTATGGTAAAAATCCGCTCTATGTATGTTATAAATTTGTTATGTACAAAACTACTAAATACGTAGGTATACAGTATGTATATACCTATATACGTCTGCCGACGCTAGACGACAAAAAGGTCATTCATCACGACAACATGGCGGGACTGACATGTCCTTATTCAAACCACGTGGAGGGACCCACACTCCACTAAAGCCTCCATTATTGAAGCCTCCATTATTGACAACTTTCAAAGATACTTTCAATTATTGCCGACACAACCTGCAAAGGCAAATGACATTCAAATTCAAATGAGACTCAAATGAAGATTCAATTCAAATGTAATATACATGTAAATTCATTTTCTTTCTATAAATAGCCAGACTCAAATGTAAGAAAAGGCAGGAGCTTAGAACGGCATGAGCCTTAGAACATAGTCTTACAACCCTCAAGCCTAGAACAAACACGCTAGCCTTTATCTCTTGTATTCAGATATCTTCAAGTTCTATTTCAAGTTTCAAGAATCAATTTCAAGTAAGCTTTGTTTTTATTAAAATCTTTTCAATTTATATCCCTGGGTTTATATTTGGGTTTTCATTTCGTGTGTTTAGTTTCATTTCTGTGTGCTTGGTAAGACGCTTGGTCAGCCTGTAAACCCGTTGGTAAGCCCGTGCTGTAAGGGTGTTCCCGGTAAGGTGGTCCCGTTGTTCCCACATTAGCTTTGCATCTACACACATATCATGATTTTTATGCATTAAAGATGGCGAATTTTGTTAGGAAAATGTTTTCTTCAAGCTCTCATCCCGATTCTAGGAACATCATTCATAGTAAGGAAGAACATATTCAATACAATTTCAATGATTGGACTATTCCTGAGGAACAAATTGAGACTATTTACAAAATTGGAACATTTGATTTTAAAACTGCTTTTTCAGTCAAAACTCATGAAGAGACGATGAATATTCAAGAAAAATTTCAAACTACTCCCTTATTATCAAAAGCATCTTTGAACAAATATCTTGAAAAAGGATTTCGATATATTCATTACGGTTTAATTCAAGTTGCTGTTAAACCTCTGGTTCATATTGGAGTTGATGCTCCTAAACGATTAAAACGTTACAAACCTTCTTTACTTGCTATGATTCAAACAAATATTTGCAATGGACCGATTTATTTCAATTGTGCTCCTAATTATTCTGTTTCCTTGACTGATCCATTAATTATGAATTCATTGGTTTTAGACATTCATTTACAAGGTGATTAATTTGAGAAACTCACCGAACAATTTGTTGTTATGTATCGAGTCTATTATCGATTATTAAGTTCACAATTGAATCCACGTTTCAAATTGATTCCAACATCGCGAGACGAGACTGTCCTTCTACATATAGAGGCTGAACAGTCCAAGACCTTTATGCCAAAACGATTGAAATGGCATGAGATTACGATTCCAGAAGAATTTCAAATTGAAAATGCTCAGCCTCCTCCTCATCTCGAAAGGACTGAGATTTCTCAAATAATTGAAGAGCCTAATGGTAATATTCTCATAAGATTTAATTCCATGAGAGAACAGGGATCTAGTTCCACTTTCCCTACTGAATCAAGTCGACATTCATCCGCACACTCTCAAAGGCGTTCATTTACTGAAGAATCGTTACGAATGCCCAATTTAATTCATGTACATCATACAGCACCAATTCCAGAAGTATCTACGTCTCCTCCCTCATCTCCAACTGCATCCCAGATGAAAGGTGAGATCGACGTTATTCATAAAGTTACAAACATTGATTTTGATTTATTAGAAAAGGATATTTTAGATCCAGAAAACGATGAAAAAAGAACTTGGTTTTTTCAAATGGATCCTTTTTATCAAGAACAAATTAAACAAGAATGGATTTCTGATATTAATCGATTAAATACTCCTTTTGATTTCTTCTGTTGGTTAGAATATTTTTTAATCAAGCAAGGATTTGAAGAAACAGATTTTTCCAAAATATCTCATATCAATGTTCACACAATTTTAGCAAAAAAATGGAAATTGCCTGACGGCAATATTATTACTCAAATTCACCCACCGCTTCAATCTCTTCGATTAGACACTCCTGAAGGCGAGATTATTGCTTCACCATTCAAAAAAGGCAAAGATAATGATGATTCAATCAAAATGGATGATATTCGCAAGATCTATCACCAGAATAATTATTCCAACCAGATTTTGCATACGATTGCTACTCAAGTCGATTCCTTATCTTCTGAGATCAAATCTATTCCTACGGCAGCTACTTCCAGATTTCTTGCCAGCTATTCTGCTCCTCATTTCCAACCCAGCTCCTTCTCCAAAAATCAAGAAGCCCAACTTATTTGCCCAACATCCTCTTCCTTATCACCTTCTACTCCATTACTACACAAGATCTCTCAAACCTTAGACAAAATCAATTCAAATCTTCCTAGTTCATCACGTATCAATACCATAGACCAGGAGAACCTCGATGCCTTAAGTTCTTCCAGTGACGCCTCTAGTCTTTCCTCCTCAAACGAATTTATTTCAAAAATGCACCAAGTAGAAGATTCATTCTTAGAGCCTCCTGAGGTAGCACCTACTACTGTTAACAAAATTCGTCAGTTCAAATCTCGTCGATTTGCAACTCCTCGATGGAAACAGGCCGACACAAGGAATTATTATCCACGCCCTACTCCTCCTGATATTCAATATGAAGAACGTGCCAAATTTCATGCCGCTCATTATGATGGCAATTCTATTTCCAATTGGAATATCGATGGCAAAAGTGAATACGAAATTCTCAATACCTTACAAGAGATGGGTATGGCAAAGATTGCCTACAAAGTTCACAATATTCCAGATAAACAGGCAGCAATATTTTTAGTTGCAGGCTTTACAGGGCAATTAAAATATTGGTGGGATAATTCATTAACCCTTGAAGACAAACTCGCCATTCTGGACCATACAATTGAAACCGAAGACGAGCAAGGTAATATTTCATTAGAAAATGATGCATGTGATTTTCTACTTGTTACTATTTCAATGCATTTTGTCGGAAATCCAAAAGAAGAATTATCTTCTGCCAAAATATTTTTAACAAATTTAAGATGTCCAACTTTAACAGATTTTCGATGGTACAAAGACATGTTTTTAACCTATGTACTCAAAAGACCTGATTGCAATGCACCCTTTTGGAAAGAAAAATTCATTACTGGTTTACCAAATTTGTTTTCTCAACGTATTATTACAAATCTCAAAAAAGAAATGGGTTTAGAACAAATTGATTTCAATCTCATGACCTATGGTCAACTTTTTGCATTTATCAAACAAGAAGCTTTGTCTGCATGTCAAGAATTGAAATTTCAAGCCAAATACGGTAGTGAGCGTCGAGAGTTAGGTTCCTTTTGCGAAGCTTTTGGAATCACGGGAATTAAAGCCCCTTCTGCTCACCTCAAACGACGTTCATTTCACAAACCTCCTCGGCATTCAAGAAGACGTTCATATTCTCGTCGCTTCAAACCTTCGCCTCCAGAATTTTACAAACCTCCAAGAAAACCTAGTTCCAAAAAACCCAGTTTCAACAAGATTACTTGTTACAAATGTGGCAAACCAGGTCACAAAGCAAATGTTTGCCGAAGCAAGAAGATCAATGAGATACTTGATCAATTTCCTGATTTGGACAAAGACTTAAAAGAGAAATTGCATATATCCTTGATTCAAGACGATTCCTCATCAGATAATCAACCGGAAGATTTCCAAGATTTCAGCAGCACAAATGAAGGTAATATATCCACTCCTTGTGCTTGCAAAGTTATTAATATGATTCGCCATGACAATACTGTAAAAGACCAAAAAGAACTCATCTTTGATATTATTCAAGACCTTCCCCCAGAAGCACAGAAAAAACAACTAGAAAAACTCAAAGCCTTAATTCTTCGAGAAGAATCCAGTTCTGCTCGACTCATTGAACCTTTCAGCATTTCAAAAATGTTTGATCGATATCCAAACCTTAACCCTCCAATTCGTCAACATACCACCACTGAATTACAAACAGAGATTCGTTCACTCAAGGCTCAAGTCAAGGAACTCAAAGAAAGAATGTTTTCTGTAGAAACAAAAAATTTTGAATTAGACACTCAAATTGTCTTATTACAGTCTCGAACGTCTAAAGGTAAAGCAGTTCTTTCCGATTCATCTATTCCAGATTTTCCACTTGCAGAGATTCCTATGCCAGGTATTAATCCTCAAGATTCCAAGTTCATTTCCATCATCGATAAAATTACATTTCAAAAATGGAATATTTATGTTACAATCTCAATTGGGAATTTCAAAGCTACATTCACAGCCATGCTCGACAGTGGAGCTGATCAAAGTTGCATCCGTGACGGATTAATTCCTACAAAGTATTATGTCCCAACAAACGAATCATTAGTAACCGCTAATGGTATGCCATTACAAGTCAAAGGTAAACTCGTAAAAACTGCTATTTGCAATGATCATTATTGTTTCAAACATCAATTTTTTGTTGTCAAAGACTTAAATACTGATATTATTTTGGGCACTCCATTTCTCACTCAAATTTATCCCTTTTGGGTAAATCACCATGGTTTAGGCACCAAAATCATGGGCAACACTGTGATTTTCAAATTTTTAAACCCTGTCAAACAAAAGGAATTATTCTTGTTATAAGAAAATTCTATTTACAAACAAATAAATACTATTCAACGATTTCAGAATAAAATTAATTTTTTAAAAGAAGATCTTTCTTATGAAAGAATTGAAGAACAATTGCAAACTTCCCCTATTCAGCAAAAAATTTCAGAATTTCAAAAATTACTTAAAACAGAAGTTTGTGCTGATATTCCAAATGCTTTTTGGGATAGGAAGCAACATATTGTTTCCCTTCCTTATGAAAAAGATTTTTCTAAGAAAAATATTCCTACCAAAGCAAGACCCATTCAAATGAATCACGATTTACTTGAAGTTTGCAAAAAGGAGATTCAAGAGTTACTCTCCAAGAAATTAATTCGCCCCTCCAAATCACCGTGGAGTTGCGCGGCATTTTATGTCATGAATCAAGCGGAAAAGGAACGCGGTGTTCCTCGACTCGTCATCAATTACAAACCATTAAACAACGTTTTCCAATGGATCAGGTATCCCATTCCAAACAAAAATGATTTATTAAAGCGCCTATATAATGCAAAAATATTTTCCAAATTCGATATGAAATCTGGCTTTTGACAAATTCAAATAGCAGAAGCAGATCGTTACAAAACAGCATTCACAGTTCCTTTTGGGCATTACGAATGGAACGTTATGCCTTTTGGTCTCAAAAACGCCCCTTCCGAATTCCAACATATCATGAACGATATATTCAATCCGTATACTACTTTCATTATTGTCTATATTGATGATGTCTTACTTTTCTCTGATTCTATTGAACAACATTTCAAACATTTATACAGATTTCTTCAGGTAGTTAAACAAAATGGTTTAGTAGTTTCTGCTCCTAAACTTAAACTATTTCAAACAAAAATTCGATTTCTTGGTCATAATATTTACAAAGGTACTATTACTCCTATTCATCGTGCTCTAGAGTTTGCTGATAAATTTCCAGATGAAATTAAAGAGACAAATCAATTACAACGATTTCTTGGATGTTTAAATTATCTTTCTGATTTCTTTCCAAAATTACGTCAAATTTGTGCTCCTTTATATCAAAGATTGCAAAAAAATCCTCCTGCATGGTCTCATTCACATACTCAAATTGTCCGCATGCTCAAAGAAAAGGCTAAAACATTGCCGTGCATGTCCATTCCACATCCATCTGCATTCATGATAGTAGAAACAGATGCATCAGATCTAGGATATGGTGGCATCTTGAAACAAAGATTCAATCATTCATCTCATGAGCATTTAGTCAGATATCATAGTGGTCTTTGGCTCGGACCACAAAAGAATTATTCAACTGTTAAAAAGGAAATTTTAAGTATTGTTTTATGTATTTCAAAATTTCAAGATGATTTATACAACAAACATTTTCTTTTACGCATTGATTGCAAATCAGCTAAAGAGATTTTACAAAAAGATGTTCAAAACTTGGTTTCAAAACAAATTTTTGCTCGATGGCAGGCTATTTTATCTGCTTTCGATTTTGATATTGAATACATCAAAGGTACTCACAATTCTTTACCTGATTTCCTAACCCGTGAATTTCTTACAGCTCCTCATCATGAGTAAACTGAAAGAAAAAGAGAAAACTCAAATTCAAAGTTCTAAAGATTATGAGATAAACCCTACCATTCAAATTCCTGCTACAAACCGATTCACACCACTTAGAGATTTTCCACCACTCCCCTATTCAATGGCTACTGAAACTCCTACATTCAAACTCCAAAAAACTCCTACTATTCCAACATCCCAAAATGCATCCTCCGCAAACACTCAATATTTCCTAAAACCCGTTGTAGAAAATCTATTCCTTACCTCTTTCTCTGAAACTCCCGATTTCAAAGGCCTACAAAACCTCATTCAAAGAGTTATTCCTTCGGGCTGCCACTGGCTACCCGATGATCCGCAAAAAACTCAAACTTTTTATGAACTCATTTTAGTTGATTCCAACTCTGTTGAGATCTCTCATACAAAAGATAAACAAAACCCTCAACGAGTTGCCTATTCCAAATGTATCATTAAAAAGGTTCTCAAATCCACTGAATGGGTGTCTATTTGGACGACCAAAGACTTTTCTGTAAATTTCATTCCCAAAGGGTACACATACCAAAACTATAGAATGGCTTGGTATCGGACTTTTTTCAAAAGACCCTTTGATCATTCATGGTTCTTCATTTTTCATCAAAACTGTTTAAAAGATTTTCCAATTTGGTTTTATGAATGGTGGCTAAATTTTGGAAGTCTACCAGACATATTACCACCTATTCCAAAATTAGGTTTTCAAACTTGGGTCAAGAAGATGATAGGCCCAGCATATGCGATTCCGCTACAATTCTATGCAGAACTCCGGGTGCCCTAGATTTTCTGCTGGAGTTACAAAATTGATCGAGTTTATTCAAAAGAATTTCCAATGTCACTCATCCGCGAATTCAAAATCAAATGGTGGACAGCTTATTCCGTAGAACTCTGTTCTCAAGAGGCAGTCCTTCAATTCATTCAAAATCGTCATCTCATTCAACGAAGTATTCAACAATTATCAAAAGGAGCATCCTCGTCTGCGCAGCTCACTGTTCCTGCAACACCTTCCCCACTCAAACCATATTCATCCACTTCCAAGATCACCACTGTAGCTGCTGATGACAGTGATGAAGCGACTCAATTTCAAGAATTTCTTCGCTTCAAAGCATTTCAACAACAACTCAAACAGCAATCCATTCATAGTCCTACGTCCTCCCAGGATTCCTCTACCGAGTCCCTCGGTACCGATCCGATCGGCGGACAGGATCCTTTTGATTTTTGATACCTTTTAATTTAAAAAAAATATGTATATATATGTTTTGCGGCGATTTTTTCCCCACAAATCTGCATCTATGACTGTTGGTAAGATGTTTGGTCAGCCTGTAAGTCCGTTGGTAAGCCCGTGCTATAAGGGTGT
Source organism: Catharanthus roseus (assembly GCA_028651295.1). Lineage (NCBI taxonomy): Eukaryota > Viridiplantae > Streptophyta > Magnoliopsida > Gentianales > Apocynaceae > Catharanthus > Catharanthus roseus. Next base: position 31,777,894 of record JAPQWS010000159.1, on the reverse strand, counting down.
TCCCGGTAAGGTGGTCCCATCGTTCCCATTCAGATTTGCATATTTATGGTAAAAATCCGCTCTATGTATGTTATAAATTTGTTATGTACACAACTACTAAATACGTAGGTATACAGTATGTATATACCTATATACGTCTGCCGACGCTAGACGACAAAAAGGTCATTCATCACGACAACATGGCGGGACTGACATGTCCTTATTCAAACCACGTGGAGGGACCCACACTCCACTAAAGCCTCCATTATTGACACTAAAGCCTCCATTATTGACAACTTTCAAAGATGCTTTCAATTATTACCGACACAACCTGCAAAGGCAAATGAAATTCAAATTCAAATGAGACTCAAATGAAGATTCAATTCAAATGTAATATACATGTAAATTCATTTTCTTTCTATAAATAGCCAGACTCAAATGTAAGAAAAGGCAGGAGCTTAGAACGGCATGAGCCTTAGAACATAGTCTTACAACCCTCAAGCCTAGAACAAACACGCTAGCCTTTATCTCTTGTATTCAGATATCTTCAAGTTCTATTTCAAGTTTCAAGAATCAATTTCAAGTAAGCTTTGTTTTTATTAAAATCTTTTCAATTTATATCCTGGGTTTATATTTTGGTTTTATTTAATCCAATTTGGCTTAAATAAGGCCACGAAGTCCGCTAGCCAAACCGCAAAGAAAAAGAAAACCATATAAAAAAATTAAAACCATTTTCCATTAATATCAGCCCTAAGACTATATATATAGCTGGAAAATTTAAGAAAATAGCTAAATTATACTCAAATTTCAGAAAAAGGAAAAATGTGCTAGTTAGTGCTGATACATAAACAGTGCTAACGAATTTCCCTAGATCCCATTTCAAATTCCACAACAAGAAAACTATAAACAAACAAAACAACAAGAAAATGACACAAAAATCTCATCAACAACTACTTAAAGTAAAGGACTTACTTTCAGACAGACGGCGGCAGCAGCGGACCGGCGGTGGCGGTAGAAGATGAGATGGAGAAGAGTGAGGGAGAGAGTCTGAGCTGAAGATGACTGTGCGCGGGACTGGGAAAGTGATGAAGCTGAGTGAACAGCGGCAACAATGGCGTCGCCGGCAGATGAACTTGAAGCAGAAATTGTGACTGTGTGTGTGTGAACAGTCTGTGAGTGTGTAACTCTGTGAGGAGAGAGAGAGAGAGAGAGAGAGAGAGAGAGAGAGAAACGGAGAGCTAAATGAAATGAGAGGAGAGGCGAGGAGGAGTGAGTGAGTAGTGCTGCTGGCTGAGTAAGTAGTACTGTAGTGTAGGGCTGCTGAGTAGAGTACAGTCATAGACTCATAGTCATAGAGGTAGTATGAGTACAGTGGTAGACTGGTAGTATGAGACTGTGTGATGTGATTTGATTTGAGGTAGAGGTAGTAGGTTAGGTAGAGTTAAAGATAATTGTAAAATAAAATAATATGTTAAAAAATTTATAAATTATAATATAATATATAAAATATATTATTATTTTATTAATACGGGTATACGGGTATATGGGTCTGGGTATTACCATACCTTACCCGGACCCATATAGCAGTATAAATACGGGTACGGGTACGGATCCGGGTCCGCGGGTATAAAATTTGAACCTTACCCGCTAAAAACAGGTCCAGACCCGCCCCGTTTACAGCCCTCCGTAAGATTACAAAAAACATATCTTTTCAAATTAGCCTAACAAAAATAGACTATTGACTAGGTAAATGGTTAACCCCTTTTATACCCAACACTCTTTTGCTTCACAAACATTAAATGTGCATAGTATGACAAATTTAAACAATTCTAAAGAAATAGTAATAAGTGTTTACGGAAAGGTCAAAGGCTTTTGTAAGAAACGATTCCCAATTGTGCAACAAATTTACAAAATAATTTTCATATGACATTCAGTTAGGCTCTAAGAATGATCCGAGGCATAAGTCCTTAAACTGCACAGAATACTAAAGTTAAATGTAACAAATTTATTCAAATATAACAACATAAATGCTTTTGAAAATATAGGTAATGTATTCTGGGGCAAAATACTCATGAAATAGTTAAATTTGTTTTAAAAAATTAATAAAATAATTAATAAATTTAACTCATAAACAAACTTAATATTTATATTTAAATCGTTCGAATCAATCACTCTAGAAGACTTTAAACTATGGAATAATTAGAAACACTAGCAAATTGAGATCAACTCTTAACTATTATACATGTTAGGAAGATCTAAACAAACAGATACTGAGTATTGCACCTTCAGTAGATACACACAGAAGGTTGAAGACACATCCCCAATGGCGGAACCATTTAGGCACTCGAGCCCACCCGAAAAAAAAAAACCTTTAAGAATTTTGATGTTTTTATATTCAATCCCCTCCAATTTTATTTTTTTTCAATAGAGTCCCACAACTTTTGGATTGGACTGCTGATTAAAAAAAAAATTAATCAGCCCCTCCAAGTTTTCTTTTCTGGTTCCGGCACTCATCCCTACTAGAGACCTCTAATGTTCATGAGCTCAAATACAAACTTTATCAAACACTATAAATAATTTTTTAGATAGTCATCAAGATAAACCTTAAATTTATTTATCATGCAATATAAATAAATCATCAAAATCATACATTTTCACAGTATATGAATTACACATAAATGTCCGTGAAACTTTCGTCTTTAGCAAAATCATGAAATGTCCACACATTAAAACAATTGATCCTCTATAAAAGTTTATCAAAAATACGATCGCCACTAATAAAATGAATTCTCTTAAACCAAGTACACAAAAGTCAAAACTTTTATATAAAGGAATAGCAAAAAGAACTACTCCCTCCACTAAAAAATATAAAGAGTTTTAGACCCATTAAGGATGGTTAAGGATATAAGAAATTTTACAATATTCAATAAGCATTTATTGAACTTTTTCCATCTTTTTTCATATTTTTTCATCTTTCTATTAATTTATTTCACTCCTACCATCTATCTCTTCGTCATTTATGAAGGGTAGAAAGGGTATTGTAGTTAAAAAATTATCTTGTTTCAAAACCGTTAATATATGTGCAAAAGTCTAAAACCCTTTATGTTTATGACCGGAGAAGTAATAAAATAAAGTGATTTCATATCATGAAATTTGATAACTATTGAATCTTATATTTAGCAGCTTCCATAATTAGATATTTAGCAGCTTCCATAATTAGATATTTAGCATCTTCTATATTTAGCTCATTCTCTTATTTAGATATTTCTATATGCAGAAATCCTAAAATCTTATAGGATATTTACTTTCCTAATTGTTTAGAAAAGTAACCCACTATTTAATGTAATTCCTTCAAGATAATAAATCAGGAAAATTTAGATTGTTTTCCCCACTGGAAACTTTCATGGTATCAGAGCCAGCCTTGCCTAAGTTCTCAAAATGAGTTACGACAAGGAAGATGCTGGCAATGTTGAAAACAACATGGTAGAAGAAAACCATGTTCATAAAATAAAAAAAGATGCCTACTTTGTGGCATCCTCTGATGGACCCGGGCTGATTATAACGAGAGTCCAATTAAAGGAAAACGACAAAGACAACAACTATGCCAAATGGGCAAAAGCCATACGCTTGGCTTTAAGATCAAAGAAAAAAATTGGGATTTATGGATGGAATAATTCCTATACCAGAAGATGACCCGAATAGAGAGGAAGAATGGTGGGAAATAAATACGTTAGTGAATTCATGGATTTTAAACACTGTGGAGCCTTCTCTCCGTTCTTCCATAAACTACTCTGAACAAGCTGATGAATTATGGACAGATTTGAAGGAAAGATTTTTAGTAGGGAACGGGCCCCGAAAATATAAGTTGAGAACTGCATTAGCAAATTGTAAACAAGGAGGAGACTCTGTACAAACGTATTATTCACGTTTGAAAAAATTGTGGGATGAGTTAGACAACTATACTCAGCTCCCATCTTCTGCAGACACAAATTTATTAACAGTTGTTATAAATGAAAGAGAGGAAGAAAGAATTTTTCAATTTTTAATGGGACTAAATGGTACAATTTATGGAACTGTTCGTTCTCATCTGATTCAACAGAAACCCATACCAAAAATGAGAATAATTCTTGCCCAAATTTGCAAAGAAGAACAACACAAAAACATGGCCCGAATGGAAGACAGCAGCGGCGACGGCGCAGCCTTCGCCGTCGCCAAAACAAGACGCACGGCGGCGCCACCACGACCACCGCCATCATCTTCTTCTTCCTCACGGATGGTCTGCAGCTACTGTCATCGGGTAGGACATGATGTTTTTGGCTGTTTTCTTCTCATAGGATTTCCTGAATGGTGGCCTAAATCTGGAGTAGGAAGAGCTGGCAGATCTGTTGCTTCCCTCGGCGGCGAACGGAGAGGTGACGCAGCGGGCAGGAGTTCGCACGGCAGGGGGAGTGCGGGTCGTGGACAGCATCTCTCTGTCGGACCGACTAGCGCTGGACATAAATCGGCACCAGCAGGCGACGATCGGGGATTGGCGTACGCCGTGAACGGTGGGACTTCTTTCTCTTCCAAAAATGGCAGCAACCAAATTGGCTCACCTTCCACAAATGGCAGCCACTATTTTGGAAACTTTCCAAATTTGGATTCCAATCAATGGTCAAAATTATTGACCTTGCTCAATAATCCCACTCTCAGACAAACTGATACACTCTCTGGTATGGAAAATTTATGGATTTTAGATTCGGGCTATTCTCATCATATGACTGGTAGGAAAGATTTTTTTAAAAATTTAAATCCCATACATCCATATACAGTTAGCCTGCCAAATGGTGCTAAAGCACTGGCTCTACAAGGAGGAAAGATTTCCTTAAACCCGAAACTAACATTACAGAGTGTGTTTTTAATTCCTGAGCTCAAGTGTAATTTAATTTCTTTTGCACAGCTAACACGAGATTTGAAGTGTTTTATCACCATCTCTGATGAATTTTGTGTGATACAGGACCGTACCTCGATAAGGCCGATTGGAGTAGGTGAGCAGAGGAATGAGATATACTTCTACCAACCTTTGTCGTTGCCGGATTTGTTCGCTTTCTCTAGTATTACTTTTGATTCAAGTACTTTATGGCATATCCGACTTGGACATCCTTCGGATTTTGTTGAAGAAAATTTTTTAGGCCTTTCTAAGAAAAATACAACTCCTACTACTCCTTGCAATATTTGTTTACGTGCCAAACAAACACGTGATTATTTTCTTTTAAGTCTTAATAAAGCCTCTGCCATTTTTGATTTGATTCACTGTGATTTGTGGGGACCTTACAAAATCACATCCACTGTTGGTGCTTCCTATTTCCTAAGTATCCTTGATTTTTTTCCAGAGCAGTGTGGATTTATTTAATTGCCGAGAAAAGTCATGTAGCAAATGTTTTAAAAGACTACTTTGCCATAGTCAAAACACAGTTTCACAAAACTGTAAAAATAGTTCGCAGTGATAATGGCACAGAATTTCTCTGCTTAAAATCATATTTTTCCACACATGGAATGATCCATCAAACTACTATTGCTGGCACGCCTCAACAAAATGGTCGAGTAGAGCGCAAGCATCGTCATATTCTTAATGTTGCTCAGGCTTTGCGGTTCCAAGCTCATTTACCCATAAAGTTTTGGGGGGAGTGTGTCTTAACGGTAGGATATCTTATTAATCGTACCCCCTCTTCTTTGTTACAAGGGAAGACGCCTTATGAAATTTTATATAATGAGAAGCCATCTTATTCTCATATTAAAAGTTTCGGGTGCCTTGCTTATGTCCATGATCATGATCTACACAAAGATAAATTTCGTGCTCGTAGCCGCGTTTATGTTTTTCTTGGCTATCCCTACAACAAGAAAGGTTGGCGATTTTATGATTTACAAAGCAAGAAATTTATTCTGTCCAGAGACGTAGTTTTTGATGAAACCAAGTTTCCTTATAAAGAATATTCAGATACTGCTACAACACCCCCCGAATTTTCTCATTCTTACAACTTTGGGGCACAACCTTTGAGTTATTTGCACACCAACCCACCTCCGTAAAATCCAACCCAAACTGATCCCGCTACAGGCCCAATCCCAGCCACTGAAACCCATCCACACATACAAACCCACCGCCTAGACACAGCCCTAGGAACGGGCCCCTCTTCAGCCGCACCTTGCAGTCTAGAAAAGGGCCCAAACGCTGGCCCAACCTATATAGCAAATCCTGCCGCGGACCAGCCCAGTGGCCCATCCTCCTCGGATGACCCATCCTCCCTCAGCCCACATACACTTCCAGCAACAAGTCCAACTCCACCCACCATGCCTTTTGCTCCCCTTGGCACTAAAAAAAGTACATGTCTTAAGACGATTCCGGCATGGCTTCAAGACTTCGACTGTCATGCAGCTTGGACGTCTACTATATCCCCTTCTTCTGCTCCATCTTCCTCCACGGCTTTCTCAGGTAAGTCCCGTTATCCTCTTACAAATTTCATAAATAATGATAAATTCTCTGATCCTCATCGGCACTTTCTAGCATCTGTTACTACGGAACCGGAACCCACCAAATATTCTGAAGCTGTGTCTAATCATAAATGGCGTGCCGCCATGCAAGAAGAAATTAATGCCTTGGTACGAAATGGCACATGGTCTTTGACTACTTTGCCTCCAGGTAAACGTGCACTAGGCAGCAAATGGATTTTCCGCATCAAATATAAAGCAGATGGTACAATTGAGGGGTATAAAGCTTGGTTGGTCATTTTGGGAAACACCCAGGCCGAAGGCATTGACTTTACAGAGACCTTTGCTCCCGTTGCTAAGATGGTTACTCTTCGTACTCTCCTGTCCGTGGCCGCCTCCCGAAATTGGCCGATACATCAGATGGATGTCCATAATGCTTTTCTCCACGGTGATTTGCACGAGGAAGTATATATGCAGCCCCCCTTGGATTTCGTCCTCCTCACCCTGGCCAGGTTTGCAAACTCCAAAAATCTTTGTATGGTCTCCGTCAAGCACCCCGGTGTTGGTTTTTGAAGCTCACCAATGCTCTCCGTAAGTGTGGATTTTCTCAGTCCTATGCCGATTATTCTTTTTTTACTTATCTCGGAATAATGTCTTTTTATGTGTCCTCATCTATGTGGACGATTTATTAATTACTGGGAATTCTCTTACCTCTATCACTAAGTTCAAAGCCTCCTTGAGTGCTTGCTTCCATATGAAGGACTTGGGTCCCCTTAAATATTTCTTAGGTATCAAAATTGCAAGAAATCCTTCGAGTTTATTTTTGTGCCAACGCAAGTACACCTTGGAAATTCTCTCAGAAACCGGTTTATTGGGAGCTAAACCGGCCTCTACTCCTATTGAACCGAATCATCAATTGGCCAAGGCGACTGGTCCTTCCTTCGATCAGCCAGAGCGCTATCGCCGTCTCATCGGTAAGTTGAACTACCTCACTCTTACTTGTCCTGAGCTCACTTACGCTGTTCACACACTTGCTCAGTTTATGCACGCTCCCCGCTGTGCTCATTGGGATGCTGCTATTCGTGTTGTTCGATATCTCAAAGGCAGTCCAGGTCGTGGCATACTTCCTCAGTCTAAGTCTCCTTTGTACTTAACCGCATATTGTGATTCAGATTGGGCTACGTGTCCTATTACTCGCCGTTCTGTTACAGGATATTTTATCTCTCTCAGTGGATCACCCATTTCTTGGAAAACGAAAAAACAACACACGGTTTCTCGTTCTTCTGCCGAAGCTGAATATCGCTCTATGGCTATGACTTTGTGTGAGTTAAAATGGTTATCTCGCCTCCTTAAAGATCTTCAAGTTCCCATCACTCGCCCCATGCAGCTACATTGTGATAATCAGGCCACTCTTCACATCGCGGCCAATCCCGTCTTCCACGAACGTACTAAGCATATTGAAATTGATTGCCATTTTGTCCGGGATGCTTTCCAAGCTGGTTTTATTTCTCCCTCCTACATTCGAAGCGATCTTCAGCCTGCTGATATTCTCACAAAGGCTCTTTATCCTACTCAGTTTCATCATTTAGCGTGCAAGTTGGGCATTACCGACCTTCATGCTCCAACTTGAGGGGGAGTATTGAGGCTTATATTTAGCAGCTTCCATAATTAGAGATTTAGTAGCTTCCATAATTAGATATATATCAGCTTCCATAATTAGATATTTAGCATCTTCTATATTTAGCTCATTCTCTTATTTAGATATTTCTATATGCAGAAATCCTAAATCTTATAGGATATTTACTTTCCTAATTGTTTAGGAAAGTAACCCACTATATAATGTAATTCCTTCAAGATAATAAATTAGGAAAATTTAGATTGTTTTCCCCACTGGAAACTTTCAATAACAGTGCGCAGGCGAGAATTGAAAATGAACCGTCACGTCCCTTTTTTGTTATCCCCAAATTTAGCTTACGAAGAGAATTTTTTTTCTCTTAAAATTATCGCTCTATATTAATCGATGATTGTTCCAAACTTTAGTTTTGAAAAATTGAATCATTTATACATTTAATCATAATCCTCAGCAATTACATGCTTTTATTTCAAAGTAACATGAAGGTACAAATCTTATCTTTACCAATTAAAGACCAATCCATCCTCATGTAAAACTTCGATATCAAACAATCTAAAGATAGAAATCATTTTTCTTAATCAATCACATACACCAAATGAAACCTCTAAATAAATTCTGAAATTCAAAACATCAATCTTTGAGTCATACTGCATACAAAGACTCGGAGAAGATTCTAAACTAATAAGGATGCCTAAATTTACCTCTAATTCAAGCCACAAGTCTTAGATTTCTCCCCACATATTCCTCTTGTTGTTTATGACTATGTTATCAGGGTTTATTAAAAGGAATAAACGATCGTATTTTTAGCCTAACCTTTGAGATATATATATATATATATGTATAACTTATGCAATTTTACTCCAAATCTATCTAATAACTTAGTACTTATTCCTTAGTCCTTAAAGTTTATAAGTAGGTAAAAAAATAACCTTATACATTCTAATATTTCCGAAAAGCCCCATCAACGAATTGGGCTTGATAGAAAACTCCCGACAACTACTTTACCGAGCTATTTATGTAAATCCCAAGCCCTTTAAGTAATTACTTTTTATTTGGGATTCCTAATGCTAATAGGATTTAGCTGAGAGCTAAGTTTATTAGGAAAAAAATTAAGAAAAGTTCGGGGGCTTAAAGTGCAACATTGATAAGTATAAGCTAACTCTATCTATTAAAAGACTCTATCAGAGAAGTCGGAGAAAAAGCAAGAGGGTAGGGTTTCAAGAGATTAGGAAAAAACAACAGTTCTAAAGTAAGTAACACGTAATTCTCTATCTTAGTGCCATAATCTATGTTCTCTAATTATCTATTTTGCAAAAATATGTGATTTGATGAAGTATTAAGGTACTTGAAAGTTATGAATTAAAATAATTTATGATATTTTTCATGACCCAATGACCACCGAAGCATGAGATGTGTGATATTTATGTTCAACCGAAGTTAATGTCTAGACAATGAATTAACTATTCAAAAGAAGTATGTTCAGATGAAGTTATGGGTTCTTTGGAACTAATGTTTTCTATCATCATATCATGATTGGGTCATGTTAATGTATGTGTAAGTGTTTATGCTGATTACATGATGGTTTATGATTTTTCTAGATTATTTGTGATAAAAAAACGAGTGGAATGAGAAGAATCTTAGTTTCATTTGAAACCAAAAAAAAAAAAAGAAAGATGAATTTTAACTGTCCTTAGTGTTCGTTCTAGTCATAAAGTATCCTAGATTTGAGTGGTATTTCTAAAAAATTGTAGTTTGGCCCGTAAGTTTTAAAAAATTACAAATTGGACCAAATGTTTCAAAGTTGTTCAATAAAAGACCCAATGTTTTCTAAAAATTTCAGAGATGTTATAAATTTGACGAACGCAATGCATCGATTGCTTGGAATAATAATACAATATAAAACTAGGAGAATAAAGATAAGAAAAGAACACAAGAGAGAGAGAAAATATAACTAAAAAATAAAGATTGAATCATCTTATTTATGTATTCCATAAAGTCCTACTTGTAGGCACTAAGTGCAAGGTTATAGAACCATAATAGAAATGGACTTTCTCATTAGGGAGTCAAAGCCTAATTAGGATTAGACTTTGGGAGTTCTAGTTCTCGCCAAGGAACGTATTTAGACATCTATATTATATACATTAATTTCGTAACACTTTCTTTTGGACATTCATAACATAAAGAATATGCCTCGTTAAAGTCTTACTAGTGAAAAAACCCTGTGAGAGAAAAACATCTAGTGAAGGAAAAAGAGTACATTATTCATTTATGTTTTATATACTCCCCGTGTTTAAGACATTATTAAACCAATACATTGGTATGTCTTAGTAAATAAATCTTCAAGATTATCGATCACATTTGATAGAAAATATTGCACATTGATTTCACCTTTCTTATGAAGAAATTTTGGTAAAATTTATTTTGTCACGTCTCTCTAAACATGTGCTCAAACTTCACAATCCAACCATATGGTTGAAATTTCTGAAAAGCCTTTGGGGAGGGGGGTGGGGGGGGAGGGAGAGGAGGGTGAATAAGGTTTTTGGTTAATTTAAAAAGTTTTTGAACAAATATAATTGAAACCTCCAATTTTGTTTGAAGAAGAATTTAATAACTCATTTTTAATAAAAGTCCTAACCAAACAAAATCTATTTTATAATCAAGGATTAGACAAACAACATAAAGGTAAAGTGCAAGCCACAAAGAAAAGAGACAATGGATTTATAGTGGTTCACTCTCTCAATAGAGCTACATCTACTACCTTAAGACTTAATTTAAGGATTTCACAAATTCACTAAAACACAAGCTTTTACAAAGAAACTACATTGAGGATCACCCTTCAAGGATTTGACACACAAACCTCAAAGTTTACAAAAAAGAAAACAATATAACAATTATGAAAGGAGCACCCAAAGGGTTTTTAACAAAACCTTTGTTCACAAAATAATATAAGAGAGTAAGGATGGAACAATGTTACCAAAGAAGCTTGAGAAGAGAATGATACAACTTAATTGAATGCTTTCTACAAGCTCCCTTTTTCTCTTTCTTTGAATGATGATAAAAAATGTAGCTCCAAGGAGATTTTTTTTTTTTTTTTTTGTAAGATAAATAAGGTTAAAAGTAGTGCTCTTCAAATTGTTAATAAATGTTTTTCAACTGCTTAGCCTTTATGGCTGATCAAAATACCATTTTAAGGTAAAAACTAACCGTTACTGTCAGAGAAACAGTCATTTTTTTTACAGTAAAAGCGAAAATCGGACGACTGGTTCTTAAAATAGGACATCCGATTTTTCTTATGAATAGAAAATCAGATGACTCTTTTTAAAAGCGGACGACCAAATTTTAACAACCTTGAAAAATCGGATGACCGATTTTAAAATCAGATGACCTTTTTGTATATTGAAAAACCAAAAATTGAATGACCGGTTTTGGACTTATGACAGAAAATTAGACAATCTATTTTCCTATAAAATATACATTTTTCTTTACATTTTAAAACATGTATTCTTTCTACTCTTTAAGAAATGTGTACTACATTTAAAACATCAAAACTTTATCAAGAACACTTCATTTTTTTAAGGATAGTTTGTCAAAAAAATATTTCCTCTTAAGAGCTAACATATTGATCAACAATCAAAGAGACAAGTTAGGGAGTTTTACGAAGTTACCTTATAAGGTACCCCTAACTAATCTTCTTATCTTCAAGGTATTCAACTTGATCACTTCATCTTTATAATCTCTTGTTGTCTTGTGTGATCTTTTGCTTCTTTGTAGATTACCCTTGAGACTTCTCTTGTGCATCTTTTGTTCTTCTATATAAAGCTATTTCTACTTATCACAAAGCACAAGTTAATCATAGTCAAAACATTACAAATATGCCCTTAGGGCTTACAATCTCCCCCTTTTTGGTTATGACAAACAAAGATGCAAGATGGTGATTATATAAAACAAAAGAACAACGTTTAGCCAAGAGAATACTTCAAAAGATCAACATTTAGAGCCAAGCATAAAAATGAGAGAGAATAGATTAGGAAGTTAAAGCTCCTCCTAAAATCATGCTTCACAACAAATATAGCACCAAAAATATCATCAAGAGAGCTCAAGGCCATATAAGCAATAAGGCATAATGCATAAGAGTTTATACAACACACGTCATGTTGCCACCATACAAAGTGTTCAAAACATGAAGGCAACACAACACAAGTAAGTGATCAAGATAAATCTCAGCAAAGCATATGCATCTCATATCATAAGGCAAAACAACATATCCTCTATTTATCCTCAAGGTATTAAGATAATTATCAACATATTAAGCATCATCAACATATGCATATCAATCATACAAAGTAGCAGTAACATATGCATCTTATATCTTTGCATCTTATATCTTCTCCCCCTTTTATCATAAATAAAAATGCATAAAGACTATATGGGATCATTGAAACAAGGATCAAGGGAACTCTCATCATTAAGATCTCATCATAGAGTTTCAAACTAAGCAAAGAAGAAAAATTGGTTAAAAAGAAACTTCATAAGCAACAGTGAATAAGTTCATAAGCAAAAATAGTTCAAAGAGAAAGAAATGAAAGTAGTTCAAAATGTAAAAACTTAAGTCATAAAACATAAATTAGCTTTTAACTCCCTTCTTGTTTATCTTTCTTCATCCCTCATTCATCTTCTCCTTTGTCCTTTGTTTTCATTCTCGTTACTCTCTCTTGAATGTCGGCTATCTTTCTTTCTAGTGCATCAAAATGACTATCTAATGCATGAAAGTGACTGTTTATAGAGGCCTGCAAAGAGGTGATCATATCCATGATTTGAGTCATGCTTCCGGATGATGAACCTTCTTTGGCTCGTTCTTGCCTTTTTTTTTTTTGCCTTATTTCCCTTCTCTAGGTCTCTTCTTCTGGTTCTGTTTCACTATCCTCTTCATCGACATTCATTGCTTCTTGTTCCTCATTTCATTTATCAACTTCATCACTTTCATCTTGTCCACCTCTAACTAACATCCCTTCCTCATTTTTCTCAATTCCAATTTTCTTGAAAGTATGCTTGTTGTAGATTTTTCCAGCCCCAATGGGATCACCAACTCCAACCAAATTAAGCACAAAGTATTGAAAGACTTTTGTGAGGAAGCAACCGTATGGCAAGCATTTTGTGGAAGATGTTTGAGTGGCTAGCATGTGTTCTATGGCCATATAACCAAAGTTCATTCTTCTATGCTCAGGTAGTGCTAGCATGACAAAGGAATGCATGTTTGTAATGGGAGACTTGTGACCAATATTAGGAATGATAATATTTGAGATCATATGGTGCATTAACCTTCCATAGGAATCAAGCTTATTTACATTTCTATCATCATACCTCTTAAGAACCTCTCCCTTTGTGAATATCTCTTCAAATCTTCTTTCACTATATAGGTTAGGGTAAAAAAATTTCTTGTTTTTGGTGTAAAATCTTATGCCAGCATCAGGTGTTTCTAAGATATAGTTTAACAGTCTATCATCAAACGAAATGTCTCTGCCACCAACTTTAGAGAGTACCCATTGATGGGTTATATTTCCATACTTTTGAATTCTATCCTTATGTAAATTTGCATAGAATTCATATATATTCTCAGGGTAATACAGTTCATTAACAATGAGCAGAGGTCCCCAACCAATATCAGTGAAAAGATTTGGAATGATTTCCATACCTTCCATGTCAGTCAAATCCACTATGTGGCCTGGAGCGATTTTCCTTCTCTTTCTTGTCTACTATTCGAAATTAGCAGCTTTTTTGACAGAGATAAACCTCTCTGAAGCCCTTACCCCAGATGACACTCTTTTCCCTTTTCCTATCCTTCCCTTGCTGCTTTCTCCTTCTTCAACATTTTCACCTCTTCCAACATTGGCATTCTTCACTTGCACTATTTTTGAAGTCTTTGAATGCTGGGTTTTTGTTAGAGAGTATTGAAAAAAAGAAAATTAATCAATTGAGAAGATTCAAAGAGAGAGAGAGAGAGAGAGAGAGAGAGAGAGAGAGAGAGAGAGAGTATTGATTATAGCAAGTGTTTTTGAGAGAGAAGAGCAATGGTTGTTAGGAATGAGAGAAACGGACCTTTGGGCTTTCTAGAGAGAAGTTTCAGTGTGTAGAGAGGGAGAGGGTTAGAACAAATGAGAGTGATTTACAGATTTTTTTTTATTTAAAAGAACATACCCCATCAAATAAATTGAAAAATGGTCATTTGATTTTTCTTTAACAAAGGAAATCAGACGATTGATTTTTTTGGAGGTTTTCGATTTGATCATCAGAAACTCTCGGCATTTTTGTGAAGAAGAAATTTTGAAACTCTTCAATGAAATGGATGCCCAGTTTTTTTAACACACATCTGTTTTTGTCGTCCGATTTTCTGGGCTTAAAAAAGAAGAAAATTTTTGAAACTCAAAGAACACACATTAGTCATGGAATTTACCAATAATAAGTAATTTTCTCAAATAACAAAAACGATATTCGGAAAGGGCTTTTGTAAAAATGTCAGCAATTTGATCTTCTGTGCAAATATAGTCTAAAAATACATCAGCTTTTGCCAGATGATCTATTATAAAATGATGTTTAATTTCAATATGTTTATTTTTTTAATGTTGCACATGGTTTACAGAAAGATTTATTGCACTTTGTGTTATCATACAAAATAGGTAGTTTTTAAAGTCAAGTAAAGTATGCTTAATCCAAAGTACCTGAGCACAGCAACAACCAACAGCTATATATTCTGCTTTGGCAGTCAATAAGGATACGCATGATTGCTTCTTGCTGTACCAAGACACTAAGCATCCCCCCAAGAATTGATAATTTCTACTGGTACTCTTTCTTTCTACTTTACATCCGGCATAATCTACATCGGTTTAAGCGATAAGATCAAAACAAGATTGTCCAGGATACCATAATCTATAATCATAAAATGATATTAAATATGTCAAATACATTTAACAGCTATTAAATGAGATTCATTTGGGCAAGCTTGGAATCTAGCACATAAACACGCAGCAAACATAATATCTGACCTACTAGCCGTTAAATAAAGCATACTCCCAATCATACCTCTATATCGTTTTTCATCTACCTTTTTACCTCTTTCATCCTTATCAAGTTTCAAAGATGAGCTCATCGGAGTTTCAATTCCTTTTGCATCGCTCATCCCTAATCTCCTGAGAAGTTCCTTTGTGTACTTTTCTTGATTGATAAAGATGCCTACTTTGATTTGTTTGATTTAGTGTCCAAGAAAGTAGGCCAATTCTCCCATCATGCTCATTTCAAACTCTTTTTGCATTAGAGAGGCAAATTCTTCACATAAACAAACATTAGTAGCACCAAAAATAATATCATCTATATAAAGTTGGACGAGTAGAAGATCATTATTACAAGAGGTTTTTGTAAAAAGGGTTGTCCACTAGATCTCTTGAAAAATTGTTTGAAAGAAGAAAACCACTTAATTTTTCATACCAAGCTCTTGGAGGTTGTTTTAAACCATAGAGTGCTTTTAAAAGTTATAAACATAGTTTGGAAATTTTTAATGTACAAAATGGGAGGTTGTTCAACATAAACTTCCTCCTCAATGTCACCATTTAAAAGGGCACTCTTAACATCCATTTGAAAAAGCTTGAATCCTTTAAAACAAGGAAAATCTAAAAGCATTCTTATCGATTCAAGTCTAGCAACTGGAGAAAAAGTTTCATCAAAATCTATGCCCTCTTCTTGATTGAATCCTTGGGCAACAAGTCTAGCTTTGTTTCTAATAACTTCTCCGAATTTATTGAGTTTATTTCTAAAAATACATTTGCACCAATTGTGGGGTGATCACGAGGTCTTTGGACCAAACTTTGTTTCTTTCAAATTGATTTAGTTCCTCTTGCATAGCAATAATCTAAAACTCATCACATAAGGCATCATCTATAAATTTAGGCTCAATTTGAGATAATAAGCCAAAGTTGTCAATAAAGTACCTTCTTGTTCTTACCCCTTGTGATACATCACCAATGTTTTCATCTTTGGAAAGTCCCTTTGGATATATCACATCTTGAGGAAGATTTTGAACTTCTTGATTATTTTCTTGTTTCTCTTCAATCTCTTCTTCCTCCTTAGCATGTTCCTCCATTTCTTGAGTATGCAATGGTTGGTAGCTCAAAGAGTTATCTATTTCATCATCATCTTTCTTTTCAAAAATTTTAGATTCATCAAAGTTAACAAGAATTGACTCTTCAACACACAAAGTTCTTTTGTTGTAAATTCTATAGGCCTTTTTGTTTGAAGAGTAACCTAGAAAAATTCCCTCATTGGATTTTCTGTCAAACTTCCCAAGATTGTCCTTGGTGTTTAAGATAAAGTATTTACATCCAAAAACTTTGAAATAGCCAATTGAGGGGGTTTTGTTAAAAATGAGTTCAAAAGGTGTTTTCTTTAAAAGAGGTCTCAAGAGAACACGATTCATAACGTAGCAAGTGGTATTAACGGCCTCGTCCCAAAAATATTTAGGTAGAGAGTTTTCACAAGGCATTGATCTTGCCATTTCTTGTAAAGTACGGTTTTCCTTTCTAAAACACCATTTTGTTGTGGGTTTTAGCGGCCGAAAAATTGTGTGTTATACCAAAATCATCACATAGTTTTGCAAAATATTGGTTGTTATATTCTTCCATTATCACTTCTCATAGAGATCAATTTACAATCAAGGGAGGTTTGAACCTTTTTGAAAAGTTTTACAAATTCTTGAAATGCCTCATCCTTTTGGCTCAAAAACAATGTCCAAGTGAATCTTGAAAAATCATCTACTATAACAAAAGCATACTTCTTACCACCAAGACTAGTGGTTCTCATTGGTCCAAATAAATCCACGTGAATGAGTTCTAAAGGTTTTGAAGTAGAAATCATCTTTTTGGGTTTAAATGAGGTCTTAACTTGTTTTCCAAATTGGCAAGCATCACAAAGTTTGGTTTTCTCAAAATGCAATTTTGGTAATCCTCTAACAAGCTCTTTTGAAAAAAGTTGGTTTAATAAATCCATGCTAACATGGCCAAGCCTTCTATGCCACAAAAATGCATCATTATCATGAATCGAGAGACACTTAAAATTTAGAGAAATAAGATCTTCATGATGAAAGACAAATATTTCCAACTCTTTTTTCTACAAAAATAGTTTTATTTTCATGCTTATCAATGATAGAAGGGGAATCACTTTCAAAGGCAACTTTGTATCCATTATCACACAATTGACTAATACTAATCAAATTAAACTTTAAACTATCAATTAAAAGAATATCCTTAATAAACAAAGAGGAGCCATTACCAATGTTACCTATACCAATGATATTTCCTTTCTTCTTATCTCCAAAGGAGACGAAGTCACTTTTGATTTCTTTAAGCTCAATAATAAGAGATGCATTGCCGGTCATGTGCCTTGAGCAGCCACTATCCAAATACAACTTAGTTCAACTTAGTTTGTGTTCCTACAATAGAAGGAATAGAGATGACTTTTGGTACCCATATCCTTTTGGATCCATGAACGTTAGTTGCTTTTTTTTCTTTCTTTCCAAATGGTTTTTATTCCTCTTTCAATTTTTCTTTTTATAAAATATTTTGTGGCCTTATAACCACTCTTTTCCCAATAAGTGTAAAAAAGATGTGAGAAGGATGAAGAAGCTTTTACAAAACGTGTTTCATTTCAAAAAGTATTGGAGTGATTATATCGAATACCATTTTTGTCAAGTGGTGATCTTTAAGAGCCAAGAAGTTTTTCGGAAGTTTCCTTTCCTTTTGTAAAATTTTCAATACATATGGTGAGATCACTCACCTTTTTGTTTAAATCATTGTAATCAACCATGCATTTTTCAACAAAAAGAACTTTTTCACAAAGATTTTTGTTCTCTATGACAAGTTTTTGAAATTCTAAGTTTGAGAAGTCCTTTTCCTTTTCAAAACTTCTAAGGATTCAAGAAGAGTTTTGTTTTCACAAACAAGTTTTGAATTATCATTTAATAAATTATTAATCTTATTTTTCAACTCCTTGTTCCTTTCGAAATATTTTTTAATTCCTCATACATTTTAATAAACATGGAGTTAGATCATCATCAACAAAATTAGATAAGTTTGAAGGTGAAGATTGTACCACACTTCCTAGTGCCATGAAGCACATGTTGGCCTTTTCCTCTCATTCACTTTCACTTGAATCCTCATTCTAAGCTCCTATTAGACCTTTCTCTTTCTTTATTGCCTCATGAGTGACTTCTATCAATTTCCACATTTCATGAGCCGAATCGCATCCACTCACTTCATTGTACTCATTTGCATCTAAGGCACAGCTTAATATGTACATAGCTTGAAAATTTAGAGTCATCTTTCTTGAGTCAAATTCATCGAATTCTTCAACCTTCTTGACTCTTCCATCCATTTGGGGAAGAAAGGGTCCTTTTTCTATAATATTCCAACGATCAAAGTTAATAGAGCAAATATAGATTTTAATCCTTGACTTCTAAAATGTATAATTAATGCATTAAAAAAAGGAAGTCTATCAATAGAAGAGCCTTCTACATAAGGTAGATTTGAAATACTAGCCATTTTATAAAAGATCTTTTGCTTCTTAGGATGTTAAGCCTTTGAAAGAAGACCTGCTCAGATTCCAACTGAAAAACCTTAGGGGGTGACTAAGGTTTTTGGTTACCTTAAAAACTTTTTAAACAAATATAATTGAAACCTCTAATTTTATTTGAAGAAGAATTTAATAACTCATTTTAATAAAATTCCTAACCAAACAAAACCTCTTTTATAATCAAAGATTAGATAATAACATAAAGGTAAAGCGCAAGCCACAAAGAAAAGAGACAAAGGATTTATAGTGGTTCACTCTCTCAATAGAGCTACATCCACTACCTTGAGACTCAACTCAAGGATTTCACAGAGTTACTAAAACACAAGCTTTTACAAAGAAACTATAATGAGGATCACCCTTCAAGGGTTTTGCACAAAAACCTCAAAGTTTACAACACAAAATAATATAATAATTATCAAAGGATGACCCAAAGTTTTTTTCACAAAACCTTCGATGACAAAATGATATAAGAGAGTAAGGATGGAACAATATTACTAAAGAAGCTTGAGAGGAGAATGATACAACTTAATAGAATGCTTCTTCAAGCTCCCTTTTTCTCCTTCTTTGAATGATGATAAAAAATGTAGCTCCAAGGAGATTTTCTTTTGTAAGATAAATAAGGTTAAAAGTATGCTCTTTAATTCTCTTCAAATTGTTAATAAATATTTTTCAACTGCTTAGCCTTTATGGCCGATCAAAATACTATTTTATATGTGAAGGTAAAAACTAGTCGTTACCCAGAGCAACGATCATTGTTTGAAAATAGAAGTGAAAACCGGACGACTGGTTTTCAAAATAGGACGTACAATTTTTCTTATGAATAGAAAATCGGATGACTAATTTTTAATAACCTTGAAAAATCGGATGACCCTTTTTTATATTGAAAAGCCAAAAATTGGACGTCCGATTTTCTTAGTAACAGAAAATCGGATGACCGGTTGTAGACTTATTACAGAAAATTAGTACAACCGATTTTCCTTTAAAATATACATTTTCTTTCACATTTTAAAACATGTATTCTTGATATTCTTTAAGAAATGTATAATACATTTAAAAAATCAAAACTTTATCAAGAACACTTAATTTTTTTAAGGATAGTTTGTCAAAAAATATTTCTTTTTAGGAGTTAACATATTGATCAACAATCAAAGAGACAAGTTAGAGAGTTTTACAAAGTTACCTTGTAAGATACCCCTAACTAATCTTCTTGTCTTCAAGGTATTCAACTTGATCACTTCATCTTCATAATCTCTTGTTATCTTGTGTGATCTTTTGCTTCTTTGTAGATTACTCTTGAGACTACTCTTGTGCAACTTTTGTTCTTCTATATAAAGCTATTTCTACTTATCACGAAGTACAAGTTAATCATAATAAAAAAATATTACAAATATGCCCTTAGGGCTTACAATTTCATTTTTTAGAGGATAACATATAAATATCTCATAATTAATTATCAATAATGATCACACACATTTTTAGCAATCCACAATAATTTAGAACTTCAACTGGGTTGAAGGAGTGATTTCCATATAATAATATCATATCACATATATGTGCATAACTTGTTTGTTTAAGAATACAACTTTTGTGAATCATATAAGTATGCAACTTGATACTTACATATCCATCTCAATAGAGGTTGGAATTTTTCCATAACTTAAGATTAATTATCCTCGAAAAATATTTAGGACGAGAATAAATATTATGCCAAAAATTATATGGATAAGAATTAGTGCACTAATTGTGCAAAGTGTTGGTACTTCTGGACCAAAGATACTCATTACCTTCTCATATATAAACATGTGGTGTTTACCACCATCTTATAATTAAATAACAATTGGATAATCATATGTAATACATTATATTCATATAAACCTTTTATAGATAGATAAAGAAATTCATCTTCGGGATGTTCAATTTATAAATCAAGAGAAAAACTTGGAATACTTAGTATTTTCTTGCCAATCATAAGCTCTTCAGGAGGAATACTTCAAGTATTTAGTTCTTTCTTGCAATAACCTTTATAAATAAAAGGTCGATCACAATTCAGGTATGATTTAACATTACTAATTATAAGACTTATGTCCTATTGGCACAAATTCAATTTTGTAACTCTTCTAGAGTTAAACAAAATATCAATTATATTTGCAACTTTAGCAAACAAAATTTATAGAACTCCTGATTCACTAATACTTGTATATATATCAAGATGCTTCAATATTGAAGATGAAATTCTATGACCTTTATTTTCTCCCCCTAATGTGGAGAACATTTATCCTAGATAAAGAATCATAATAGATAAGCATAACAAATTCTAAGAAAAATTACATATATATATTTGATCTTAATTTCAATAAGGATCAAGAGGACGATATTATGTTTTTCAGGAATAATTCACTTACATTCAGACATGCCATCGAGTCCTTCAAGGACTTTATATAAATTTTTAGAGTTTAGTGCACTATTATATAAGCTTAATCTACCACTAGAAATTTTATTTCTTCGTATCAATATTGCAAGGTTTTTATGAAGAATCTTATGTCATAAATGCAAAAAATATTTAATGTAAGTTTTCAATGTATCTATTAATTCTTATCCTTTGGGAGTCGCATTTTAGGTGTATGATTCCTTTACGGAATAAATGTACACTCCATGTGTACTTATAACTGTCATATTTTCTCAATACGAACTTTTATATTATATTTTGATCAAATATTCCTAACATATTTGAATCTCGAGTCTGCAGATTTTAATTCAAGATCCTCATTCTATTAAATAAAATGCACATAAATATTGTTGACATTTTGTACTATTTTATGATTCCATATATGACATAATACAATGATATCTCAAGTTTTTCAGGTACCTAAATTTCTTCTGAAAATATTTATATTAATAAAATCATGTCATTGAAAATTCTGGTAGAATTTTTATCTTCCCCACTTAACCACATATGACCATCTTAAATCATTATTACTTTTCATATGCAAGGATTTTTGTTGGAACCAACTATCTTACCACATTTTAAATGTATCTCAAAATCATAAGTAGTGGTAGATTGTTTTTCGGGGACATTAAAATATAGGAGCATACTATGTTAGATTTTCTTTTATCAATAATTATGTTTGGCTATTCATCTTTTGAACTTCTGGTTCAAATTATATTTTTACGAGGATCAAAATGAGACAAATAATTTTATCTTAATTCGACTACATAATTTCTCCTCTTTTAAACTCATCTCAATGCATTTTGTTTGATATAATATATTTCTATAGCGCATATATAATTATTAGATGGTAAAATATTTGGTAATTATCATGAACCAATTATAATGAAGAGAACTCAAATAACAAGTTGACGAAATACGAAGTACTACACACAAATTATACATCAATCTCAAGGTACAGATGGTTTCATAAAAATCATTTACCATATCTATGAACATATTCTGGAGGAATGTTCTGTATTTATACAAATAGTGAATCATCATCAATATTATAATTAGGACAAATTACGTTAATGGAAAATTTTAAAATATGAGCTCATAAAAATTGTAAAATTTAGCTTGCAAGTTAACAATATATATGCGACCATGGGTTGATGCATTCAACTCTATATTTTTCCCAAATTACATTTAACCCTAAATAAATAGTGATGATATTTATAAAATTATTTTGCCTTGAAAAATAGTAGTACAAATGAAATTTGTTTGATTAAAAACTTCTGATTCCATAAAGATATTGTCAGAAATTCTTTATTATAATTTTTATTTTAATAATCCGGAACCATCCAACCAGTCATGTCAACATGTAGTATTTTTGAACTAGTAAACTTTAGGTTCCTCCATGATACATTACAATTGCATCAATTTTTAGCGAATTACAAAATTATATAGGGACATAATAGTAATTTATGTACTTCTCATTTATTTCATGAGTATGATAATAATGCATAGATACCAAAAAATTTATCCATCTATTGTCTCACAATATAAAAATATTTTAACAATAAAAAGATTTCGTGAGGTTTCATGGAGAATAAAACATTACATAATTAACATGTGACCTTTTATATCAATTTATTCTTAGACCTTCTTATTGACTAAGTCTTTTGGAGTCTTTAATAACTAAACTCTTGTAGAGCTTTTGATTAAATTCCCTTCTAGATATTTTAATTAATTAACTCTTCTGCAGATTTTAATATATTTGCTCTTCTGAAGCTTTCTATTGATTAGTTTTCTAGGAGATTTAATTTCAATTTATTAGCTCTTCTAGAGCATTGATATACTATTCATACTCCCAACATATATCCTCTTCGCCACTTTAATACAACGCATATATAATATGCAAACATCATATTTAATCAAGAAGAAAATATCAATTCTTTTCTCTAATTTTTTTCAGCAATTTGCTACATTCATAAGTCTATATAAACATAGACATGATTAAAATCAATATGTATTATCAGTAGCATAATATTTGGAGTAAACAAATTCCAATGCTTTTATCTTTGTTTTCTAAACGATACAAACTAGAGATCTAAAATTTTGTTTGGCGTAATATAGGTACATTATAAACTCTCAACTATATTTATCAATAATATTTCTTTGGAATTATAAATTCCCTTTTCCTTTCTCATTATTTATTATTATCACTTCTGGTGATAATCTAAATATTAGGTTTAATGAGTCATCATAAATATTAGGTTTAATGTAAGAAATTATAATCACGAGTATAACATATTTTTCAATCAAATTTATAATTACATTCGCTTTTGGGAATGACATAAATTTAGTAGGAATATTATAACATTCGATAAACAATAACTCATTCTTTTATTTAGTCTCAAAAGATGGTCGATAATCTTGAGATATTTTCTCTCAATACTACTATTACATGAGCATATTGAAGACATGAGAAAAATAAAACCTTTCTCTGTATTATTTTATTTCAATTGAGAAAGAATATAGATATGATATAATCTGACATATTGATATACTCAAAATATTGTAGCCATAAATATATTGGCATAATAACCATCTTCTGTTTACACAAAGCATTTTCATTCCAAATATCATTGTAAAAATAAATAAATAAATAATTGACAAGGATGGAGAATCTATAATACTTCAAATATTTTGTTTTAAATTAGTGTCAGATTACAAAAAACATTTGTTTTCAAATTAGCCTAACAGATATAGAGTATTGAATAAGTAAATGGGTATCCTCTTTTATACCCAACACTTTTGCTTCACAAAAATTAACGTGCACAATATGAAAAATTTAAACAATTCTCAAGAAATAGTAATAAGTGTTTAAGAAAAGATCAAAAGGTTTTGTAAGAAACGACTTCCAATCACGCAACAAATTTACAAAATGATTTTCATATGATATTCAGTTAGGCTCTCAGAATGATTCAAGGCCTAAGTCTTTAAAAAAGCACAAAATTCTTAAGTCCGATGTAACAACTTTATTCAAATATAACAATTAAATATAAACTACCTCAAGAGACTTTTAAGGGAATTACCATAATTCGTAATCGAAACCAATATGTAACCAATCTTGGCCATAGCAATCCAGTGCGCCGAGCTTACCGTATCTCTAGCAAAACAACACCTTCAATGGAAGTTGAGATCTCAGCCATGGCCCATGTGAAGCCTCAAACGTCATTATCATGCACAGTGACGGAACTATCCACGAGCCCACCCGGGAATTTATTTTTTTAAAAATTTTTTTATAGTTTTTGCATTTAAGTCCCCTAAAAAATTTTTTTCAGTTTAGCCCCCACAAAATGCAGGGACTGATTTAAAAAAAAAAACCCTCGGCTGCTCCAGCAAAAACAACCAAATCAATTTCATTTTTTTCTTCTTCTCTCTCCCCGTCTCCGATCTCCTCCTCCCGCACCGGCGCACACAGCGACAGCAGCCACCCCTCTGCGTGCGACAAACCTCCCTCCTCTTCTCTTCCTCCTTCTCCTTATCGGACTCCGAGCTCGGCTCTGCGTCGACAAGTCGCAGCAGCGACGGCGCCCGAGCAGCGACGAAAGCAAAGCAACAACGCGCGGCGGCAGGAAGAAGAAACGGCAGAAGTAAACAGCAGTCTCTCATCAGCAAGCAGTGTCTAGCTTCACAACAATCTTGAACAAAAAAAAGTAAGTTTTCAAAAAAAGTTCCATTTCTATGATTTTTGATTTTGAGTGCTAAAATTTTTTTTTGGTAAATAGATTTTTGAGTGCTAAAATTTTTTACTGTTGTTATTTTATAGTGAAAAAATTGTCTAGGGTTTGTTTGGTAAAAATATGATTATTATGTAATTTATAGACTAATTAATTATTATGTTATACATGAAATGTGTTGAATTGTGAATTTAAAATATTTGAATATTATATAGGATTTTACTATGGAGAAATTTATTGGAAAATGGAAGAAGGGTCCTAAACCGGTTGAAGAAAAAATCAGCTAATAAAGGAAATGTTAATATTGAAGATCGTGGGAAAAAAGCCTCGGGTAGGGGGTAGAGTTTTCGGATTTTGAAATTATTGGTGATCCGAGATTGCGTAAACCAATTGATAGTTATCCTTATGAAATTAGAGATGAATTAAGGAGACTTTATGTGGCTAAAGGGCCAACTCAACCATGTGATCATAAATTTCCGCACACTGATTTTGGTGAAATTAGAAGATCGTTTCAGAAGCAATGGTTTAAAGGTTTTACTTGGTTAGAGTACAGTGTACATAAAGATGCAGCATTTTGTTTCTGTTGTTATTTGTTTGGTAAAAGTCAAAATCACAAACATGGTGATGATATATTTACAGAAGTTGGTTTTAAAAATTGGAAACGTGCGAAAGAAAAATTTAGAAACCATGAAGGTGCTCCAAATAGTCCTCACTCTAGTGCCGTAATTGAGTTGTTGGGTTTCAAAAATCAAAGACAAAATGTGGAATACGTTTTATCGAAACAAAGTAGTCAAACTGAGATTGACTATCGTGCACGACTGACTGCTGTTGTAAAAGTTATTCGATTTTTATTAAGTTAGGGTTTAGCTTTCCGTGGAAATGATGAGTCCATAAATTCAATCCGACGAGCTAATTTTCTTGAATTAACAAAATGGTATTGTGAGGAATCGGAAGAAGTAAATAATGTGATGCCCCCAACCCTGCCACTAGGTCAACTGCGGCTGAGTAGGGCATCTGCGTGCCTCTCGGCACTAACTTATAAGTTCCACACTAAAACAAAACCCTAGAACAATACTAACAGGTATACACAAAGTACGCGGAATACTTAAGTAAATTAAATATTACTGGTGCGCTCAAACACAGGATAAAAGAAAATTTCTCATTTCACTAAAAAAAAAAAGGAAAACAAAACATGCAACTACTTAAGAATCATGCAAACATGCAAACATGCAACCATGCAAATGTATATAACTTACTTGAGAAAGGTTGGCTGCCCCTTTTTTTTTTTTTTGATTCAAGAAAGGAAATGATAGATATATATTGAGGAATTTGCCTAAAGAAAGACATGGCTTGCATGCCTATATATATAGAGTTAGGAAGAAAAGAAAAAGAAAGAAAACATTGGGAGTCATGAGGCGGTTAAGAAACAAAATTGGTAGGGTGACATGTGTTGTTGAGGTGGCCGAAATCTTCACAATTAAGTTGTTGTTGTTGTTGTTTTTAATTCCTATATGAAAATGCCAAGTATTTAAATTTCTAAAATAAATATAGTAGGTATTAAAAATAAAGAACCACTTAAAGGCACTTATAAACCTTAATAATAAAACCTCAATAAGATAATAAAATTTATTTCTATTCCTAAATATCCCCAAAATACTACTAAGTGCCAAAATCACTATATCCAACCATATATATCAAAACTCTATTTTTATCACATTCTTAATTTTAAAGTCATGCTAGGTGCTTACGGGGCAGGGCGTTACAAATAAGGTCATGAATTTGAATGCTCCCGGAAATAATCAGTTGACTTCTCCTAAAATTCAAAAAGAAATTGTTAATGCTTGTGCAACAGAAGTGAGGCAAGCTATTATCAATAAGATTGGTGATAGGTTTTTTTCTCTTTTGGTTGATGAGGCTCGAGATAGCTCTGTGAAGGAGCAATTGTCTATAGTTTTGAGATTTGTTAATGATAATGGAGAAGTGGTCGAGCGTTTTCTTGGAGTGGTACACGTCAGTGACACTTCTGCACGGACTTTGAAAAATAGTATTGATGATTTCTTTGCAATAAATGGATTATCAATTTCACAGCTCAGAGGTCAAGGTTATGATGGGGCGTCTAATATGCGTGGCGAGCTTAATGGATTGAAACAAAAAATTTTAGATGAAAATAAGTACGCATATTATATTCATTGCTTTGCTCACCAACTTCAATTAGTGCTTGTGGCTACTTCAAAGAAAAATGCTCACGTGTGTAGTTTTTTTGAGTACCTTGCTGAGATTGTAAACATTGTTGGAGCTTCATGTAAAAGAAAGGATGCTCTTCTGCAAAAGCAGTATGATGATCTTGTAAAAAGTCTAGAAAGTGGAGAAATTGCTACAGGAAAGGGCAAAAATCAGGAAACAAGTTTAGCTCGGCCAAGTGACACTCATTGGGGCTCTCACTTCAAAACAATAACTTGGATTTTGCATATGTGGGATGCAATGACACATGTGCTTGAAACTATATATGAAGACGCTGATGAGGTCCATATTCTAGGCATTGCTCGAGGTTTGATTGATAAAATGTGGCAGTTTGAATTTGTATTCATTGCTCAAATAATGGTAAATGTATTGGCAAAAATAAATATATTGTCAATGTGCTTGCAACAAAGGAGTCAAAACATAGTCACTGCTGTCCGGATGATTAAGACAATAAAGGAAGATTTGAAAAAGTACAAAAATGATGATGATTGTTGGGAGGAGTTATTGGGTGTTGTTACTGCATTTTGTGTCAAACATGATATTTTCGTGCCGAACATGCAAGATCCTTTACCAGGCCGAGCTAGATTATACAGGAGTGTGGATGGGCAGCCAAAGACTTACTACCATTTTTTTCGTCGAGACATCTTTTTTGAGGTAATTAATTTCATTGTTTTTTTAACTTATTACCTAATACTCAATTATTTGTAATATTATAAATTATTAACTGTTCTTTTCTCTATTTAATGTTAGGTACTTGATTTTATAGTCAAAGAAATGGATGATCGTTTTACGGAGTCAACTTCAGAGCTACTTATTTGCATATCATGCCTTGATCCCAGAGATTCCTTTGTGCATTTTGATCGGGGTCAGTTACTCCGTCTATTTGAGTTCCATTCAGATAATTTTTCTATCTCTGATAAGTTTGAGCTTAAAGCACAACTTGATACATATATCTCTTACATGAGATCAAGTGATGGGGTAGCTTTCTCTGGCCTTACTGACATTGGAGAACTCGCAAAGAAGATGGTTGAGATGAATATTCACAAGTTTTTTACTTTAGTTTATCGACTAATTGAGTTGGCTTTAGTCTTGCTCGTTGCTTCGACGACCGTTGAAAGATCGTTTTTACGCTATGAGAACGATTAAGAATGATTTACGCAATAGGATGGGAGATGAGTTTCTCAACGACAGTTTGGTTTGCTATGTGGAGCAAGAGATTTTTAAGAGTATTGAAAATGAAGACATCTTGCAGCGGTTTCAAAATATGCAAACTCGAAGAATAAAATTGCCATCTTAATCATTTCATTCACATGTAAAACTCTATTTTAAATCATTTTTCAGTAGTCATTTCTTTTTCATTCTTTGCATTGGGATTAATGTTATTTGTTTTTATATTAATCTTTTAATGTTCTAAATCAATTGCAGGTCATATTGGATTTCATCTTCTGATCGTGTTTATCTCATCTGTTATCTCAAGATTCTGATCAAGATGCTCAGCTTTGATAGAGGTATTTATCCCGTGAGTGATGGGTAATCATTCCTCGTGAGTGATGGGTGATCACTCCTCATTGGTAATGGGCGATTACCTATTCTTTTGTTTTATTATATGTAGTATTAGAATTTGTAATGTTTATCCCGTGAGTGATGGGTGATCACTCCTCATTGGTAATGGGCGATTACCTATTCTTTTGCTATATTATATGTAAATTTGGAATTGTTTGACTGTTTTTTGTACATGGAATGTATCATTTTATAGATGAAATTCTGGCAAAAAATTTTTTCCTCCAGCCCCCCCAATCATATTGTTCTGGTTCCGTCCCTGATCATGCACATAAATGTGATGTGCTGAATTTGGTCCATTTTTCAAAAGAGTTGACACAACAGCAGTGCATGGCTAAAAGCATCAGCAGATTGAACGGATTGATTTATTAAGTATTGTTTCTTCAAGCATCTATCTTCTTAAGTAATCATGTTGATAACGTATTATAAATTTGACAAACGCACGCATTAATTGTTTGGAATAATAATACAATATAAAATTAGGAGAATAGAGATAAGGGAAGAACAAAAAAGAGAGAAAGGATAACTCAGAAATCAAGACTGAATCATCTTATTCATGTATTACATAAGGTCCTATTTATACATCCACAATATATTCGTTGATTTCATAACAAGAGAAATGATCCTTTTTATTAACCGTATCAGTTTCTCAAATTTTTTTAAACTTATAAAAATTACATTTTGACCCTAAAACTTTTGAAATCTTACAATTAAGGATGAAAACTTTTCTTAAAATACAAGCTTGACCCAAAAGTTTTTTGGATTCCTAAAAAGTCCCAAAACATGTTATTTCCGTAAAATAAAGATATTTTCTAGAGATTCCTCTATAAGTAGTTAAGTGTGTTAAAACTTCAAACCTATTTTCGAAAATGATTTTTCTGACTCTTGGGTAGGAGTTAGGGTTTTCTTACTGAGTTGGAAGCTCTCTCCTATCCACCCCCTATCCAGATAGTAAAATTTTAAGGAAGACGTTGGAGATAAGTGGAGGTGTACCCTTTTGATGATCAAGTCCTAGACATGGTTAAAGTTTATATTCTTTCCATTTTAATGTTTAACTATTCCCACTGTGCAAAAATAATGTAATAAGTTATGAATTTTATTTTAGTGATGTTTTATCATATTTTTATAGTTTTATATGATGTTCAATTTTAAATTAAGATATTTAGAGCCTTTTGCCTTTGGCATATCCGTATTACGTCTCGTGGATTTGTAGCGTGACAGTTTAGGATCGGGTAGTTATATATTATCCCATTTAGCAAAAAAATTGACCTTGAAACATACTCCTCTTAAATCCTATACACGCCCCAAACACATACTATGCTTTCGCTGCGCCACTTTGATTTTTAGTGTCAACCATCCGAAAAACACATTAAGTTCAAGCTTAATCTGGGATAAATTATGATTTTTAACAACAGTAAGTTTTTTTCTTTTGATAAATTTTAAGTTTTTTTTTTTTTTGAAAAATAGAAAAAGAAAAAAAAAAACTCCGATGTAGATAGTTTGATTATTTTGAATATCTTATTTAAAAGAAACTATATAAAAGAAAAACGAGCCTTTTCAAGGTATATAACAATAAAACATACCTTTAGGTAAGAAAATCAATACCTTTACCTTAAAAAAACTTTAACTTCAAAATTTAATTAGAAATTAAAATTTCCAATTTCAATTTAGGATAATAAATCTTTAAATTTCAATTGAAGTTTGGAAGTTGATTGAAAGAACTGAGAGGGATAATTAACTTTATCGGGAATTAATATGTTAAAGTACTTGAAGATCATAATAATTCTACAATAAATATGATTTTATCTAGAGTCAATTTTTTTTTAAAAAATGAATACTTAATTAAAACTATTTAAACGTCCATAACATTTTTTTTAGTTAATTAGAGAATATATTCTCATATGCTTCTACAATATATTTCCATTTATTAAAATAAATTAGAAATAACAGAATTTTAAACAAAAATGCTAAATATCTGAAAATCTAAAGATTAAACTTGTTTTAGAAAATAGAAATTTCAAATTTGTATTCAAGCTTAATAAACATTTCAGTTCATACCTTCAATAATGAGTAACAAATAATCATTGGTACATTGAATCAATAGATGAATAGAGCATTTACAACATTCAAAAATTTCAAATGATAAATGTGAAGTTTATATTATATAATATTTGAACCCAGCAAAAAGAAAGTGCATTATACTATTTTCGTAATGTAACTTTTGGTCTCTTTTGAAGAAATTATTAAATGTAATGAATATCAAGTTGAGACCTCTCTTTATGTATAAAACTTTCACATGATTTTTATTCATGGTAAAAGATCTCATCTTACTTGATTACACTAACACTCCTATTATTATCACATTGTAAAATCTTTTATTTTAATTCAAAGGATAAAGTATACATATGAGATGAATATATACTTTTGTAAATTAACACTATATATTGAGTTAACGAATGGTAAAAATATGGATCCTTATATATATATATATGTATATATATAAACTATTTACACAAAATAATTACATAATAAAGCATTATTAGAGTGTATTGAATTAACAATTGCTGATATGTTTTTCACAAATGCAAGTAACACATTTGCAAAAAAATAAAAATAAATAAATAATGCAAAACCTCCTTTACACTTGCAAAATTTTGTTTCAATTATTTATTGTTAGTTTTTAGACGGGCCGAATAAATTTTTTTTCTTTTTTTCCAAATTAAAACCTAAGACATTAGTACATAAAGTTATAGAACATAATAGTTTTTAAGCATAGAGATTCTTGCTAACTCATAAAATTTGTGAAATTTCTTTATTAAAGTTAGAGGTAAAATCTCTTAGTCAATATTTTTACAATTTCAATATTTTAACCCCATTAGTCAAATTCATTTCCTGAAATTTATAGGAGGATTATGTGTTCACTTTTTCTAGAAGGTATGTGGGGGAGGAGAGGGAGGGCGGGGGAAGGAGTTGGGGGTTGTGGAGGAAAAGTGGGCTTTTGGGGGGTGGGAGGGGGGAGGGCGAAGATGCAGAGAAAAGAGGGGGGTTTTTCTTTTGGGTGGGAAGGGGAGGAGTGGGAAAGAAGGTTATTATTATTTTCTTTTTATAGGGTGAAAGGGAGGAGGAATTGGACTAAGAGGAAGATTCAATTAGGAAGGAATATTAGTTTTATCTTAAATTAGTTTTTAAGGATAAAAAACAGAAGTATTATAAATTTTAATAGATTTTTTTTAATATTCAAATTTTTTTTACTGTATTCTTATAATTATCTTTATTTAATATTATTTTCTCTATTTTTATTTAAAAATAAAATATTGTATATATACAATTTTTTAAATTACAAAAATTCTATTCCCCTTCGTTAGGGGTGGGAGTGACTTTCCGAAAACGTGATTTTGGACCTTCCTGGCTGAGATTTCTTCTGATTTGGTTTTGATTGGCTTTATTGGACAGGACCTAATTGGCAAGGCTTATATATAGTTAGATTCCTCCATGACACAAACCAATATTTTACTCTTGAACATATAGCCAAATATGTCCTTTTTACTTTTGTACATTTAACTAATTTGCAGTCAATCTTTTCGCCACTTCTATTACTCATGATTATTTGTGTGATCATATGCTCTTATACACAGGTTTCTTATGTCTTTATGCAAAAATTATCGTTAGAATTATTATACATGATTTATAATTAAGGTAATTACTTTTATGGTTAAGGATACTAATTTTATTTAAGATCAGTGGGGTGCCTATTCTTATAAGTATGGATGCTTATTTTTATAATTAGAGATACCTATTTTTATATTTAAGAGTACTTTTTATAACTATGGTGCATATTTTATGCAACATTCAAGATGAGTGGGGTGCTTATTTTTATAACTGGGGTGTCTATTTTTACAAGTATCTATTTTTTTAATTAAGGGGGGTGCCTATTCTATATAACATGCAAGATGAGTTATTGTAAGAACGGATGCGTATTTTTATAATTACAGGTATCTATTTTTTATAACTAAATGTGCCTATTTTTATAATTAGGGGTGCCTATTTCTATAACCAGGGTGTTTATTCTATATAAAATGCAAGATGAGTGAGTGCCTATTTTTATAACTATGGATGCCTATTTTTACAACTAGGGATGCATATCATTATAACTATGGTACTTTTTTTCCATATAATGTGGAAGATGAATTACTACAAGTAGGGGTGTCTATTTTTTATAACTAGGTGTGCCTACTTTTATAACTAGAAGTGATTATTCTATATAACATTCAAGATGAGTGGGGTTCCTATTTTTATAACTAAGGGTGCATATTTTTACAATTGGGGGTGCCTATTTTTCTAACTAGGGATGTTTATTCCATATAACGTGCACTATGAGTTACTGTAAGCAGGGGTGCATACTTTTATAAATAGGGCTGCTTATTCTATATAGCATTCAAAATGAGTGGGGTGCCTAATTTTATAACTAAGGGTGTCTATTTTTATAACTAGGAGTGCCTATTTTTATAAATAGATGTGCTTATTCTATACAACGTACACGATGAGTTACTGTAACAGGGGTGCCTATTTTTATAACCATGGGTGTCTATTTTTACAACTAATGGTGTCTATCTTTATAAATAAGGGTGCTTATTCTATATAACGCTCAAGATGAGTGAAGTGTCTATTTTATTACATGGGTGCCTATTTTTACAACTAGTTGTGTTTATTTTTATAAATAGGGTGCTTCCTCTATATAACGTCCAAAATGAGTTACTGTAAGCTGGGGTGACTAGTTGTATAACTAGGAGTGCCTATTTTTACAACTAGGGGTACTTTTTTTTTATAACTAGGGGTGCTTATTCCATATAACATGCAAGATGAGTGGGGTGCCTATTTTTATAACTAAAGGTGCCTATTTTTACAATTAGGGACGCTTATTTTTAGGAATAGGGGTATTAATTCTATATAATCTACTCTAAATTACAATTCATGATCAGCAGGAACATATGGGTTGTTCTGGTACAACAAATGGCCTCACCAACGACACTATGACTTAATTAAGTATTCCAACAACACACTTCATTGTCAATATAAAAATTTCTTATAGTTTTCTAATTTAGGTCATTTATTGTCAATAAAAAAAATCATGTACTCAATTTACATTCATTGGAAACTAGATAAAGAAAATTTTGATTTTGAATTTTGGGGAAATTTGGAGTTGAATGATTGGGTACTTTATAGAATCTACAAGAAGAATTCTAGCTGTGCAGCGAAACAACAACAAAGAATACAGCCATGACTCCTCCTCCTCGTCTTCTTCTCAATTTGACGATATGCTGAAATCGTAACTGGAGATCGACAATCTATTTTTCTCATTACCGAGAATGAATTATCTAAACCATAGAGAAAATCTCTAAAATTTTGCAATTGTTTAAACCATTGCAAATACTTCCCACCATTCAATCGAACTAGCCAAATTGAGCTGCTCTTAATTCAAAATTCAAAGCCGCAACACAATTAGATCAGATACAGTGAGATTATAAGAAGTATCATTGGGAGGAATTGTGGAAGATTTTCTTTTTAGGAGAATTGGATTGAGAAAAATAAATGGTTTTGGATTCAATTTGGGGAAAACTGTGAAGTTTTCAGTAGAAAAACTTGCAGCAATTTTCTGTGTTGTCTATTACTGTCAAAAAGATATTTGTATAGAAATCTCAGTTACAGAGCAGAAGAAACAGATCACCCAAAATATCTCATAATTACAACTCCCATATCGGGATCCTAACCACCTAACTGCCTAACACTACCCCTCAAGTTGGAGTATGCAGATTACAAATGCCCAACTTGGCAAGTAATGTCCGGAACTGAGGAAGATGAAGCGCCTTTGTAAGAAGGTCAGCGGGCTGAGATGCACTAATTATATAGATTGGAGTAATCAAACCCTCCTGGAATGCATCTCGAATGAAATGACAATCAATCTCAATGTGCTTAGTGCGTTCGTGAAAAACAGGATTAGCAGCGATATAAATGGCGGCCTGACTGTCGCAATGAAAAGGAACAGGATCCCAGACTGGAACCTAGAAATCAGCAAGAAGTTGGCGGAGCCACTTTAATTCACAAAGGGTCATGGCCATGGACCGATACTTGGCTTCAGTAGAAGACCGAAACACCGTATGTTATTTCTTAGTCTTCTAGGAAATCGGAGAGGATCCCAACAAGATGAAATAACCTGTAAGGGAACGGTGGGTGAGAGGGCAACTTGCCCAATCAGAATCACAGTAGGCAGCTAAACGAAGGGGACGACCAGACGGAAGGAGAATGCCCTGACCCGGTGATCCTTTAAGGAAACGGATGAATGGAAGGCAGCATCCCAATGCTCCTGGCCTGGGTGCTGCATAAATTGAGCTAAAATGTGAACAGTATAAGCGAGATCCGGCCGAGTGATAGATAAATAAATAAGCTTGCCAATAAGACGCCGATAGCGGTCAGGCTGAAGAAGAAAATCACCGAAAGTCGTAGCCAATCGATGGTTCGGTTCGATGGGAGTAGAAGCAAGCTTAGCCCCAAGAAGACCCACTTCAGATATAAGTTCCAAGGCATACTTACGCTGGCTGAGATAGAAATCGGCAAGACTGCAAGCAACCACAATACCCAAAAAAAACTTTAGAGACCCCAAATCTTTCATATGAAAACAAGAACCCAAATAGGATTTAAAACGGGCGATGTAAGTAGAGTCATTGCCGGAAATCAGTAAGTCATCAACATAAATTAAAATACAGAGAAACACAGAGCGTCACCGAAATGTAAACAGCGAGTAATCTGCATAAGACTGAGTAAATCCGCACTGACGTAAGGAAGCTGTGAGTTTGGAGAACCAACATTGGGGTGTCTGTCGGAGACCATAGAGAGATTTATTTAGGTGACATACCTTCCGTGGATTAGATGTGTGAAAGCTCGGAGGGAGCTTTATATAGATTCCTCGGTCAGATCATCGTGTAAGAACACATTGTGAACATCCATCTGATGAATCTCCCACTTGCGAGCGGCAGCGACTGATAGCAGTGTCCGAACGGTCACCATTTAAGCCACAGGAGCAAAGGTTTCAGTATAGTCCACTCCCTCACGTTGTGTGTTGCCAAGAACCACCAACTGAGCTTTGTACTGTTCGAAAGAGCCATCAGATTTGTACTTGATGTGGTAGACCCATTTGCAGCCAAGAGCGCGTTTGCCGAAAGGTAAAGTGGTCAGAGTCCATGTGTTATTTTTAACAAGAGCATCGATCTCCTATTGCATTGCAAGCCGCCATTCAGGAAAACGGGCGGCGTCTGAATATCGAGTAGGTTCCGTGACAGTACTAACAGCAGCTACAAAATGACGATGGGAGGAAGAAAATTTATCATAAGAAATAAAATGAGTTAACGGATACGAACACGCCCTGGAAGAGTCAAAGGAGAAGGTGAAGAGGAGAGAGATATATCAGGTGAAGTCTGAGTAGCGTAACCTAAATAGTCCTTGAATTTCTCGGGAATCTGACGAGGCCGTGTACTGCGACAAGGAGCAACCGGAGGAGCAGGAGCCACCGGCGCCGGAGACACACCAAGAAGCTGGCGGTCAGGTGAGGCTGGAGAAATCATGATGGGAAGAGAAGGCAGGGGCTGGTCTAGACAAGAAACTGAAGGAGAAGGGGTGTGGGCTGGAGAGCCATGGGCTGGAATAGAACAAAGGGTTTGGGCCGCGGAAGGTGTAGGCTGGAACGCAGTTGGTGGAGACTGGGCTGGGAGAGGAGAAAGCTGGGCTACAGGTACAGTAAGCTGGGCTGCGAGTGGAGGCTGGGCCGCGGGTTGGGCGGTCTGGGCCGCAGGTGGAAGAGAGAAGGAGAAAGCGGGCTGGGCTGGAAGAGAGTGGGCCAGAGCTGGAGGATTTTCTGAGTACTGGGCCGCGGCTGGATGTGGGCTAGAAGAGTGAACCAGACTCGCTTTTTCTAAGTTGGGCTGGAGAAGAGGATGCTGGCTCCCCCTGAATATAGATAATAGTGGACCCATTTCCCCAAAATCACATTGTACTGGAACAGTGAGCTAAATATTATCCCGAGCCTCGGAAATAAACGGAAACGATGATTCAAAAAATACGACATCTTAGGAAGTAAGAAATTCATTTGTCTGTAAGTCAAAAAATTTCCATCCTTTCTTTCCAAATGGATATCCCAAAAATACACATTTACGGCTCCAAGGTCTGAACTTGTCTTTAGGAAGACGATAATCATGTACGTACGCCAGACAGCCAAAACTTTTTAGATGAGAATAAGGAGGGAGTTTATGAAACAAAAGTTCAAAAGGTGTTTTTCAGTTTAAGACGGACAGAGGAGTTCGATTTATTAAATAACCGGCAGTTAAAACACTCTCTCCCCAAAAGTGAATGGGAAGATTAGCCTGAAACAATAAAGCCCGAGCCACATTTAATATATGCCGATGCTTACGCTCGACCCGACCATTTTCTTGCGGCGTGTGAACTATGGAAGTCTGATGAATCATACCATTTTCCATAAATACGAATGCAGACAAGTAAATTCTGTACCGTTATCAGTCCGGACCATTTTTACTCGTTTGAGAAATTGAGTGGAAACCATGGAGAAAAACTGTGTCAATTTTGTGGCTACCTCACGTTTTTCTTTAGGCAAAAATATCCAAACACTTCTAGAAAAATCATCAACAATTGTCAAAAAATAATGAGCTCCACACGAAGACACAATTTTATAAGGGCCCCACAGGTCACAATGTACCAAATCAAACGGTGCATCAGCATTATTTAAGCTAATCGGAAAAGGATCACGGGTCTTCTTAGCTCGTAAACAAACAGAACACTTATCCAAAAAATTAGATTTCAAATAATGTCCTAAAAAACGCTTAAGGACAGATTGAGATGGATGGCCTAATCTGTGATGCCACAATTACCGATACCAAAATGATGAACTGTATGTGCGACACCTGTAAGTACCGGAATAGGCCTAAAATAGTATACCCCGTCTCTCTCTTTACCAGCTCCAATCGGTATCCCCATGGTACGGTCCTGTAACATTAATACACCATTATTAATTATGATAATACAATTATTAGTTTTAGACAGTTGAGACAGAGAAAGCAGATTGCAACGAAGTTGGGGAATATACAGAACATCAATAATCTGAATGACTCTAGTCAAGGCACACTGTGCCAATTTCCATTCCAGTAGTTTTAGATCCATTTGGTAATGTGACAGTGTATGGATGAGAAGGAAGAATGTGGGATAAATAAGCTCTGTTGCCTGTCATATGGTGAGAACACCCGCTGTCCAGAATCCATGTACCCTTTATCTTACCAGAGTGGGTGTCAACATCAAGTGAAGAAGATGTGGGGTTGTTGAGCAATTTCAGAAACTTGTCCCACTGTGCCGGAGACAGCCCTGGAATGCCGAGGCCTACTGCCACTGCTCTGCGGTGCCACTGTGCCGAGAAGGCTCATCCTCTGCCTGGGCCATGCTGCTGCGTCTGGAGTCGTCGCCGGTACAGGTGCGGCGAAGTCCAGCCCGTGCTGTTGCAGATGTGGCTACTGCCCAGCACGGAGTTCCATCTACCGCTCCGTCTGAGTCCAACCAGAGATTGCTGTCCGTGCCTTCAGCTACCGCAGGAACCACCGTCCAAGACGCGCGTGCCAAAGAAGATGAAGAGGCTGTCACGTAGGCTGCCTGTTGAGGAGGAAATCGAGGCCCAGCCTCTGCCGCCGCGTCCCCTACCCCGGAGAAGACCAGATCGACCACGGCTGCACCTTCTACCATTTCTGTCGAGATTCCGGTCAGCCACCGGAGCTCCGACTGTCGATCCGGGAAGCCCACCAGTAAGTAACAATTTTTTGGCAATGTGACCCAATTTGAAACAATGCGTGCACTGAACTGTTTTCGGAGTTACAAACACCACCGCTTCATTTTTAGTATCTACCTGTCTGACTAGTTTTCTGTGCGCTTCTTCTTTTACGATCATTGCATAGGTTTTCTTAATGTTAGGTATAGGGTCCATTTGCAAAATATTGGAATAAACAGTGCCATAAACTGTGTCGTCCAGACCGATAAGAAATTTGTGTAGCTTGTCTTCCTCCCGTTGTTTAATTATTTCATTTATCATTCCGCAAGTGTAATTGGGTAATTGTTGATAGTTACTCAGTTCATCCCATATTTTCTTCAATTTGGCAAAATATGCAGAAATAGTCATACCTGACTGCTTACAATTAAGCAGTGCTGTGTTTAATTCATGTTTCCTGGGGGCGTTTCCAACCAAAAACCTCTCTTTTAAATTCGACCAAAGCTCATCGCATCATTCTGTGTAGGACATAGTAGTTCGCAGATTAGGCTCAATGGTGTTCAGTATCCATGATCCGACCATAGTATTAATGGTCCACCAGTCTTCCTCTTCTGTAGTCCTAGATTCTGGTTTTGGAATCTGTCCCTCAACAAACCCGAGCTTTTTCTTGGCTCGGAGTGCCAATCGCATGGCTTTAACCCACTCATCATAATTGTCTTCTTTGAGTTGGACTTGTGTGATAATCAAGTGTGGACTATCGGATGATGCAAGGGAATAAGCATCCTTGCGAAGAGATTCATTGACAAAATCGTCATTGTCAGATGTAGATGTATGAACCACTCTCTGTGTGTTCATATTGTATTTGTGGCAGAAATCTGGCTCTGATACCATGAAGTTTTCAGTAGGAAAACTTGCAGCAATTTTCTGTGTTTTCTATTACTGTCAAAAAGATATTTGTACAGAAATCTCAGTTACAGAGCAGAAGAAACAGACCACCCAAAATATCTCATAATTACAACTCCCATATCGGGATCCTAACCACCTACCTGCCTAACAAACTGTCCCATTAGATGGCGTGTTCATACACCTCTTTCATCGGAAAGGGCCTGATCGGCTTCCTGAGATCTCTGAGCGGGTCTATGGTATGCCCTCTGAGCGCAGAGAAGGCTGTGTCGACTGTCGAGGAATAAAGGGGGTGAGAGGCGCGTGAGTTTAATTGCTTGGAGGTGAGACTTGAGCTTATCTTTTGCCTATTCCTGATACTGGGATTTTGTACCACTTCTTCTCACCAAGTTTACGAATTGAAGAAGTGATGATTGTATGGGCTTTGACAAGCCCCTTGTATTTACCCCTAGTTTCTTTAGGGGAGGATAAAGATAAATCAAAAATATATAAGAATAACTCGAAAATATTTTATTATAAATATTTTACTTTCTCTTTCTACAAACTTTATCTCTAACCTCTCTCTAAAAAAACTCCCAACTTTAAAAATTAAAACAAAATTAGAAGAAAATATGGATTCTTTTGAAGAATATTTGCATAAAAATGTTGGTTTTAGTGTAAGAAATCGATTTTTTTTCAAATTTTTGGCACTTTCGCCCAGATTGGGCGAAAATTCCTTGACACTTTAGCCAATCTGGATGAAAGTACACCCGAAAATTTGAAATTTTTTTTTTGTTTTCTGTTTTTTTAATTATATTTTTTTGTAATATTAACTTTTCATTTTACATTAACAGGGTGATGAAGATCCAAATACCTTTGAAGAATTTCTAGAACCGGAAGAATATATCGATCTTGGACATTTATTTACAATTGACCGAATATTTTGTTCGAAAAATGAGTTGGTGGAGTGGGCAAAACAAATTGCAATGAATGCGAAGACATATTTAATCACAATTCGGTATCAGAGAGCTAGAACATTGGACCGTCGACCGTATGTCACATTAGCTTGCGAATGCGGAGGTTCAGTTAAAAAATATAAAAAAGCAATAGTCGACGATGAGAAAGAAGAAATACAGAAAAAAAAAAAGGCGTTGACCTTATGGGACGAAAAAATGTGGTTGTCCATTTAAGCTAAAGGGAGAGCAAATGGCAACAAATGAAAATTGGCAATTGTCCGTACACAACGGGAGGCACAACCATAAAATAGCTGCTTACAGTCACGGTCATACTCAGTCTGCAAGACTTATGGAGGAGCAGTTACAACAGACCGAGCAGTTCAGGAAGAGTCATGTTCCACCTTGCAATATATTACGATTTTTCCGAGAACAAGACGTTGATTGTGCAATTAGGTAAGTTATAAGGGAATTATTAAATTATTTTTAATAGTTTATTTAAATATTTTAGATTTGTTTTTATTCTATTAATAAATATAAAATTTTGATGTATGTAGTGCCCAGAAAATTTACAAAATTGTTGCCAAGATTAAGAGGAACCCGACGCAGGGAACAAATATGGTAGAGGAAGTTCTCTGCTTAAGTGCAGAAAGGGGCTACACCGTTTTCCATAGAAATCGTGAGGACTGATAGAGTCGATTTTTAGCACAAATAAACAACTTAAGTTTTAATTATTAGTCTTTGAAAATATTTTATTTATTTATTAGTCATAATTATTATATTTAATTTATTTTATTTATCTTTGTGCAGATTTCTAAAAAAAAGAATGGAAAATAAAGATTCCATAGTAAATTTGGTAAAGGGAAACTGCAGTATTTGAATCCTTTAAGGATTAGGATTAGAACTTTAGTAGAATTCTTTCAGGATTAGGATTTTGCTTCTCTTTTGTCTATATATAGAAGAGCCACACAAGAAGAGAGGGGAGAAAAAAAGAGAAGAGCGGCAGCGACTTTCAATTGGAGAAGAAGAAAGCCATGATCTACTCCAAGAAATTGGTTCCTTCTATCCCTTTAGCCATAAACTAAATTTATTTTTAGAATCTTGATGAAACCCTAGCCATGTGACTTTGGTTTATTTTACTTTTGGGAGGTTTATTCTATTATTTATGTGATTGCATATCTTTGGATGTTATTGGTTTGATGCAATTAATTCTTTGTGATTGTTCTTGTAGAATAATTATTTGGGTTAATTGATATTTTTATCAATGCTTGATTCTTGTAGTCTTGAGTATGAGAGATATGTAATTTTTGCAAGTATATTGTGGGTTTTAAAATTGAATAGTTCATGATAATTTTAGATGATTTATGTCATAGGAATGAATAAGTCATGCTAATGGTTAGATGGATTATGTCATGCATTTAAGCACAATATATTTCTCTAGTGAATCGAAGCTTGTAGCCTAGACACCACATAAAAGTTTAATCTTTTCTCCTAAATAAAATTAAATCATTGTTATATAGGTTAGTGGTGGATTCAAGGTTCTAAATCATCTTCTTTGGTTAATCTCCTGCTAGTTTCAGTTTATTTATTTTATTCATTAGTTTTAATTAATTTAAGAATAATAATAAAATCTCATTCTTCTTTTTATAAAATTAATTTAGGAAGATTATAATTTTAGTAGTTAAGCCTTTCTCTGTGGTTCGATACCCTTATACTTCCGTATTACATTGATTTTGTGCACTTGCAAGTATTACATTGATCTTGTGCACTTGCAAGTACTGGGTTAAAACTTTGTCATAAAAATCCCGATCAAGTTTTTGGCGCCGTTGCCGGGGATAGATTAAATTAATTTCTTTCGTTATTGTCTCCTAAATTTGTTAGTATTTTTTTACTCTACTTTTATTCTTGAAAAAAAAAATATAATTTTTTTTTTTTGTCTTTAACGTTTTTTTATTATTATTTTTTATTTCATTATTTGATAGTTTATTCATCATTATTATTTGTGGTAATTTTTTTTTATTTTTTATTTTTTGAATTTGTTTATTAATGCATGGTCGTCGTTCGCTCTCTGTTGATTTGAAAGAATTTGATCATGAGATAGAGCGTACACTTAAGGCACTTCGAACACAAGGAAAATCTTCTAACACTAGTCAGGTTAAAATGGCTGAAAATTCACGAGCATTAAGGGAGTATTTTACTCCTAACACTTATAATTCACCAATAGGTAATAGACTACCTGAAATTGAGGCTAATCACTTTGAAATCAAAGCTTCTACTATTCAAATGTCACCATCTTTTTATGGGCTTGATTCTGAAAATCCTTATAAGCATATTGATGAGTTTTTAGAAATTTGCTCTACTTTTAAACTGCCTAATGTAAGTGATGATGCTATTAGATTACGCCTTTTTCCTTTTTCTTTGAAAGATAAGGCTAAACATTGGTTGCACACACGTGAGAGAATAGGTACTTGGGCTGAGATGTCTAGGGAATTTCTAAAAATATATTTTCTTAGGGGTAAACTTACATCCCAACAAAATAATGAACAATTTCATGAGAGT
Organism: Catharanthus roseus; assembly: GCA_028651295.1. Classification (NCBI taxonomy): domain Eukaryota; kingdom Viridiplantae; phylum Streptophyta; class Magnoliopsida; order Gentianales; family Apocynaceae; genus Catharanthus; species Catharanthus roseus. Next base: position 31,735,023 of record JAPQWS010000159.1, on the reverse strand, counting down.
TGGGAGAGATTTAAAGAACTTCTTCGTAGTTTCCCTCACCATGAAGTCCCTAAATGGCAGGAAATACAAAGCTTTTATTCAGGATTAGATGAGAGAAATCGCCAAATGGTTGATTCCTCTTGTGGTGGTACCTTTCTTCATAAAACTGCAGATGAGGCTTGGGATTTATTTGAAAATTTGAGTGATAATTCACAACAACACGCCACCTCCTCACGAGTAGGTACATCTAGGCAAATAGGAAATAGAGGAATGTTTGAAGTTTCTCAAAATGTTGATCTTTCTGTGAAAGTTGATGCTTTATCTAAAAAATTTGATCAATTATTAGCTTTGAATACATTGCCTACTAATTCTACTAATGTGCAAAGTGTTTGTGCAATTTGCTCTAGTCCTTCTCATGTTATCTATGACTGTCCTAGTGCTTCACTATTTTCAGAATTTGTGCAGGAACAAGTCAATGCAACCCAAGGATTTCACAGACAAAATGACCCATATTCAAACACGTACAATCCAGGCTGGAGAAATCATCCTAATTTCTCCTGGAGGCAACAAGGAGGGGAAGTTCAATTAGGCCAACAACAATATCAACAAAACAGACAATTTGGTATGACTACTCCCCCTAGTTTTCAATCTCAAAGGTATGTACCTCCTCATCCGCCTCAAAGTGGAAACTCTATTTTTGAAGAAAAAGTATTATCTACTTTGAAAGGTTTAGAATCTATGACACAAATTCTAGATTCACACACCCAATCTATTGCTAAGTTAGAAACTCAAATAGGGCAACTAGCTAATGCAATAAGTAGAAGAGATGAGGGTAAGCTTCGTAGTCATCCAATAGAGAATGCTAGAGCTAATTACCATGAGCAAGCTAAAGCTGTAATTACTATTAGACATAGGAAGTTGGTAGATAATAAAGTAGGGGAACCTATTAAAGATAGTGAGTCAAATAATAATGAACCAGGGAATTTCTATGACTAAAATTGAAAGGAAGATAGAGAAGGAACTAGCTTCTTCCTCTAATTTTAAGGCTCTAGAATCATCTCTTACGACTTCATATAAACCAAAGGTTCCTTATCCAGAAGTTTTATTGCCACCCCCACATCTTCGAAAGGATAATAAAAGGGAAGATATTTTAGAAACTCTCAAACAAGTTAAAATTAATCTTCCGCTTTTAGAGGTTATTAAGCAAGTCCCATCCTATGCAAAATTTCTTAAAGACGTGTACTTTTAAAAGAAAATCTAAAACCAGTGTTTCTAAGAAAATCTTCCTAACTGAATAGGTGAGCTCTGTTTTGCAATATAACACTCCACCTAAATATAAAGATCCTAGTGTCCCTACTATCTCATGTCTTATTGGTAATCATAAAATAGATAGGGCACTCTTAGATTTAGGTTCTAGTGTTAATTTGATTCCATACTCTGTTTATGAAGAGTTAGGATTAGGAGAATTGCAACCAGCTAATATGACCTTACAATTAGTTGATAGGTCTATCAATGTACCTAGGGGAAGGATAGATAATGTTCTAGTTCAAATTGATAAAGGTGTATTCCCTGTAGACTTTGTAGTCCTAGATATGGAACCTGGTAGATCTTCTCAAAATCATATCCCCATTATTCTAGGCCGTCCTTTCTTAGCTACTGCTGACGCCACTATTAATTGTAGAACTGGGGTTATGGATGTCTCTGTAATGAATATGAGGGTTAGATTAAATATTTTTAAAACTTCTTCACAACCTTCTATAGAAGATAATTCTGATTGCTATTTGGTATATGTAAATGATGAATTAATTGAAGAAACTCTACCTTTAATGTGTTCAAAAGATTATACTTTTATTGAGAAAGAAAACCTTATATGCATTGAAAATGTTAATTCTAATCTTGCCTGTATTGCTCCACCTGAAAACTCTTCTTTGATTGTGAATCATGAGCTTAATATGAGAGAAATAGATCCTGGTTGAATGCAAAAGAATTAGGGAGTCTGGCTGAAGACTTTAAAATTAGCGCTTTTGGGAGGCAACCCAAATTTTATTTTATTTATTTTATTTTTATATTTTTATTTATATTTTTATTTTTTTTATTCCACTTGATTGGTAGAAAGGTATGAAATGTTTGTTTTCTAGGGTAATAAAACAACTTATCATTATTATGGAGATTACAGAGATTATTTACTGCTCTTGCAGACCTGCATTAATATTCCCTATTCTACCAGGTTGTATTGTTCTTTTCTTTGTCTCTTCTCCTACTCTTAGTACTCTTTTATCACATTGTGGACAATGTTGTGTCTAGGTATGGGGGAGAAGATGCTTTTATTATGATATCTACTATTGTTTTAGTATTTTCGTTTTTTTTCTCGTATTTCTTGTTCAATTATTTTTTTTTATTTTTTTTATTTTATTTGTTTTTCTACATTATTTTAAAAAAAATCAAAAATATGATTTCACTTAAAGGATGATTCTTTTTGAGTTCCTTTAAAAATGTCTTGAATGAGTTGAGAAAAGTACTTATTTTCTTGTTTTTAAGTAGGGTGACGGACTTATGTTCTATATTTGTTATAACTTTTGCATGACTTACACTTGAACACATGGGTCATTGTTAGTATTTTATAAATCCTTTACATTATTTTGAGCTACATAAAGTTGATGAATCTCTTCCGTACATTCTAGAACTTACTTGAGTACCTCTTGAGGCGAAATAGAAAGGTTTTCCTTATTTGACTCAGAGACGATGGTCATAGGCCTTCTTTGAATCGTTTGTGCCTTTCAAGCTTACCAAATTTCATAAATTTTTACCTTCGTACCCTTTTGAGCCTAAATGTTATATCTTTCTTTAAACCACTTAAATATTAACCCTTAATCTTGTAGAGAGTTTAATGCAAACTTCTAACTAGTGCTTCAATGATGGGTTGTTGTTTGTGTGTTTTGAAAAAAGAAGTTATCTTGACAAAAGGGAGAAAAATATATATATATATATATATGACTTGTGGTGTTGAAAAAAAAAACAAATGTATTGAGCTATAAAAAAAAAAAGAAAAAAAAGAAAGAAAAGTCGATACATGATTGTTACAAGTCATAAAGTGCAAAAAAAAAAACAAAAAAAAAAAAAGAAGAAAAAAATTCAAGAGGCCCGAATTTATAATTGTAAGAAAAAGAATGGCCTTAAATGATAAAATTTTGAGCAAAAGAAGATGGTAGTTGGTGAATGTATTACTGAAAAAAAAGAGCAAAAACAAAGTTAGAAAGTTTGTCGAAATTTTAAAGTATCCATCTTCTTTGTAAGCTCTCTTTTCTTTTATTTTGAATTCCTTACCTTCGCTTGATAACCAATGCCCTAACCTTACATTACAAGCTTTAAAGTCCTACCTGATCTGAGTTAAGTTGAGAATCCTTGATTAGTGGAGAGAAGATACGAAGAGTGAGCCTATGGAATGAACTCTTGCTGAGATTTGTTCTCTATATGTAATTTGAAAATTTTATTTAGTATTTCATACTCTCTGATGACCACGATCACACATTACACAAGTTTTGCATTAGTTATCGGAGATAATTGAATATTTTTTTGTTTACTTAAGTTTAAAAATGAGAGAAAGAGTATTTGTCTTGATAAGTTTGAGATATTGATAGAGGGTACTTAATTAGGGCTATTCTCTATCTTTTCTAAAGTTTGTTGTTTATTTTGACTTTGTGGGTACATCGTTTGCAAACCCTCACGAGACCATACTCGTCCACTAGGGGTAACTTAGGGGTTTAAAGGGCTTGTTGCACATAAGTGCAATCGTGGATCCTACGAAAGTGGCTAGTTAGTTTTTCTTTTTGTTCTTTTATTTTTGCTTGAGGACTAGCAAAACTTAGGTGTGGGGGAGTTGATAGAGTCGATTTTTAGCACAAATAAACACCTTAAGTTTTAATTATTAGCCTTTGAAAATATTTTATTTATTTATTAGTCATAATTATTATATTTAATTTATTTTATTTATCTTTGTGCAGATTTCTAAAAAAAAGAATGGAAAATAAAGATTCCATATTAAATTTGTTAAAAGGAAGCCGCAGTATTTGAATCCTTTAAGGATTAGGATTAGAACTTTAGTAGAATCTTTTAAGGATTATGATTTTGCTTCTCTTTTGTCTATATATAGAAGAGCCACACAAGAAGAGAGGGGAGAAAAAAAGAGAAGAGCGGCAGCGACTTTCAATTAGAGAAGAAGAAAGCCATGATCTACTCCAAGAAATTGGTTCCTTCTGTCCCTTTAGCCATGAACTAAATTTATTTTTAAAATCTTGATGAAACCCTAGCCATGTGACTTTGGTTTATTTTATTTTTGGGAGGTTTATTCTATTATTTATGTGATTGCATATCTTTGGATGTTATTGGTTTGATGCAATTAATTCTTTGTGATTGTTCTTGTAGAATAATTATTTGGGTTAATTGATATTTTTATCAATGCTTGATTCTTGTAGTCTTGAGTATGAGAGATATGTAATTTTTGCAAGTATATTGTGGGTTTTAGAATTGAATAGTTCATGCTAATTTTAGATGATTTATGTCATAGGAATGAATAAGTCATGCTAATGGTTAGATGGATTATGTCATGCATTTAAGCACAATATATTTCTCTAGTGAATCGAAGCTTGTAGCCTAGATCACCACATAAAAGTTTAATCTTTTTTCCTAAATAAAATTAAATCATTGGTATATAGGTTAGTGGTGGATTCAAGGTTCTAAATCATCTTCTTTGGTTAATCTCCTGTTAGTTTCAGTTTGTTTATTTTATTCATTAGTTTTAATTAATTTAGGAATAATAATAAAAGCTCATTCTTCTTTTTATAAAATTAATTTAGGAAGATTATAATTTTAGTAGTTAAGCCTTTCTCTGTGGTTCGATACCCTTATACTTCCGTATTACATTGATTTTGTGCACTTGCAAGTATTGGGTTAAAACTTTATTATAAAAATCCCGATCAAGGACAGCAACGTACTTAGTGATATTGTCGTTGCACACCCGACATCGATTGCAATGATTAGAACGTAGTCATATGTACTGATAATGGATACGACGTATAAAACGAACAAGTAAGTACTAGTGTGGATTAATTGCATTATTAGATATCTTTATTAATTTATTCGCACAAACATTTAAATTTTATAATATTTTTTTAGTAAATAGTTAATAATATTTTTAAGTCCGTGAAAAAATATTAGTGAATGTTAATAATTAAATTTCCAACTTATTTTTTAAGGTACAACATGCCACTATTAGAATGTGTAGGGATGACTCGAACAGGAAAGAACTTCACAGTAGCAACAGCTTTTATGTGCAATGAACAGGCAACGACATACAAATGGGTTCTTCAACAAATCAAGCACTTATATTTTACATCTGCTATGTCAAATGGTTAGGGTTCAGTTATCAATGAAGGAGAGCCTCTGGTCATTCTTACCAATAGGAAAAGTGGACTAATGCCGGTGATTGATGATGTGTTTAGCAATTCATATCATATGTTATGTAGAAGACACATCGATCAGAATGTGTTGGCCAAGTTGACAGAGATGGTGAAAGATGAAGAGGTGGCACAACGGTTCGTTAATGGTTTGTGGAAAAAATTAATTAATGAAATAGATGAGGTAGAATATCAAAGAAAGTTGGAAGTGTTGAAGACTAGGTGGCAAAGCAGGCTCGACTTTCTACATTACCTGTTTAGCAAATGGTTGAATCCATTTGCCCATAAATTTTGCAAGGTTTGGACCTCACAAGTATAGCATTTTGGTTAAAGACAACGAACCGGGCAGAGAGCGAACATTCTATTTAGAAGCTATGGCTATCAACGTGTCATGGTGATTTGGACACCGTATTTCTAAATATCGACTCTCTCATCCAAGGTCAAATTGTAGAAATTAAATACACTTTGGAAATTTCTAGACTTAAAGATAAGTATGGCACTAAGAGTAATCCCATCGTGAAGAATTTAAGTAATAAAATTAGTCATTTGGGTTTGAAGAAGATAATGGATGAGTTAAAAAAAACACATAAGATGGTAGAAGAACCGAGAAGTAATTGTCTGCATTATTTAAGGAAGTCGCACGGTCTACCATGTGCATGTGAACTTGTTAATCGGTGCCAATATTTAATTCCAATCCAAGAGGAAGATGTTGACATCTTTTGGAGAAAACTAGAAATTGGTTATGATATTCCTGAAGAACACGATAGAGATATGGAATCCAAAAAGCGTGATCTCACCTCACTGTTACAGGAAATTAGTACTGCTCCAATTTCTAATGTCCGGGAAGTTAGGCGAGTCATCAAAGGTGTTATACATCTAGTGTTGCCTAATGGCTCTTGTCAATCGTTGTCAACCCCCCTAAAGACCGCAGTCACGAAGGGATGACGGAAGACGAATTCTACAAAAAGGGATAAGTTTCACTGGAAATACGTCTCCATCGCACATAAGAAGATAGGAGAGTCTAGTGTTTCTGGTTCTGGGTCTGGTAGCGATTCAGGTTCAGGTTCAGGTTCTAATCCTAGTCCTCATGGAAGAGGTAGGCCGCCTCGTAGCGATAGGGGAAGGCGCAGAGGACGTAGCAGTGGTAGGTCCAGTTTATCATCCGTTGTAAGCTCGGATTCACCACCTGTACTATTCCCTTTCAACAATGCATTTCCCAGGTTTATGTATCAATTTATACAAAACTGGAAGAATGTGGTTGGAGATGGTAATTGTGGATTTAGGGTTGTATCAAATTTTTTGTTCGGGAACAAAAATCATTGGGTTGAAATTCATAGAAGAATGAGCTATGATTTATGGTACCGTATGAATATATATGAGCAATTGTTCAGCTCAGTTGAAACTGTGACAGAGTTGATAATGAAGACAAATTGGAAAGAGGGTTCGGCGCCACCTGAATATTGGATGGATACACCTGATCACCTTTATATCATTGCTAACACATTCAATCTATGCATTGTATTTCTTGCACGGTCAAAGTCAACCATTGTCTTGCCTCTTGTTTCTAATATGGATGGGTCTGCTGGAACGATATTCATCGAACTCATAGAGGAATTACAGCATTTTATACAGGTATTTATTATTGATAACTTTTTATTATTATTACTATTAATTGAATTATTGCAGACTGATATTTTATTAAGTGTATGCATTAATATTTTTTTTTCCAGTTACAGTTGGTAGATGGATGCCCTTTGCCCCCATTACCAGTGCAATGGGAATATCATCGAGATATTCGAGTTAGTGGATGGGCGGCCCCATATCGTAATCGGATGGCAGATTAGATTACGATATACCTTGAAATGCATCCGCCGCAGAGAGATTTTATATAATATTGTTGCAATTTGTAATTTATAATATATTATTTTTTAGAAGTGTTAATAATATTTCGTACAATTTGTCTTTTTGGAGTTTTTTTTATTTACATTTTTTGTGTAATTATATTAATATGCAATAATAAACCAGAACATGAGGGAATAAGTATAATGAATATCACAAAAACTCAGTAATACATAACGAACAGGAATAAAAAAAAGAAATACACAATATCCAAATACATAAAGATTTACTAAAAAGCTATGTAATGCTTCCTTAGTAAATCTCAAACCGTACGTCTAAACTCATCACCATCAATATCATGTCTATGACACTCACGTGCAATCAAATTTAAGAGAGCCTTTGGTGGCATGGCGGGAGCTACCGGGACATTATAGCCACTAAGAATATTCTCGAGATTCTGAATCCTCGGGTGAGTGCGGGGGAGGTACCAATCCATGTAATCATCAGTGCAGGAACTCGCTGGAATGGCCGGAGCACTAGTCCATCACTCTGTTAGTAAGTGTGAAGGTGCCTCGAACAAAAGTGTTCCTCAAGACGTACATCCTGTTGTTCGGCGGGCGGTGTGCCTCTTGAGGCTGGATAGGGTGGGCGGGAATACACTGCCTAAAACCGAACTGTCTCAAAATCCGGTTAGGCATGTACGACTCCACGTAGTCAAAATATGCAATGAACCCGTGCCATGTGGAAACCCAACAATCACGAATATCCTGAGTCCTGTACGGTATCCACCGAACCTCATCAGCTGTCATCATATCCAGTCTCAAGCGAATATCTAGCAGTTAATTCTCATTCTTATAATCGATCGTCAGAAACATCTGGATGTAGGGCTTGCATCCTTCGGAAGAATGTCTAAACAGGGGGTGCAAATATGGGAAAATACAAATATATCCACGCCTAAACTATAAAATATAAATTCAATAAAAATATATAAAAATAAATATAAATAAACCCTAAACCTTTAAAACATAAAAGTACATAATTAACGTTAATTTTAAAACTCATATCTCTAATAGTGACCAGCACCCTGCAAGCTCCTTTGCATCAACCCTGGAAGCCTGACCTAGATTCCAGTACAGATATGCAAGACAGGCAGCACCCCATGCGAACCTCCCAATAGAACTCACATCCCGCAAAAGTGACCATAGTCTCGCAGGTACAATGTTGCCACTCTCATCAGTGAAGAGTGAGCTACTCAAAATGTATTGTAGGTAGTATATAGCTCTGAAATGATGTGACTGTGAAGTCTGTCTGCTAGTAGCAAAAGCGTGAAGCTCCGCTGCATTAAACCCTAAATCCCCAGTGAGAGCTAAACCCAGATCATCATGAATAACCCGTATCAACTGCTCCCTAGATAATCTATGATCCACTATCGCACCATAAGCAGGTACCCCAAAAATAAGCTTCACATCGTGCAATGTAACGATCATCTAACCCCATGGCATGTGGAGCTGTTCGTGTCGGGCTGCCACCTCTCAACAAATGCTGACAACAATGCAGCATTGACGTGCTGAAACATGTACGATCGTAGGTGCATCAGACCGCACCCAGAAGCCAAGGGCCGAGCCTGCGAATCGGTAAGGTCCCAACCGGTGAGAGCCATATAACGAGATTGGCACTTCAATAAACCACGATCCTGAAGATAAAACAGATAAATTTATACATTTATAGAATAATATATTTATTCAATTATTATTTTTTCTATTTATCATAGTAAATAATATTTGACAGATTAAAGAATAATAACAATAATAATAACATGTCACTTTAACATAAAGATAAATACTTGTCTACGCTATATCCTACCCGCCACATGTCCACTGTATGATGGGATGAGCTCCGGGTCAACAGGACCTCCCTCTGCTGCCTCTGTCTGCTCCCAATCAGAAGCCTTCACTTTGTTCCTCTTCGGTGTCGGTGCCGGAACATCACGAGCCACCTCGGGTCTTTTGTTACGAAACCCTTTAAACTTACTCATCACCGACATAAAGCTGCCGGCCAAACCCTACCCATTCTCGTGACGAGGACGCCTATCCGATCTACTAGCTGGTGCCACATGTGCAACATATACGGTCTGCTTCTCATCTCCATCATCATCACCGTCATCCTGATCATCATCACCACCATCACCATCATCATCACCTCTCTCATCTGCCTCTCCCTGAATATGTAGGGATCAGACTCTTTCTTGCTCCTCACCAACAACCCTATTACCCTCAAAACCCCTATCTACAGGCCCCAGTACATAAAGATCAGAAGATGAAACACCATACTCAGCATGAGAATATTCTGGTGTGCTGCATGAAGAATCCTGAGGGCGGCTCCAAGCATCTGATAAAAAAATTCAACCCCTATCTGCCTTGGTTGACCCCTAAACTCCAATATAGGCTCTTGAATGGCAGATCTATACGGTATGTGAGGTCGCACAATAGTAGGAGCATGTAAGTATGGATCATATACTGTGTCTGTGGGGTGTGAAGGTGGATGTGTAGATCCATATAGCTCATAGGACACAGGTGTGTGTGACAGATGGAGTTGGAGGGGAGGTCGAGATCTAAAAGGTACGGCAGGTGGTTGGATAGAATACCCGGCTTCACCTGTACCATGATGGAAACCAGGTGTAAGAGGGGTAGGAGTAACAGGGAGGTTAGAAGTACTATGTCGGCCCCTCACACTTCTAGACGAAGCTGTGATAGGGCGCCCCTCAACTCGACATGTCCTGTCCGTGATAGGATCAAGATCAGCATTTCCTCTACGGCCGCTAGGTTGAACCATCTATTAGTTATTCAAACTTGTTAATACTTGTTTATCATATATTTTAATATTTACTTTAACACGTATTATTATTTTATCTTTAGAATTATCGGTATCTATTATTTCATTTATACTATTTCTTTCGTTCAATTATTATTCATCACTAATATTCTTCTTTAGTAATAGTTATTAATTTATAAATTATTCAATCTTAGAATTATATCCTAAAACTAAGGCCAAGAATAACAATAATTTCAAATTAAAATACAAATAGTTTAGCAATTACATAACACATTTTCTTATTAAATACATAATCATAAGCAAACAATTTTAAACTAGTCATATTTAGAGGCAAAATTAAATAACATTCTCAGAGATATTTATTATTACTTTATTGTTCACTTATCGATTTTTATCCTATTTCATTTCCGTTATTTTATTCATTTCATAATGTTCACAAATCCATAATCATATTAACAATTAAAAATTATCACATAAAATATGTTAAACAACTAGTCACATTCATTCTACATATACAAAATTAATTAAATAATCAAATATACTATGAAAAAAAATTTAAAACATTTAAATATTTTAAAAAAAAAATTTGGGCACTTTCGCACGTTGCCGGTGAAAGTGCCGGAGTACTTCCATTCACTGACGGCGAAAGTACTCCGGCACTTTTGCTGGTAACGGACGAAAGTGCCTGTTTCGAGCCGAATTTTTTTTTTCTGTTTTTAAATTCGATGTTTTTTTCTTTTTTATCAGATACTTCAACGATCTAAAACGGTAAACTTGTAAATAAAAGAGAATAGATTGAAGAACTAACCTTTTTCTTTTCAATTTGGACGGTCGAATCTTCCAAGATCTGAGATTCAAGTTTGTAGTCCTAGAGAGTGTTTAGGTGAAGAGAGAGAAAGTGTTTAGGTGAAAATGAAATTTTCTGAATTTTTTCGAGTTATCCTTATAGATTTCCGAGTTAGCTATATCGGCCCCTGTTTCCTTATGATATTTTAGGATCCTATTATAGCTATTTTATATATTTTTGTTATTGTTTGAATTATATTCAAGAATCAATTGTTTTTTTTTATTGGAAGTTTTAGAAATTAATTAGACAAAATTAATTTAAAAACATAAATAAAATTATGGATATTTATATTTATATATATCTATCTTTATATAGATTTATATATATTCAGAATGAAAATAAAAGATAATTAATAGTGAAAACTATCTTTATTCTCGTCCATTTATTAAAATTTAAATATTACCGTAAAATTTTAAAATGAACAATCTCCCTTTATTATAAGAAAAGAAAGGCCAAGCCCGCATAGGTATATCTGAGTTAGTTTTGGGGCTGCAGACTTGGTATGAAGAACCAAGGTTCAAATCCTAGTAACGGCAGTGTGGGAATTTTAACATCTCCAATGTGGGGTGGTTCCTTGTGCGCACCAGTGTCTGGCCTCCAGTTTGCAGGACTGCTGAGTCACCATAATTTATATTCTCCACTTAGACGTCGGGCAGTCTAGTAGGGCCCCTGTAGGCGAGGGAGCCAAACCTTTTTTCCTCTTGGAACTAAACTACCATCTAGAATATTCAGAAATGTTTGATTTGATAGTGTTTAAAAATTTTTAGGATTAGATGATTTCATGCATACCATTGTGAACCAAAACGAATGGATCATATATATGCTTTAATTTATTTATTAGCGTTTATATACCAAATCAATATGTCAATATATATATATATATATATATAAACAAAGGAATCTGATGTGATATACTTTCGCTATCTCGCATTTAGTTGAACATCTCCTCCTTTTTCTTCTATTCTAATATAAAAAAAGAAATAATTATTAATTTGATATATATAATAATTAAAGAGTTTTAATTTGATAATAAAACTTTATTTGCTGATGATTTGAGAATTCTTCAAGATGTAAGTTAATCTAATAAAAAAATTAATCTAATAAAATAAATACGGAAACTTTAATTTTTGAAAATTTTAATTTGCATTCGAAAAATTACAATATTTTTTAAACATATTAAAAAATAAATTCAAAAAATTTAACCTCCAAAATTTAAGTGGCCACATTAAAATTATTATAAAACATAGATAATATAAAAAATAATTAATAATGATAATTATATCCCTTCATTTAAGATGGGCTATATTAAAATTATTATAAAGTAATATTAATTAAATTAATATTCTAATATGACTAAATTATTGGCAAGATTAACTTCTTAAGTATAGATAATAAGAAATTTTTAATTTTTAATTATTTTATAATTTAAATTTATAATAATAAGTAATAATTTGAGATGTCAAAAATTTGAAAATAGGAAAATTATTATTCTTATGAATTCTAATGTACATGGCCGAAATTGGCCAACGGTTTTTTTTTTTTTTTTAATGAATAAATTGGCCATTAAATAGCTACTCAAATTTCGTCATTTGGCGTCTAATATTAAAGTCCTACTTTCAAGTTATTTATAAAACTCTTAGTCAGCTGGCTTCCCCTCCTCAAACATAATCTGATAAGATGAGATCAAACTTAATCTTTTGATACCTCAGTCTGATATCTCATATCAGATTAATTCTAATCTGTATTGCGTCTGCTCTATATCATTAGTTTCAAGGCTTTCATCACGCGTGATCACTCTCAATTTCTCATCAAATATTGCTGCAAATTGGAGGCAGCAGAGATTAAAAGTAAACATGTTCTATTTCTCTCTTCTTTTAGATCTAACTAATTCTTTAATATTTTAAATTTGGATTAAACCGATCACATCAATTTTCTTTGAGTTCTTTTGATAACATAAGATTATCAATAGTTTTTTGTTAAAATTAATTTGGATTTTAGTTGAAAATCTCAAGCTATGGCTGCTTATACCTAAACGGCTACGCAGCCACCATTTATTTCGCCGGAACTTTCTCTATCAACACCTACTGCATCCCCTCTTGGCACGATGAACAATCGAAACTTGAGAAGCGGGGATCTGATTATGAGAAGCAAAACATGAAGTTTCGAAGGATATGATCAAGCCATATCATGATGCAAGAGAGAAGAGAAGCCATTAGCTAACAATTATATTTCTAATCCAGACCTTTCGAAACTGAAGGAAGGCACAAAGAAAACCCCATAATGCTTTTTGTTTACGCATAAATTTTGATACCATTTGTTGTGAATTGAGGTTATGATTCAATGTTATTTTCTAGGATAGGAAGATTCAAGAGCAAAAGGAATCAGATAAGTGATGGAGAGGTTTTTGGTTATATTTGGCCAGTTTTTGGATCTTGTTGTTAAGGCACATTTTGTGTGTTATATAATTTTTTTACAAAATTTATAGTTATTATTTTTTTTTCTTAAAAAAAAGACAGTATTCTTTTATTTATTTTATTTGATATATATTTCATGATAATAATTACAACTATTTCAAAAGCAAAATTTTATCAAAAAAAGGTACGAAAAAGTATTTTAAAGTATTTTATATTTTTGTTGCTTGCTATAAATTTTACTATAATAATTTATAATCGATTTAAGTAAAAGATTTATAAAAAAGTACTTAGAAGAAATATCATTAATAGAAATCTTAAAATATTACAACACTTTGAAAAAAAGAAACTTATACATTGCTTGAACTGGGGTTATTACAATTTTTTCTACTATGCCCGGGCATTCGACATCTACTACAGTTTGGGAGAGAATCCAAATTTCAATAATCCAACCTTGAACCCTGTTTTCTACCCTATTGATTGTTCATATTTGGAGGATAGAATGTTAAATTGTAAGAAGCATCTCTCCAAAAGTCATCGTGCCCAACCGGATAAAAGTTGGATTTGTATGTCCGTCTGTAAGTTTCTCACGAATATATGTCCGGCACATAAGCATCTGGTCTTGTACCATTATCTTTACAGAATGCAAGAGCATGATAACAAGGCAATGTATATTCCTGCCATTTGTCACAACTGCACGATTTTTCATTCATTTTTAAAGTGTAAATATTGTTGCCGCTACCATCAAGCCGTATCGAAGATATAACCATGCAAATACCTTTCTCGTGGATTATATGTTATAACTGTATAGTCTCCTAATTTTAATTCAATTCGAAGAAACTTGTCAAAAACTCTTGTTAGAATTGGATGCACACAGTTTTCGACCTTTTTACGGTATTGGTTGAAGTACTTAATAAGTTTGTTGAATATTAATTCAACTAAGGCTTTTAAAGGTAAGACCCTAGCTTTTTTTAAGACACTGTTAAGTGCTTCTGAAATGTTGGTTGTCATCACTCCGTGCCTGTGCCCATCATCATGCAGAAGTGTCCATTTCTCCAGGTCTATCTTGGCTAAATAAATGTAAGCTTCTACATTTCCTTTTTGAATTTCACTCATCACATGTTCAAAATTCATTGTTTAGCTTCGATCCGGTCTGCCACGTTAAACATTTTAATTCCCTGTTCTTAAAGGTCTTGGTGAAATTTGCCTGAGTGTAGCATAGACAAAACCTATGAACTACAAATGGAGGTTGCCACAAAGCTTAATTTTGTGTAGCAGATAAAATCTCTTTGTGGTGATCGAATATTAAACAGATATACCGATCCTTGATAACATGTTATTGTAGAAGTTTGAGGAACCAGTTCCAACTTTCGAACGACTCTTTATCAACAATTGCAAATGCAATGGGGAACAAATGGTTATTTGTATCCCATGTGCTTGCAATTAATAGTACGCCCTTATATGGTCCCCGAATATGAGTACTATCTGCAGAAATCATCAGCCGATGAATTTGAAATCCATTTATACAATGCTCGAAACACTAAAAAAGAAATTTAAAAACATAGTCGGGGACTATCGGAAAAGCATTTATATCCGTCCATTATTGAGAGTTGTCATTTCATGTGATTAAAGGTATCATATGGTTTTGTCGGAAAACCATCCATATTCGTCCATTATTAATTTGATGGTAAATAATATAAAAGAACTAATTTAAAGAAGTAATATACAAAATGTAAAACCTTAATAATATAAAAGAAATAATTTACAGAAGTAATATACAAAATGTAAACTCTAATAATATAAAAGAAATAATTTAAAGAAATGATATAAAAAATGTAACAAAGTATTATAAACAGTAATCTAAAACCCAAAATCCTAAAGAGAATCAGATGGAGTAAATCTAGTAGTTTTACTCCTAACACGATGTCCAAAGCCAAGTTGTTATGCTAGTGTAACATCATCCGATGGGTCATCACCATGCTCATCTAAGTCGGAAGAAGATGCATGGGATATAAACATATGAGGTACAGATGAACCTGTTGTACCCGGAGGTGGAGGTGCATCAAAAGACAACCTTACTACACTCAGAGGTGGCTGAACATAATATGCGTTTGGGCTATCGAATGGGTCAGTGGGACATATGATATACCTGCTCCACTCAGATGGGGTCAAACCCAAACTAAATGTCAGAGCATCTAGGTCTGGATGGTCGAATGGGTCAGGTGGAACATATGAGCCTAGATATCGATGTCCCCGTCCGCTAGATCCTCCTCCTCTCTCTCCTCCATGTCCGGAATCTGCCTGTCCTCGTCCTCCCAGATATGTAGGGGTAGGAGCACTTCCTCTACGGGCCTCGCTACTGGGCAATCTACGGACGCCGCTTTTCACTCGAGCACCATGCTCAGGTATAGCTCCCGAGGACGACGACACGATGGTTGTACTGCAAATGTCTGCTGAATATCATTGCTGAGAGAGGTTGCAACCCAATGTACCACCACTAGAAACCATGCACCTACGAATGATGGTCTGGACTTTCCTCATGACACTAGCATACTGAGTCGGAGATGATGGTGGTCCCTCCAACACCCCTATAGTCATGTCATCTACCTCCTGCACATGGATATCTAAAAAAAATAGTTAGAAAAGAATTATAAAGAAATAACATGATTAAAAAGATAAATACATATTTTATTACCATCATCCGTCTGTCAACCCCAGCTGGCTGGTATCCAAATGTTCGAGTATCACGACGTACTATTGTAATCATCTCGAGGTGATGATAGATCCTCAACGGGTAAAAGAAGGCCATCCCTAATGTGATGTCTCTACTGATGTCAGACCTCCACATGAGTAGCATGCTCCGTCGCCCAATAAGTGTGTTCATTTCCTCTGGCTATAATCAATGTAGATCTAGAGGAGTATCACAAACAACAGATATAGGCTGATCACGTCCAAACTATCGCATCACGCAGCGTGGATGGTGATACTCCACTATCTCGTAACACACCAGTGGCACCTCTGCTCGCCACAAGTCAGACGGCACTAGACGCTCAAGATACGATAACCATACAAACTGTGTAGCAAATTAAAATATTTAAATAATAATCACATTAAAAATATAATAAGAAATTAAAAAATTTTAATTTAAAGTGGTACATGGTCGGATGGCATGAGATCTAACTAATCTCTATAAGTAAGCAGGACATGTATATGAAGTTGGCTGAGATAAAATGATGTGAACCACATAACACTAAGTAAAGCACGAGGATCTAGTTCCACATGCCGACCTAACTGAGGAGACAATACGAGAATACGCGACCAAGCCCAAGTCTGAAGTAGCACAAGGGCTCTCTTTATCTGTCGTGCACCCCTAAAGCTGCCTCGTATAGGCACCCATACAAAAACCCTAATACACAACTCTCTTAGCTGTAAGTGTCGATGGCATCAAAATCCTCCAAAAACAAGTTGGTCGACATATTAAGGAGTATATGACCTCCAAGAAGTAAGAAAATGAATCCTCGGGCATGCATGATAAGGTCATCATCAGTCTCTGATCCGGTGAACTCTCTCAAGATCCAAGCCTCTAAAGGTTCCTTCTTAACCTTATATCCAGAAAAGTGAGTAAGAGACAACCGAATACCAATAAGTCTCTCAATCACATCAATCCAATACTGCTTATGATGTAAACTCTAACTAGGACCTGTAATAGGTAACCCCTTTATCTGTAAACCCCATAACATGTACATCTTGTAAAGTGATTGTTACCTCACTATATGTCATGTGGAATGTATGGGTCTCAGGCCTTCATCGCTCAACTAAAGCAGTAATAAGTGCATGGTCGAGACCTACGTAACCACATCTAAAAACTCCTCCTAACCCTGTCCTATCAATAATATCAATCAATCTACAATGAGTCGTACTGTAAGCCTGAAACAGATTATGCCCGAAACGTCTACACTAAAGATCAGTAATACACGTCTCATGATCCCCACTCCATATCAACCCCAACCTATAGGACTTGGATGCACATGTGTTGGGACTTTCTCCATCTATATTATATCACAAGGTTTTAGGGTTTTAGGTAAAGAATTATACACTTTCTAAATTTAAATCTTTACGTGTTTAGAATTTAAGGTAAAGTACTATTACACACTTTCTAAGGTTTATGGTTTAGGGTTTAGGTTTTAGGGTTTTAATGTTAGGGTTCTAGGGTTTAGGGTTTCAAGGTTCTTGGTTTTAGGGTTTAAGGTTTAAGGTTAAGATTAAGGCTTTAAGGTTAGGGTTTTAGGATTTACGGTTTAGGGTTTCAAGGTTTAGTTTTAGGGTTTAGAGTTTAATTTTTTTTCATTACAATTTTTTTTAATTACACACTTTAAGGTTTAGAATTTTGAGATTAGGATTTTAGAGAAGGTTTGTTTGGTTTACAGTCTCAAGCTTAAGGTTAGGGTTTAGGTTTAACTTTTATCACTATAATTTTTTTTTTAATTATATACTCTAAGGTTTAAAATTTTTAGATTAGAGTTTTAGGGAAGGTTTTTTGGGTTTACGGTCTCAAGGTTAAGATTAGGGTTTATGGTTTTTTGGGTTTATGGTTTTTCGGGTATAAGGTCCCAAGGTTAGGGTTTAGGGTTTAATTTTTATAGCTACAAATTGTTTTTTTTTTTAAATTACAAATTGTTTTTTCTTGTTTAGAACTTTTTAGAATAGGATTTCTAGGTTTAAGGTTTATAGATTTAGAGAAGGTTATATTCTCTTTTATTTTAAACAAAAAAAAAAAAATCGAAACAAAACAGTTTTCTTGGATATATACATTTATATGAAATTAACAGAACAATATAAATGCTCACAATTGTTCAACAAAATTAAACAATTAGGGTTTAGGGTCTTAAAAAACAAAAGAAATTATAGAACCCATATCATCTTAGTAGCAAAATTATAAGCAGAATTATTAAAAACACATTTTCATCAAATCACATTTCTTATATAAACACAAAATTAATTTAATGAATGGTCAAATATGCACAAATCTATAATTTAACAACAAGCACTGAAAATAATCATAAAACCCATCTCTAGAAAAATAAATAATAAGAAATTGATAAAGTAACCCATATAAAATTCATAAAAAATATTCACAACCACAATAAACAATAATTTTCATATAAACAATATAAATCAACACCAAATGCAAATAGATTAAAACCATTTAAAGGGTAAAACTTAATAATAGGAAATTTAATGAAGGTCGGAATAAATTGCACTCAAATGTTGGGTTTTTGATGAGCTTACTCTGCCATTCTTTATACTCCACGATACACTTTGAACACGACAGCAGCGGTGGAAAATCAATGCAGCGGCGGAAGGAAGAAGAGGAAGGAAGGTAGGAGAAGAGGAAGAGAAGAAGAGAAGGAAGGAA
Organism: Catharanthus roseus; assembly: GCA_028651295.1. Classification (NCBI taxonomy): domain Eukaryota; kingdom Viridiplantae; phylum Streptophyta; class Magnoliopsida; order Gentianales; family Apocynaceae; genus Catharanthus; species Catharanthus roseus. The sequence goes on along the minus strand of JAPQWS010000159.1, from coordinate 31,716,246 downwards.
TGAGAAGTGCAAGAGAAGAAGAGAAGGAAAGGAAAAAGAAGAAGTCGTGGTGGAGAAGGAAGAATAGGGGTTTACCAGCAGCAGCAGCGAGATGAAGAGTTGAAGACGATGATGACCAGGGTTTTGTAATATTCGATTGATATTAATAACGCACACACTATGTACGTTATTAGTAAGAATAACGCATTTTTCATGTATGTTATTCATTTTTTTAACACATACATCATGTGCATTATTATCCATCTCAGCACCCGCCCTGTCACGTCCACTGCCATCTCGTTAATCTCGAATAATTGTGTAACTAATTAGCTGCTACCTTATTAATCTCGCATAATCGTGTAATTTAATTAGTGATTAGGATAACGCACATAACGTGTATCATAAAAGATAAGGCACAAAGAGTGTGCATTATGGCCTTATTAAGATTAAAAATAAAAATTGCGGCTACTTTAGTGGCTATTTTTTAAAAAGTGGCCAAATATAATTAAAAAAAAAAAAACTTGATAGAGAAGTACAACAATGAATTAGGAGGTCAGCCATTTTCGAAGTCCTCAAAGCAGATCAACGAATTAAGTGCTGCCTTTTCAATGTGTTAGCTTCTACACATACTAAACTAGAAATTTGTTTATGATTTACTTTGAAAAAACAAGTGTAAATAAGGAAATTTTTTGATTGTCTCTTATTGATTTACTTTAAAACCATATGTTTATTTGATGAATTATATCTTACTTTTTAAGGTTAATTTTATGGGCTCTCTAATAGAATTATAGTTTATTTTTCTTTTTTATTTTCGAATGAAAAAGTTAGAAAATAATCTCATACTTCTTTTTTAATTAAAAAAAAAGTGTTATATTGTTCATTAAAATAAATGTTCTATTGTTCATTAAAAAAATGTTATATTTAGTCTTAGAGTGTCGGAGTCAGAGAGCCGGAGGCTCTTGAGTATGGAGGAAGCGTAGCGCTATCATCACCACAAGGAAGTGGCTGGAAGAAGGACATGTGAAAGTTCTGATTGATTCTTTTCTACTGCAATCAGTAAATAATCAATTATCTTTAAGTCAATTGATTTCTATTCGAAGCTAACTTGGTTTGTATAGAGAAGTTGTTTTCTTTTTGTTTAATCTTAGGATTTAAATTATATTTTCTCCCTCCGTTTGATTGTCTAGATTTAAAAGAAAATGGACTAAATTACTTTGAATATTTCTCTATTTAATAAAGTGATAGATATTTTGAAACAGAAAAGTATATCTAAATAACAAATAATATGAAAAGAAGGGAGTAATAACAAAATTTTGTTTCCTGATAATGTAATGACTTATTGATTCAATTTGTTTTGATAGTAAGTAAGGTTATTCTAGGAAAAAGTTTTTAAAGGAAAATTAATTAATATGACACCATTGGAATTCAAAACAAAAAAATATGCCATTTGGGAATTTGAGTACTCAATGTAACCAAAATCCCACTTTTAATATGAAAAAGAACGCAGTCTATCATATATTCCAAAAAGCCAATTCTAATAATAATTTGAAGGTGTTTATTTCAAAACGTTTGATTCCAAGGGAGTTGTACAAGGCATAGCTAATTATATCATAATTTGAAAATGTTTATTTCGAAGTTATAAGCATAACAATGAGGTTATTTTAGTAAAGCTTTTTATTAAAATAAGAAAAAATTTCAAACTTTTTTTTAAAAAAAATATTTATAGAAACTTTTTTTTTAAAAAAAATATTTTGAAGTGGAAATTATTTTGAATTCATGCTATACTTATCTAAATTTTAATTCATAGCAAAAAGTTACTTATAATTAGTGTACAAAATTTATTTTCCTCTTTTACTATTTTTTTATTTATATTTTATTGTATATTTATGCTTTCTGGCATGCACATTTTAAATATCAAGTTTTAAATATTTAACAATTATAATATCATAACATTTATGTCATATATTTTAAAATTTTATTGAGTGGAAAAGTATTACATTTCATTCCAGAGTACAAACAGCAAAAGTGATTTCGATTATTCTATTTCTCTCTTGTTTCTTTTTTCTATTTTTGGTATTTTGCAAGTTGGTTTTTTTGGTGTTCAAGTCTCTTAAGCTCTTAAATTTCCTATTTAATTTTTTAAAATTTCAAAGTTCTTAGTGAAATCTAAAATTTTGATTAGTTAGAGATAATTTTGACTCATTAAATTGATATAAAACTATAATATTAGTTCTAAATTTAATGAAATGATAGATTTCTTTTACTAATTTAAAAATGTGAAGTCGTAGTTATTTTTTCATTTTTTGTTAAAACAATGTATCAAATCCACTTAAATTTTTTTTAAGATATAAAATAATTGAAGTATCATTAAGAGAAGAGAGGTGACTCGTTATGTTAGTTTTCTTCTTTTACGGATGGGAGCTTATGCCCCAAACTATTTTTAAAGAATTATTTTTGAACTTTATGCTTTTATTATTTTTATTATTATTATTATTATTATTATTATTATTATTACTATTATTATTATTATTATTATTATTATTATTATATAATGGATATTAAGTGGTGAACCAAGAAGATACATTTTTTGGGGTAGAGACCAAATTAAGAAAAATATAGGTCACATTTTTTTTTAACCGGGTCACATATTCACTATGTGACTACATGATATTTTCAATATTAGGGACATAAATTCCTAACAATATTGTAAGAAAATTCATCAATATAATATAGGGTTAAGTCCAAAAATCACTCAAAGTTGGCAGTTTAGGTGAACTAAACTGTTGAACTATGTTTTTTGACAATAACTCCCAAACATCTTTTGCTTTCATAAAAATGATAAAAATAAATCTATAATTTCTAAAATACTATTCAATTGAGAGAAAACCTTCGAGAATTCTCTTTAAAAAAATTGAATAATTATATCTTTTATTGACAAATTTTCAACTTAGGTGGATTTTCAAACTTAAATTTTTGAAACTTTTCTCTCAATTGAAAGGTACTTTAGAAATTATACATTTATTTTCAAAAATTTTTAATTGTAGGATAAAATTTGAGGGGTTTATTTGTTCAATAATAAAGTTCATAACCTTTGTTGATCAAACCCATGAGTCGTGTTTTTGGATTTAGCTATATAGCTAATATAATGAAACTATATTTTCTTTAATTACACGAAACAAATTATTGGTAAGTAATTGAATTTTCTTCAATAAGAGTAAAATTTTTTTAATTAATATTATTAAGAAAATTAAACTAATTAAACTTTATATGTACAGGTAAAACATAACGTACAATATTAAAAAATATATATGTTTATATGTACAGGTAAAACATAACGTACAATATTAAAAAAATATATATATGACATAGTTTTACATTTTGTATTTGGAACTTTTACCTATGTTTGCCAAAAAAATAAGTTTATAAATATACTTTCCATTATTTATTAAATGTTTGTTATTACCCATATATAGGGTTGAATTTTTTTAAGTATCGTATTAAAATATTAAAGTAATTGAATAGTAATATTTTTACTAAAAGCATAGCTTTTAATATATTAATTTTTTCAAATATTAATTGATCACAAGAAAATATGGATTGTTAAATATAATAACAAACTCTAAAAAAATATATATGTATATGGATTGTTAAATATAATAACAAACTCTAAAAAAATATATATATGTAAGGACAAAATTTTGTATATAAAGTGATAATATATTTCTTTTTCACATTTCCTTTTTTCTTTACACTTTATTTTCTTTCTAAAAAATCTAACATGTGTTGAAGGTATAAAAAATAAAAATTTTGAATGGTATTTCATTTTATTGAGATTTATTTATTTTTATGTATTTTTTTTTTACTCGGAAAGAGAAATTAGAAAAGGAATAAAATTTCAAGTTACAAAATAAAATTTATATTAAAAGGCATAAATATAAAATTTGAATGATTTTCATAAATATTTCATCATATAAAAGTTTATTGTTTTATAGATTTTTCCTTAACATGGGAGATCCATCAGTTTTTTTGAAATAAACTAATATTGGAGAGGAGGAGAATCATCGAATGAAATAGAATATATATATATATATGTATGTATAATACGTGTATTTATTAAAAGTTTCTCATATTTATGTCACAAGTGCTATGATTGTTGGGAGTTTTCAAATATTTACATGGGCTTGAAGCACATAGTCATTGCTAGTATAAAATTTAAAACAAAATTTATGTATATTTTATTCAACTAGCAAAACGGAAGGACCTTATCAAAAATGGAAGGAAAATGTACATATTTTTCTTTTACTTTTCACTAAATGTTATTAGTTGTCTTCAATATATACACCTTATTCAGATTTTGTCCCTGATGGAACACATCCCCATCGATTAGCCCAATGTCACAACTAAGGCCTAAGGGCATATTGCTAAAGTCACCTTACCCAAAAACGTAGTTGGGCCTAAGGGAAACCACCAGGCTCGGCCCAGATAAGTAACGCAGCCCAAACAACTTAGACAAAGAGAACAAAAGCCCATCTAAAATACCTATAAAAAGGTTACCTCTCACTTTATTAATGCTTGATAAAAAATTCTCAGCTACTACCATCCTTACTCCCTCTCCCCCTTAGTCTTTCTCTTAGATCGAGGATAAGAGTTTGTAGGTCTAAGTAGAGCCCTGGGTAAGAGCTTGTAGGTCTAAGTGGAGCCCTATTCCCCTGCTGTAGCCTGTAGATTACATGTCACATCATGGTAAGCAATCATCAACTGCTTTCGATCTGAATGTCTCATAGATAGGTAGGTACGGCCGATACCATGCGGCCCACTTGGTGTCAGATCAGCTCAACAGGTCACTCAATAGTCTTTCGCGGAGTACCGCTGTTGGATCTAATATCTTTTTTTTCTCCTATGAATGCCTTATTGACCGAATGAATAGAGAAGTCAAGCAGGGATGGAAAGAAAGCAAATCCAGATGAACTCTGCCTTCTTTGTGTTAGTGTTTGTTAACTTCCTCCCTCCTTTGGGTGAATGAAGTGGATTGACCTAGCCTACGACGTTTAGGTGCGCGATTGCTATTGTGGTTTTGTTTTGGGCTGACCCCTAGCCTAATCTTGTATGTATAGGAGGATGTGATCAAACGCTAAAAGCCCGGAAGATCAAAAACAAAAAGGCTTTGCAAAATAAAAATCGTCAAAGTGGCTAAATCCATACAGGGTTTGAATAAGGACTAGGAAGAGAAGGGATAAAACCTAGGTTGCGCTGGACTGTCCTCAAAACCAAGTGGGCTGTGGTGATGTCAGAATTTGCACCTATTGGTATCTATTTAGTGATTAGTCCGCTAGTTTCTTTGATCCCACTCGGTATTCCTTTTCCATTTTCTTCCAATAGTTCGACCTATCCAGAAAAATTGACGGCCTACGAATGTGCTTTTGGACCGGGGCTGACTCTCCCTTGTCGAATCTCTCTAAGTCCTAGTCCCTGATTCGGTTTCATTCCACCCTCGCCCGCTAACTTTTAGAAAGACAGTAACCCCATGCTTGACAGTCATATTCACGACTAAGGATCCATGTTTTTGAACAGAATTTCCCCTTCACTGGGATCCACTACTTTACTCAACGAAGTCCATCTGAATCGTCCAATAAGGAGAGCAAAGTGCCAATGGCGCGTGAAACGCATGCGGAACGGGCATGAAGAAAAAGAAGTGTGGAGGAGAAGCAGCCGACCTCATTCCCTTCGCGATCCCAAGATACTAGGAAGGGTAATGGAAGAGATAAAGGCCCGCATTCGTGCACTCGAGGAAAGGAAGAGAGCGCTGCTCGAAGAAAAGGAATCGCTCATTGTGCAGGGGGCCTCCAACAACAGAAGGGGAAATGGCGGAAACTAGAAGAGAAGAGTCTGTCGACTCTTTCTAGAAGATTTAAATAAGTATTCCGTCTAGTGTTCGTGGCTTTCTTTGGCTCAAGCTAATATTCTGCTAATGAGCGTAATGGTATAAGCCTGCCTGACTGTGAGACCGACTGGTCGAACAGAGACGAAAGTCGGCCATAGTGATCCGGGAGTCCCGTGTGGAAGGGCTCTCGCTCAACGGATCAAAGGTACGTGTTCTTATCTTTAGTTTTCGAAGAGTCTCTTTTTTTTTGTGGGGGGGAGGATGGGGAGGAAGGGGGGGGGGAGAGCGGATAAAGAAAATGAACCACCAAAGCAAATGAAATCACAAGTCAATCCCTTATTCGATAGCTTGCTCCTGGTCCTATCGAACCAGTCACTTCATACCTGGCTTGAAGGAAGGAATGAATCAAGGGAAGAAGGCTAAACTCGCTAGGATAGTTCAATCCTATTTGACTTTTGTAAATATAAAGACAACTTGCTTTCTAAGGTCGATAGGCTAATAAGGCTTTCTATTCTTTACTCTTGCCTAAAATTGGTTGCAAACTAGCTTTTTTTAGTGAAACTGCTTACTTCAAGTATAGATTGAAGACCTTTTACTCCTGTCCTTACTTGAACTCTCAAAACAACTTGACTTGTTGTTGACGAAACCAAAGAACAGTGCTTTTGTCCCTAGAATAGTCTACTTGGGTCTAGGATCTCTGGTCTTGAAGATCGTCTTCTTAGCTTAGAGAAATCGAAAACGCCACTCATAGAAGCCTGACAGTGAGCATCCTCTCTTTTCTCCCGATAATTGGAAGCAGAAGTTGATTCCACCCCTAAAAAAAAAAGAGTCTTTCACAACTAAGAGTGCCTAGAAGTTCCCCGCCTTCTATTTCCTACTTGAAGGAAATAGAGTAAGGGCGGTACCGCTTTTTCTCTGGGCTAGTACTATAGTTATGGGTATGGAGCCGGCTTCTTCGCATGTTGCCGTTTTACCGCGGCCGACATATTTTGGCCGCGGGAAAGAGGACCACCACCGCCTCTTCCGGCGATTGGAAGGGTACGCCTTCCAACCAATGTCCGTCTTCTTCTGCTAAACTACCCCGTACTCACGCTCTGACTATTATTCGCAACCTCGTTTTCAAAGCGCCGCTATGCTTCACTTTGAATTCGAGTTTTATTTGGATTTGACTTGTTGATCTCGTGGTACTAATTAGTGTCTTTTCCCCCTGTCGTCATTCAAAACTAAAAACTCGTTGCTGTTAAAGCTAATTCAAATTTTCTTTTTATCTTGTGATATTGCTAGTTTCCTTCTATCCATGCTTTATAGGACGTGCTTTGACAGCTAATGATTTGTTCGCATACCATTACCTTTAAAGTTTCTACTCTAGTCTTCCCTTATTGTCTTCATGATTATGTTGCCCAAGAACAAGCAAACTGTTCGTAGCTCTAATTGCGTGATCAGCTCTTAGGACGATAGAGAGTCCTCTAGACCCAGTGCAGAATGAGTCTATAGTTCTGGTTTTGGGAATCTCTTCGTCCCTGCGATGATGGCTGCCAGAAGCATCGTGGGGCTTGTCAAGGTATAGTTTTTCTGACGGATTTCCAACTGGAAAATCCAATATGCCTTTAGCTTTCCCCATCTGCTATCAATTATGAACCTATTTTCCAGTATAAATCGAAATCGAGCGTAACTCTACTCATCCAAAGTGGGATTTTAAGCAAAAGTTTGATCTTCCGTGTAAAACACTTCTTTAGTTTCCGAGTAAAACAAGGACCTTGCCCCTCTTGAACCTTTTGCCTGTACTTAAAAAACGGAACTTAGAACTATGCTTCAAGGCTCTTGGTCTATTCTACTCATACCCGTTCCGCCTTTTCAAGACTTTAGGGCCCTTGCACGTGAACTGCAATGTCACTCGATCATTATCAAACTGATTGCAATCTTTTTCTGTTCGTGAAGATCCCACCAGAGCGTGGCCTCTGAACATGGAGACATTGCTGGGGACCAAGTTCCTTGTAAAAAGGGATAAGGTAACTGTTACTTACTCCCATCCTCGTCCAAAATGCGACATTCTAAAAAAGAGGAATTTAAGTAAAAAACGTACCTATCCCTCACCAAAGGTTCCAACTTTCGTAAAAGAGCGGGACAATAGATTGTATTTAGAAAGTAAATCAGATCCATTTTCTAAAGTTTTCTATGGGAAGTGAAAACAGAGGGTATGGTTCGCCGAAGTGATGTGAAGCAAAAGATGGGGTGGCAGGTGGCAATTCAGCTTCGATAGGACCAGAAAGAAAAGATAGGTTTTGCTCTAGCAGTTCGGCAAAGGACATGGCCCTTTACTTTGATCTTTCATTGCTGGCAGGCCTGCTTGAATCGGTAACAAAGGATCGAATAGGTCTCTCTCACTAGACCAGCTAGCCACGAACTAGGGAAGCAAAGCAGCACCTGAAAAGGCTACCATCCCAGAGCCAGAGACGGTTAACCGAATGTAGGCCTGATCACTCTGTTCCTTTCTGCGCAGAAAGGAGAAATGCAAGCAAGCCAATTAAGTTATCTTTTCTTGGAAGTTTTCTCACAGCCCGACCAATCCCAAGTTCTATATTACTAGTGCCTTGTGTGTGACATAGTCTGAAGTGAGATTCAGTTGGTGTTCATAGAATCCCCCGGATAGAATTGAAAGTGGGAAGGCTTGCTAAGACCAGATTCCTCCAAAGCAAAACCATCGAAAAGGCGATTCCGCTGCTACCGGAAAAGTGGAACTACTTTCCCCTCATTGGGTTCACGGGATGGCCCGTCACGGACGATTAACCCCTCGAGGGCACTTTGAGCCTCCAACGACAGTATGGCAAATCAACCGCTTGTGGGAGGTTCCTTTCAAACTAGGTTTCCAAGACACTGCTTAACGCCCTCACTGCACACTTTCTATATATATGTCCTATTTTCGGCTGCGTGCTATCGAAGAGAGAACTACGGTGGGTTCAGTCAAAAGCATTTGGCGTGCACTCAATTCAATTCAGCAAGACGAATCTCTCTTTTTTCTCTTCTTTTTACTTACGCAATTTTGGGGTCGGTAGATCCAAATTCGAATGGGTTCCTGGTCCTGGTAAAAAACCACTGTGTTCGCGCCGGCGGTCCAAGAAAGAGGCGAAGCAGTGGTATCTTTCTTTCCATTACGAACGAAAGCAAGTTTTCTATGAATTTAAAGCAAATCTCAGTAGCTCCAGAGATGGATCCCCTACGAAACGAAAGGGACTATCGCTCTGAAACCCTACCTGGCAATTCCCTTAGATCCCAAGTCACCACAATACACTGCTATGCCCGCCCTACCAGCTCCAAGACTGACTTCGGATTCGAATACTTTGATCGAATATAGGAAAGCGGGGACCAAAGCTGAGTTCAATCAATACCGTCGTTGTCAGAAAGGAAAGACTGTCCGACTGTATGAAAGAAGCAATCAAGAGGCAACATGTGAACATTATACTGACTTAGGCATCGAAGTGCCCGTGGAGAACCAGTCCCTACTGGTCTCTAACTGTTTTCTTTCTTGCACGAGTAGGGGCATTTGTCAGCTGATATTTGGTTCCATCAATTGACGTCCACGCAACAGCAGCCCGTCAACACGCCAAAGAAAAACCTCGCAACTGACATGCCATTCACCCCACAACAAAAGTCTTATCTCATGATCTTCTTGGGGATTAAAGATACTCAATTCATTCATGGGGAACTCGGCAGCAATCCAAACCTGTGTCCAAGATATGATGAACGACATCCGCACCCTCGCCCACAACCGTAATAGTAGTTGGAATTACATCGTGTCTAGTTCACTTTCCGAAGAATACCAGCAGATACCTATCTCAGAGAAATTTAACACATTACACTTTGAGTGATGCAATGTCACAACTGACCCCGACAACTATTTGCAGTATTTTCTCGCTTTAATGATGATCCACAATGTGTCAGATGTTGAACTGTGCCGTTTATTCCCAAGCTCACTTCCTGACACAGCATTTTGCTGGCTTGCATCGCTACCACCAAGATCTATTTCCAGTTTTCAAGAATTAGGTCAAAACTTTTGGCTTCATTTCAACGCTCAAAGAGAAATCATTCCGGTTTTAGATCACCTATTCAAAATTAAACAACAGTAGTCGGAATCTATCTGAGCATACATAGAATGCTTCATCAAAGAGGCTATAAAGGTACCTAACCTCAGTGATCACACACATATCCGAGCTTAAAAGCACGGTATTTGATCATTTTCGTTAACTAAAGTACTAACCACAAAAAAACCTAATGGCTGTCGATGATCTACTCGACACGGTCCAGAATTTATCAAGGGCAAAATCAGCGTCCAAAACAAGTGCGAGAAGCACGATAATGTCTTTGCAGAAGGAAAATGGTGAAAGCCATACCGCCTTCACCACTCTAACTGCCAATCTGTCAAAGAGCGGTTATCTTACTCATACAACCGAGATCCAAAAAAACACTGGTCACGTAACCACTCAGTTCAAAACGACACTTTCACGCCCCTAAACAAATAACGAACGGAAATTTTGTAGCTTGTTGAATCACTGGGAATCTTAAAGGCACCAGCCAAAATGACTTCTCCACTAGAATGACAAAGTAACACCAAATACTGCGAGTTCTATAGAGATCATGGGCATGATACGAAACAATGCATTGAGTTACGAAAAGAGATAGAAAGTAAAACTAGACAAAGATTACTGAAAGATTTCATTGCTAAAAGGGCAGACAATTGACAAGAAAGCAGGAGGAGAGCAAAGCGAGACCATCGCACTCCAAAATCTACCCAACAACCAAACACAGGGAACCACAAGGTCATCAACGTCATATCCACCAATGCAAGACAGCAGTTCCACAAACGGGAAAGGTCAAAGAAAGACGATGCTCCACTTGTAGTCACACTGACCATCAGCCACTGTACCACTAAGCGGGTTTTGGTAGACACCAGCAACACCGTAAGTGTCTTATTCAAAGACGATTTTGATCCCATGGATATCGCCCTTAAAACATCGAGCCAAAGGTAACACCGCCTCATAAGGTTCACAAGGAGGAGCATCACTTTGATCAGGAACATAACCTTACTACTAAGCATAGGAGGATACAACCACCTCATTCAATTTTTGATTGTTCATGCACCGTCCTCCTATAACGGGATCTTGAGCCGCCCAATGCTCAATGTTTTACAAGCCATCATTTCTACATATCTTGCAACCGTCGAAGCACACATTGATAATTCCAGGTAAACCATCACGGGTGACCGACAAATTGGTGAAGAATGTTTCATCGTGGATAAGGAAGATGCCAAAACCCCACCACTCCAAACCTCCCTCAACTCCTCAAACAGGAGAAAACTTTGAGCCTTAAGGTGACTTCGAAATGTTAAGTATCAGTGACAAACACCCAGAGCCAAAAATTAAAATCGACGATGCATTTCAAACCCGCATCCTTTAAGAAGTGTATAATATTCTCTTTGAATATACAGACATATTCGCATGGGATCCGTATGATTGGGAGCCATACCCCGCAACATTGCAGAACATCACTTCGGCATTCCAGAAGACACATTACTAATGGTCTAATAGAAACGAACATTTGCAAGACATCGACAACTTGTTACCCGAGAGAATATGTAGGAGTTACTACAAGCAAGTATTATCAAATGAGTGGATTACCCAAGGTGGTTGCAAACCCAGTAGTCATCTCCAAACAAAATGGTGAATGGAAGATGTGCATTGACTATACAGACTTGAACAAAGCTATTCCAAAGAAACCTTTCCCGTTGCCACGTATCGACAAGTGGTCGATGTTATGGCCAGACACGCCGTTCTCTCTTTCCTAGATGCCTACAAAGGGTATCACTAAATCCAAATGGTAGCTAAAGACATGGAAAAACAACGTTTGTCGCTGACGATGGCATCTTTTGCTATACCCGAATGCCTTTCAGACTCAAAAATGCTGGACCCGAGTTTTAGTTGATGGTGAATAAGCTTTTTGGAGAACAAATAAACCGAAACATGGAAGTCTTGACGACCTTATCATAAAATCCAAGAAGCTTACAGAGCTCCCAGTTGACATGACTAAAACATTCCAAAAGATTCAAGCTGCGGGATGAAACTGAATCCCAAGAAATGTATGTTTGGAGTACCCTCCGAAATGTCTCGGTTTTATCATTTTGGAGAGAGGGATAGAAGCTGACCCTGCAAAGATAAAAAGCCATTCAGGAGATGAGAACTCCGAGGAACATGAAAGATATAAGAGGCTATCCTCGCACATTGCGTATCTCAACAGATTCTTATCCAAAATGGGTAAAAAAAGCCTACCTATATACAAGCTCTTGAAAGGAACTAACCCCTTCAAACAGACAGACAACTGTGAAAAGGCCTTCATTGCGCTGAAAGCGGTTCTTAGCTAACCCCCTATTCCAATAGCCACAAAAGAGGGGAAAACACTGTTTATATATTTAGCAGCCAATGAAACGGTTGTAACTGCTATAATTTTCTCTTTGTGTAATGGAAAAATGTTGCCAGTTAACTATGTAAGCCATGTACTATCAGGATCAGAAATCTGCTACACATTACTAGAAAAGAACATCTTCTGCCTCGTAATAGCAGCCCGAAAACTCCGAACATATTTTCAAGCACAACCCGTAACAGTACTCACCAATGCCCCCCTAAGATAAATTTTACACAAACCAGATTTAACAAGGCGGATGACAAAGTGGGTACTTAAATTGAGCGAGTACCACATTGACTTCTAACCCAGACAAACGATACAAGCACATACCCTAGGTGATTTCATCATAGAGAACACCTCATTTGGTGTCACAACAGACAAGGAAACACGGGAAAAGCCGAACCCCGACTACACAAGGCACTTTTACAAGGATAGATCTACAAGAGAGGAGCACCAAGGGGCAGGATTCATACTAAAATGTTCTAACAGGATTGAGTTTACATACACCCTCAAATATAATTTCAAAGTCAGCAACAATGAATCACAATACGAAGCGCTCTGCATGGCTTTGGCCGTAAATGTGGATCAGCTGATCATACATGGAGATTCCCAAATTGTTCACGGCTACGTCAGAAGAAAATATGAAAAGATACTTAGAAATAGCGAAGAAACTCCTTTCACAATTTAACAACAAAATTTGAGAAAGTCAGAAAAACAATAAAAAAGAAGATGGATTGTCAAAAGCGCTATCCGGGGATCATATCCCAGGCATATGGCTAGAACCTCTAAACAAAAAATGCATTGACAACAGTACGGAAATACTTTATATCAATACAAAGATGACTGGATAACCCTGATAAAAAATTATATATTAACTGGCTCATTACCTATAGATGTCAAACAGGCATGAAAAATTAGGATGACAACAACCCGTTATGTAATACACGGGGATCAACTGTATAGGACAAAGGGTGATTGGTCCCTTTTGAAATGCTCACCCGTGAAGAAGGAAACTATATCCGGAAGGAAGTACATGAAGGATTTTGCGGTTTGCATATAGGGATGAATGCGATGATACGAAAGGTTATGCACTACGGCTACTTTTTGCGAACAATTAGAGAAGACTCCAAGAAAATGATACATGCATGTCACTGGTGTCAAATTCACTCCAAGGATCACCATGTTCCGCAAAATGACTATTATTCCATTACGTCGCTAATCCCTTTTGCACACTGGGGAATGAATCTCTTAGGGATTTTTCCAAAAGTTCGTTGATAAGTGCATAATTGTCTATATTTTCTATATGTTAAATTCATCATTTTTGGTGTTTTTAATATGTAAAAGTATATATTTAGCTAAATACCTCTTATTCTTCTCTTAGGTAAACACTCTTTAAATTTCCAGCTTTTATATTTTCTTTAGTTATAGAATTTCATGATTTGTGCAAGATTTATTTTCTTGGATTCAAGAATTGAAGACTTTGATTCAAGATTTCGATCTTCAACTTGGTGACTCGAGAGACGATCTTAGAAGACATTCGGAACTTCAATTGCGGCTTCAAGACTTAATCCTGAGCTTTCTTTTCCTTTTCTTGTTTTTGAATTCTTTTATTATTTTCAGTTTTATTAATGTGAATAGTGAGTAGTTTTGATTGTTTGGTTTGGGGTTTGACCCTAATTCTTGATTATGAAATTTTTGGTTTAATTTCTTGGTTTCGATGTTTGTTTTAATTTAAGTTTTTCTCTAATTGTGTTTATAATTTAATTGTTGTGAGATGAGATTATTTGCATGGTTGTTTAGAATTGAAAAGGGAAGAATAATCTAGGGTACCCAATTGGGAGAATTGACTAGAGATATGATTTTGCACTTTTAAGTCAATCACCGAAGTTTATTGCAATCATAATTTGTTAGAGAGAAAAGGGATTTTCCTTTAAGGGTTAGTGAATAGAGTGGCTTTCATCTTAGACATAGGGATTGCCCGATTTTGAGTGATGACCCAACTTAATTAATCCAACATCATTTTCATTAAAGTTTTTCCAATTGAATTAGTAACAAGGTTAGGGGATTCCACCAATACAAACTCTTATCTTTAGAATTCTTTTAAAAATCATTTTTATTTGTTTTCTTTTAATTAAGTTGCTTGTTTTTATTTCTCTTTTTCAACGACATCATCTTTCTTTTCTGACTAGACATTAGAAACACGATTAGTACTTGAACCTTCGTTAATTCCCTGAGAGATTTGACACTCGGGTTGAAACTCATCTCTACTTTGTTAGGTCCACTTGCCTACATTGTAGTAATTATAATCACATCCCGTTTTTATTGCTTTGATTTTCCACAACATCAAGTTTTTGACGCCATTGCCGGGTAACGGCAAGTTTAAGAAATATTGTTTGTTTGGTGTTTTAGTCACTTTTGGGTTTTGTTGTTTTGCTTTGTTTTGATTTATTGTTGCACTTGGGTGTTTGTGTTATGGATATTGTGTATTTGTTTTATTACCTCTTGAACCTGTGTTAAATTACTTATCCAATTAGTTGTTCCAGGTAAGATACAAATATCGATTACACCATGGAATACCAATGGGCATCAGTGTTAGAGCAAAGAGTGGAAAACATGGCTTTTCAATCTCAATATACATACTATCAATCGGCCACATTCTAAGAAAACTAGAAGAGATACGATACGTATTCCGACCAATACTAATCGGAGTGGAAGACTCAGTCGAACATTCCTTGGGAGACTATAGTCAATATTCAATATACCGCCATACCGTAATCTAGAAGATCTCTTGTCAAAGTATATTGATTCGACAAATGCCGGGATGAAAAGAATGGAAGCAGTTCTGAGTAGCCAAATGAGTTCCTCCCAAAACATGGAAAATCACATCGAACTAATAGCAAAGAGGATCCTTGAAGAACCACTTAGTCATATACCTAGCAATACGGCCCCTTTGCAGGACGTAGAAGAACAGTTGATAACATTTCCTATGTTTATGGATGACGATGATAGAACTGCTCAAGAACCGAGGAGTCCACTTCCTAAGGATTTCAACAACTTCTACCGAATACAAGTGAAGTGGAAGAAAGTAAGAAAGATGAGTGCTTACCAAAGAATAAAAACGAGATTGAGGAGGATGAACCGAAAAAGGAAAATGAGAAGTTTGTGAGGAAAGTCATGAAGATTATAAAGAAGGGAGATAAGAAACAGAGATAGACAATATTGAAAAGAGTGAGGAAGTAAACCCCCTTACTCACGAAACTAACTTTGTTCTTGTTGATGATTCTTTACATTTGCAGGAATCGTGCAAGCACCTCGAGGAGAATGATGAGGAGAGGAGACTTCTCATGGAATTCAAATGAAATTTCGAGAATTCTAAAAGAGAGCAATCCTTATGTTATGAAAAAGTGAGGATGAGTTTTTCTTCAACATTAACCCTCATTAATCTTCTATCTTCCTTTAAAGAACTGAAATTATTTGAATTTTATAACATCTTTCTCGAACTCAATTTTAAAATTTTGAACTCTCGTCTTGCAGGGGGTTTTAAATTCTTTCACTTCCGTTACAAAGAGGTAGTAAAAAGGGATTACATTAAGCCGTATCTGGTAAAAGATGTGGGAAACCTCTTAAAGGAATCTCTCGTTCTCTAAACAGTAAAGAGAAATATTTTTGAACATGTTTTTATACGTATTATGTATGATTGTATCCTTTTAATTTCTCCTTTCGTCTAAGTTGCTCATGTTTTTATTGTTGTTTCAAGGTCATTTTGGAGAGAAAAAGTGATAGCCTAAAAGTCCACAAGAAGTTCAGTTAAGTTTATAAGTAAGGTTGGCTTGAAAGGGGATCGAAAAATTGCCGAAAGCGAAGCAAAACGGAGGTTTGGCATCACCCTACCACGAACAGTAGGATGCCCTACCGTTGCCGGTAGACTACAGGAGAAATCGGGCACCTTTCAGTCGAGACCTATCACAGATAGTAGGCCTCACCTTAGCTTTGCTGGTAGGCTCGGAATTCTTTGGCACCAGCAAACCCAAGACCTATTCGGATGGTAGGTCTCACCCTACCGTTGGCGGTAGGGTCTAGGTAGGTAATGGGTCAAGTTTTTCCAAGGTAAAATGGGTCGGATCGACCCAATTTTGGTACCCAATTGCAGATTTTGGTTGAATTTTTTGCACTTTTCTTCCCTTTTTCTCTTCTAAAACCCTTAACTTTTCTTTCCTTCTTCTTATTCACTCAAAACTTCCATCAAACTCTCTTAACCTCTCCAATTTCTTCAAGTCTTCCTTCCTCCTCCTTCCAACTCTGGTGACCACACCACTTCTAGCTAGCAAAACGGCGGCACCCATCTCTCTATCTGCTCCTTTTGGTTGGTAATTCCTCTTCTCTTTTCTCTTGTTCATTATTTTATTCTAAACCCTCTTACCTCCTCCACTCTTCTTTTCCCCATTTTAAATAAATTAAACCCCAAATCATCCTTTTCTTTAACCTTCTCATCAACAGAACCCACCTTTCGCTCAATTTCTTTCCCCATCTACCTCCTCTTTTGAATTTCTTGTTTTTGAAATTTCTTATAATTTCGAGTCTTTTAATTAATTTTCGTTTCATAATAACTTTATTTTTATGTTTTATTGTGTTTCATAACAAAATTTTGCAGAAAATAGTCCAAGAAAAGTTTCCGCAAACTCTCGGTGGAACTCCGGCGGCAATCCAAATAGGGCAAAAAAACGAGTAAATTTTGGTGGTCGTAGTTTGTTTTCTAAAACAAACATAGGCTACTTCTCAAAACCTTTTTCCTTCTTTCTATTTCTAGCTCGCTTATGTTTAATTCTTGTTTTGGACTTATTTTCATGTTTTTTATTTTTTAGGAGCATTGTGTTTAGAAATTTGTTAGCTTTCGTTTATTGTTTCCCATACAATTTTGCACCCACGAGTGATACTAGGACACTATAACACACGGGCTACGTTAGGATTTTATTTCTTATGTGCTTTTACTGTGTTCTTGTATTTTTGTTTGTGTTGGTGGTTTTTTGTTTTGTTGTTGTTCTCTTGTTTCTTTTTTCCTTCTTATCTCCCTTTCATTTTTATCTCTCTCTATATGGCCTCCAAGAAATTTGTCACTTCATCTTCCAAATCAAAACGGGCTCGTATTGCAGGGACCTTGCCCAACCCTGACATCCCTCCTTATTCTGAGCGTCTCTCTCAGGTGGCCTGTGAATGGGTAGCCGAAATGGTGTCGCTCAAAATCATTGTTGAAAATTATTTGATGACTCAGTCATTGAGAATTTTGATCTTCAAAATCTTTTTAGATTTCAACTGTTAAAAGGGGTTAGGATCATTCTCGATAGGGAATGTCTGGATTCTGTTCTTGGGATCTTAGATAACGGGAATTCGATCACCGTGGATTCTAACAAAAAAACAATCGACGAGGACGGACTGGAATTTCGATATGGCTTGTAGCCGTTTTGAGATCCGACCACGGGCATTAGACCGTCGTAGAACTATCAATGGGGGCAATTTCCTGAATCTTCTTCATCGTGCTCTTACCTATTTCTTTGGGCACACATTCGTTCAAAAGGGGGCGGCTTCAGTGAAATTCGCATTGTTGATGTCTTTTGTTAGATAAACTTTTCAACTGCTAACCCCTGTCCCTCTCTTCCTTAATAATCCAAACAATGCCCAATACTAGGTGTGAAACCACTAAAAAACGTGTTTTTTCTTATCTTTTTATCTAGAGTTTTTGCTCCATGAGTGTTAATTTTGCGGGGAACGAAGATTATCAACAGGACCGCAGTAGGTTATTAAATTCACAAATTTTAATAACTGCGATTACTCTTGGGACTAGGAGAACCAAGTGTGGATCCTACCATCTGAAGAAGATAGGTTGTGAGACCGCAACCCGACTAGTTTTTGCAAAACAAAGAAAACAACCCAAACCAGCTTGGGGCATCTTCCTTGCTACGAGTTGAGGATAATGATGAGGCCGATGAGTCCTACAACCCCTCAGATGATGAGGAGGACGAGGCCAGTGCCCAGAACACGATCCCAATGGATACATTCCAAACAGAGATGCAAACTGCCTTTGAGCTACTCCGGATCAATCAAGAAGTCCAAGGGATGCAGTTGACGGAAATAGTACAATTCACTCGCCGCTATGCAGACGAGTTGGCACATCGAAGGGCATCAATAGATCACCAAAAAGTAATGCTAGCCTATTTATGCCAAAGATTCATGCCTGATCAAGGCAGCATTAGAGGAGGCGGCATGGACTTTGGTCCACGATAGGGAGTTTTTCTTTTTTTCTTTTATTTTCTATTCGTTTATTTTATTTCTTGTCCTTTAAAATTTTTTTCTTTGTTTTTGTGTTATTTGTTTTTGGTTTATTATGTTATTTTTGTGTGGGGATGGCTTCCCGATATACTTTAATCGCTTTATATCTACGAGATTGCTTCCCATGTATGTGTTTGTTTTCGTGTTTCTTTCAGTATAACTCCCACATTGAGGATAATGTCATTTTAAGTGTAGGGAGGTATTTCTTGTTTTTCAAGTTTTTTTCTATTAGTCTCTTTTATTCTTTTTCTTTGTTTAAAGTTTTTTATGTTAGTCTCTTATTCTAAAAATTCCAAAAAAAATCCAAAAATTTAAAAATTCCAAAAAGGCCTTGTCGACCACCGTTTGCTGACGACGGAACACAACTTACTATTCATATGCTGAGGGAAAAAAAGTAGCAATACGCTTTTCCTTTGAGTATTACTTATACACGAGTACTTTCTTTTCTTTTACATTTAAAAATCCAAAAATATTTTATTTTCATCACTTTTGATAGAGTTTACAACTGAAAAATTCCTTTGATTTTTCGAAAAAGGCAAATTACTTAATTACTCTAAAAAAAACCATATTTACTAAGTTTCTTACTTGATCAATGGTTTTTATGCACTTGTGAATGTTGTTGAGTAATAGAAGCTTAGGAATCTTGAGTAAGTAGCATTTGATAATGACTTTTGAACTTTGCCTGAAATTTCATGATTTGTCTATCTTTAAAAGCAAAGAAGTCTAGTGTAGGATGGTCCTAGAGGTGATTCTTAGGCCTTCTTTGAACCGTTTATGTCTTTCTTATCATTTATCCTTTATGAAATCACTCCCTAGTTCCCTTTTTTGTGCCTTCATGCCAAGGGTTATAGTTCCTTCTTTTCTTTGTTCTTTTAACCTCACTATATAGAACCTCAATTCGTGGAGCTAATAGTTAGTATAGACTTTTGACCATTTTGAGTGAACCTCAATTCGTGAAATATTGGTTAGTACAAGGCTTTTGGTCATCTTGACTGAAAGAAACAAATAAGTGTGGGGGAAAAAGGGTTGAGGAAAGAAAGAAAGAAAAGCCCTATTAAATAAAAAGAAAAGGGTATTTTTGTGGAAAATTTCATGTATTCGGTGATTTTGGCTTGAAAAGAGAGAAAGGAAGAAAGAAAATTATTGATGCTTGAAAAGAAAAAATTGGAAAAAAGTGAAAAAGCTAGAAAAATGAAAAAATTGGCAGAAAAACAAAGAAAAAAGATGAGTTTGTATAGTAAAATCTTGAGAAAAATTCAAGCATCTATCTCTCTTACTTTGGTAATCATTGAAAAATCTTGAGAAAAATATGTTGTTAGATGGGGTTGCTATCAAAGAAGAATGAAGAAAGTTGTACAAAGATGAGTGAGAAAAGTAAAAATAGTGGTTGAAAAGTGTTCCTTTTATTTCATTATTCTATCTTTTCGGTTGCGTTAGCTCTATCTCATTTGCTTTTGTCTCCTTTTACCTTCTTTTGTAACCTACTTATGTCCCTAGCCTAACATTACAAGCCAAAAAGTCTTAACTTATCCGGGAACGACCTAAAATAGACTTTAATGTGGCTAAGTGATAGAAAAAGCATGAATTGTGTGCATTGTCTTTGAAACTATTTATTATTGCTAATCACTTAACATTCCTTTTTTTTTCTGTGAAAAATGGCATGAGCAAAATCACACACACACCCTTTTATCGGTAATGATTTTTAGTAACTTATGGCGGTCTTAGTGATTTTGTAGTTGTCTATTTTGGATTATTTTTGGAGTTGGAAGGTAAATTACTCTATTGAAGTGATTTTGTCTTTTATTATTTTTCTAAGTTTTATTTTTATTTTGATAAGTTTTAGTTTTTGATTTTGTTCTTGTTGAGTTTGTTTTGGTTATTTTGAGCTACTTATGCCTGTACTTGTCTTTAGGGTTTTCACTATTTATACTCAGGCTTCTGTCGTTTTCATGTTTTGTCTTTCTCTTATTAAAGTTTTTATCCTCCGTTTGTCCGTTTAGTTTGTGTTGCTTGAGGGCAAGCAACGGATAAGTGTTGGGGTATTTGATAAGTGCATAATTACCTATATTTTCTGTATGTTAATTTAATCGTTTTCGGTGTTTTTAATATGTAAAAGTATATATTTTAGCTAAATGCCTCTTATTCTTGTCTTAGGTACCCTTTGGGAGTAGAAACAATAAAAAGGAAACAAAACGGACGAAAACTGAGCGAAAACAACGAAAATGGAAGCCCTTGGTAAAAATGCATCACCTACCGCGCGAGGTAGGCTGACCTACCGCCGCTAGTAGGTGCCGAGGATGGCTGCTAGTGGCAAGATAGAGACCTACCATGGGCAGTTCAAGTCCGATTCAAACTCAATTTTCTTGTTTTCTTCTTCCATTTTGATTTGGTTTTCTTGTATTTTTCCCCTCTATATAAGGGGGTTTATTTGCAGCTACTGTAACAAGTTGTAGACATAATTAGGTTAGATTAGATTAGTTTAGATTAGGAGTAGATTAATTAGGTTAGATTAGTTAAACACTCTTTAAACTTCCATCTTTTATATTTTCTTTAGTTTATAGAATTTCAAAATTTCTGCAAGACTTAGTTTCTTAGATTCTAGAATTGAAGACTTTGATTCAAGATTTTGATCTTCGACTTGGTGACTCGAGAGATGATCTTAGAAGATGTTCAGTTTTATTAATATGAATCTTGAGTAGTTTTTGTTGTTTGGTTTGGGGTTGAACCCTAATTCTTGATTATGAAATTCTTTGTTTAATTTATTGGTTCGATGATTGTTTAATTTAAGTTGTTCTCCAATTGCATTTGTTTCTAATTTAATTGTCGCAAGATTATATTATTCCCAAGGTTGTTTGAAATTGAAAAAGAAAGAACAATTTAGGGCAACCAATTGGGGGTTAATTGGGGTAATTGACTAGATATACGATTTTGCATTTTAAGGCTTTTACTCACCTAAGCTTATTGCACTCATAATTTGTTAGGGAGAAAAGGGATTTTTCTCTAAGAGTTAGTGAGTAGGGTGGCTTTCGTCCTAGCGATAGGGATTGTAGGATTTTGAACGATATCCAACTTAATTAATTCAACATCGTTTTCATTAAAGTTTTTCCAATTGAATTAGTAACAAGGATTAGGGGGATTCCACCAACCTAAACTCTTGTCTTTAGAATTCTTTTAGAAATTGTTTTTCTTTGTTTCTTTTAATTAAGTTACTCGTTTTTATTTCTTTTTCAAAGACATCATATTTCTTTTCCGAATAGACATTAGAAACATGATTAGTACTTGAACCTTCATCTGTTCCCTGAGGGATTCGACACTCGGGTTGAAACTTATTTCTACTTTGTTAGGTCCGATTGTCTTACATTGTAGTAATTAGGATCACATCCCATTTTTATTGCTTTGATTTTCCACAACATCACCTACAGAGGAAAGGAGTACTTGATCATCGCGGTCGACTATTTCACTCGATGGATTAAAGCAAAGTCGTTAAGCTCCATTACTTCCAAGCAAGTCCAAGACTTCTTCTGCGATGACATCATTTGCAGGTATACCGAAGATCTTGATAACTGACGACGGGAAGCAGTTCGACGTAAGATCATTTAAGCAATTTTGTGACCAATTGGGGATAGAACAGAGATTTGCTTCTGTCGTGCACCTGCAAACAAACGGGTGTTGCCGAAGTTTTTAACAGAAAGATACTGCAAGGCCTAAAGAGATGATTAAGTGGTATGAAAACAAGTTATATTGAGGTGTTACCCAGTGTCCTTTGATCTTACAGGAAAACCCTAAGGAAGGCAACTGGATAATCACCATTTACTCTCTGCTTCGAACTTGAGGCCATCATCCTGGCAGAGATTTGTTCCCCAATGCACGTCACGATCATTTTGACCCCAAGAAAAATGACTTGCTACTACGAGAAAATCTGTTGGTCATTGAAGACTTGCACGGCAACGTTGCCCAAAAGGACGAGCACTTGCTAGATACTATAACTTGTGAGTACGTCCCTCAAGAATAAAAGCTGGAGATCTAGTTCTTTGCAAGAATGAAATTAGTAGGGAACAACCATCAAGGAAGTTAGATGCTTTTTGGGAAGGTCCTTACAAAGTTGTCAAGGCTTATAGAAATGGGGCATACGTCCTCCAAGATACGGAAGGAAGACAGTTTGGCAAAACTTGGACTGACGTACACCTCAAGAAACATTACCACTAAGACCATTAATAAAGGTTTTTTTTTTTTTGTCAATAAGTGCAAGCCTTCCAACAATAAGAGGAAAAGAAAAAACAGGTGAGCAAGAAGCCATTCCGAATAAATTCATTCATCCATTGAAAAGAAAAAGTGATGATTACATTGAAAAATAACGACATCGACATATAAAAAAAAAAAGCCCTACGAGCTAATAGATACACATTAACGGGGATTAGTACTACCCCCGTAACTCCATTCTATCAAGACCAGAAAACAACCACTCCCCTTTTTTCCTCAAATCCCATCTCCTTCATATGAAGACTCTTCAAGCTCCTTAATGTCCATTAGGAAAGTAGGCAATGATATAAAGCCATCAAATTGAGGGGTGGAATACACAATGCCAAAACCCCGATACTGTATACCAAATGGCAGTCAACCTCGTAAGGAAATGCTTGTGCCATATGGAAAAAGCCCCGAAACACACGCATATGAGCAAAGGGCATATAGAAGTGATACGTTACCACTGTCGGCTCACCCAAAGTGACATGAGGAATTAATTAAGAACTTGGGGGCATAAAATAGTTCCAGTAGGCCATCCATAGCACTAAGACAAATCCTCAAAACTTCGAGGAACTAACCAAAGTTTTGGCCCTCACGATAACACATCTGAAAGGCACGACCAAACTTAACTATTACTCTTCTAGGCTGACCGTTCATGGGAGACCTGACGATCGGGCAACGACCCAAACGACGACGCAAACTGATTGCCCGAGGTCCTAAAGCACCATAGGGAAATAGAGGAGAAGAAACTATATTTGCATGTAAGTTTTATAATGCAAATTTCAAGTTAAAAACCTTGCAGGAAAGAAGAACCCCTCGGGTATTTATAGCAAGAAGAATACTGGTGAAAACCTTTCGGATGCCCACTTATTAATGTTAACCTCATCATCATGCCTCGAAAAATCAAGTAGTTCATTAATAAGGCTCTGTTGCAAACAAAACGACGGTTGCTCAAATCATTAAGAGTGACTCGAAACGTCACTCACACTTAACTCTTCTAAGTGTTGCTTCGATCAATAGGAGTCAGCGCCATTACACGATAGTAAAAAACCAGTCACTTATAGTGACTATTGAGAACATGCAACAACGGGGTCGCCACCTATTAAGGCCAACTCAACACACCCGAAAAATAAAGAGACGACTCTCTCTCTTCTCAAGGGATAGCCCTGGTATGGGCATCCCAGAATATGGGACTGGTAGGTCTCCCCGGATAGCTTTATATGTGGTATCTCTCTTTGGCCACACAATGCACACGAAGATAATTCTTGAAAATAATCTCGTTATCATTCTGAAAATTGTTCCTCATTGGAAAAACAAACAAAACTATTCAAACGGACAATGTGAAGCGTCATCCGACAAAGGGTCGTCTAACAAAACTGCATCATCATCAGATGGATCTTCCAATATGATTGGCGTGATTGGCACTAATGGAGCAGTAGATGTAGAGGCACCAGGGATATTTGAGGGGCAAGCAACTCCCTCGCTAACAAAGAAATCTTCCAGCAAGAGAAAAATTTCTATCACGGTCCCAGAATGGACAAATAAAATTTTACCTTCGGGATCATCTGCCATATCTTGGTCACTCGACCACGGTGTCCATATGAGAGAGCAGGAGCCTGGATGACTTGAGCATTATTTGCATCTACCTGGTACCCAGGTACGGTCCTTTGAACATCTGCCACTAGATCTTGGATGACCTTCTGAACCGCCACTAGCATCCAGCGATAAAACAGGTCCCTTATATAAGTAGTTCGAATAAACCTCTCGCAAATATCCCTAACCACCTGAGGATTCAGTCAACTGTCCTTGCTGACTACAAGCCCGCAAACGCTCTGTATTGGCAAAATCGAGCAATGATTTTTGCAAATCCTTTTCTTTCTCCCTAACTGCTACCTCTAGAGATGGAACCTTGCCAGCAATGTCCGATAGCTCACGCTTCTTGGCATCCCGGTCAGATTTGGCCAACTGACACCGCTCGCCTAGAGCCACAAAATCAGACTTCAGTTCTTTCAGCTTGGCTTGAAGCTAGTAGACATGCTTCTGGCTTGTGTCCTGCTCCCACGTCATGGCATTCTTGATATTCATCACCTCCCCCTTGTGTAATTTCAGCTTATGGACTTCCTCCTCCAACCTCTTTATCTTCTCGTCGGCAGAGGATGAGGCACCCAACATCGTTGCTTGCGAGTAGAAAAGAAGCTCGGGGCCAAATATCATAGTCTGAAAAAAGGGACGCCGTTAGAAGGCCAATAAGAATATGTGGGCATCATTGTACCAAAATAAGAAGAAGCAAAAACAGCAACAATAACACAGTAACAAAACGACAAGGAGACAACAGCTATCTGCATCAATGCCACTGGCAAATATGTCCTAGGAACCGAAAATCTTATCCAGCGGTAACACCAGATGGTCGAGCATCTCTGAGCAGACATACGGATCCAGAGGACGATCATTCACGTTCATATTCTAAGCAGGGTGAAACAGAAGTTCTTCGATACCCGTATCCAGCTCAGGAACGGGATACTTATCGAAAAGGGGTCATGCACCTTCAGTACAGTACCATCCTTGAAAGGAAGTTTCACAGACTTACCTTTGTCGGTATGGCATATTGGAATAACTATCCTCAAACCCATGAGTATGACGCGTCGCCCAGGATGAGCCACCCCTTTGTATTGCCGATGGAGTCAGCTGTAGAAATTTGTGGAGTCGTAGAGACCTGTGAAGGATTGCACTCAAAATCAGGGATAGAATGCAACCCTTGGCCCTCCCGGATACACGACTTGCCATCCCCATCTTCAGCTTCTTCACCCGTCCACGAAATAGGATTATCCCCTAATAAATCATGAATATCATCAGATTTCAGACCCACCTGAACAAATTGCTCTCACAACCTTTTCACCGATTTACCTGGGTGAGCAAGACCGGAACTAAAAAAATAAAAGTATACAATAACGGACAGAAATATAATAGGAAAGGAAGCAATGATTTATTAGTGCACCAGGCCTAGCGATATCTGAGCATTTCCTCTTCAGAAGAGATGAAGAAACACCTGAATCCGGAACATTCAAACCCCTAGCGTCAGCACCAATAGCCGCTCTCGATCATGTCATTATAGATGGTCTTGGTGCACCTCCTATCCCAGACGCTAAGGTAGCAGCGACAAGGTAGAACATGTACTCCTTACCTGCAAAATGAGAAACCTCTGATAATAAAAGCCAAGAAAGAAAAGAAGGAAATTACAGAAGACAAATACCAAAAAGTTCTACCAATACTAACGTAGAATGGCTCTATCGAACTCCCTACCATAAAAATCACAGCTTTCCAGCAACAAACGATACCAACTTTTCCTAATCCAAAGCTGTACGGGTAACAGTCGATAACTTCCCCGTAATGCTGCAGTTCAGTATCCAGCTTCACGGGTGGACTAGGTAACCCCTAACGGGCAGTCCAAGATGGCTTCAAGACGGGATGTGGGTCTCGTATAAAGAAGAACATGTCCTTCCAGTTCTTTATTTTCGAAAGTTTCGAAAGTACTAAAGGTTTCTTCAGTGTATAGATATACCACCCACTCTTACCGTGACGGACCCTGTGATACCTCTGAAATAAATCACAACTGGTGGGGACCCCCGACACCTTGAAGATGATAATAAACCCCAGAAGGTGTCATGAAAATAATAAATACACTTGACCTAGAGGAATATTCCAAAACCTTAATACTTTGACGATCAACAGATATGGAGGAAACCACATCCCGGATTTTAAATGTTCCTCGTAGACAGAATAACACTCGGGAGGAGGAGAAGACGCCCTCGCGCCGAGGCCAGAGCGAATAAGGACATACTCATCAAGAATCGAGTATTTCTCATGAAAACTAGCTAAAACAATATTTGTAATGGTACTACTACAACTGGTGGCCTGACCTTCAAAGGTTTCGGAATCAAACTGTTTACCATATGTGGCCGCTATCATCTTGAGAGGGAAAATGGCCGCCAGAGACCCAAGGACCATCAAAAGGGGGAAAAATAACTTCAATGAGGTAAAGCCTACACCTCAAACCAAAAGAACAAGCAAAAACTTGAATATTACTTGAAGGAGTAGTAGGAACTTTTGTCCCTTCAGCGCAGCCGGAGTTTCGACTGTTAAAAGAAGCCATCTCTGCAATACGAGATAATCATTGGGAAACACGAAACAACAAAAGATACAACGGCAAAATTAAATGAAGAAGAGTCAACAACCCAAAAGCTAAGAAAGATAATATTACCTGCCGCCATAAATTTAAGAGGCATGAAAAAGGGAACGAGAAGACAGGGAGTGTCCCCAAGATGCTAAAGCGGTAATTCAAAAGCAAAAGACGTATAATGTCAGTCAGACACCTTTTCAAGGGAATGGCAGATGATGGGACAAAACCCCATATTAGCCCAATGTCACAACTAAGGCCCAAGGGTACAATGCTTAAGTCACCTTACCCAAAAATGCAGTTGGGCCTAAGGGAAACCACCAGACACGCCCAAGTAAGTAATGTGGCCCAAACAACTTGGACAAAGAGACCTAAGGCCAATCCAAAACCCCTGTAAAAAGGTTACCTCTCACTTCATTAATGCTTGATTAGAAAATCTCAGCTGCTATCGTCCTTACTCTCTCTCTTCTCTCCTCTGTTAACATCATACTGACTTAGGTATCGGAGTGCTCGTGGGGAACAAGTCCCCGCCGGTCTTTGACTGTTCTCTTTTTTTTGCAAGAGTAGTGGCATGCGTCAGTTGATATTTGGTTCCATCACTCCCTAACAAATTTTTGTCTTTTTTAATCCTCAACTAATTTAAGAGTAATTTTTTTGGATCTTTTGGTCGGATGTCGACAACTTTGACGATAGTCGACAATTCTATTCATATTATACGAAATAAGAAATGGTAAAAGTGAAATTTCACAACTCAAGTTTTTTTTAGAAAAGAACTCACGTGAGGGAGTGTTAAATATCTCCCCACCGTCAAATTTTTTTCTTTTTCTGCCATTTTCCTTCGATCAGAGAGCCCAAAATTAGAGCTTTTTTCAAACAACTCTTTCTTCACGCAAATTCGATCCATCCTTTCTTACTTCCAAAATGTTACTGTAATTAAGTCTCATAATGTGAGAATCAAGTGAAAGTCATTATTCTTCTTGTGTTCACCTCCATTACTATTGCAACTTTATGGATCGTCTCGATTCCAATTCCAAACAAATTTTTAATAGAAGATCTATTAAATAGTGATCAACAATTTCAATTTTCTCAACAAAATAAATTTTAAAAAGATAAAAAAAAATTACCTTTAAATTAGTAAAAACTAAAAATGACAAATATTTATTAAGAATTAAACCTGAACAAATGTAACAGACAAAAAATAACATTTACTCTTTACTTAAAAAAAGATATACATTTACTCTTTACTTAAAAAAAGATATACTTTATTTTATCGATTTAGCTGACTATCATCTCGTGTCAATTTGACTAGGTCCACGCAAATAAAAGTCAAATGCGAAGCAAATTGAAAATATCGTCAAGTCACTTTCGCTATATTTTACTATCTCGTCGTCTTCTCCAAGTTACAAACTTGATCAACTTCTATTCCAAGTTGAGAAATTTCAATTTATCACGGCACCATTACCAAGTCTCCAACACCATCAACCATCATATCATTAACCACTTGCCCATCTCTAATGGGTCCCATATCTGGCCACCCGCCTTTCTTTGCTTCACTGTAAAAACAATAACAAAAGCAGAAGACAAAGAAAGGAGGATATATGATATAACTAATCCATCCCCGACTATCCACTAAATTTACAGAATCATGCCATTCATTCATTCCACTATCAGATCACCTGGAAGGAAGCACATCTTTTTATAATTCAAGCCGAAAAATCAAATTATAAAATACAAAATAAGATTTTTAATTCAATCCTCGAAGTAATAATAATAGTATGCGAGAGAGAAATTTTTTTCATCACAATAGTTATATCTTAGAAAAATGAAAATTCATATCAAATTCTTCTCGCAACTCCCAAATCTCATCACCGAGAAGAGCATGAGCGACAACAACCGAAAGAGATCGGAGATTTGATCGAGCGAGCTGCGAAATTGATCTCCGTCTCGGTCCTGGTCTGATATGATTGGATGCGTAGCTTGTTGATACGTATTCAGGAAAGATTTTGCTTCTGTATGCTTTTTGTTTCCTTCAAACTTTGACAATTTTGGCAGCCTTCACCACCGGATTCTCTCGAGCAATCGCTTCTCGACCGGCGGTTTTGTAGTCGTAGCTGCAATCGTGACGGTCGGAGTAGCGATGCTCCCAGCAAAACAGCTCGCCGCATCGGCATCTGAATCCGGTCAGTCCAACCTTCCTCCGGCAACCAGAGCATCTGTTGACAACTCTCTTAGCCGTCGCCGGCTGCTGCTCTGACACGATCTCCTTTGCGCCTACCGACTCCTCTTTCTTCAGATCTCGACTCGTCTCCGCCCGATCCGACGTTCTCTCCGGCGAAGACCTGGAAGACGAGCCAGATCGTGGACACTTTTCTCCGAATTTAATATTTCCGGCAGCTGAGCTGACAGAAGAAGATGTAGCGGTGGTGGCGTTGAAGCACTTCTGGCACATGTTATTGGTGGCCGGATTTCCGGTGACGCCGCAGTTATTAACACAAAGTGTAATGGTTTCAGGTACGACTTTAAATTCAGTCTCTTCTTTCTCCGTTCTCTGAGCCATTCTGACAATAAATTACAATAAAAGAAAAATTTACAGAAAATTTCTCTGTATATTGGATATTCTATCTATGCGTGGAAATGAATAAAATACTTCTCTCTTCAGAGAAAGGCAGGGATTAAGATGAAAATTTCTATATTTGGAGAAGCTGAAGATGGTGGTGAATTTGCAGGGAGAGGATTTGGCTACGGGAAGGGAGGGGAGGGGAGGGGAGGGGAGGAGTTTTAAGGGGGAGAGGTCGGTAATGAGGATGGAATAATGGCCTCATAGAGACGCGTATGAGGCCATTTGAGGGACTGAGTGGACCGGCGTGCCCTTGAGACTTTTGAGGAATTACGGGATATTTAGTGGAGTGGTGGAGGAAGGAAAGAGGGGTCGATGGGGATGGGGACTACTTCTAGATTAGCTCTGACGTGTTTTTAACTTAATTGTTCCGTTTAAATCTTTTTTTAACGAGGTCATGACGTGTTAACCAAATTACCCTGCCTTATGCGTCCAACAAACCTGTGAATGTTGGCCAACCGCCCCCACAAAAAAAAAAAAAAAAAAAAAAGTCCGATATCAACATATTTATTGTACAATTTTAATAAATAAATATTTATGAAATTAATTATTATAAAAACATTACAAAATATTTTATGGGGCATTGTGAGTGAAAAAAATTACATAATTTATGGTTAAATCTATATCACTACCCCAAATCATAAAGGGTTTGACAATTGAATATTAAAACTCAACAACACCATGACAATTAAAGGTAAAAATGAAGCCTTTCTTTCTTTTTTTTTCTTTTTTAAAGTAGATAAAAATGATGTTTATGCATAGTTTTAACAATCACTATTACTTATCCCTTCAAAAAATATTCCCAACATTTAAAACTCAAATAATTCATTTGACTATTGTAATTCTAAATTGGTGGGTTTTAAAGATTAATTACCACATGTTATCACTAGGACAATGGAATGTTAATATACGATTTCAATAATCATTTTTTTACAAAATATATCCATCTTATGCCTATCATTAGTTTTCCTTTTCTATTTATTCTTTTCTCCTAGTTTTGTCGTGTTTTTCTCCTTCTTCCCTATACAGCTACAATCAACAATATTATGAGTGATATCACGCCAAATAGGAGCGTGCATTTGGTTCATTTTGAAGAAATTTTGACTTGACTGCCTAAAAAAAATTAATCAAAGCTATTCTTCAAATCTTATATTGTCCCCTATTATGAATTCTCAAAGAATATGGAAGCTACCTTAGGTTTTTTAGCTTATAATTACTTCACATTATTTTCATTTTATAGCCCACTTTTTATCCCAATGATGTTAAACTAGTGAACCTCATAAGAAGACTAGATTGTTAGATTTGGTCAAAGAGATGCCGGGCCAGGTAGGGCTTACTCGGCCCGCCTGTTGTGACTCAGGACCACTATAAAGCTTCCCATTCTCGTCTTTTCGTCTTTTCGGCTAAAACATGCACTGGGCAGCCTTTGTTTCTTCCTTTTCTTCTTCACCCGACTTTCTGTCT
Organism: Catharanthus roseus; assembly: GCA_028651295.1. NCBI lineage: Eukaryota > Viridiplantae > Streptophyta > Magnoliopsida > Gentianales > Apocynaceae > Catharanthus > Catharanthus roseus. The sequence continues at coordinate 31,685,112 of JAPQWS010000159.1, read as the reverse complement.
TTTCTACCTTCTCTGCCGCAATACATCGTGACTGTTGCTCTCCCTTTCTCTTTTTCGTTTCTGGTTTTCTGGGCCGCCGTCACCGTCGTTCGTGACCGGCACCTCATCATGGCTTTTTGAGTTCGTTGTTGCTTAGACTGGGGGAGAGAGAGAGAGAGAGAGAGAGAGAGGGCCGAAAGGTGACAGAGAGGAGGTGAGTTTTTTGTGATTTTCTTGAGGCCCCGGTTACTGAGGGGCCATTGTTGACCGTTGCTCGTCATTCTCGGCCACCGCCGCCTCGACACGGCTCACAGATGTTCGCTGCTGTTCGGCTCCATCGATGGTCTAGGTCGTCGTTGCATCCGCCGCCGGATCGGACTCCACGGCGGCTGTAGATCTTTCGATTTTTCGTGATTTCCTTTACTATTATACTAACAGTTTTTTACAGCTTTCGGTTTGCTGTTTTCGTTCGGCTTGGAATCGATGGTTAAGGAGGAAGAAGACTATTATTTTGTGTAATAGTTTAGGTTAATTATTTTTTGGTTTCCACAATGTTTTGATTATGTAGTAGTAATTAGAAAGTTGTAATAGTAATTAAATCCAGCAAGTGGTATCAGAGCCCGAAAACGACTACAACTTTTAGGTGCTCTCGTCGGCGCCGGCAACCAATCGAACCTCTTGGTATTCGAAATCAGCGGGAAGTGTTGAGTTCCGCAGATCTGGCCAGGGAAGTATAGCTTGACCTTTTGTTTTTCCTTTCCTATTTTCTGGTTATTGTTTTTTGTTCGGCTCTGTCTTTCTGTTTTGGCTTGCTGCGTTTGGGTTGAATCTGCTGCTGCTTCTGTGTTTCTATTTTTAAATCGCATTACGATTCAGACTGTTCAGTGTTTTTGTTTTTCAGATCTGTTGTTACTGTTCTTGTTTGCGCTATTTCTGCTATTTCTGTTTATCTAGATTTCAGTATTTCTGTTGCGAAACTGTTGGTATTCTGTTCTGTTTTTGTTTTAACAAAAATACAAAACCCAAGCCTGGCTTGAGTCCAAGATACTTCAAGTAGCTGTGTCTTGGTGGTTTTTCAAATTTTTTTGTTATTTACACAGTTTTTAACATTCCTTTTTATTGTTGTTTTTTCTGTTTTTGTTGTTTGGCTGTCGCTCAGTCCGTAATTGTCTATTTCTCTATCTCGATTAATTAATTGCTATTGCGCTATTCCTGTTTTGAGATTCATGCGTTTCACATTTTCTTTCTGCGCCGTTTTTCAATGCAAAAACTGGGTTATTTTATTGGTGTGACAAACTTTTTCAAATCTTTTATTTTTCAAGCCATCAAATTACTCTTATTTGCCATTAAAACATGCTATTCCAAAAATTGAAACCGGCAAGTTTGATGGCAAATCTGACATCGTAATGTGGCGGAGAAAAATAAAAGTAGTTTTGGTCCAAAATAAAATTGCACCGGCAAATTTGTAGCCCCAAAGAGTATCTGGAATCTTGGACGGGCGAAATTCTTGCTGAAAAACTTGGTGATGCACATAGTTGCCTTACCTTGCATTTAACCGACAATGTTTTACGAGAAATCGACGAAAAGGACAATGCTTTTGAAATTTGAACTAAACTTGAAAAATTGTATTTAGAAAAATCCTTGTCAAATAAAATTTATTTAAAAGAATAGCTTTTCGGTTTTAAAATGAGCGGGTCAAGAATGATTTCAGAAAACATGGATGACTTAAATAAAATCGTTTTGGAACTTCAAAACGTTGGAGAGAAAATCTCCGGTGAAAATATTGTCGTTATTTTATTAAATGCCTTGCCTGATTCTTACAACGATGTAAAATCTGTCGTTAAATATGGTAGAGATGGTTTATCCCTTTCTGATGTTAAAAACGCTTTGAAATCGAAAGATTTGGATTTAAGAAAAATAAATAAATTAAACGGAGAGAACCTTTATGTGCGAGGGAGAATTGACCGGAAGGAACCTCTTAGTCATAGGTCTAAAAGTAAAGGGATGTCCAAACCTCGAGACAAGATCAAAGTGAAATGTTTTTACTGTGGCAAAGAGGGTTATATGAAAATAAGTGTTTAAAAAGGATCAAAGATGAAAAACAACGTAAACATGGTAAACGGAGTTATAAAATTGACAAAACACACGATTTTGATTCAGATGTTAATTCTATGTATTCTAAGGTTTTGTATGTGTCCCCTTCCCCTTCTTGTTCTAAAGTTGTTGATTATTGGATTCTTGATTCTGGATGTACATTTCATATGACACCCAACAAACACTGAGTTTTAGATTTTAAACCCCTAGATCATAGAAAGATTTACATGGGAAACAATCAAGTCTGTGACATTAAGGGCATTGTGAATATTTTCATTAAAATGCATGATGGCGTGACTAGGAAACTCACTGAGGTGAGATATGTGCCCGACTTTCGTCAGAATCTAGTCTCCCTTGGTTATTTGGATTCACTTGGTCTTTCTTATAAATCTAAAAATGGTATTTTAAGAGTTTACAAAGGAAATCTAGTCATGCTTAAAGGTTTTAAAAAGGAGAGTTTATACATCCTTATTGGAAAAATAGTTTGCGAATCAACTGCACTAATTTCCATAACTGTCCCTGAAAAGACTATGTTGTGGCATTGTCGGATTGGCCACATTACTGAGAAGGGACTGTATTATTTACAAAAGAAAAATTATTTATGTGGTGACAAAATTAATTCTTTGAATTTTTGTGACAATTGTGTATTAGGAAAACAACACAAACTAAGTTTTTCAACCAGTATACACAAGTCTACCGATGTACTTGACTATGTACATTATGATTTGTGGGGACCTGAAAAGGTCCCAACCTATGGTGATAATGTTTATTTCTTATCTATTGTTGATTATTTTTCTAGGCATATATGGGTATTTCTTTTAAAAACAAAAGATCAAACCTTTGAAAAGTTTTGTGAATGGAAACGCCTTGCTGAAAATCAAACTAGAAATAAACTAAAAACAATTAGGACAGATAACGGTCTTAAGTTTTGTAACCGGAAGTTTGTTGATTTGTGTGCATCGCATGGCATCTTACATCATAGGACTATTAGACATAACCCCCAGCAGAATGGTGTAGCTGAGAGGATGAACCATACCATCATGGATAAGGTTAGATGTCTTATGGTATCGTTAGTTGTCCCAAAACCCTTTTGGAGAGAAGCTGTAAGTACGGATGTCTACCTCATTAATAAATCCCCTTCTACAGCCATAAACTTTAGGACCCCTATAGAGCTTTGGTGTGGTAAACTCCCAAACCTGTCCAGCCTTAGAGTTTTTGGGTGTGCTGCTTTTGCACATCAAAAGGAGGGTAAGTTAGACCCTAGGTCTAGAAAAGAAGTGTTCATAGGATACCCTAGCGGGGTAAAGGATTATATTGTGTGGCTAAAAGGTGAGCCGGGAGTGAGGATAGTTGTTAGTAGGGATATCATCTTCAACCAGCTAGATATGCTTTGTCATAAGGATAAGTCTATTTCCGATAGTCCATCTGGTGTCCCCATAATAGGTAGTATTCCTATGGAGGTGGAGGTCACCTTTGAACCCTCACAAGAGCACACACATGAACCTAAAACCAATGAAGAGTTAGATATACCGTCTAGTATACACGATCTGACTAGTGTACCCGAAACCAATGTTCCTAGGTTAGAAGGTTCTGATGATGAGGAGGATCACCCTGAGGCTCAAGCTCAAGCCCTTAGAGACTACCAGCTGTCTAGAGATAGGGTTAGAAGAGCACATTAGGAACCCACTAGATATGGTTAGTCTTATATAGTTTCATATGCATTTGCTGTTACATCTTATGTGGAAGAGAAAGAACCATTGTGTTTTTCTGATGTTTTGAAAAGTCCTAATCGCTCTTTATGGTTACGTGCTATGGATGAGGAGATGACCTCTTTAGATAAAAACAAAACCTGGATTCTTGTTCTAAAAAAATAAAAACTGATTGATTGCAAATGGATTTTTAAAATCAAAGAGCCTGAGTCAGCCAACGAACCTTCAAGGTTTAAGGCCAGGCTGTTTGCAAAAGGTTTTTCACAAGTTGGGGGAATTGATTTTAATGAAATATTTTCTCTCGTCATTAAATATAAAACGATTAGGATAATACTTGCTCTTGTTGCCTTTTATGATCTTAATCTCGAACAACTTGATGTGAAAACTGCGTTCTTGCATGGTGATCTCAAAGGGACCATCTATATGCGTCAAACACTAGGTTTTGAGGTTAAAGATAAATAATACATTGCATGTCTTCTGAAAAAATCCTTATACGGACTTAAAAAGTCGCCTAGACAATGGTATAAGAGGTTTGATTCTTTTATGTTGGAAGCTGGTTTCTTTAAAAATAATTATGATAGTTGTCTTTATTTCTGTGGAAATAATGTTGATAGTGCTATTTATCTGTTGCTTTATGTTGATGATATGTTGATTGCATGCAAACATGGAGCTGAGATTAATAGTTTGAAATCCTTGCTAAAGTCTGAGTTTGACATGAAGGATTTAGGGTCTGCATCTTGGATCCTTGGGATGAACATAACTAGAGATAGGACTGACCACTCCTTATTAATGTCTCAGAAACCCTTTCTCCAGAAAATTGTTTCTAAGTTTTCGATGCATTTGTGCAAGCTAGTGATTACTCCACTTGTGAGCCATTTCAAACTTTCTGAAAAATCTTGTCCCAAAACTGAAAGTGAGAAGAGAGACATGGCAAACATTCCCTATAGAATGGCCATAGGTTCAGTTATGTATTCCATGACATCCACCCAATCTAACATTGCTTTTTTCTAGAAGCCTTCTCAGCAGATTCATGTCTAACTCGGGGAGGGATTACTGGACAGCTCTGAAGTGGTTGTTACGTTACCTCAATGGGACTATGGATAGGGGCTTGCACTATCACAACTGGTCAGATGTTTTGGACTAATTGGTTATGTCGATTCTGACTTTGTAAGTGACAAAGATGGTAGAAAATCTACCTCATCTTATTTCTTTAGCCTACTGGATAATTGTGTTTCATGGAAGGCTCAGTTGCAGCCTGTAGTTGCTTTGTCAACTTCTGAGGCTAAATACATCGCGGCAATGGAGGCAATCAAGGAAGCTATTTGGCTTCAAGAGCTTTTAAATGAATTGCATGTTTTACATTCAAAAGCTGTTGAAAAACCTTGGGGGAGGGGGTGAATAAGGTTTTTGGCTAAATTTAAAAAATCTTTTTCGTGATTAGAAAGATAAACCTCCAATTTGTTTGTGAAAGAATTCTAAAACTCTTTTTGATAAGAATCTATACCAAACAAAATCTTATAGTTTTGGCAATCAAGTAATGAACATAGAATTAAACTTTAAAGAAATGCACAATAATTTATAGTGGTTCACTCTCTCAAAGAGCTACATCCACCACCTTGAGACTCAACCCAAGGATTTCACAAATCCACTATCTTCAAGGTTGGTTACACAACAACATAATGAGGATCACCCTTCAAGGGTTTTACACAAAAACCTCAAAGTTTACACAACACAACAATATAACAAATTTATCAAAGGATCACCCGGGTTTTCCACAAACCTTTGATCACAATAAAAGAATAAGAAGAGTAAGGAACAATGTTACCAAATGAGCTTGAGAAGAGGAAGATACAACTCAATAGAATACTTCTACAAGCTCCTCTTTACTTCTCATTTGATGGATGATCAACAATGAAGCTGCAAGAACATTTTTTTTCTATTTGTTTTTACGAGATGAAGATATATGAAAGAATGTACTTTTAAAGCTTTTTAAATGTTCTAAAATGATCTCAATAAATTTTCAATCAACTTCCATTATTTTTGCAGCTGATCAAAAATCAATATATATATATATGAAGGAGAGAGAAAGTTACCGTTTCACTGTGTAACGGTAATATTTTTCACAGTAAAAAGAAAAACTGGACGACCGATTTCTAAAAAAGGACGTCCGATTTCCTTATACAAGAAAATCGGATGAGCCTTTTTCTGAAATAGGACGACCGGTTTTTGAAACAGAAAGATTCGGATGCATTCTACAAAAATCGGATGATCCCTCTTAAAAATCGGACGAGCGATTTTTTTAAAGGTAGAAAAATCGAACGACCAATTTTAAAATAGGTCGTCCGATTTTGAAAATCAGAGGACTTGTTTTAAAAATTGGATGACCAGTTTGAAAATCGGATGACCCTTTCTGAAAATCGGATGACCAGTTTTTTTAGAAGGATTTAAAAGCCAGTTTTCCTTAAACAAAAAGAACTTTCCTTCACATTTCAAAACACTTCAAAACATGTATTCTTGATACACTTTTAGTGATAAGAAAACTTTCGAAGGCATCAAAAACTCTGTCAAGAATACTTGGATTTTTCAAGAATAGTTTATAAAAAGAAATTCATCCAAGGAGCTTCACACTTGATCAACAAACAAAGATGAGAGTTAGGGAGTTTTACAAAATACCTTACCATATTCCTAGCTAAGACATAAGTCTTCAAGGTCTTCAATGCCTTGACCTTGGAGTGGCTTGATTTCTCCTTCTTCATTATGCTTTAATTGCCAAGATCTTTTACTTCTTATGTAGTGTAGCCTTGAGACTCCAAAAAGGCTTCTTTTGTTCTATAGAGACTAAGCTATACTCATCACACAAACATATGTTAATCATAATAAAAAACATATACAATAATGCCCTTAGGGCTAATAATCTCCCCCTTTTTGATTATGACAAATACATATGCAAGAAGAACAAAAGAGCAAGTATGATCAGTATGGTAATGCTTCAAAGAGATCATCAATAGGAACAAAGCATACCAAACACCATAAGAGAGAGATAACTCCGCCTATGAATTTGGAAACATGCCAAGGGTTTGAAAGATAATATAGCACAAAATAAGCTCACCTTAAAAGCATGCTTCACACCAAGAATGACATCAAACAATCATCAAACTAAGCAGATTACCCATAAGATATGTAGCTAACCAAAAGAAAGCATGAAACTTAAAAGCAACATGATAAGAATCTAGCAACTATTTCTCCCCCTTAGTTCATGAACATATTTCTCCCCCTTTTGTCGTAAATCAAAAAGATACTTGGGAATGTTTTTAAAGGATCATAGAAAAGAAAGCTACAATTGGACTTTCAACATTAAGGTAACATCATGAAGTCTATAAAAAAACATGGCATCAAGATAGCATAATACCAATTACAAAACCGCTTAATTTCTCATACCAAACTCTTAGAGCTTGTTTTAAACCATAAAGTGCATTTGAAACTTTATAAACATAATTTGGAAATTTTTCATGCACAAAACCGGGAGGTTGTTCAACATAAACTTCTTCCTCAATATCACCATTTAGAAAAGCACTCTTAACATCCATTTGAAAAAGTTTGAATCCTTTTAAAACAATAAAAGCTAAAAGCATCCTAATGGATTCAAGTCTAGCAACCGTAGCAAAAGTTTCATAAAAAATCTATGCCCTCTTCTTGATTGAATCCTTGGGCAACAAGTCTAGCTTTGTTTCTAATCACTTCTCCGGAATCATTTATTTTATTTCGAAAAATCCATTTTATGCCAATGGTGGGGTGATCACGTGGTCTAGGGACAAAAGTTCAAACTTTGTTTCTTTTAAATTTATTTATGCTCAAAGAAACATACATGTATTTCATATCGCTGAATATACGGCTTAGCAGACTTTGCTCGCGGTTTGTAGGAAAATACATGTATATCCATGCCTAATAAACACATATAGAACATATGCATTATTTTAAAGTATAAATAAAACCTAATAGATCCATAAAAATAGAACCAAAGAAATATTGAGTATTTATAGTAAATTTAAACATAATTAAACATAATCAAAGTAAATAAACAAATGAAGACAGTAAATAATAGTTCAAGTAGTGACCAACACCTAGCCAATTCTTTCACATCCACACACGAGACCTGGCCTAGATTTTGATACAAGTACGCAAGCGTCACAATACCCCATACAAACCCCCCATTGCCTCGAACATTCTTCACGAGTGGCCACAACTTGGAGTGGACGATGTTCGCACTTTTGTCAGTGAAGAGAGAACTCCTGAGTAAGAATAAAGTATATAACATGCAGCTCTTAACTCAGAAAAAAGTCCACTATTGGGGTCCTTTACAATGTATGCCAACTCCTGAGCATTTATACCACCTCCTGAGTAGTTGAAACACAAATTGCTCTGAACAATCCCGACAAGTTGGTCTCGAGAATACTGAACGTCCACAAATTACCATAAGCAGGTTGCCCAGTATCAACTCAACATCATGAAGAGTAATCATCATTTCCCCCAAGGCATGTGGAAGGTGTTGGTGTCTGGCTGCCACCTCTCAACAAAAGCAAATAATACTGTTGAATTTGGGTGCTGGAACATGCAAGACCTCAAATGGACGAGTCCTGTCCCCTCTGCCAACTCTATCACATCTTGTAAACTAGGAGTCCAGCCTGTTAGTGAGATAAACCGCGATCACGACTTCAATATACTTCGCTCTTGCATATTAAAAAAATAATTTAGTATAAATATCAAGGTGAAGATGAGGGAACACTGTAATCAGTGGCTGTATAATCAGACGTACTAAAAGATGAGTCGACCGAGACTCCTGACACAAGCTGCTCGAAAAAAGAAGCATCTAACTGCACCATTGGACCACTAACCTCATTTAATAGTGCCTAATGTTTAGTTTTATACAATACATGATCCTGTCTGGACATATGGGAGGTTCAGAAGAACCAGGTGCAAATGAGTCATAGAATGTAGGTGGTGGCTGAGAAGATCCATATATGTCATAGGGTATTGGTGTGTATGGAGGGTGTGATGGGAGAGGAAGATGAGTCCTACTCGGTATATGAGGTGGTTAGGTAGAAGACCCCGGTACACCAGGGTCATAATATATCCCAGGTTCAGGTGGGGCAAGAGTACACGGGATGTCAGATGTACTGTGACGACTCCTAACACCATGGGATGTAGCAGTGACAGTACGCCCGTGAACTCGACCGATCCTGTCTGTCACAGGACCTAGATCATCATCTACCCTACGTGCTCCAGGCCTAACCATCTAAACAAATTTTCAATCAGAATCATAAATAATTAATATGTATTTGCCTAATTCATGTTTTATATTCTTTAAATCTTTTTACACGGTACTTGTAACAATTTGTCTTTATTGTATTATATAACTTCGTTCTTTATAATTTTATTATTTAAATTATATTTTTTAATTACGTAATTTATATTTTTTATTCTTTATTTTTAAATAATTGTATTATTTCTTTTGTATTATTATATTATATTATTATTTTTCTTAATAAGTTTATTATTTCATCTATATTACATTATTATTTATTATTATTAATAAGGGATAAACCACTCTGTATATATTTTTATTTTGAATCAATATTAATTTCTTTCTTTATAATTTTTATTATTTGAATTATATTTTTAAATTACGTAATTTATATTATTTTATTATTTATTTTTTAAATAATTACATTATTTCTTTCGTATTATTATATTATTTTATTATTTTTTAATAAGTTTATTATTTCATTTATATTACTTTATTATTTATTATTATTAATAAGGGATAAATCACTCTGTATATTTTTATATTTTGAATCAATGTTTACTTCTCAAATTGCTCTATATTTTATTATTTATTTTTAGATAAGTTTATTATTTCATTTATATTATTTTATTTCTTTTCATTATTAATAATGGAAATAATAGTTATTACGTCAATAGTGTAATTATATATTATTCAAATTACTCTTTTAAAGGGGTTGGATCATATTCTTTAAATTATTATCATTATTCTTTATGTATTATTAATTATTATTAATTCAAATAATTGTTTTAAATTATTATTATTTATAATATTATTTAAATATCAATATTTAAATTATTCTTTGGTTAAAGTCATTTATTAATCTTTTAAAGTTAAGTCTTCATAATTTTTTATTTACTACATAATGCGTAAATTAACCAAAAAATAATAATCTACCATCACCATTTCTTTTCTAAACCATGAACTTAATAAATAAATTTAAACAACCTAAATATATAAATTGATTCAAAATAACACGAATAATTGTAACACTTATACTAACAAACTAACTAATGAACATTTAAAGTCAAATTATTTACGTAAACATAATTCATAATCATATTAAATAAATAATTATAAAATAAACCTTTTAAACAACTAATTACATGTATTCTAAATAAACAAAATTAAATAACATGTCAAACAAACATGAAATTAAACATTTGTAAACACTAAATTAAATAACATAATACAAACAAATAAATATAATCATAAGGTTAAACATTTATAAACACAAAACTAATTAACATAAACAAATATTCAAAAAAGAAGGTTCTAATAATTTTGCCTAGGCTGGCGAAAGACAGGCCGAAATTCGCTCAGTGTGGTGAAAATGTCAAAAAAATTCGCTGGACCAAGCGGTCAACTAAAGCAATTTTCGTTGGACTAGGCGGTCAGCACTAGATAAATTTGCCTGACCGAGCAAAACGCATCAGAAACTTTTGCCGATCCGGGCGAAATTGAACTGAAACCGGTCGAAATTAAACAAAAAAAGAGGCAAAAATTTTTTTTTTCAATCTGATGCATATTTTTAAATTTTAAACCGAGAACATTGTAAATAAATGACTATAGATCGAAGTATTTTTTTAATTTTCAACGGTCGGCTCTTCCTAAATCTGAGATTAAAATTTAAACTTTTAGAGAGAATGGAGAGAATTTGTTGGTAGAGAGAAAGTTGATAGTGAGAAATGAATTTTTTTAAATTTTTTAGTGTTATTCTTATAAATTCCCGAATTATATTTATTATCCCTTGCTTTTTTTGTGTGGTTGTATTGACAAAGGTGAGACTTATGATTTTTCAAGGTAAAATTGACTTTGCAATAGTATTGTGGTTACTTTTATTTGTTACCATTAGTGTGGGAGAAGTGTTGTGTTAGATTATTAAATATTTTTCTACTCTGGAAAAATAATATTGTTACGAAGAGTTGAGAAGAGTTGAGAAGAGTTGAGAATATATTTAACGGGAATAAAGCACATTAACTAAGAAATGATAAGTTAATTTGGCATAGGGAGCTTTCTCATGTCAGCTTGCACGAGTATTGACAGTAAGGATGCTCTCAAAGATGGAGTTCTCCCTTTCGATTCTCTTCTGTTCCATTACAATTTACAATCCACTTCCTCCTCCTCTTTCCCACCACAAACCACCTTTTTGTGCCATCTGTATTTCCTTCCACTATAATCAAGACCAAACCCCACACCCTTTTTGGTACTCTGTTTTCTCCATGAGCCAGCCAAATACAATTCCAACATTCCAAGTATGCAACACCCCTGCCACCTCAATAAGATCATCAACAGATTGAAGAACCCTCAATACCCTTCTATATCTCCTACAAAGATAAGCTTACACAGGCCCATAATTTGTGCTCCTCTGACTTCCAAAACAAATTCATTGCACTATATTTGGACGAGGATTCAGATGGCGAAGAGCACAAATTAAGACAAAATTCCAACAGTTAAACTTACTAAAGAGGATAAGCTTCGCATTCGCACACCATGGATTCACTCCCTGATTATTAAGCCACATGGTAAGCTGCTTGGATTTCGCATACTAGATTACAAAACTAGACAACTGTGGCAGCCTGTTGGTGAATTTTGTCTTGTTGATTTGGCACAAAGCTATTTCATTGCAAAATTTGACTTTTGAGGAAGACTTCATACGAGTCATCATTGAGGGCCCTTGGTTCATTCAAGGCCAATACGTTACACTTTGCCTATGGCAACCAGAATTTGACCCCAATTCTGATATCCCAAACACGATAGCATATGGGCATGCCTTTCGGTGCATTACTATGATGTAGACATTCTAAAAAGAGTGGGCACAAAACATGGTAAGCTTTTAAAAATTGATACAAGAACAGCAAACACAGAGAGGGGTTGTTTTGCTCGCCTCTCTATCCAAATTGATCTTTCCAAACCACTTGTGCCCTTTGTGAGGATTGGTAACAAAACACATTTAGTGCATCCAGTATGAGGGGATAGATATTTGCTTTGCTTGTGGATTTGCTGGCCATCATGAAAATGCTGGTACAAAGCATCTGTCAAATGAAACAAGGGAAAAGGAAAAGGGAGAGGAGATTACTGATCGCACCGGTAACCCTCTCCTGCCACCGATTCTACACCACGGTAATGCCCTCACCAGCGCCGAAACTAGATATGCCACCATCGTCACTTGCAGTGGCGTAACCAAGACCGAAAAGCTGGGGGTTGAACAACATTAAAAATTTTGCTAGAATTTCGTCTATAAAATAGATGCATTCCAAGTACAAAAACATTCAAATATGTCCAAATTTACAAATAAAATAGCAAAAAAGTAGGTAATCGCCATTACCAATGAAGAGTGATCACCCATCACTCATGAGACAAGTATCACATATTAATGTGAATAAAATAGCAAAAGAATAGGTAATCGCCTATTACCAATGAGGAGTGATCACCCATCACTCACGAAAAATGACTACCCATCACTCACGAGATAAATGCCTCTATCAAATCTAAAGATATTAATACAAAAATTGTTGAGAATCTTGAGATAACCGATCGAGCACGATCAAAAGACGACCTCCATTATGAGCTGCAGTTAATTTAGAACGATTAGAAGATTAATATAAAAACAAATAACACTCATACAAATACTTTTACAATAAAAAAGAAATCACTATTGAAAAATGATCTACAATAGAGTTTTACATATGAAGGGAATGATTAACATGACAATTTTATTCCCACGAGGCTTTTTTCCCACGATCTTCATTATTAACATTTTCTTTATTAGATGATGTTTCTTCAACCTGATTAGAACCCTTCTTCCACTTTTCAAGATATTTTTTCATAGTAAAAATCCTATATAATAATCAAATATTTTAAATTAAATTCAATACCTTTCACTTATGACATAATAATTAATTAGAACATAAATTACATAATAATCATATTTTTAAAAAAACCCTTGAAATTTTTTGACTAACAAAATCAAAATTTTATTAGTAAAAAAATTTTATAAAATAATCTTTAACATAAAAAATATTTCTACATAGATTAATCTTTAAAATCTAATTAAAAAACTTACTTTTTTCTTCAAGAAGAATAGCAGGAAGGAGCAGCCGAGTAGTGTTGCGTCGCCTTTCTGTTTGTCACCGTTGTCGACGTGTGCCGCTGGCCGCTACCCGCCGCCAAGAGGAGGGCTGAGACAGTCAAGAGGGAGGAAGACAGAGAGTCGAAAGAGAGAGAGAGGCAAAGAGCATGTGTTTTTTTCATTCCTTTCTTCTATTTTTGTTCTGCGAGACTATGCTGCGTTTCTAGTTTTTTTCCTTTTTGAAAGTAAGCAGCCTAAATTTTGGGGCTATATTGAAAAAAAATTTCTAGGGGGGCTTGAATGTAAAATATCCATAATTTCTAAAGTTTTCCAAAATTCTCGAGAGGGTTCGAGCCCTCCCAAGCCCAAGCCTGGTGCGGCCACTGGTCGCTTGGACCATGGAACGCATTGTAGCTACGAAACTTTGGTTGCTACCGACCAGCTCAATAGACCAACCGATCAATTCAACAACAGGTGTCATCCTTGGAGCCAAGTATTATCCTGCAAGTACGACATACATGGACTTAGACCCCTAGCTGGCCAAGAAAAGCCAACTTGCACTAAAAAAAGTCTAGAGAGCAAACAATATAAAACAACAAACTATTGTAACATAAAAGGATAAAACTAGCATTTATGACTGGACTTGGGGAACTGTTCCAATGCAATCTCAGGACGGGTCGTAGTGTAACTGGTGAAAACACTCTATTTTATTAAAGGTCACGAATTGGGAAAATATTAAAATTCAATCCACGCGACTGTACCTTACGCGTCTTTCCCACAATATTCACGTTTCCCTCTGAAAACCATTTACCTTCTAAAAATTAATCCTATTTTCGATTTTTTGAGATTTTTAGGCAATTCCAAAGTTCCCACAACGTCTATCTTCTTTTATTCTACGATTTCTTTGATTGTTGCTTTAATATCTTTGTTGTTTTCTTTAATTTTCCAACCAGAAACATGAAAAAAATGAGTTCTGCAAGCTACAATCCTTCAAGGAGTTCATCAGACAATTCTTCAAACACTAACAGGTATTAATACTTCAAAAACAACATGAAATTGTAGTTCTCAATAAAAAATAAAAAATAAAAGTTCAACGAAGTAGATTCCATGTTATATGTAGAACTAAAAAAATTCGTATATGTATCTTTTTTTTTTTTTACGCTTTATATTTGTGTTTGGTGTTGCAAACTATATATTAGGTGTGTTATACTATCTTTTATGTGTTTTAAATATATGAAATTATGAAAATTGCTTGAATTATGAAATATTAGATTTTAAAACTGACAAATGCCTACTTTTTACATTGAGAATGACGATGTTCAAATCTAGGAATGCCTAGTTTTAGAACGAGAAATGTCTAGTTTTAGAATTAGAAATGCCTAGTTTTTAAATTAGTAATGCTTAGTTTTAAAATTATGAATTCCTAGTTCTATAATTAGGTATTTTGAGTTTTAAATCTTTGGAAGGCCAAAGTTTAAAAATTGAGAATGCCTAGTTTTAAAGTTAAGAATGCCAAATTTTAAAACTGAGAATGTCTAATTTTTAAGACTAGAAATGCCAAAGTTTGAAAACTTTAGAGTGCCAAAGTTTTAGAACTAGGAATACCTAGTTTATTAAGCTAGGAATGTCAGGTTTAAAACTGAGAATGCCTAATTCTAAAACTAGACATTTCCAGTTTTAAAATATTGGAGTGCCAAAGTTTAAAAATTGGGAATGACATTTCCAGTTTAAAAATTGGGAATGCCTAGTTTTAAAACAAGAATGCCAAATTTTAAAACTGAGAATTTCTAATTTTCAAGACGAAGAATGCAAAAGTTTGAAAACTTGGAATGCCTAGTTTTAAAGCTAAGAATGCCAAGTTTTAGAACAAGAAAATGCCTAGTTTTGAAGTTAGGAATGTCTAGTTTTAGAACTAGGAATGCAAAGTTTTTAAATTAGGAATGCCTAGTTTTAAAACTTTGAAATGACAAAGTTTGAAAACTAGAAATGTCTAGTTTTAAAGCTAAGAATAAAGTTTTAGAACTAGGAATTCCTAATTTTTAAGTTAGGAATGCCTAGTTTTTAAGTTAGAAATGACTAGTTTTAAAACTCAGAATGCCTAGTTCTAAAACTAGGTATTTCTAGTTTTAAAACTTTGGAATGCCTAATTTTAGAATTAGGAATGCCTAGTTTTAATATTGAAAATGCCTGCTTCTAAAACTAGGAATTTCTAGTTTCAAAACTTTGGGAATGCCTAATTTTAGAGTTAGGAATGCTAATTTTTAAGTTAGGAATGCCTAGTTTTAAAACTTTGGAATGCCAAAGTTTGAAAACTGGGAATGCGTAGTTTTAAAGTTAAGATGCTAAGTTTTAGAATTATGACTGCCTAGTTTTTAAGCTAAGAATGCTTAGTTCTAAAACTAGACATTTCTAGTATTAAAACTTTGGAATGCCAAAGTTTTAAAATTGGGAATGCTTAGTTTTAAAGCTAGAATGCCAAGTTTTAGAACTAGGAATGCCTTATTTTTTAAGCTAGGAATGCCTAGTTTTAAAACTCAGAATGCTTAGTTCTTAAACTAGGCATTTCTAGTTTTAAAACTTTGGAATGCAAAGTATGAAAACTAGGAATGCCTAATTTTGAAGCTAGGAGTGCCTAGTTTTATAATTTCAACTGTGTAGTTCTAAAACTAGGCATTTCTAGTTTTAAAACTTTGAAGTACCAAAGTTTAAAAACTGGGAATGCCTAGTTTTAAAGCTATGAATGCCAAGTTTTAAAACTGAGATTGTCTATGTTTAACACCATGAATACCTAACAGTGACTAAAGGGACAAAACAAGAACCAAACATGAAGATTATGTCCCGGCTGATGAAGATACGTTGACCACTACACTTGCAAGATAAAGTATACGAACAAACACAATACACTTGAATTTTTCCTTTATAATTTACATGCTACTCACTTTCTATTCCGTTTGTTTATTTATGTGAACCTTATATAATTCAAGATAAACCCCAAAACTATGCGATCATAGAGAACCGAACCAGCCGGCATCATATGTAAGCTTAAAATACCAAGGCAAAGAAAAGAAACAAATATGGTATTTTTTAAACGCCCAAGACAAACACTAAAAAAGCAAGGCAGTAAGGGTGCGAAACAGTACTCGTCACTGAATACAAACATGACAAAGGCAGGGATCACTGCTGTTGTTCAAAATTTGACAAAGATGCAAAAAAACACAGTGAGAGATATAGGTTTCGGATCCTTACGTTCTGTACCTTTGACAAGGCTGCCTAAGAAACTTGCAATGTATCTTGTACAACGATTTAATGTCTAAGAGATGAGTATGAAGCTTGAAAATTCCACAATCAATATTGATGAAGCTGATGTAAATTCGGTATTAGGTGTACCACATGGATCAATCGAGGTTGGGGAGTCCTAGAAACAAACCAATGAAATAGAAGAGCAGGCCTTCATAAAGGAGATGAAGGAGAAATATACCAAGTTCCCACCTTTGGTATCGGCTGTTCAAAAGAAACTAATTGACAACAAAGATGATGGGACTACTTCAAGAAGGAGTTTGTCCTCTTCTGCATAACAAGTTTAATACACAAACTTCATTGGAGACCTTGGGCACTAACCTCCTACGAACAGCAGCAAGTAGCAATGACATTTGCAACTACAATTGGTGCAAGTACATGCTTGCAATATTAATAGAAAAATGCGAAACATTCCATAGAAACCCTTCAACCAAAAGCTACTTTACTGACCTATCACATTCCCAGTGGTAAGCTTTTATTCTAATATTTTTTTATTGATGATTTAATAAAACCATTATTGTTGACTTAATTTAAACTTGCATTATGCAGCCCTTCTATCTTGATAAGTGAAGTACAAACTTGAGGAGAAACGAGCGATCTAAGTGATAAGTTGCTGGGATGACGATTCTATATAGAAGAGGGAAAAGAAAGAGATAGCAATATGAGGTTTTGGGCTGGGAAGGGTGCTTGAACGCCTAAAGAATAAGAAAGTTCAACAAACCCCCTTCCTTAGTCTATCACCACGACCACCACCCACCATTCATAGCAACAAACCAAAGATATAACACACAAAATGCTTTTTTTTCTTTATTGTTGTAAAAGAAAACTATGCACATCTAGTTTTAAAAACTAGGCATTGTTAGGATTAAAAGTAGGCACTCTTATTGTTAAAATTAGACATTTCTATTAATAAAAATTGGCATTGTTGTTTTTAAACTAGGAACATCCAATTATAAAAGAACACATTATTAGTGTTAAAAGTAGGTACTGTTAGTTTTAAAACCAGGCACTTCTAGTTGTACAACTTGGCATTGTTACTATTAAAACGAGGCACTTCTATTCATAAAACTTGGCACTGTTAGTTTTAAAAGTAGGCACTTCTATTTAAAAACTAGGCATTTCTAATTATAAAAGTTGGCATTCTTATTGTTAAAACTAGGCACTTCCAATTATAAAAGAATGCATTATAAGTATTAAAGCAGGCACTGTTAGTTTTAAAAGTAACCACTTCTATTTACAAAACTAGATACTTCTAGCTATACAAACTTTGCATTGTTAATGTTAAAAGTAGGCACTTCTATTTACAAAACTAAGCACTTCTAGTTATAAAAGTTGACATTCTTATTGTTAAAACTAGGCACTTCTAATTATAAAAAGTGGGGATTGTTAATGTTAAAAAGTATGCACTCCTCTTACTTACAATAAGTCTTTGTATGTTACATATAAGTGGCACTAAGAGTTACATGTATTTTTTTAATAAATGTCATTTTCTCGTTTTCTTTGAAGGCTCAAAATTCTTAAATGCATACAAAGAATTTAAAAAGAACATGCTAAGGGCAAAGAACTTAAGAAAAAAAATAGTGCCTAGCTTTGATCTCGGGTTGGCAATGATACGCAGGCATAATGGGCCCTACTCCTACCCAACAACAACAAAAAGACACGTTGTACGATGACTTGAAGACAAAGGACATTGTTGAAGTAGCAATGAATATTATAAATATTTGAGCGCAGCCTTGAAAAAGGAGAAAATGGAAAAACAAAAGTAACAAGAAGAACAACAACAACAACAACAACAATAACAAGAACAGCAAGAAACAAATGAGTGATGCACATGATAATGTTCAGCAAGAAGAGGGGCATGATGATGTTGACAGGATTGTATAAGAAACACTTTTAAATAAAATACATGTTTAATTCACCTATAATTGACACTTCTCCCTCCCTCCCCCGTCCTCTCCCCCCTATAGTGCCAATATAGAGACTGATGGGAAATTTGATGAGGAAACAACAGCTAAGCCAAGTCCACTACACAGGATTAAGAAAGTCCTCAATAATTTGAAGTCGCCTTTTTGGACAGAGCAGCATAAATATGAATTTAACCTATCCCTAAAAGAGATGCTCCTAACTAACTTTGCATGTCTTGATGGTGCAAAAACATAACATTTTAAGCAGGTGTATATTTTCTTGTATATTTCATGTTATATCATATAATATGCTTTCATTGCAAGTCATAAAACAAGGTATTCCGAGTTTCTATGCGACTCCAAGTTTTGAATCTAGGAACTTCAACATGCCTAATTTATAAGTTAGGAATGCCTAGTTTTGGAACTAGAAATGTTTAGTTTTAAAACTAGGAATGCTTAGTTTTTAAGCTATGAATGCCTAGTTTTAAAAACTGAAACTAGGCGTTCTTAGTTCTAAAACTTAGGAATGCCAATGTTTAAAAACTGAGATGCCTAGTTTTAAAGCTAGGAATGCCTAGTTTTAAATCTTAGAAACTAGGCATTTCTAGTTTTGAAACTTTCAAATGCCAAAGTTTGAAAACTATAAATGCTGAACGCCCCTCCTTCCCCTTGCTTTGGAATAGAATTCTCTATGGTGAGGGTATCATGTAATAGAAAGGAAAAGCTAAGCTCTTTGTGATTACGCTAAGTAGACGTCCAAAGAGAGCACAACCAAAGCTGGGCTTTTTATTAAAAAAGGTGATTAGCGGCGACTACTCTAATCGGGAGGCTCGGTCTCTTCATGCTAGGTGGGGTCCACCTTTCTTGCTCCCATCTTGAGAAGAGATCGTAATTCCGATTTACTCTTATCGAAAGGTTGAACTGCTTAGCACTTCCCCTGTCACTAGCCTAAGCCTATAAAAAAGTACGCCTTGCCAGTACCCATTGAAAGTTCAGAAGTTCAGCTCTTTGTCAATACGAACCTACCCTGGCTTGCTTGCCTTCCACTAACAACACGACTATTAGTATTCAGCTTCAACTAGAAAGTATTCTGATTCCGCTTCCACTGGGATCCGTTTTAGATTCAATCAACGCAGGGAGTCGATTAGACATAAAATGTGGTATAGATATCGAATCGATATTAGCTTTTATTAGAATTATATAAGAGAGAGAAGTAGGCTTAGTCAAAAGTGTAAAGCCAAACTTAGTTTTTAACCTAGGAATGCCTAATTTTATAACTAAGAATGCCTAATTCTAAAACCAGGCATTTCTAGTTTTAAAACTTTGGAATGCCAAAGTTTAAGAATTAGGAATGCCTAGTTTTTAAAAACTAGGCACTCCTAGTCATAAAATTAGGGATTCTTAGTTTTAAAATTAGGCACTTTTAGTTATGAAACTAAGCACTCCTAGTTTTGAAACCAGACACTGCTAGTTATACAACTCGACACTCCTAATTGTAAAATTAGGCATCATCAATTTATTTTATTTGATTATTAGACTTTATATATCTTTTAATCTATTTATTTATATTTAGTTTTGTTATCCCTAAGGGTAATATTCCATATGATTTTCATTATGATTAATATATGTTTGTGTGAGATTATTAAGCTTAGTTTTTATATAACAAAAGAAGCATCTTTGGAGTCTCAAGGCTACACTACATAGAAGCAAAAGATCTTGGTGATTAAGACATAATGAAGAAGAAAAGATCAAGCCATTGAAGGCCTTGAAGACAAAGTTTAGCTAGGGATGTGTTAAGGTATTTTGTAAAACTCCCTAACTTTTATCTTTGATTTTTTTATCAAGTGTGGAAGCTCTTTGGAAGAAATAATTTTTACAAACTACATTTGAAAAACTAAGTATTCTTGATAGCATTTTTTTATGTTTTTGAATGTTAACTTATTTTAAAGAGTATGAAGAATACATGTATTTGAAATGTGAAGGAAAGTTCTTTTTGTTTAAGGAAAATGGGTCATCAAATCTTTCTCAAAAAAGGGTCATCCGATTTTAAAATCGGTCATCCCATGTTTCCAAAGGAAAGGAAAAATCGGTCGTCCGATTTTCAAGCTATAGAAAAATCGGTCGTCTGATTTTAAAAAGGGTCATCCAATTTTTCTTGTAAAAAAAAATCGGTCTTCCTATTTTAAAAAAGGCTCATCCAATGTTCTTTTTACAAGGAAATCGGACGTTCGTTTTTAGAAACCGGTCATCCAGTTTCTCAATTTACTGTTAAGAATTTAACCGTTACAGACAGTAACGGTTGGTTTTTTCCTTCGCTTAAAAATTAAGATTTTTGATCGCAGTAAATGCGGAGAAGTTGAAAAAGAATTTGATATCATTTCAGAATATTTAAAGAACTTTAAAGTACATTCTTCAAAACATCTTTATCTCACAAACGCAAAGAGGAAAAATCTTCTTGGAGCTTCATTTTTTATCATCACTCAAAGAAGGAGAAAAGAGGAGCTTGTGGAAGCATTCAATTATGTTGTATCTTTCCCTTCTCAAGCTCATTTGATAACGCTGTTCCTTACTTTTCTATTTTTCTCTTGTGATCAAAGGTTCGTGTTGAAAAACCCCTTGGGTTATCCTTTGATTGTAATTGTGTTGTCGATTGAGGTTGCTTGCAAAACCCTTGGTGGGTGATCCTCATACCTGTGATTGTTGTAGACTTTGATTATAGTGGATTTGGTAAATCCTTTGGTGTTGAACCAAGGTAAAGGATGTAGCTCTTTGAGAGAGTGAACCACTATAAATTGTTGTACCTCTTTATTCTTTAAAGTTTTATTCTATGCTTATTGGTTAATTGTTATAAACTATAAGATTTTGTTTGGTTTGAAATTTTATTAAAAAGGAGTTTTAGAATTCTTTCTCAAACAAAATTGAAGGTTTAACTTTTAATCACACAAAAGATTTTCAAAAATTAGCCAAAAACCTTATTCACTCTCCCCCTCCCCCCCTCCCAAAAAGGTTTTTCAATTTATATCAGAGCAGGGCTTCTCTAAAGAAAGACTAATATCCTTAAAGCAAAAGATCTATCAATTACTATGGGTAATGTTTCTAATTTAGCCTATGTAGAAGGCTCTTCTACAAATAGGCCTTCTCTTTTCAATGGAATAAAGTATACATTTTTAAAATCAAGAATTAAAGTATATATATTTGTTCTATAAACTTTGATCTTGGGAGTATTGTAGAAAAAGGATCTTTTGTCCCTAAAAAAGATGGAAGAATCAAGAAGGTAGAAGAGTTTGATGAATTTGATTAAAAAAGGATGACTTTAAACTATCAAGCCATGAACATCCTAAGTTGTGCATTGGATGTAAATGAATACAATCGAGTAAGTGGATGTGACTCGGCCCATGACATATAGACACTATTGGAAGTCACTCATGAAGGAACCAACCAAGTCGAAGAATCAAAGTTGGCTTTGTTAGTAAGGGATCATGAACTCTTTGTGATGAAGCAAAACGAAAGTATTAGTGAAATGTTCACTAGATTCACAAACATCACAAATGGACTCAAGGCTTATGGAAAGGAATACTCAAGAGGAGAAGTAAATAGAAAAGTTCTAGATGCACTCCCACTCCCTAAGGCATGGCAACCAAAATGTCTTGCCTTAAAGGAATCAAAGGATTTAAGAACACTCCCAATTGAAGAACTCATAGGCTCTCTTCTCACCTATAAAATAAAATTAAAGAGGTTGAATGAAATGGAGGAAGAAGAAGAAAAAGAAAGAAAAAGTAAAGCTCTCAAAGTTAATGAGGAAGAATCATGATGATGATGAAGACATGGCCTTGGTTATTAGAAAATTCAAAAGATTCTATAAGAGAGGCTTTACCAAAAAAGGAAAGAAACCTCCATTTAAGAAAGGAGGACAAAACTCTTCATTATTCAAAGCAGGATGCTTTGAATGTAATAGCATGGAACACCTTGTAGCCGATTGTCCAAAGGCTATTGAAAAGGAAAAATGAGCACTGGAAGCCAAGCTTGAAGCCTTAAAGAAAAAGAAGAAAGGCAAGGGACTAATTGGTGCATGGGATCAAGATTCAAGTTAAAGTGAAGTTGATAAAAAGGCAAACATGTGCTTCATGGCAATGGAGAATGAGGTATAATCTTCACCCTCTAACTCTTCTTGTCTTATTGATGAAAATTGTGATGATGATCCTAGTTCTATGCTCATTGGAATGTATGGTGAGTTCAAAAAGGTTTCTAAAAGAAATAAAGATTTGAAAATCAAGACTCAAGTTTTGTTAGATGAGAATTCAAAACTTATTTGTGAAAAAAATCTTCTCTTGAATCTTTAGAAGTCTTGAAGAATGAAAAAGAGTGTTCAAACAATAATTTTAAAAAACTTGTTTTAGAAAACAAGAACCTTTGTGAAAAGGTTTCCTCTCTTGAAAAATGCTTGATTGATTATGAAATTTTAAAGAAAAAGGTGAATGATCTCACCTTGTGCATTAAAAGATTTACTCAAGGAAAAGAAAATTTTTAAAAATTCTTGGTTCACAAGATCTCCTTATGATAAAAATGGCATTGGATACAACCACTCTAATGCTTCTTCAAAGAAAACATATTTTGTCAAAGCTTCTTCATCCTTCTCCCATCTTTATTGTACTTATTGTGGTAAGAGTGGTCATAAGGCCACCAGGTGTTTTGTAAAAAGAAAAGTTGAAATGGGAGTTAAAACTATTTGGAGATTCAAAACTACTAATGTTTATGGACCCAAAAGAATATGGGTACCAAAACTCATGTCTACTTCTCCTATTGTAGAAACATAAATCAAGCTCCAAGTGGTACTTAGTGGATGCTCAAGACACATGAGCAGAAATGCATCCCTTATGAATGAGCTAATAGAAACCGAAGGTGGCTTTGTTACTTTTGGTGATAAGAAGAAAGGAAAGATCATCGGTATAGGTAACATTGGATATGATTCATCTTCTTTAATTAAGGAAGTACTTTTAATTGATGGTTTGAAGTTTAATTTACTTAGTATTAGTCAACTGTGTAATAATGGGTGCAAAGTTGTTTTTGAAAATGACTCTTCTTCTATCATAAACAAGCTTGAGAATAAAACTATTTTTGTTGCAGAAAGAGTTGGTAAAGTCGATGTTTTTTATTATGAAGATCTTATCTCAGAAAAACTAAAATGTCTCTCGGTTCATGATAATGATGCATTCTTATGGCATAAAAGGCTCGGCCATGTTAGTATGGATTTGTTAAATCAACTCTCTTCTAAAAACTTGTTGGAGGCTTGCCAAAACTTAATTTTGAGAAACCCAAACGTTGTGATGCTTGTCAATTTGGAAAACAAGTAAAATATTCTTTTAAACCAAAGAAAACTATTTCAACTTCAAAACCCTTAAAACTCATTCACATGGATTTGTTTGGACCAATGAGGACCACTAGTCTTGGTAAGTATGCCTTTGTTATTGTGGATGATTTTTCTAGATATACTTGGACTTTGTTTTTAAGCCAAAAGGATAAAGCCTTTCATGAATTTGTTACACTATTCAAAAGAGTCCAAACCTCCTTTAATTGCAAATTGATTTCCATGAGAAGTGATAATGGGAGAGAATTTAACAACCAAGATTTACAAAACTTTGTGATGATTTTAGTATCTTACACAACTTTTCGGCCGCCAAAACTCCACAAACAAATGGAGTTGTGGAAAGAAAAAATCGAACTTTCTCGGACTCCAAATCAAGCAAACAAGTGAAGGCATCTTCATCAATCAAGAAAAATACATAAAGCAACTCCTTAAAAGATTTGGGATGAAAGATGCAAAAGGTATTGGCACTCCAATGAGCTCATCACTGAAGCTTGACAAGGATGACAAAAGTAAAAAAGGTTGATGAAAAATGGCATAGAGGTATGATTGGTAGCTTGCTTTACTTAACGGCTAGTAGGTCGGATATTATGTTTGCAATATATTTGTGTGCTAGATTCCAAGCCTGCCCTAAAGAATCCCATCTAATAGCTGTTAAATGTATTTTGAGATATTTGATTTTATCTTATTATTATGGCTTACAGTACTCTAAACAATCTTGTTTTGATCTTATTGCCTACACCGATGCAAATTATGCCGGATGTAAGGTAGAAAGGAAGAGTACAAGTGGAAATTTCCAATTCTAGGATGCTTAGTATCTTGGTACAACAAGAAGTAATCATGCATATCGTTATCAACCGCCGCCGGTTTTTGTTGTGCACAGGTACTTTAGATAAAACACTTTGATTGAATTTGGTTTTTCCTTTTAAAACATACCGATTTTGTGTGATACTACTAGTGCTATAAATCTCTCTATATACCCTATGCAATATTAAAAAACAAAACATATTGAAACTAAACATCACTTTACTAGAGATCATGTTACTAAAGATGATGTATTTTTAGAGTATATTTGCATAGAGGATCAAATTGCTGATATTTTTACAAAACCTCTTTCTGAAGAACGTTTTTGTTATTTGAGAAATTGCTTGGTATTGGTAAATTTCATGACTAATGTGTGTTCTTTGAGTTTTTAGATTTCCTCTTATTCTTTATTTTTGCCCAAAAAATTTGTCTACAAAATCAGACGGTCATTTAAAAAACCGAATGTCCGATTTCATAAAAGAACTCAAAATTTTTCTTCACAAAGTACCAGACATTCGGACGACTCCTATAAAAATCGGACATCCGGTTTCTTGTCTTTAAGAAAACCGGATGACCGTTTTCCGAAATCGGTCGACCAATTCTTTTTTAAAAAATTGGTATCTGCATTTTTAAAACCAGAAATTCTTCATTCTTTCATTTCATTCTTACAACTCTCTCTCACTTTCTCTTCCGAAAACTCTCTCTCTAACAAAGCTCGACCATTTTCAAAGTCTGATTCTCACTTTTCTCTTCAAATCTTTCAAGTTACTCTCCTCCTCAAGTAAGAAAACCGTTCAGTTTTCTATCTCTCTCTCTAATCTCTCTATTTGAAACCTTCAATTTAGACCTTCAAACCATAAGTTGAAAATCCTCCAAAATGATGAAAGCAAAGAATGCAAATATTGGTGGAGGAGAGAGTATTGAAGAAGGAGGAAGCAGCAGAAGAAGAGGAAAAGGAAAAAGGGTACCATCTGGAGTTAGGGCTCCAGACAGATTCATCTCTTTGAAGGAAGTAGCAAATTTCGAAGAATGGACAAGGAAGAGAAGGAAAATTGCTCCTGGTCACATAGCGGCCTTAAATGATATGGAAGGTATGGAAATTATTCCAAATCTTTTCAATAATATTGGTTGGACACCCTTGCTCACTCTTAATGAACTATGTTTCCCTAAAATGATCTATGAGTTTTATGCAAATCTTCATAATTGTACAGCTAAAAAAGTTGGAAATACAACCCAACAATGGGTACTTTCTAGAATTAGAGGAAAGGACATTGCTTTTGATGATAGGTTGTTGAACAATATATTAGAAACTCCTCAAGATGGCATAAGATTTTACACTAAGAATAAGAAGTGTTATGATGCTAATCTCTATAGTGAAAGACGTTTTGGAGAGGTATTTACTAAGGGAGAGGTACTCAAAAGGCATGATGATCAAAATTTTAACAAGCTTGATGCCTATGGTAGATTACTTCATCATATGATTTCAAACATCATCATTTCCAATGTTGGACATAGATCATCCATCACGAATATGCATTCATTTGTCATGCTAGCACTTCACGAGCATAGGAGAATGAATTTTGGTTTTATAACTATAGAGCATATGCTAGCTACACAATCCTCGTCAACCAAATGTCTATCGTATGGTTGCTTCCTTATGAAGATCTTTCAATATTTTGTGCTTAACTTGATTGGAGCCGGTGATCCCATTGGACCTGGAAAAATATATAACAAACATACATTCAAGAGGATGGGATTTGAGAAAAATAAGGAAAGGCATTTAGTAAGAGGTGGACAAGATGAAAGTGATAAGGACGATAAGGAGGATGATGATGATGAGGAACAAGAGGAAATAAATGTGGATGAAGGAGAAAGTGATACAGAGCCGGAGGAAGAAACTCCTAGAAGGGAAATAAGATGAAAGAAAAGATAAGAAAAAACGGAAGAAGGACAATCATCAACGGACATGGCTCAACTCATGGCTATGATTATTACAATGCAATCACAACGCAATAGCCAACTCGACGATATAGATGGAAAGCTCCACAACTGACTTGATGACATCGATGATAAGATTGTAGATATTTAAAACCGGGTTATGAGATTGGAGCGAGGAGAGAGAGATGAAGATGATTGAAGATATTCTCTTAAAACTTCTTATCTTTCCTTTGTTATCTTTTTTTTTTTTTTATTTTATCAAACCTGATTATGGTCTTCTTGTGGTATTTCTTTGATCATGTTTGTTTATTTGGAACTCATGTTTTGATATATGCTATGTTATGATTTTCAAACTGGTATGTTATGATTTTCAACATTATATTTTTTTTGGTATCAATTCTTCTATATATTTTCTTGATGATGTGTTATCATGGACTTAATGATGATACTTTAATGTTGAAAGTCCAATTGTAGTCCCCTTTTCTATGAGCCCTTAAAAACTCTCCTAAGTGTCTTTTTGATTTATAACAAAAGGAGGAGAAATATGTGCAAGAAGTAAGGGGGAGAAAATGTTGTTAAGTGCAAGATATGTGGTTATATGTTGTTGATTATATGTTCTTGCTTTTGATTATATGGTTGGAGATATATTGTTGATGGCATTATGCTCTTCTCTTGTTGCCATCTTATTATTGCCTTTGATAATATTAAAGTTTCATGTTTATTTTTGGTTGGCAACATATCACGTTACCTATGTTGCTTATGTCTTTTGAGTTTTATCTATTATGCCATACTTGTTGGTTATAGCATGTCCGTAAGGGTAGCTTTATGTTTTATTTTTTTCTATAAACCCTTGGCATGTTTTCAAATTTATGGGGGGAGTTATCTCTCGCTTATGGTATTTGATACGTTTTGCTCTTATTGATTATTTCTTTGAAGTATCACCATGTTTTTATACTTGCTCTTTTGTTCTTTTTGTTATCTTCTTGCATATGTATTTGCCATAATAAAAAAAAAAGGGGAGATTCTTAGTCCTAAGGGCATTATTGCATATGATTTTGATTATGATTAACATATGTTTGTGTGATGATTATTTAGCTTAGTTTTTATAGAACAAAAGAAGCCATCTTTGGAATCTCAAGGCTACACTATATAGAAGCAAAAGATCTTGGTGATCAAGGCATAATGAAGCAGAAAAGATCAAGCCATTGAAGACCTTGAAGACAAAGTTTAGTTAGGGATATGATGAGGTATTTTGTAAAACTCCCTAACTTTTATCTTTGATTTTTGATCAAGTATAGAAGCTCTTTGGAAGAAATAATTTTTACAAACTATACTTGAAAAACTAAGTATTCTTGATAAAGTTTTTGATGTTTTTAAATATTAACTTATTTTAAAGAGTATCATGAATACATGTCTTTGAAATGTTAAGGAAAGTTCCTTTTGTTTAAGGAAAACTAGTTGTCAAATCTTTCTCGAAAAAGGGTCATCCGATTTTTCAAGCTATAGAAAAATCGAACATCCGTTTTTAAAAAAATGGTCATCCGGTTTTTTCTTGTAAAACAAAAATCGGTCTTCCCATTTTATAAAAGGGCTCATCCGATTTTCCTTTACAAGGAAATCAAACGTCCGTTTTTAGAAACAGGTTGTCTGGTTTCTCATTTTTACTGTTAAGAATTTAACCGTTACAGCCAGTAATGGCTACTTTTTTCCTTCACTTATAAATAGAGATTTTTTATCAGTAGTAAATGCTAAGAAGTTGAAAGAGAATTTGAGATCATTTAAGAACATTTAAAGAAATTTAAAGTACATTCTTCAAAACATCTTTATCTCACAAAAACAAAAAGGAAAAATCTTCTTGGAGCTTCATTTTTTATCATCACTCAAAGAAGGAGAAAAGAGGAGCTTGTAGAAGCATTCAATTGTGTTGTATCTTTCCATTCTTAAGCTCATTTGGTAACTATGTTCCTTACTCCTCTATTTTTCTCTTGTGATCAAAGGTTTCATGTTGAAAAACCCCTTGGGTTGTCCTTTGATTTTAATTGTGCTGCCGATTGAGGTTGCTTGCAAAACCCTTGGTGGGTGATCCTCATACTTGTGATTGTTGTAGACTTTGATTATAGTGGATCTGGTAAATCCTTGGGTGTTGACTCAAGGTAATGGATGCAGCTCTTTGAGAGAGTGAACCATTATAAATTGTTGTGCATCTTTATTCTTTAAAGTTTGATTCTATGCTTATTGCTTAATTGTTATAAACTATAAGATTTTGTTTGATTTGGAATTTTATTAAAAAAGAGTTTTAGAATTCTTTCTCAAACAAAATTGGAGGTTTAACTTTTAATCACACAAAAGATTTTAAATAATTTAATCAAATATCTAACAAAAATCGCATAATGTAATTGTTTATTAAAGCCTCCTGGAAATACAATGGTTAGTTGCCTCACTCCTTTGAGATGATAGAACACTCCTTGAAAAGAAGTCCTTACTAAAAACGGGGCACCACTTCTCCCTCAAATTGCACAACCTATTCAACCAATTGTCATTGTTGCAAACCAAACTCATCCATCAAACTGCAAAATAAACGTAAAAACATATCAATTTCATTTGAGAAAATGAATGCACATATACTTGTGGATGTTGGCATTGTCAATTATAAAAATAGGCACTCTTAGATGTAAAAGTAGGCATTTTCTTTTATAAAAGTAATCACACGTTGCAAAACACGGCTCCATGAGATAAAAACACTCTCAAATATACCAATGTTTGAAAAACTAGCATCCTAAGTTATAAAAATATACACTTTCAGTTATAAAAAATAGGCACTGTAAGTAATAAAACTGGGCAAACTGTCATATGTAAAACTAGGCACTGTCAGTTATAAAATTAGGCACTGCCAATTATCAAACTAGACACTCTTAATTATAAAAGTATGTACACATATTTGAGCAAAAAGAATTAACAATAAAAACATACATGTAAAACAAATATGTCCGTTTGAGAATGCCTAGCTCTTAAATTAAGAATGCCTAGTTTTTTTAAAATTGAGAATGCCTAGTTCTAAAACTAGAAATTTCTAGTTTTAAAACTTTGGGGATGCCTAGTTTTAGAATTCGGAATGCTTAGGTTTTAAGTTAGGAATGCCTAGTTTTAAAACTATGGAATGCCAAAGTTTGAAAACTAGGAATGCCTGGTTTAAAGCTAAGAATGTCAAGTTTTAGAACTAGGAATGCCTAGTTTTTAAGCTAGGAATGCCTAGTTTTAAAACTCAAAATCCCTAGTTCTAAAACTAGGCATTTCTAGTTTTATGACTTAGGAATGCCAAAGCTTGAAAACTGGGAATGCCTAGTTTTTAAGCTAGGAATGCCTAGTTTAAAAACTGAGAATGCCTAGTTTTAAAGCTAAGAATGCCAAGTTTTAAGATTGAGAATGCCTACGTTTAACACCATGAGTGCCTAACAGTGAAAACCTTTATAAGAGTATGCACAGGCACATATAAAAGTGGGCATTGGCACATATAAAAGTAGGCACTGTAAAGTATAAAACTAGGCACTACGGCATACTGAAACACAAAAAAGGAATAAATTACCTCTTCCAATGAAACTCAAATTTAGAAACAGTATATGTGTCCTTTAATACATGATTAAATAGCTTAACAAAGTCTTTTTTGGACCTTAACCTGATAATATGCTTCTTTGAATTTTCCCCAACATGCCAAATACACAACCGATGCCGTGTACTTGGGAAAACTACACCAATAGCAGCAGCCATAGTAGCGGACTGGTCGGTCATTAATGTAATAGTATGCTTATCTCTAATAGAGTTCAAGAAGGTGTTGAACAACCATATGAACGACACTATTTTCTCGTTCTTCAAGAATCCATAACCAAACATAACGTTTCTATGTTTCTATACTAGTTATCCATCCCTACAAATGGGCCGCAAATCATCTCATATATGTTTGTACAATATGTCGTATCATGCATTAGCAAATCACCAAAAAGATCATACTCACGCCTCATCCGACCATCCTTCTAAAAGAAACAACATAATTAGCAATCACTGTCAACCTTAAAATCAAAGTAAAAATCATCTTCATTTTCTTTCCTCCGTCTAAATATCTATATAAGTGAATTCATGTCTCCCCCCATCCAAATCCTTTTATCGTAGAATATCAAATGCATCCCTTGACGTAAAGCCAACAAACGGTAAACCTCCAACCTGCTTCTTCAAAACCCTCATCCCAGCAGCAATGGACACCCCACTATCCCTCAACTCTTGAAGATAACCAACATTATTCGTTGTATCTTGCCTATGAGAACGCATAAAGTGCCCGTGATTCAGATCACAAAAACCATGATTATGACTGATATCATGTCTGCTAACTGTCCAGCCACCCTTGTCATTCAACCGATAATCAATCATCACCTTGCAATCCTATGAAAATCAACTTTAGTATATGCCTTTTCCCCCTTCTCTTTGTCAAGCTTCATCCCTTTTTTGTAGCAATAAAACTACTTCAAGTACTTCGTCTTACATCTTGCCTTGAACTTTTGTTTTCCCTCGCGAACACTAAAACCCCAACCTGAATGCATGATCAACGTACAATTTGAATGCATCTTCTTTGGATGAAACAAGACTTCCAAGCAACGAATCTTCAATTGATGTTTCAACAACAGCTGCATTTAAAAGTAGGCACTCTTATTGTTAAAACTAGACACTTCTAATTATGAAAACTGGCATTGTTAATGTTAAAAGTAAGAACTGTTAGTTTTAAAACTTGGCAGTGTTAGTGTTAAAAGTAGGCACTGTTAGTTTTAAAGTAGGTACTTCTATTTATAAAGCTAGGAACTTCTAGTTATAAAACTAGGCATTGTTAGTTTAAAACAAAGATTAAAACACAAAATATGTAAATACATGCAACAGAAACAAAGAGGATTGGTTGGATGTTCAATTGTTTATAAAGTAGGCACTTTCAGCTATAAACGTAGGCACTCTCACTTTTGAAAGTAGGCACTCTCACTTATAAAACTATGCACTACTAAATAAATATGTTCAAAATACAACATAAAGCATCTAAAAAATCAACAACCAAGAAAACATAAAGTTTCAAATGGTAATAAACATACGAACTATTAGTTCAAAACTAGACACTGTCATATATAAAAGTAGGTGTTCTTACTTATGAAAGTAGGCACTCCCACTTATAAAGTATGTACTACTAAATAAATAAGTTCAAACCAAAAAAAAAAAAAAACAAAATAATTACATAAAAATTAACAAAAAGCATCTAAGAAAAGAAACAAACCAGAAAATATAAAGGTAATAAACATAAGCACTCTCAGTTCAAAAACTAGGCACTCCTAGTCATAAAACTAGGCACTCTAACATATAAAAGTGGACATTGTTAACTACAGATGTTTAACTACATAATAAACTATAATTAAACCATCACTAGCTATATTATAATTTAAAATAATGATGAAAAACAAAAAAATTTAAAAATTAAATAAATTAATAAATCATCTAAAATACAAATAAAATTAAAAACTTTGAAGTTCCACAGTTCATAATCATGGCACTGCTAGTTGAAAAACTAGGCACTCTTAGTTGAATAACCCGACATTGCTAGTAGAAAAACTCGACACACATATTTTCAGATACATACAAACATGGAATAACAAAATAATCGAAAATCAACAATTTCTCACATGTAACTTCTTTTTCCACGCATTCCAGAAGTATAGAATCATCACTAATGCATGAAGAATGATTGATACATCAAATTGAACTCTTCAACATCAACAAACGATACAACATTAGTTTCTTCACAATTCTCCATTGATTTCACAATGTTGCAGAGATAATCAATGATCAATTGAATGAAAATAGCAGAAAATCAAAAGAAATCACAAGAAATTTAGTGAATTAATGAAGACAATTGTGAGAGGAGAAGAAATTGCACAAAGCAAGGAGGAAAAGATCGTATTTTCCCAAAAGATTTGATTTGAATTGATCTTATCAGACGCGTGAGTTTGGAACTGCTATAATGAAGTATATACACCAAAACAACGTCGTTTAATGAGTGATTACACCATGCAAGGTGTAACTGAGTGCATGATATGATCTGCTTCTCAGGAGCCGGTGATTTACGGCTTTTTATCTTATTTGGCCCTTTTCTAAAAAAAAGACACTAAAGTGGCCACAATTTTTTTTTATCTGAGTGTGACCGTAACGCATACAATGTATGTGTTCTCATTAAAGATAAGGCACACGCAATGTGCATTATCACTAAAGCTGAATTTCCCACCTTAATCAGCTGATATGGCTGATAAGGCATACAGGAAATGTGTTATCCTTAAGGACAATGCATCTCCTTTATATGTTATCTGCTACATCATTTTTTGCAAAACTTATAATTAATTTTTTTTTAAAAAAAAGACAAAGTACTCTTTTATTTATCTCATTTGATGTAATATTTATGATAATAATTATAACTGTTTTTAAGTAAAAATTTTTATAAAAAAGTATGAAGAAGTAATTTAAAGTACTTTATGTTTTTGTCACTTTTCGTAAATTTTACTATAATAATTTATAATCTATTATAAGTATTTTATGTTTTTGTCACTCGTTGTAAATTTTACTATAATTATTTATAATCGAATTAAGTAAAAAAACTTATAAAAAAGCACCTAGAAGAAATATTATTAATATAAACCCTAAAATATTATAACACTTTGAAAAAAAAGAAACTTATACATTGCTTGAACCGATGTTGTTATAATTTTTTCTATTATGTCCGGGCATTTAGCATCTGCTACATCTTGGAGAAGAATTCAGATTTCAATAATCCATTTCTCCCTAAAACCTTGTACTTTGTTTTCAATCTTGTGGATTTTTCATATTTGGAGGATAGAATGTTAAATTATAAGGGGTATCTCTCCAAAGGTCCTCATGCAGAACTAGATAAGAATTGGATTGGTATGTTTGTCTTTAAGTTTCCCGCGAATATATGTCTGACACGTAAGCGTCTGGTCTTGTACCATTATCTTTACAGACTGCAAGAGTATGAGAACAATGTAATGTATATTCTTACCATTTGCCACAACTGCACGATTTTTCATTCATTTGTAAACGTTGTTGCCGCGACCATCAAGCCATATCGAGGATTTAACCGTGTAAATACCAGCTCATGGATTATATGGTGCAACTATATGGTCTCTTGATTTTAATTCAATATGAAGAAACTTGTCAAAAACTCTTATTGGAAACGGATGCACACAGTTTTAAGCATCCTTACGGTGTTGGTTGAAGTGCTTAATAAGTTTGTTGAATATTAATTCAACTAGGGCTTTTAAAGGTAAGACCCTAGCTTTTTTCAAGACACTGTCATGCTTCTGAAATATTGGTTGTTCTGCCCACCATCATGTAGGAGTGTCTATTTTCCAAGGGTATCTTGACTAAATAATTATAAGCTTCTACATTTCTGCTTTTAATCATTCATTGCATGTTCAAGTTTCCATTGCTTGGCTTCGGATCCGGCCTGTCATATTAAACTTTTAATTTGTTGTTCTTAAAGGTCTTGGTGAAATTTGTCCGAATGTGGTGAAACCTATGCTTCACAAATGGAGGTTTAACATAAAACTTGATTTTGCATAGCAACTAAAATCCCTTTGTAGCGATCGAATATTAAGCAAACATGCCGATCTTTGACAACATTTTCCCGTAGAAATTTTAAGAACGAATTTCAACTTTTGGACAACTCTTTATCGACAATTGCAAATGCGAGGGGAAACAAATAGTTATTCACATCCCATTTTTACGAGTTGTCACATAAAATGATTAAATATGTCACATGGGATTGTCAGATTTGAATTTAAAAGCATTCAAATTCGACAATTTTTCCGAGTTTTCAAATAAAGTGATTAAATGCTTCATATGGGATTGTCAGATTTGAAGTCAAAAGTTTTCAAATCCGACAAGTTTTTTAAGTTGTCAAATAAGATATTCATATGGGCTTGTCGGATGACATGATGAGAAACAATATAAAGAAATAATATGCAAAATATAACAAAACATCATAATTGATATTCTAACCCTAAACCCTAAAGATAATCAGATGGAGTAAATCTAGTTGTCTTGCTCCTAACATGATATCCAAAGCCAAATCGCTGTGCTGGTGTAACCTCATCCGCTGGCTTATCACCATACTCCCCTGTAGTGATATCATCTACGTCCTGCAGTATAGATGTTTAATAAAATAGTTAGAAAAAATTATAAAGAAATAATATACATAAAAGATATAAATAAATATTTAATTATCATAATTCGTCTGTCGACCACTGCTGGCTGGTATCCATATTTTCGAGTATCACGACGTGCTGGATTACCGATGTAAACTCGTATGATATCATGATATCATCTAATATAATCATCTTGGGGTGATAATAGTTGCTCCACAGGTAAAAGAAAGTCATTCTTAATATGCTGTCTCCAATAAAAGTTAAATTTATTGTGAAAATATATTTGAGATTCATAATGTAAAAATAAAAAATGTTTAAAACTAAACATTAATCTAAGTTAAGCATTCGTCATTGATCCTAAATTAAGTCTACAATTTCAAATTATACATTAAAATAGTACGAAATTCCTAACATGGAGGGGTAGTATGAAATTGACCTTTTTTTTTTTTAATTTGTTATTTTTGTCCTTCTATATGGCCGTGAATGATCATTTTCCATTGTACATGATACAGCAGACCAATCGAA
The DNA here is from genome assembly GCA_028651295.1 of Catharanthus roseus. Classification (NCBI taxonomy): domain Eukaryota; kingdom Viridiplantae; phylum Streptophyta; class Magnoliopsida; order Gentianales; family Apocynaceae; genus Catharanthus; species Catharanthus roseus. The sequence continues at coordinate 31,649,850 of JAPQWS010000159.1, read as the reverse complement.
TGACCGATACCATTAACGGTAAACTAATAGCATGTTTTGTCTTTAGAAATGATTAGTCTAATCTTAAGTGGTAAATAAATCAAATTGTTCGTGAGTTGCTTGAGAGCCATTCGACTAAAACTCAATTCGAGTTTGCTGTTGAGCAAGTTCGAATTGAGCCCGAACTGGTTCGTTAAGCAATCAAGCTAAATTTGAGCTTTTATAAGACAAATTCGATGCTCGTCGAGTCAATGCATATATACATATATTTTTTACTTTTTAATAATATATATTAAATAGAAAATATATGAAAATAAAAATCGAATTCAAGTTAGAACTTGAGTCAAGCTCAAAGCTCACTACAAATAGCCGAGTTCAAGCTTGAGCCAGAATTAGTGGGCTCAATTGAGTTTGAGTTTGAGTTCGAGCTGATTAAAAGAGTATCGAGTCGAGCTTAAATCATCATAAATTAATATCTTTCACCTAGTATTTTGTAATTTGGTTGGGGGCTCAGAAGTTGAAGTATAGGGATAGGAAGGGGCGCAGTGGGGGAGGGGACCCCATCCCCTGGCCCTATCTCCACCTACCTACCTCCCTACCTTGTCTCTATTTCTAACCCATTTTCGGTCTTGAGTATGAAAATCATCCTGATTCCTAACTCAACCTCCTCTAATTAATCCTCATCCCTTACTTATCCTTGCATTTGGGGATGAAATTTAGCCATATCCCAACTATCCCTGCCAAACCCACTAGGGAATTGGGGACCCAAGCGGGAAATTAAATATAATATTTTCAATAATTCTATTAAACACAAAATTATAATATGCGTATCACAAAATCTAACGAATTAAAATTTTAAAAAATATCACAAGTAATAATCCTTTCAAAAAATCGTCTAACCATATGCACTAATAAAAAAATTCATAAATTATAGTTCAATAATCTTCAACGTAAATAATGCATAACAAAAGTCCAATGACAAAAGTTCAATAAAAAAAAAAAGTGAAAAAGTTTAATAACATAAGTGTAGTAATAAAGTGAAATAACAAGAGGGAATAATCTTTAGAGGCACAAGTGAGAAGTTGGTTGAAATCTTTATTGATTAATCAATATCCATGAAACAAATCTTTTGTATTTAGTATTTTATTAATATATATATATATATATATAATGGGGATATGTGATAGAGTTGATTTTTGGTATAAAAAAAAAACACTTAAGTTTTAATTATTAGCTTGTAAAAATTTTTTATTTATTAATCATAATCATTACATTTAATTTATTTTATCTTTTTTATTATTTTTGTGAAAAGGGAATAAAAAGCTCTAAAGCCCATAACACTCACCCCATTAAATTTATATAAAGGTTGGTGGTGGGCTTGGAGGTGAGGAATTGGGAGGAGCCAACCAGTGACGGAACTATGCACGGGCTCGGGTGGGCTCGAGCCTACCCGGGAATTTATTTTTTTAAAAAATTTTTTATAGTTTTTGCATTTAAGCCCCCCAAAATTTTTTTTTCAGTTTAGCCCCCACAAAATGTAGGGACTGATTTATAAAAAATTAAAAAAAATTAAAAAAAAAAACCCTCAGCTGCTCCAGCAAAAACAACCAAATCAATTTCATTTTTTTCTTCTTCTCTCTCCCCGTCTCCGATCTCCTCCTCCCGCACCGGCGCACACAGCAGCAGCAGCCCCCCTCCCTCCCCGCCTGCTCACTCCGCTCCGCTCCCCCTCCCTCTGCGTGCGACAGACCTCCCTCCTCTTCTCTTCCTCCTTCTCCTTATCAGACTCCGAGCTCGGCTCTGCGTCGACGAGTCGCAGCAGCGACGGCGCCAGCAGCAGCAGCAAGCAACAACCGCGCGGCGGCAGGAAGAAGAAACGGCAGAAGTAAGCAGCAGTCTCTCATCAGCAAGCAGTGTCTAGCTTCACAACAATCTTGAACAAAAAAAAGTAAGTTTTCAAAAAAAGTTCCATTTCTATGATTTTTGATTTTGAGTGCTAAAATTTTTTTTTTGGTAAATAGATTTTTGAGTGCTAAAATTTTTATGTTGTTATTTTATAGTGAAAAAATTGTCTAGGGTTTGTTTGGTAAAAATATGATTATTATGTAATTTATAGACTAATTAATTATTATGTTATACATGAAATGTATTGAATTGTGAATTTAAAATATTTGAATATTATATAGGATTTTACTATGGAGAAATTTATTGGAAAATGGAAGAAGGGTCCTAAACCGATTGAAGAAAAAATCAGCTAATAAAGGAAATGTTAATATTGAAGATCGTGGGAAAAAGCCTCGGGTAGGGGTAGAGTTTTCGGATTTTGAAATTATTGGTGATCCAGGATTGCATAAACCAATTGATAGTTATCCTTATGAAATTAGAGATGAATTAAGGAGACTTTATGTGGCTAAAGGGCCAACTCAACCATGTGATCATAAATTTCCGCACACTGATTTTGGTGAAATTAGAAGATCGTTTCAGAAGCAATGGTTTAAAGATTTTACTTGGTTAGAGTACAGTGTACATAAAGATGCAGCATTTTGTTTCTGTTGTTATTTGTTTGGTAAAAGTCAAAATCACAAACATGGTGATGATATATTTACAGAAGTTGGTTTTAAAAATTGGAAACGTGCGAAAGAAAAATTTAGAAACCATGAAGGTGCTCCAAATAGTCCTCACTCTAGTGCCGTAATTGAGTTGTTGGGTTTCAAAAATCAAAGACAAAATGTGGAATACGTTTTATCGAAACAAAGTAGTCAAACTGAGAGTGACTACCGTGCACGACTGACTGCTGTTGTAAAAGTTATTCGATTTTTATTAAGTCAGGGTTTAGCTTTCCGTGGAAATGATGAGTCCATAAATTCAATCCGACGAGGTAATTTTCTTGAATTAACAAAATGGTATTGTGAGGAATCGGAAGAAGTAAATAAGGTCATGAATTTGAATTCTCCCGGAAATAATCAGTTGACTTCTCCTAAAATTCAAAAAGAAATTGTTAATGCTTGTGCAACAGAAGTGAGGCAAGCTATTATCAATAAGATTGGTGACAGATTTTTTTCTCTTTTGGTTGATGAGGCTCGAGATAGCTCTGTGAAGGAGCAATTGTCTATAGTTTTGAGATTTGTTAATGATAATGGAGAAGTGGTCGAGCGTTTTCTTGGAGTGGTACACGTCAGTGACACTTCTGCACGGACTTTGAAAAATAGTATTGATGATTTCTTTGCAATAAATAGATTATCAATTTCACAGCTCAGAGGTCAAGGTTATGATGGGGCGTCTAATATGCGTGGCGAGCTTAATGGATTGAAACAAAAAATTTTAGATGAAAATAAGTACGCATATTATATTCATTGCTTTGCTCACCAACTTCAATTAGTGCTTGTGGCTACTTCAAAGAAAAATGCTCACGTGTGTAGTTTTTTTGAGTACCTTGCTGAGATTGTAAACATTGTTGGAGCTTCATGTAAAAGAAAGGATGCTCTTCTGCAAAAGCAGTATGATGATCTTGTAAAAAGACTAGAAAGTGGAGAAATTGCTACAGGAAAGGGCAAAAATCAGGAAACAAGTTTAGCTTGGCCAAGTGACACTCATTGGGGCTCTCACTTCAAAACAATAACTCGGATTTTGCATATGTGGGATGCAGTGACACATGTGCTTGAAACTATATATGAAGACGCTGATGAGGTCAATAGTCGAGGCATTGCTCGAGGTTTGATTGATAAATGTGGCAGTTTGAATTTGTATTCATTGCTCAAATAATGGTAAATGTATCGGCAAAAATAAATACATTGTCAATGTGCTTGCAACAAAGGAGTCAAAACATAGTCACTGCTGTCCGGATGATTAAGACAATAAAGGAAGATTTGAAAAAGTACAGAAATGATGATGATTGTTGGGAGGAGTTATTGGGTGTTGTTACTGCATTTTGTGTCAAACATGATATTTTCGTGCCGAACATGCAAGATCCTTTACCAGGCCGAGCTAGATTATACAGAAGTGTGGATGGGCAGCCAAAGACTTACTACCATTTTTTTCGTCGAGACATCTTTTTTGAGGTAATTAATTTCATTGTTTTTTTAACTTATTACCTAATACTCAATTATTTGTAATATTATAAATTATTAACTGTTCTTTTCTCTATTTAATGTTAGGTACTTGATTTTATAGTCAAAGAAATGGATGATCGCTTTTACTGAGTCAACTTCGTAGCTACTTATTTGCATATCATGCCTTGATCCCAGAGATTCCTTTGTGCATTTTGATCGGGGTCGAGCTACTCTGTCTATCCGAGTTCCATTCGGATGATTTTTCTGTCTCTCGATAAGTTTGAGCTTAAAGCACAACTTGATACATATATCTCTTACATGAAATCAAGTGATGGGGTAGCTTTCTCCGGCCCTTACTCGACATTGGAGAACTCGCAAAGAAGATGGTTGAGATGAATATTCACAAGTTTTTTTACTTTAGTTTATCGACTAATTGAGTTGGCTTTAGTCTTGCCTCGTTGCTTCAGCTGACCGTTGAAAGATCGTTTTCGCTATGAGAACGATTAAGAATGATTTACGCAATAGGATGGGAGATGAGTTTCTCAACGACAGCTTTGGTTTGCTATGTGGAGCAAGAGATTTTTAAGAGTATTGAAAATGAAGACATCTTGCAATGGTTTCAAAATATGCAAACTCGAAGAATAAAATTGCCATCTTAATCATTTCATTCACATGTAAAACTCTATTTTAAATCATTTTTCAGTAGTCATTTCTTTTTCATTCTTTGCATTGGGATGAATGTTATTTGTTTTTATATTAATCTTCTAATGTTCTAAATCAATTGCAGGTCATATTGGATTTCGTCTTCTAATCGTGTTTATCTCATCTGTTATCTCAAGATTCTGATCAAGATGCTCAGCTTTGATAGAGGTATTTATCCCGTGAGTGATGGGTAATCATTTCTCGTGAGTGATGGGTGATCACTCCTCATTGGTAATGGGCGATTACCTATTCTTTTGTTTTATTATATGTAGTATTAGAATTTGTAATGTTTATCCCGTGAGTGATGGGTGATCACTCCTCATTGGTAATGGGCGATTACCTATTCTTTTGCTATATTTTATGTAAATTTGGAATTGTTTGAGTGTTTTTTGTACATTGAATGTATCATTTTATAGACGAAATTCTGGCAAAATTTTTTTTCCTCCAGCCCCCCCAATCATATTGTTCTGGTTCCGTCCCTAGAGCCAACAAGAAATAGAAAGAGCAAGCCCATGGCATAAGAAGAATAAAAGAGAAACAAAAAAAAAAAGAGAAGTCCATGTAAGGAAGAAAGCTGCAACCGAAAAGGGCAGCTTCTAAAAGGAGGAGAAAGAAAAATAAAAGGGAAAGCTTCTACAAAAATGGAAAGGAGCAGCTTAGAAAAGAGGGAGAGAACCGAGGGAGGAGAGGGAGCTAAAACCAGAGAGAAAAAAAAAAAAAAAATATACAAAGAGAGAGAGTCGAGAGATCTGCGAGGGGGGAAGAACAGAAAAATAAGAAAATAAAATAAAAAAAGGGGAGGAAACCAGAAGCAGCTACTGGCTGTGCTAAGGAAGAAACACAAACAGCAGCTGCTGAGCTGCTTAGGAAGAAACAAAAGCAGCCGCAGAAATTTGTTGCAGCCGAAAACCGATGAAAAAGGAAAAGAAGAAAATAACTGCAGCAGCCACACAAAAACAACAGCAGCAGAAATTGAAGCCAGCAGCTGAAGCAGGCAGTTGTGTGGCAAGCTGTGAACAGAAGCAGCAATTTTCCAGCAGCAGCTGAAGACGCGAAGCAGGTGCAGAAAGCAGCCGTCGCAGTGGCTGAAGCAGAATTCCAACCGCAGCAGAAAAATTCCAGCAAGCTTCTAATTAAAGGAAAGCTATGATTTTCTTCAATAAATTGGTTCTTTCTTTAGCCATAAACTAAATTTATTTTTAGAATCTTGGTGAAATCCTAACCATGTGACTTTGATTTATTTTATTTATTGAGATTTATTATATTATTTATGTGATTGCATATCTTAGGATGTTTCTTGGTTTGATGCAATTAATTCTTTGTGATTATTCTTGTAGAATAATTATTTGGGTTAATTGATATTTTTATCCTTACTGAATTCTTGTAGTCTTGAGTATGAGAGATATGTGATTTCTGCAAGTATATTGTGGGTTTTAAAATTAAATAGTACCTGCTAATTTTAGATGACTTGTCATAGGAATGAATAAGTCATGTTAATGGTTAGATGAATTATGTCATGCAGTTACACACAATATGTTTCCTTAGTGAATCGAATCTTGTAGCCTAAATCACCACATAAAGGTTTAATTTTTTCTCCTAAATAAAATTAAATCATTGTCATATAGGTTAGTGGTGTATTCAAGGTTCTAAATTATTTCTCTTTGGGTAAAACTCTTGTTATTTTTATTTTTTTTTATTTTATTCATTAGTTTTAATTAATTTAGGAATAATTTTAGATAATATAATTTCATTCTTATTTTTATAAAATTAATTTAGGTAGATAATAATTTAAGTAGATGAGCCTTTCTCTGTGGTTCGATAACCTAATACTTCCGTATTACATTGATCTTGTGCACTTGCAAGTATTGGGTTAAAACTTAGGTATAAAAAATCTCGATCAAATGTGGAGGCGGATGAGGATAGGAAGTATAAAATTCATCATCATTCCCACCTGGATCCCCAGTTAAATTGAGGTCAAACAGCTCTAGATGAATTATGAACGGGTAGGTAGTAAGTTGAATTCGCCTCGTTGACGTTCCTAGCGAAATATTTCACTTTTAATATCACGGAATCATTAGTTTTTCCTTCAATTAAAAAAATTATTAGTGTTGAGAATTTCACATTAACTAATCAAAGAATTAATGAACTTTTAATAAGTTTGGGCAATCATCTTTTTCTTAAGCTACCTTTTAGGCCCCGTTTGATTGGCGAGAAAGGAAAGTTGAGGTATGAATGTGATTACTTGAAATCTAAATCCATGGAATAAAATCCATACACATTATTTACTTTGTTTGGGATATACCATAATGTTAAGAAGGTAAATAACAAGAATTTTTTTCCAACTATTTAGTTTAATAAAATGCAACCAAGTAATGAATTTATATTTATATCAAGTTGGCCAAAAAGACCTTAGTGCATTTATCTAACCAAAAATTTAATATTACTATTTTAAATTACATATAAATATCTCATAAAATTTTTGGTTTGTAAAATATCCCTAAAAAGAGTTATACAATTTAAATATATTATTTTTAAGAAATATCAAAATAAAACTATAAATTCCATAGTAATAAAAGCTTTTATTCTTAAATAAAAAACTTTAGTTCCATTTCTGTACATCATTCTTCGTTAATTTGATATTCAATTTATCTACTTTTTAAAAAAATGGCCATCTAATTCAATAAAAAAAAAATTTTCAGTGTATATATGTGAATGTGCAGAGAGAGACAGAGAGAGATCAACTTTTACAAATTAATTTAGAAAAGATTTAATATTTTTATGTAATAATATACTAGCAAAAAGTTGAAAAAAATGTTCTGAGTATGAGAGAAATGAATAAATAAGAATAAAGAAAATGATAGATTATAAGTATGTAAAAGTAAACAGAAAGAAAAAAGTCTTAATTTATCTTTTTTATTTATTTTAAAAAATATTTTTATTATTATTTTGTTAGAATCCTAAGGAAAGGAATCACATTACCACCTCCACCTAAGGATTCACAATCTCAAGATTCTCCATTTATTTTCTCACTTCTTAGAAATCTGATTCCTTTTTCTTAAACCATAGATAATAAATCAAATCTTGGAATTTAAAATTTTGGAAAATGATTAATTTCCTCATGCACTTCCCTGGTCAATTAAATGGATGCCCAAATTCAGACTTTAACAACTAGTTCCATCTCAAGGGTAATACTGGAATTTCATGTGAACCACTACTATTGAGGTGATAACAAATAAGGAGTAGGGATGGCCAGTGGGCTGGGCTGGTCCGCTAACCCGTACAGCCCTGCCCGTCAAATCACACATTCGGCCCCGCCCGCAAAAGTGGTGGTTCAATGAGGCGAAAGGGGCCGGACCTAATTTACTTGATTCGTAACACAGTCCAGTCCCGCCCACGATAAAGCTAGCCCAACCCACGAACTGGTCCAGACTGGCCCAACTCACAAATTGACTCGGCCCAACTTCCTGGATCGTGGGCCAGCTCACGGGCTGAATTTTCTATCAGTTGATGGGCTGCCCCAATTTCCAAAAATTTTTGTTGCTGTTTACCAACTTACCATTGTTAAAATTTCGACCGTTGACAACGGTTCGGTCCACTGCTGCCACCTTTTTACCTTTTTTAAATATATAAATTTAACCTTAACTTTTTATTTCTCTTATAAATACATCCTAATTCAATTCATTCTTCACACCAACAATCATTAATTCTAATATTCTATCTTCTCTTAAACTCTCTCATATCGCTCTCTACTCTCAAAACTTAAACTTCTCAATTCTTCTTCGAACTTTCGACTTCAAAATGGTTTGTTTTTTCAATTTTTCAATTTACCTTAATTACTATATAATTTTTTTTAAAATATTTATTTGTTTACGTGTAATTATTATAATTTCTTCGTTTAATTTTTAATACTTATTCGTTTATTTAATAATAATTATTACTGTTATTATTATTATTATTATTATTATGGATCCTTCAAGATCAAGAATTGTATCATCTCACACCGTAGATTTTGAACAAAATGAAGAATCTACTAGTATGCCTCCCCCTTCCGAAAACACACTAAGTGCTAAAGAAAGAATCTCTTGAGTTTAGAATGTTTTTGAAAAAATAGGTGATCAAGCTAGATGTAAACTTTGTAAATAAGAATTCCTATATAAAATTGGTAGTGCCATGGGTACAGTAACAAGACATATAAATAAACACCACTCTAGTGGAATGGCAGATGCAACTAGATCACAAATTCAAATAATTACTAAAATATAATAGAATAGTTATTAATTAGGATATATTATTTGTAATTACTTTTGGGAGGTTTAAGCCCTAAGTCCTCCTTCCTCTCCTATGTAATTTTTATTTTTTTATCAATAAAATCGGTAGTAGTCTATGCCAAACCACCCACCATTTCAAGGTGACTTTCTTAAATCTTTTTTTCATAAATTTTAAGTTTTCTAAATTCAACAAAAAATATTTAAGAGTTCTAAATTTAATTAAAAAAATTTTAAAATTTTTAAATTTAATAAAAAAAATTTTAAGTTTCGATACTTAAATAACTTAATAAAAAAACTTTAAGTTTCTCCTTTTAGGTATTTAATGTTTGATAAAATATATATATATATATATTCAGTATGTCCAGCCTAGTTCGCCTGGTCCAATCTACAAAAATAAACTGCTTCAGGCTAACATTTTTCAGCCAGCAGTCCTGTCAAGACCGATTCACTAATCCTTATAGACTGAACTACTTGTAACAAATTAGATGAATCGGCTCCAGTTCGGCTGGCCGGACCCACTGACCATCCCTACTAAGGAGGAGACATGTCTCAGCTCCAGCTTTCAGCCGCCCTATCTGACCGTCCCTTTCTCTCAGAAATGAGTTCTGTTTGCATCCTTTCCGTGGGATACACGTGCCCATTTACATGTCTACGTTTAATTGTACCACGTACCAGAAGCAGAACCTCTTCGTTACGCATCCTGTGGACCATTCATCTCTTCTCCCGTTCTCCCCGTCTCGTCTCTCGTATCGTACTACTGAGTCATACTACCTCGTCATTTCAAAGATTCCACGACCTACTGGTTCCTACCATTGTTAAGTAAATAAAATGTTTGCCCTGATTGGCTATCATTGGTTTTCAACTTTTGGCATTGCAACAATGGACATTGCTCCCTCCGGCAAGCCTTTCTTTTTTCGGTTTGGTGGGTCCGGTTCAGTGGCTGGGTCCTACTAATAATACGGTTTAAATAAAGAAGCTGGTACTGAAAATGAGAATCACTACCAGGAGCTTGCCATCAAACTATCAAGTTGCCGGAAGTTGGCGATTTACGAATTGCTTGGGGTTAAGGGTGTAAACATGTCCAAATTTTTTTGGTACTTTGAAATTCAGATTCAGATATTTATAGTGAAATATAGACTCACATTTTGATTCAGACCTAGACTTTTTTTATTATAGATCCAAACCCGGCTTTATAAGGTGTAGGGTAGGCTTTGGGTATATAAGTATATGTATGATATTTTTCTATTTTTTCCTCTATTAAACAAATATATATATAAAAAAGTTTTCAAAAAATCTAAGCTTAAAAAATCATGCCTCTGTTATTCGCCTTTGGAACAAACAAACAAATGTATAAATTTTGAAGGAGAGAAACAAGTCCACAAGAAACATACAATGGAGAAAAAAGTAATACTAATGTCTTGAAAAAGAAGAAATCTTAAATAAAATTTCTCTTTTCTAAACTATAAGGCCCTAAGAAAATTATAAAACTTTAAGAGAATTTCTCTAAACTATGAGGCCTTAAAAAATCTTGAAGAAAATTTCTCTTATCTAAATTATGAAGAAAATTTCTCTTCTCCTCTCTAAACTAAGAAAATAACCCACTCAATATCATAAATGTATAAATTATGTATTAATAAAAAAATTATGAAAATAATATAATATATAAATATATATTATTATTTTATTATAAACAAGTATACGGGTCTGAGTATCATCATACTTTGCCCAGACCCATTTAATAGAATCTATAGGGGTATGGGTACGGATATGAATCCACAGGTATAAAATTTTAACCTTATCTGTTATAAACGGGTATAGAGCTGTGCGAGTACGGGTAAGACCCGCCTTGTTTACGGCCCTACTTGCAATAGTAATTGATACTTAAGATGATAAATGAAAATTTTGCATTTCATAATTAATAATTATTTTTGAACTGGTAAGTTTGAAAATTTTTTTTAACTATGTATAAAAAGATTAACAAGAGTTATCGAGCATAAAAAATTTCTAGATGATAAATTGATATATTTTCATATTGTGATTTAGCACAGCGAATCTCTTTTACCCAAAAAGACAGCCCACTATGTAAATCTAAATATCAAAAATTGAAGATTTGAATTGTTCTTATCAAGTTCTGAAATGTTTAAATGAGTTATCATTTTGTAATACGTTAAAATCTTAATTAGTTAGGATCGTATACTTTTAGATACCATATACATATTAAAGGAAACATATCACAAATCGTAATTCTTGCTTTCTTCTGGAAATAAAAAGAAATTTATAATTCCTTACATAATAAATAAACATATCATTTCTGTTTTTATCTTTTTTGCCTAGTATCCTATATAGAAAAAGAATGATGTTTTCTGGTTGAGAGACATTGATAATGGATTTGGCTTCCTCTTTATTAAAAATACTTTCATTAGTTTGCAATTATTCTAAAACTAATAATTTCGATTTTGTTTTTTATTTAACATTTTGTTATTATACAGACGAATTATTTGTGATATGGGAAATGGAATTCAAAGCGACATTTATTAAAATTTTAAATATAGAAACCTTTTTGTTGTTTGAGCAAAAAAATTTATAATCTAAAATGTATTGTTCTATTCCTTTCATTTGCAGGTGTATTTGTACGATTAAAATGTCTAATATTCAAATATATATATATTTTGAAACATTCATTTTATAATAACTTTTGGTCTAAAGGGATCTGTGATATTTATACAAGTATCAAATCAAAGTTTATAAAGAATCAGTATCTATAGGATACACGCTTTAAAAAATTCCACATTCCATTCTCTCAAGTAACCTAACTTGCTCTAGGATCTCCGTTACATATTCAGAGGCCTAAGACCGACAAAGATTTTCTTCATGTAGTATCTTGTTCCATACTCGCCAGGCAGCTTGAACTGCCATCCGAAAGACTAATTCCCATTCACCTCGTATAGAATGGCCTGCAATGCGACCACCCAAATTAAAATCCACCTAAGAGGACACTAAATCACTTTGGATAGTGGCGCCACCAGTGTTATGGAACCAAATTCCATAATCCAATAGCAATCCCTAACAACATGCAATGTTGTTTCCTGCAAACTCTCACAAATTGGGCATAAAGCTTCCTCCAAAATCTCACATTTCTACAAATAAACACGACTTGATAATTTGTTCAACCGAACCAACCGAATTAAAAAGGCAAGACTTTGAGGACCCTATACCCTCCAAACTCGATGCCATGCAGGATTTTGCAATCCACCAAGGAGTTGAATCAATTCCCAGTACATAGCTGCCACCGACTCTTCGCCCGTTGAGCTTATCAACTAGCTGCAACAATCTCTCGCAATTGCACTAAGCTGTACTTGTATACTAGTCATCTCCTGTAGCACATACGTGGGCAAAAAATTCTATAGAAAATCCCATTGCCAACCTCGGACATCCTACAGCTAATAATCGCCACCTTTCGATGTAGCTCACGTTCACCTATTGGCTATACCATAAGATTAGCAAAAACCTCTTCTCGCAACCATTTATCTCTCCAAAAGAAAATTGAGTTGCCATCTCCCACTCGCCAAAGAATTTGCCCAGCTATAATCATGAATCCACGTAGGAGCCCCTTCTAAAAAATGATGAGGGTGTCTTCCTATGGATAACCAAAGTAGGAGGATCACATTTCCCCACAAGAACTGTACACCATAAGTCATCCGACCACTTCAACAACCTCTAACTAAGCCTAGCAAGGGAAGTCACATTCCACAATCGAGAACTCATAATACTGAGTCCACCAAATAGCTTAGGTTGACAAATAACATCCTAGGGTACCAAGCATAAACCTTTCTTCATCCCATTTCCAGAACAAAGTAAATTTTGATTAAGCTTATTGATATCCTCCAACACACCTACCGGGATGCACGTGGTTTGCATTGCATATTCCGTAATTGTGGAGCTGATAATTTGTATCAACAGAGCACGATCAACACGAGATAGTATCTTAGACTTCCAACTTGCAGCCTAACTTGCCATTTTTTCCTACAAGAAGGAATAATTTTGCTTACTCACACTGCCAGTGAGAAGGGACATCCCCAAATACTTTGCCAAATCTTCAGTAAGTCCAACGCCCAAAAGAGCACTCAGCAATTGAGCCATCTCATTATCAACATTCCGTGACACCAACATCCTTGATTTTCCCATACTAACTTTTTGCCTAGACAAAGAATAGAAACTCTGTAACATAGTTTCCATAACCTGTGCCTGACCACTAGTGTCACCACCAAAGAGAATTAGATCATCCCCAGAGAAAATATTGGAAAGTCTTGGACCCCTCCCCCGATTAAGCCAAATAGATTGCCACCGAACCTCCTCCACCGTTGTATTAATCTGTTGAGCTAAAACTTCCATACAAAGGGCAAAAAAATAAGGAGATAAGAGATCCTCCTGCCTCAACCCCCCTAGATAGAGAGAAGTCGTCAAGCTTTCACCATTCCAAAAGACAAAGTGCTTAGCAGAATATATAGAATGCATAATTAATCTCGAGACAGTATCCGAAAAACCAATACACCCAATCATCTCTTTTAAAAAGTCCTGATTCACACGATCATATGCCTTCGATAGATCAAGTTTCACTGCTACCCACCATTTCCGTCATTTCTTGCACCTCATGAAATGCATAACTTCCTGAGCAATCAAAATATTATCAGTTGCCTGTCAGTCCGGAATAAATTCCCCTTGCTTTTTGCCCACCAATTTAGCCATCAAGGGTTTCAAATGATTAGCTAAGACTTTTGTCACAATCTTTACCAACACATTACATAAGGAAATAGGCTGGAACTGCGACATCTTCTCAGGAAAATAATTTTACTAATAGATCATGTAGCATAAAAAATAAAGTTAATTCTAAAGAGATATCCTTTTGTTTGAGAATTTTGTCTATTGGGTATTATATCTTTCAAATTGTCAAATAAGGGACAAAATTTGACTTTAAGCCACATAAATTGGTTTGAAATATTAAAATGTCTAATTTACTCTAGAATAAAATGTAAGAAACGCAAGCTACCCTATTATTATTAATCTGAAATGGGACGACAGTCCCCTTGGAGTGACATGACGTTTCACTTCGTCATACATATCTTTTCACCTTGAGGATCACACACCGCTCTGTTCCTTAAAAGGGGTGGTTTTTCCCATTTATTTTTTCACTTTTTTACTGTCCGTTTTTCTCCTTCGTTTCTTGCATGTTCGATACATTCTTATTATCCCGACTTCCTCTATGGCATCCTCTCAGAACCCTGGGTCAACTCGAACACCTTCGCGTTTATCTGATATTGGTTCCATCCCCTCTAATACAGGTATGGTTACTACTACTCATTGAGAAACAGGTCTGTTATATTCCCTTTCTTATATCAACGTTACCTTTCCCCATCCTGAAGTATCTTAGGTTTCAGACGGACATATTGCTCCCGATCCTAAGTATGTTGAATTCCTAGCACGCTACTAGTGAAGACATAGAACCAAAAGCTGTTGATCATCCTAGCTCTGTTACCTATTAGAATCTGGAAGACTTTAGGTCCATTTATATTATTCCTAGAGATCATGAACTAATCCGACCTCTTCCTTGAGATCGGGCTAATACTCCTCCTTTCGGGTGCTTCACTATGTATGAAGAACATCTGAAGTTTCCCTTCCTCTTTCTTAATTAGTAGTGGATATACTTTACTTCTAGAACATGTCCTTAGGCCAAGTCCATCATCTTTTCTCCAGGGAACTTATCAGTTTTATGATTATATGTCGGGCTTTGGGTATCCTGACCTGCATAAAACTGTTTCGACACCACTTCCATTTACAGATGATCGAGCCAAACTCTGGGTGATTAATTTGTGCTGTCAAATCTAGTAAAGGCTTGTTTGCCGCTAAACCAACTTCTATCATATCTTGAAAGGATCGATTCTTTTTTGTTCGGGCTTCTACTTTGCCTTTTAAGTGCCCTTGGGTCCCCCTGTAAGTCACTTCCCAATCCAGAGGCAAAAATCCTCACTACTCTGCGTCCTTTTCGCACTATAATTGATCAATATCTTCTCGGCCTTTGGATCTGGGAAAGCTGGTCGCATCCATTATTGGAGCGGTGTTGTTTATACGGGGCTCTCATCCATTATTGCACTATAATTTTGTATTTGCGGGGTTTCATTATGTTTATTTCTCCTCTTCCTCTTTTTTCTTTTTCTTCTTCTTCTTCTTCTTCTTCTTCTTCTTCTTCTTCTTCTTCTTCTTTCTTCTTCTTTTGCCATGTTTCTTTATGATAAATGCTCTGTCTGTTATCCTTGCAGGTGAAGAATATATACGCTACTTGTTGGGAGCAACTTTGGCGGCTGGGGTATCTTCAGAGGCAGCTGTTGTTTCTACTCCTCTAACGAGTAACTCTCTAGGTCCCCTAACTATTGTTTTTATTGTTTTTATTGGTCCCAATAACTCAGCGAATAGATCGGGGGCCTAACGGATCTTTACGGCTGCTCACTCTGCTAGTAAGGCATCTTACCCTTGTATATAGCAACTTAACCCTGCCCTTTGTACATTTACATCACTAACTCTAGGGACTTTTGTGTGACCGCCAATGGTCTTCCTGCTTCCTCCTACAAATCTGTGAAAAGGCTATGGGAGACTCCATTACACTCTTCCGATAATGTTGATAAAGATTATTTTGTTTTTAGAAGATGATATTGAAGAAGGGGTTGTGTCTGGAGTAGACCTTGATCATATGATCGCCGCTAAAGGCGTACTGAGAATGTAGTGCCACCCCAGTATACTAGTACTCAGGTAGTGATACGTACCGCGAGGGTGTTACCTCCGGCTAAGAATATACCTATCGAAGCTATTGCTACTGTTGTTGGGCCTTCTTCACAAGTTGCTCAACTTTCCCCAAGCCGTGAGGCCACTAGTGTACACATGCTGATCACCGACGAGGGGAGGGTTCACATATTCTCTTTCAAGTCAAGCTCGATAGCTCTTTACGGGAATACTATCGTAGATTGATATCCAGTGCCCGAGCTGGTCACTACTGGCGATCCGTCACTATACCATCCTGAGTGGAATGTGAAAATCAATGGCTGGATTGCTAATTCTGTAACAACCTTTGTTTCTAGTTTTTAATCAAGGGCTTAATGGGTATTTTCCAACCATTAATCACTAGATAGGTTATATAAATACCCAATTGTAAGCTAATTATAACTAACATTGATGAATTTTGTTGAAATTGGAGAAAGAATTCTCCAATTGTCTCTAGGGTTCTTCACCCTCTTAGTTAGCTTGCTAAGGGTTAATGTCCTTAGTTTGTGAACAATTGTTTGCCTTAGATTGTGGAATCTATGGAATCAATTGATCTCTCAATTACTTTCTTTAATTGAGTCTTTGAGTTCTTATTCTTAGATTCAATTAATCCTACGTCTTCTAGTTTGTGTAGTTGGGGTTTTGAGGCCTTAGTTTCCTCAAGGTTCTTCCTATCAAATTAGGAAAGAGTTTTGCCTCTCAATGTTAGGTTTATGAGGCCTAGATCCTCATAGATTTTCCATTGGAGTGTTGAAACTATAAAATCCTCAATGGAGGTTCTTTATCAAAGGAGGTGATATTGGGATGGTATGGAATCGAATCTGTAATCAATTAAAGGTTCACATAAACCTGTCTCGAAGCATCGAACTTGGAGCTCACAAAAGCGGAATCAAGCCTAGAGGCTAAGGTGAATGAACTAGCCCATGCTGCTGAGCGTATCCCCCTCTTGGAATACCTAATTGCATATGTAAGGATAGAAGCACAAACAGTTCTAAATTAAACTCAAGAGGTTACTCGTCTTGCAGATCTGGCATTTACCCGTAATGAGAAACTCCGACCCCCGTTAATCCGGGAGATATGTGAGAGGTTTATACAAAATATCCATATGCAGCAATCGTTCTCCCACTGGTCTGTGCCTATGATGCAAGATATTATCTGCAAACTAGTCAGGAATATATGGAAGCATTATCCAGATTACGTCTTTGATCCTGAGACTATGAGGTTATACCTGCTAGAAGACATAAGCTTTAGATACCCATGGCTGATTGGACAAGAAATAGAAGATCTCATAACTCTATTGCATTTCGAATATCTCAACACCGAAGGCAAGATGCGATTCTACGGGAGGGACTTTGCTATTCAGGAAGCAGCAGCGTATCTGCCCAAGTCTGGTGTTCCCCCTAGTCCTCTCTATCTCTTGGACCCTATTAATAATCTTCTCTTTTCCTTGCTAGGCCTTGGAGCTGATGCTAGTGGTGAACAAAGTACGAAGGTAGTGGCGCCCCAAGAGGTCCCTGCTGAAGAAGGATAGGCAGCTGTTTTAGCCAACGAGGTGGATCTAGCTAATGTGATCCTAATAGAGGAAGACTCTCCTGCGGTTAGCTGAGAGGAAAATGTGATGGTTTAAAAATAAG
Organism: Catharanthus roseus; assembly: GCA_028651295.1. Classification (NCBI taxonomy): domain Eukaryota; kingdom Viridiplantae; phylum Streptophyta; class Magnoliopsida; order Gentianales; family Apocynaceae; genus Catharanthus; species Catharanthus roseus. Next base: position 31,632,408 of record JAPQWS010000159.1, on the reverse strand, counting down.
TTAAATTTGGGATATTTAAATTTTATCATGGCTTATTTGGAATATAACGCATTTTAGATCATTTTCTTTACTTTGATTTACGTTTTTTGATTTTCGTAACGTGCTGTTGTTAAGTCAAGTGTTAGTTTGTGAAAGTGCTAAGATGTGGTAATACTAAGTGAGTAATGAGAGCTAACTTAGTAGAAGACAGGCCAGTCTTTCTTATGCAGGCATACCCTTATGTCGCAGCTAATATTAGGGGGACATCCCAGACCTGCAAAACGCGCCCTATCCCGTAATGGCAAGCTTCGTGAATACCTTGTACGGGATATGCAGAAAGTACTCAGGTTAAACCCGAGTCTTGTGATGCCTAGAATGAGTAGGCCAAAGGGGGTTCTAAATAAACGTGCCTCTCCTGCAAAGACCATTTATTACACATTCATCAAACATACAATCAGTTAGTTAATGATTATGCATTAAAGACAGATAGTTTCTGTTTCTGAGGTGACCTTCCATTTATTCAGATAGAAGCTTATAAATAGGTAGTGAAAACTCAGAGATAAGTACAATAAGAAGCACAATAATCATGGTGGATGTTCCTGCAAATATGAATCCTCCTGCACCCTCAAACGGGGATGACCTTGTTGTCGCCTTTCTTCGAGCCAGACTAGCCGTTGTCTCTGTATATGGGAAGCAATTCCAGGCCACTGTATGTGTATAATTATGCGCCTAGGCCGAGCTTTTGAACTCTGCAAGCTAGAAAATTAGGAGTTTGATTGGTTCATGCACTTTTTAAGGGGATATCTTACTTGTTTGTAAGTGAGCTATCGGGTGGTGTATCAGAGAATCTTTTGGGTTCACCATCCTCAGATGCACGCAATGTGTTTTATACGGTCACATATTATTTGATTGCTCCTCAATCAAGAATTGACTAGTTCCTGACCCACTTTACAAGTACCCTGTTATACGCCCGTGAAACCAGTGTCACTTGGTTGCTCCCAGCTATGAGGTCAGGCAAGCTATCGGAACTTTGTTCATATATATGTGACTGAGCAGTTCAGGGAATGGCAAGCACTGGCTACTGTGATTGCCTCCGTTGGGTACTTAAGTGATTCATCTTATGCAAATAGTTTCTTTAGGATAATTAACATTATCTTTGTAATAGCTATAAGAGGCCTTTTGTTCACAGCCTATGTTTGATATATATATAATATGAAGTAATACTGTATTTGCAAGAAGTCTACTTTCTCATTTCAATGAAACTTAGTACAATACTCCTTAGAGTTCATATTAAGAAAAAAAAGGATAGAATAACTATGTAAACAAAAGAACCACTACGGGTAATATTTCCGTAAGTCAGTGCCATTCCAAGTCTTAGTGAGACGTCTACCCTCACTGTCAGCTAAAATATATGAATCGTTCCTGTGTGCCTTAAGTACTCGGTAAGCCTTTCCAAGTTGCATCTAGCTTCCGTCCCTGTTCTTGCTTGCTTACTTGATTCTTTCTTAACACCCAATCCCCTGCCTGGATTCCTGAAGGTTTAATATAGGAATTATAGTAACGAGAAGTGGCTTTCTTATAATGTTCATGTTTTCGAGAAGCCATTGCACGCAAATTATCAACAAGCAAAAAATTTTCCCGTGAAAGTCTCCCATTCTCTTCCAAGAAAAATACCAAGTTTTTTGGCGCTCGGGACCCAATCTTTACGAGTATTAATGCTTCTACCCCTAAGCAGAGATGAAAGGGGGATTTCCTGTTGGCTTTTCCTGGGGTAGTTCAGTATGACCAGAGTACGCTTGGCAACTCTTCAATTTAGTTGCCTTTATCACCTTCTAACCTTTTCTTGAGACCTTCAATTATTTTACGGTTTGTCATTTTGGCCAAACCAATAGTCTGTGGGTGTACCACAGATTCAAACCATTGCTATTTCCCGAGTTCAACTTAAAATTCCTTGAAACTCTTAGCATAAAATTGCCTCCCATTGTCGGTTGTTAGGACCTAGGAATCCCGTATCGACAAATAATGTCCTCCCAAAAAAAATATTTCACTTGTTTTGATGTGGTGCAACTTAATGCTTTAAACTCTATCCATTTCGTGAAATAATCTATAGCCATAATTAGGTATTCCTTTCCCCCCTTAGCCTCCATGCCCTATTGGGTGAACGAGATCGGAGATGACAAGCTGTGATACTCATTTTACGCAACGTGGTGATCATTATCATGAATTTGGCATTGGTGGCATGTGCATACCATGTCTTTGCCATATTCTCTCATACTGGGAAAACAATACCGGTATCGCATTGTTGGAATCAGTAGGCAAAAACAAAGTAAAGTAAAACTACGGAAATCCACCAACAGGATCTGCACATACTAGAAAAACCGATTGGATAGAAATTACCTCAATGTTTTGATTGTTCGTTGTGGAGGCGCTGTTTTGTACGCTTCGCCCTCTACTGGTATCCATGCGACGAACTCCTCTGCAAGCGATCGGGATGCCAGCCCTTTCTGTGTTCTGAAAACTGTTCAGAACTGATCCTGACTATCTGGTAATCGGTCGTATTTCAGAGAGAAGAGGCTAGATACTATATCGCCGTTCTAGGGTTTAGGGTTTTGTTTTTCTTTAATCAGATAAAGGACGGCCACCAAGAAAAGTTTAACATAATTTTTTATAGCTGTCAATATCAAAACCCTAACTGTCATCTAATGACAGTTTAATCTCGTCTGTCTATTCCTATAATCATCCAACGGTTGGATGAGTAATATTAAGTAATTAGTTTCATTTATTCGATTAAATAAAATTAATTACTTATTAACTTACTAGAGAATACAATATGGAATCTGATTCCCCTTTTGTATACGTTCAACGAATCTGGACACAATCTAGATTCATTGAACATGGACATTATGCTCACAAGATCGTCTATGCGTGTGACCCTGTAGGTTCGCTTAACGTTGGCAGTGAATGAAAAATGTCCTAGACATTTATTCACAAAACATAAGAGGCCTCTAGCAAGACATTATGCTTACCCAAGTTAAGTAAATGTAATAATAATCTAGCATCAGATGTAATATTTAGTCCTTTTGTCACACGATATCCTAATTAAGTATAAGACATGGATCAAGTCATCCTTATAAAACTTAATTAATCATTTACTTGATCACCAGGCAGACTTTTCCAACAAATAATATTAAATACACCTTATTAATACTTATTTGAGCATGGCCATGCATATTTTCCAGTCTTCCTTATCAAGGGGCCCATGGATATCTCTCTCTAAAAAGAGAGAGACAAATCCCTTTCACTATCTCCAATATTCAAGCCATGACGAGAAAATAAGCCAACCAATAGTCATAATGATCACCTAATTAAAAGTGATGTTTGACTATGTCAAAACATATTTTTCTTCCCATGCAAGAAACATTAGGTCGAAGGACACCAAATATAAAACTTAGAAGAAATACTTATAACTTAAACCCATGCAATATTTCTTCTTCACTTTGGGTCATGTCCAATACAATATTCTCAATATGTATTTATGAATTGATTTTATATCTCATATTCATGATCAGTAAAACTTGACCATCACTCAACTTCACACTAGTTTACAAGATGTAATAAACTAGGGACAAATAAGAATAGTATTTTATTAGCTATAAGGGTTTTACTATCAAGTCACATACTTGATGACCAAGAGCACAAAATAAAATTCAAAAAATACATGCTTCATAAATCATAAATGTGAGTCAATTGGTCTTAAGGCATATACTAACACGCATAACCTTCTTTACCAAAGCGTTTTCTCTAATATGAGCCCTACATATGCCAAGATGGATTTCTTTGAGGACATAAGAGTCTACCTCCTGATGGTATGCTTCAAAAGTGACCAATCATCCATGGTACAGTATAGTTCTCCCTTTACCACTACATATCGTACCACAGAGGTGCGAATATTTCTCACAGCAACAGCATATCCTGGCAAAGAGCCATTTAAAATATACGGCTTAATAGGAGTCATCCAGTTATTTTCTGTTCCTACACTACCTACGTCTCCTTGAATACTCTTTTGAATTAGGGGTTCTAACCACACTCTATGTATCTACTCCCCTGAGATGGCTTTAGACAATTTGTCCGCTTTTTGGTTGTGTCGTCCATCAATTTTCTCGAACCAAGTGGCTTTGAACCGAGCTACTAAACTCTTTGCGATTGCAGAATACCGCTTCATGTTTGCTTCCTTGGCTTCATATGTTTGAAACCAATTTTGGAATCACCCAGGATGATAAGTTGTTCGATGTTCATAGCTGAAGCCATCTGTAGCCCGACTATAAGAGCCTCATATTCAGATTCATTATAACTTACAAAGAAAACATATTTCAACGCATAAGCAAATTCCATCCTGTCCGAGTTTTGCAACACAAATCCCTCTCCCTTATGCTTTTGTCTTGCTAATCCATCCACGTAAAATGCCCATGCTCTTCGGGGATCCAACTCCTATGTGCTAGTCTCAAGCTCTATAGCACTTAATAAAGTGGTTTCTACTACAAAATATGCTAGCGCTTAGGCCTTTATAGCACGTCGGGACTGGAATTCAACCTGGTATTCACTTAATTCCAGAACCTATTTAATCATGCACCCTATAAGACCTGGTTTATGCATAACCTACTGAAGAGGAACGTTGGTTAACACTATTACAGGATGCACATGAAAATATTGTTTGAGCTTACGGGCAGATACTACAAGATTAAATATGTGCTTTCTAGTGGCCTGTGCTGCATTTCTTTCCCTGCTAAAACATGACTAACATAATAAACAAGCATTATTTTCTAATTTCTTAAAGGACAAATAATAATGCTTACAACGGTTTCGGTGACTAATAAATACATAAATAATGTCTCGCCTTCCACAAGGCTAACCCGCAATGGGGGGAGGGAGTGACTCAAATATTCTTTGAGCTGGTTAAAGGCGTGTTGACATTTGGCAGTCCATTCAAAGGTGATTCCTCCTTTCAATAGCTGGTAAAAGGGAGGCTCTTTTCTCCCATCTTGGCTAAGAATCTACACAGATATGCTAACATCTTGATAACTTCTGGACTTCTTTCATACTTCTCGGGGGCATCATTTGCTGTATTGCTCGAATATTCTCGGGACTGCTTCTATACCCTGTTCAAACATAATGCAACCGAGATATTTTCCTATTGGCACCCCAAATACACATTTTTTAGAATTTAACTGTATTCTAACCCACCATATTTTTCAAAAGTCTCTCTCATATCTTGTGGCAACATCTTAGCCTTTTTGGACTTCAAGATAATATCATCAACATATACTTCCATATTCCTACCGATTTGATCACCGAAAACCTCATGCACCATCTGCTGGAATTTCACTTTTGCATTCTTCAGTCCAAAGCATATCCGGGTGTAGCGAAAGTGCCATCATCCGTAAGAAAGGTTGTTTTTTCCATGTCCTTAGGTGCCATAGCTATTTGATAGTACCCCTTTATGCATCTAGGAAGCAAAGAACTTCATGACTTGCCACCGCATCCACGACCTGATCAATTCATGGCAACGGGAATGGTTCTTTGGGGATAGCCTTGTTTATGTCTATATAATCAATACACATGCACCATTCCTGTTGTATTTTGGTACTACTACAGGATTTGCTAACCATGCAGGGTAATAAATTCTTTTGATTATTCTTGCTTGCAACAGCTCTTGCATGTTGTTTCGGATAACCAATTGGCATTGTCGGGCGAACATCCTCTTCTTCTGGATAATTGGTATGGCATCATCCGGGATGCCTAATTTGTCAACCGTTTACATGAATATGGTCCCTAAATTATTTGGGGACCAGGAAAATATATTCCAGAATTCTATAAGATTATTATGTACTGTTGCTCGAACACACTCTAGTAATCCTTTTCTAACTCGTACTTGTCTATCTGGGTGATCATGATCTATCCTAAATAACTCGTACTCTCATTAGGTTTGAATCTTATAATCCAGTTTCTCCATTGTCTTCAAATATTAGTCGACCAAAGTTTGTTGTACTTCGGCTCGGGAGCAAGGAAACATTACCGACCTGCAAGCTAATCTTCCCATATGGCCATATGTGGAGACCTGTGATATGACCCAAGATGGCCCAAGGAGATGAAAAGCTATAAGGAATCACAAGAGCTAGAGCAAGGAGAATTAAGGAGAATGATGATCAAATTGCTCATGGATTGATGGTAACAATTGAAAAAACTATGAAGGAAGGCCTAAAATTCAAGAATGAAAGCTTGGAAGATGTTGGAAATCCTCCTAAATTTCTTATGGTTTAGTGCTTAAACTTGGAGCAATCAATGGAGCAAATTGGAAGAGGAAGAAATCAAGGAGAGGCATGAATAGAGCCTACAGCAGGCAATAGGCCTTTACCTACCATCCACGATAGGCTTCTGCAAAAACTTAATTTGAAAGGCTGAAGACCTACCGCCGATAGCAGGGTATTGATTTTATGTAATGTGATATTTTAGATAGAAATTGCTGTTTTAATTAATTTTACAACTTTTTAAATAAGTCCCTAATGGGTCTTGGATTGACCGAAGACCATGTTTAGATTAGAGTTTAGCCAAAACTCTATAAATATCCTCCTCTATAGCCTAATTGTAAGACTAATTGGATGATTTTATGAAATTGATGAGTTTATCTCTAGGGTTTTTAAGTTATGAGGCTTTTTCCTTAAATTTCATCTAGGGCTTGATCATCCCTTAGATTTATTTTACTTGAATACTTGGATTGGGAAGATCCAAGAGTTCTCATTTTATCATAATTCCTACTCTTTGATCTTTACATCCTTGTAATTATCTTACAACAAGGTCTTTTTTCATAAGAGACTAATTAGGTGATGGATAATCAATCCCGTTGTTGAATTGGCTTATGAAGGAAAGAATATTCAACATGGACTTAAGAGGTCCTTAGATTGGCTAGAGGTTGTTTGAGAATGGAAAGTATTCAAGCCCTTTTGAAGGCAAAAGATCCTTGGGAAGCTTAATTGGAGGATTTTGATCATTACACAACAAGATTCATCTCATTGGGTATCAGAGCAACCTTCAAAGTAAGCTCTAATTTGTGTTTAATTGTTGTAAAATTCTTGAAAAAAAAGTATATGGTGATCTATTGAAAAAAAAACAAATAAAGATCATGCAAAATCTCGGACAGAAAAATTAATGCCATAAGATTGGCTTGATCTGATGTTGTATTGCATTGTTTTTACAAAATAATTAACATGGATCTGAACTAATATGAGTTATGATAATTTGCAATTGGTTTCATTGGATGTGGACTTGATTGGATAGATCAAATTGATAAGAACTTTTGATCCGTCCAGAAATCAAAGTTGTTTGGAAAGTATGGATTAATCTGTTCCTATCTTATGATATTCTTATCCAATTCAAACGAAATGTGCACTTAAATTCATTCTAATCGAGTTGCACTTTTTCTAAACTAATTTCACTTGATTTGGAGTTGTATTCTGTGAGTGATCATGACTTCTGTAACAGGGTGTCTGTAACCCTTGTTTTTTGGAAATTTCATTTTAGTACTCTTATTTCCTTGTTTAGCTTAATTTTGTTTTGTTTCATCGTTATTGGATTCTAATTGCTTTCTTTCAATGTGTATACTTCTTTGTGTGATCAAATTGATTTTGTTTAGCTCTAATTTCTCTTGGATTATTTTTTTAACTCTTGCACTACAAGTATTTGAAGAAATTTTTCTTTGTACTGCTTTGGTTCCTCAACTAAGTGTTTAATTAGAATTTGTCTTTGATTGATTTCCTTTGGTGGTTGTGGGGAAGGAAGTTTGAAGACTCAAAGAATTCTTGTATGGTGAGAGTTTGGAGAAAGGCAAAAGGGTGAGATTATTATTATAAAAGCCATAAGAGAGCCAAACACGAGAGAATCGAGTGATCATTAAAAGAGAGCATACAGTTAGGGAGTGATTGTGAGATCCTATTTCTTGTTTCTTTTGTTTAATTTGCAGGTTTCATTACAGATGCTCAATTACTAACTCCTCACAATGAAGGAACTAGTGAAAGTCCTCATTCCAACTTCGATCTAGTGAGGATCATCATGCAAGAACTTCAACAAATGAGAAGGGAAATGGGAGATATGCGAAAGGACATAAATAATCTTTTTATAGAGCAAAGAGGTCAAAGCAACATTGGAAGACATGACAACCCTCATACTTAAAGGGGCATGGAAACTAAAGTCATCATGGTTTATCTGAAATATCGGTTTAGAGCACTCATCAATTCTATAATGGTGGTAGACACACCACTCCTAGAAGTGGAATAGGAGGAGGTCTAGGGAAAGAGGAAACCATAGACCACAAGAGGAAGTTCCAAGACATGAAGCATGGTATGAAGATAACTTGTTTGATAACTATGGGGAGAATCCTAAAGTTGGCCAAGAATACTTTGGTGGTTATTATGGTGGAGAACAAGGGTATAGCGCCTTAGATAAGACCAAGTGTTAGGTGCCTAGCTTCAAGGAGAAAGTGATCCAAATGTGTTTTTTGATTAGGAATATCAAGTGAAGAATCTTCATGGTCAGAAAATATAGTGACAATATTAAGGCTAAGTTAGTCATTTCTGAATTTTTTGGGTATGCACTTCATTGGTGGGAATGATTGTCACTCAAAAGGTTTAGAAATGAAAGGAAATCGGTTAAAACTTGGGCCGAATTGAAGATTCTTATTCGAGAAAGATTTGTACCGGAGCATTATTATAGAAAGCTTCACTACAAATTGATGACTCTCAGGCAAGGTAGCAAAAGTGTTGAGGAATGTAGGCAAGAAATGGAGCTATATACACTTTGAGATTGAGTTTGGAAGAGGACAAGGATGCTTCTATTGCTAGATTTCTAAGTGGTCTTAATAGGAACTTTTCTAACCAACTAGAACTATATCCTTACACCACTTATGAAGACATGTTCCATTTAGCAACCAAGATTGAGAATCAAAGGAAGAGAAATGGTTTCTCTAAAACTACTCTTCCTTCTTCAAGAAATGTGGTGTCTAAACCTCAAGCATCTAGGTTTCAAAGGTTGGCCAAAGAAGGAGAAAACACCTAAGGTGGCTTTCAAAGATAATTCTAAGCCTAAGGTGGAGAAGAAAGGTAGATTGCTTACCAATCCAACTACGTGCTGCAGATGCAATGGTTTGGGATAAATAGCTATCAATTGTCCTACCAAGAGGACTTTGATCTTTTGTGAAGACTTGAATAGTTGGATTGAAAAGGATGAAGAAGAATGTCTTGAAGATGTTGTTGATGAAAAGGATAGCCAAGATGATGAAGTTCTAGTTCACACTACTTTAGATGTCGACGAAGATGCTTTGAGCTCGTTGACTATAGGGGCTTTAACCACACAAGTCATTGATGAAGATTCAAGTATTTAAAGGGAGAATATCTTTCATACCAAATGCAAGGTCGAAGGTAGACTTGTTAATGTTAAAATTGATTGTGGTAGTTGCACAAATATAGCTAGTCTCTATCTTGTGGATAAATTGAATTTGCCTACCTTCAAGCATCCAAATCCCTACACGTTGCATTGGTTGAATGATAGTGGGGAAATTAAGTATGGAAGCAAGTAAAGGTTCCTATTTTCTTGGGATCATACAATGATAAAGTGGTATGTGATGTTGTGCCTATACAAGTGGGCCACTTGTTGTTTCATCGTAATCCTTGGCAATTTGATAGATAAGCCATTCACTATGGAGAGAAGAATACTTATTCTTTTGTAAAGAATGGCAAAGATTATATCATGAATCCTCTTACACCTCAACAAATTAAAGAAGAACAAAAGAAAATGAGAGAAAAAAAAAAGTATTGAACGAATGAACAAAAGAGAAAAATCATTGAGGAAGGAAAGAAAGTTGAGGGAAAAGTAATGAGAGTTGAAAAGACAAAAGAGGTAAACGTGAAGAGTGACAAGAAAATGAGTAATCAAAAGAAAGGGAGTGCTACAAAATAAAAGAGATATTTCTACGCAAAAGAGAGTGAGATCATAGAAGCTATTGGAAAAGAAGAGTTGGTGTTACTCTTGTATTGCAAGGAAGCATTTGTTTCTACTAGTGATCATTTATCTTTTTTATCTAGTGCTATTATGAAAGTGATTGAATAATACAAATATGTCTTTTCCGATGAGATGCCCGATGGACTCCCTCTTTTATGTGGAATTGAACATCAAATTGATTTGGTGCGCAGTTCAATGTTACCAAATAGGCCGACTTATAGGAGCCCTCCCAAAGAGTCTAAGGAGTTGAGAAGAAGAGTGAAATAATTGCTCTCCAAAGGCCATGTAAGAGGAATTTTGAGCTCTTGTGTCGTTCCCGTTTTATTAGTTCCTAAGAACGAGGATACATGGTACATGTGTGTAGATTGTATAGCCATTAATAACATTACCATCTAGTATAGGCATCCTATTCCTAGATTAGATGATTTGCTTGATGAGTTGCATGGTTCTCAAATATTTTCAAAGATAGATTTAAAATCGGGTTACCATCAAATTCGCAAGAAAGAAAGGGATGAATGGAAAGCAGCTTTCATAACTAATTTGGTCTTTATGAATAGTTGGTCATGCTTTTCGTTTAACTAATGCACCTAACACATTCGTAAGACTCATGCATCATGTTTTGAGGGATTTTATTGGAAAATTTGTTGTGGTTTACTTTGATGACATCTTGATTTATAGCAAAACTTATGAAAATCATTTGCAATATCTTAAAACAAGTTTTGTAGGTTTTGAGAAGTGAGAAGTTATATGCTAACCTTGGAAAATGTGATTTTTTCGGAAAAGATTACATTTCTAGGTTATTTGGTAAGTTCTCAAAGTTTTCAAGTGGATGACGATAAGGTAAAAGTAATCAAGGATTGGGCTACTCCTGAGAGTGCATCCGAAGTGAGAAGCTTCTATGCTCTAGTAAGCTTTTATAGGAGATTCATCAAGGACTTTAGCATCATTTCTAGTCCTTTGACGGATGTAATAAAAAAGCTGAATAGTTGGGGTGATAAGAAAGAAAAGGCATTCAAGTTGTTGAAGGAAAGGTTGAGTAGTGCACCTCTACTTGCACTACCTAACTTTGAAAAAACTTTTGAGATTGAGTGTTATACTTCGAGAGTTGGAACCGGTAGAGTCTTGATGTAGGACAAGCGAACTTTGGCATATTTTAGTGAAAAGTTGCCCCGTGCGGTCTTAAACTATGCTACATATAAGAAGGGGTTGTATGCACTAGTAAGGACTTTGAAGCATTGGGAGCGCTACTTGTGTCCTAAGGGGTTTGTTTTTCATACTAATCATGAGTCCTTGAAGTAACTCAATGGACAACAAAAACTCAATAGGAGGCACGCACGATGGATGGAGTTCATTGAAATATTTCCATACGCCACACGTTACAAGAAAGGTAAAGAAAACATTGGCGTTGATACTTTGTTTAGGAGGTACACTCTTATCTCTACTTTGCAATTTCAATTACTTGGCATTGAAATGCTTAAGAAATTGTATGCTAGTGATCATGATTTCAAGGATATATTTGGTGATTGTTTGGTTGTGCCTAATGACAAGTATCTCATACATAATGGTTTTCTTTATTATGAGGGTAGATTCTGTATTCCTTCTTGTTCTACTAGATTGTTGTTGGTAAAAGAAGCTCATTGTGGTGGTTTACTGTGTAATTTTTGCATTGCTAAAACATATGCCATATTGCATGAGCATTTCTTTTGGCCTCATATGAGAAAGATGTTGAAAAATTCATTGGTAATTGCTTGGAATGTAAAAGAGGTAAATCTACATCTTTACCACATGGTCTTTATACTCCGTTAAAAGTGCTTAAAGAACCTTGGGTAGGTATAACTATGGACTTTTTTCTTGGTTTGCCTATATCTCCTAAGGGCATGGACTCTTTATTTGTAGTAGTAGATAGGGATGGCTCACTTTATAGCTTTCAAGAAAACCGATAATGCTAATTCTGTTGCGGATCTCTTGTTTACTTGGGTTGTGTGATTCCATAGTATACCTAATATATTATTTCGGATCGTGACACCAAATTTCTTAGTCATTTTTTGCGTGTTTTGTGGAAAAAGCTTGGAACTAACCTGTATTCTACAGCTTGCCATCCACAAGTCAATGGATAAACGGAGGCGGTTAATAAAACCATTGGACAACTTCTAAGATCCATTCTTAAGAAGAACTTGCGCTAATGAGAGAAACGTTTGCCACATATTGAATTTATTTACAATAGAGCTCGTCATTCTACTATTTCTTAATCTCCTCTTGAAGTTTTTTATGCATTTAATCCTTTAACTTCATTTGATTTGGTGCCTTTACCTATAGAGCATATATTGAGCTTGGTTGGAAAGAAGAAGGCAGAGTTCGTTTGGACCATTCACTCTAAAGTTCATGATGCCATTAAAGCTACTAATAAGAAGCTGTTAGCCAAAAGAAATATGGGAAGGAAACGTGTGGTATTTGAACACGGTGATTGAGTTTAGTTTCATCTTCGAAAAGAACGTTTCCTTCTCAAAGGGAAAAAAAGTTGGATAGTCGTGGCAATAGTCCCTTTGAAGTTCTTGAACGCGTTGATGATAATATTTATGAGACTGATCTTCTGAGTGATTATAATGTTAGTGATACCTTCAATGTTTTTTATTTATCTCCATTTTATGTATGTCAAGATTTTAGAACAAATGTTTTCAAAAGAGGGGAAGATGATTGAACCAAGATGACCAAGGAGATGAAAAACTACAAATACCAATCACAAGAGCAACAACAAGGAGAATTAAGGAGAAGAATGATCAAATTTCTCATGGATTGATGATAACAATTGAAGAAACTATGAAAGAAGGCCTAAAGTTCAAGAATGAAGGCTTGAAAGATATTAGAAATCCTCCTAAGTTGCTTATGGTTCAGTACTTAAACTTGGAGCAACCAGTGAAGCAAATAGGAAGATGAAGAAATTGAGAATCAAGAACAGAGCCTACTGCAAGCTGTAGGCATTGTACCTACCATTCACAATAGCTTTCTACATAAACTCAATTTGGAAGGCTGAAGACCTACCGCCCTTACCGTCAATGGTAGGGTTCTAATTTTATGTAATTCGATGTTTTAGGCAGAAATTACTATTTTAATTCACTTTAAAACTTTTAATTAAGTCCCTAATGGGTCTTGGTCAACCCAAGACCATGTTTAGATTAGAGTTTAGCCTAAGCTCTGTAAATACCCCTCTATGACCTAATTGTAAAACTAATTGGATGATTTTATGATATTGATGAGTTGATCTCTAGGGTTCTTAAGTTTTGAGGCGTTCTCCTTGAACTCCATTTAGGGTTTGATCATTCTTTAAATTAATTTTACTTGAATACTTGGATTGTTAAGATCCAAGGGTTCCCAATTTGATCATAATTCATACACTTTGATCTTTTCATCCTTGTAATTGTATTACAGGAAGTTCTTCTTAATAAGAGATTAGTTAGGTGATGGGTAATCAATCCCCTTGTTGAATTGGCTTAAGAAGGAAAGAATATTCAACATGGATTCAAGAGGTCCTCAGATTGGCTAAGGGTTGCTTGAGGATGGAGAGTATTCAAGTCCTATTGAACGTAAAAGATCCTTGGGAAGCTTAACTGAAGGATTTTTTTTTTTTTTAATCTTTGCACAACAAGATTCATATCACTATAGTTTTCATCTCGTTGAGGGTAGGTCTACCAAGAAGTCCATTATATGATGATGGAGCATCAACAACCAAGAACTCCGCATTCCATGTTACTCCATGGACTTTGACGTGGAGTTCAATAATCCCGTTCGAATTGATAGTTCGTTCGGTGAAACCAATGAGAGACACATGGCATGTTCTAATTCTATCCTCGGAGATTCCCATTTGTGTGACTGCATCGTGGAACAACACGTTTGCAGCACTTCTCATATCCACTAGTATTCGCCTGACTGTGCAGTCTTCTATACTCAAAGAGATTATTAGTGGTGCGTCATCGTCCTTGTTTGCTCGGCCCACATGAGGGAATGCTGCTTAGAACATTAATTACTTTCACTTCTAGGGGGGCTTGTCTTCCTTGAATATCTTTGCTTGTGGTGTATCCCCGATTAGTCATCCTCTTAATATCTTGCCTTTTGTTTGCAAAACGAGCAATGAACTCCTTCAAATATCCCTGTGATATGGCCTGTTCAATTTCTTTTCTCAACTTGACACATTGCTCCGTATCGTGGTTATCGTCTCAATGAGAGTCACAATACATTGTCTGGAAGCGGTTCTCTGGCGGAGATTTCATCTTTGGTGGGGCTTTTAATATTCCCAATGATTCCACCAGATGGAGGACCTCTGTTCCGGACACTTTGAGCAGGTTGTATCCTTCCTGGTGCTCTGTAACCCTCAGCCCTGATTATGTGAGTATGGCTTAGGATTAAGGAAGATTAGACGATCCCGTACTGGTCGCCAATTTGACTCTGGATGGAACGTCTGCTTATTGCGCCCTTTTGCTATACCACCCTCCAGATGGACCCGCTTGTTTTGCACTCTTATCTCTCATTTAATGAATTCATAGACTACATCCAAAAGATTATCTACGAGATGTAGCCGTATTGTGGTAAGAACTTCTATAAGCGGTAGAGATTGCATCCTATGTTTGTATGTTTCAATATGCCCCCCATCACTGAGATTCGGTACTTTCATAGCTTCGATATTGAATCGCTCCATGTAGGATTGTACAGTTTCATATTGCTGCTGACATACGGTAAGCAGGTGGTCAGAAGTAGGGATGATTTCCCGTTGTGCGATAAAGTGATGCCTGAACTTCTGTCCCAGTTCTTGAAATCCCAAGATGGATCGAGGGGCTAGTGATGCTAACCAGGATAGTGCGGATCACACAAAGAGCTAAGAAATAGCCGATGAAGTTCGACGTCAAAAACATTGGGAAATCATCATAAGAGCTAGAATATGTTATAAATGCTTGTCGAGGATCATTGTGTCGTTGTATCTATCGAATCTTAGAGTTTTAAATTTATCAGAAATTGGGGCTTGCTGATACTCTTCCGAAAATGGGCTATATTTCCACATAATTCTAGATATCATCCATGATGGCATACACCTTCACCTTTGTAGGGTAGAAACCATCTAAGGTGCTGAGGTTGTAGGTTTCTCCCCACTTGCTTCCGGTGTTTCGAACCTAGAGGGACACTATAAAAGCTTTTTGTTGGGGAGTAAATAGGACATCTGGCATTCCCTCACCCATAGTAGCAAGTACTTACCCTGGAGAGATGGGATTAGTATCTCGTAGCGGAGAGCTGTCATATTGTAATTTCTCGTGGGAGGTGTTACCGTCTTTCGTGGTTGCCATGAATGTTAATTTCTTGGGAAGACAGGGCTAGAGATATGCAATAGGCGTCAATTGATGAATATCAAGCTGCCTCATGTCTAATCCTGCAAGACCAAAAAGAGAGATGTTAGGGAACCAATGATTATCTATTCCTCAAAGGCACTCCAATACTTAAGTCAATCTTGAGTTCATAAAGGTATAATTAATACATAATTAATAGCATTTAATACTTGATATTGCATGAATAGTAATCAAGGAGAGAGGACATTTTATCTCCAGCCACTTGTTGGATTGAGACTCCCGTTTTTCGATGTGGGATTGTTGAGGATGACCGTCATTCTCTTGGGCAATCGAGTCTTCGAGCGCCCTTACTCTTTTGACTCTTAGGCAGGCTTTTGCCAGTCCTACATTGAGCCTGTACTTCATACCATTCTCTTATCCTAAGTTCCCCAACTCTATGGGCCGCTACTTGTGCGGGCCCACGTATTTGATAATCCATCATCAACTCTTCTCAAAATTAACTCCAATCCATCCAAATGCACCCTATATTTGTTAGGGTAATCCTATAAGGTTCAATTTTAATCCAATTGATTGAGGATTAACAAATTGATTTACTAAAACAATACAGTATTGCAATTGTTCGAATTTGGAGGGAAATCTAAGCATCAATTTACCTCTAATTTGTGTGGCGTTCTTCCCACCATCTAGTTTTGTGAACTCCAATAAAAATGTTTAATCTCATATGGATAAGAATAAAGGAAGTATATAAACTTGTCTTTTTTTTTTTTTTTTTGTGGAAATATAAGTTGTGAAATGAGTAGAATGATTATAAAACTAGTTGTGCTCTTCTTCTCTTCTCTATAGTTAAAGCTGTCGACTTTGTCATGCACCATTTTCTTCTACATCACTCGTAATCTTCTTCTCTTTTTCCTTCACTCTTCATTAGCTTTCATTTAAGCAGTAGTAGTAGCCACCATTGACTGCCTTAATCATCCTTATATGAGCAGCAGCAGTCGCTGGTTCATTGGAAAAAAGATTAGTGAAGAATGCAACCATTTGTTTATTGAGAGAATACCTAACATTCAAGAGATTTTACTGTCTGATTTGCTAAAAGTTTTTGGCAAATATGCAGTCTAATCAATGTTGGGAAAGTGAATACGGAATGCTTTTAAATGGGAAAAATGGTCAAAATGCAGAACTCGGTAGAGAGGAGTTGTTGAATGCCAATGAAATAGACGAGAATGAAGAAGCTTATGAACTTAAGAGTTGTTGAAGTTCAGCAAGTATTTAGTGGAGAAGAAGTAGAAACGGTAGAAGATGAGGAAGAATTTGAGGGTATTGAAATTCTGGATTACAGTTATAATGAGGAACATAAGCACCTTGTTAGGTTCATACTTTGCTAGCATTGACGAAATGTTTCATGCATATTTGGCATATGATAAACATTGCTTCATAATTTCTACTTCTTTACAAACATTGCTTCAAACCAAAACACAACCACCACATTTCTCCTTCCTAAAGAACCTGAAATTTTCAAAACACTGTACTTGAATAAAAGGTATGAAGCTAAGAAGACTTCCCAAGTGTTGAAGTTGTTCATAAAGTAAATGGTCCAAAGACTTGAAACCTTAGGTAAAGATTTTGTAGCCTCAATTGCTCTCTCGGATCCAGCCTTGTGAATGTTTTTGACATCTCCTTGTCATCTTATGTGAAGAAGAAAGTTCAACTGCAATGCAATCAAATGAAGTAGATTATACATGAGTTGTGATGATCAAGATGAAAAAGTGAATTGCGATCTTTAATACCATGTATTTTGTTTCCATAAAAAACAGCGCCATTTATTTTATATTAATTAGTACTAATTTGTGTATTTAAGTTTGCATTTGAAAAAATGAATTGCGATGTGTAATACAATGTAATATTTTGTTTCCATAAAAGAAAACAGTACCATGTATTTTATATTATAATTATTACTAAGTAATTTGCGTTTCTATGTCCGCATTATGTCCAATGAAATTTTGGGATTGTAAATTTTCATGATTAATTGTGCAAATAATTTTTTTGGTCCATTTTCCATTACTAAGTTAAGAAAGAAATAATTATAGAAACTAATTTTCCGATTATAAATTTCCATGATTTTTTGTCGTTAAGGATTTTTTTAGTCCATTTTTCATTAATAAGTTATAGGTAAATTTATCAAATAATAAAGAAAGACATAATTATAGAAACTAATTTTCGAATTGTAAATTTCCATGATTAGTTGTCTGAGGATTTTTTTATTCCATTTTTCATTAATAAGTTATAGTACATTTAACAAATAATAGAGAACAAACAATTATAAAAACTAATTTTAGGATTATAAATATCCATGATTATTTTTCATATAACCATTTTACATTTGATCTTCTTTAAAGGAACAAATTTTATGGCTTCTAAAAATCATGTTATACTTTGTCCTATAAAAAAATTTTCACATAAAATAACGAATATACTAGTGTTCCTCAACTATAGTAAATTATTATTTTTATAAATTCAAATCTAATAAGTATCTGCTGAAGAAAATAAGTATTAATCTATATATATATATATATATATATATGCAACATATTAATTTCTTTAAAATATAAATTTAACTACAACTTTCCAAAAAAAGAAAAAAGAGCCTATTAAGACCCATTCATTCAGCTACCAAAAGAAAAACAAAAAAAAACGAAAAAAAAAAGGGAACAAAAAGCCTCACATAAGACAAGCCGTTCATTTGCTGAAAAGAGAAAAAAAAGAACATCATTATGCTAACATTACACAGTTCTTCATACTACATTTATACACACGCAAACGTAACTCTTAATGCCGACATTGGTATTCCTGCCCACCAACCCTTGAATCCCAATCCCACTACCAAAATTGAGCTCTCGGCAGAATTCATCTCAAACCCTTCTCATGTCATACTCGGTCTATAAATGTTAATCTCCATGAATCAACTCCAACAAAAGCAAACCCTACTGATCATCCCTCTCAAAGCTCAGTGTTTTTTTCTTTCCACTGTTCTCAAGCCCTAAAATGGCCAATTAGGATGACCAGCCAAGCGAATCAAGCCTTAAGACGATTTTGACTCCACCTAGGTCATCCTTCCTAGCCTTCCTGTTACTCTGTAGGCTCACTACAATAACACGCGTCTTTTAGTTCAAAAGCTAAAAGGAGGAATCTCGTCTTCGCCTTAACAGGCTCATAATCGAGCGCGGTGCTAACGCTATGAAAACAATGGTGTTGATGGAATTGACGTTGTTCAAGACATTCGAATTGCTGACAGGGATAAAAAAGGACATAAAGGAGGGAGACTCTAAGAAAAGAAAGTAGGTGGCAGCTCAATCTATAGTCTGAAGCTTTACAGATTTGGGCATTTCGTCGACTATAGCATTAGGGTTTGGGGATTTTGGTTATTGTAGCATTATGATATTTTGGGTAGACTTTTTTGGAAGGTGTTGTATTAATTTGTCCATGCAAATGCTGCCACTTATTAGCTATCTTGTTTAGGGTTCATTTTAAGTTTAGTGTTTCTAAGAAGGGATTGCCACCATTTATATAATCGAGAATTGACTATTTTAATGAAGTTAAAATTCTATTGATATTCATCTTCATCTTAACTTTTATTTTCTTATTTCCTTGTGTTTATGTTTTGTAAGTTAGTATTAAGGTCCACAGTGCAATGTGACTAGATTGCAGTATGAGAGTCTTAGGTTTGTTGTGTTAACTGTTCAATTTAGCAGTGTGTCATGTTTGGTTTGCAATGTCACATCACGTAAATAGTATAAACAAATCAACATACAAGAATGATCATGCAGTTTGGCATAAGCCTACGTCTGCGAGGCCACTCCCAAAAAAGCAATTCACTATGAACTGATAGTACAGTACAAGAAACATCTAACTCTTTAATACGCCTAATGTTTCCCTAGTGGAAATATGCAAGCTTCCTTTGCACACTACACAGTTGAACTCCCTTCATCTCTTCAAGGCTCCCCGTTGGTGTGTGGCTGCTTGCACTTGAACTTCATTTATGAACTACAACACAATTGAAATCCCTTCAACTCCTCAAGTTTCCCCTTGGTATGTGATTGCTTGGGCTTGAACTCCCTCCAATCCCTTAACACCGTTGAAACGAGGCACAACTTCTTTCTCAAGAAGCAAGATTGTCTTCTAAAGAAAATTCCAATGTCTAATGTTGGTAGAACAACACTTAGTACTAGAAGATCATCATGGTCTTCAAAGTATATGAATACATAGACTTGAATCCCATGTATTCATTTGAATGCTTAAATAATGGAACTTGAATTATGAACGGCTAACCCCAATGCCTCCGAGAATCAATCCTTAACTACTTAGGGTCTTTTAATTCAACAAGGAATCCTAAATCAGTTCTACAATTGGATCTTCTTGAAACACATGGATTTAGTTTTCTTGTTTAAGCATACTTCTTTAACTACTTAGACACACATGATTTTGTATCCTTATTCAACATACAATACTTAAGGAAGTAGGAGTGTTGAGATCTTCATAGAATATGCAGGGGATCTTCAAGCTCTTCAAGATTTCTAAAACAATACCAACACTTGTGAGTAATCTTTAGATGGGCCCATGTGCATGTAGGTGTGTCGACTTCAGTTCACACAATCATATCTCACAGTACACGCCAGTGTGACCATAAGCCAGTGTGGTGATTTCCTACCATATATATATAGCATAGACTCATAAGGAAACTTATACTTTGCTCAATCTTCAAATATTAGATCAATTTTATATTCTCCTTTGACTTCCCAAAGACTTAGATTCCTAATTATTTGAACTTCCTTACACAATAAGACACACTAGGATTTGTATAATAATTAAACATACAATACATAAGGAAACTTAGATCTTGTGATCTTTTTGGATATGCAGTGGATCTTCAAGACTTCTAAAACAATGCGAAGATAATTTTTAAGTGGACCCACATGTATGCTCTCATGTTGACCTTAGTTCACACTCATCTGCCTCACACGACATGACTGTGGTCACACACCTGTGTGACGATATTCTGCAATCTCCCCCTTTGGAATTGTTTTTAAGCAAACATACATAATAGCGTCACATAGAGACATTATGATCAAAAGCATGCTTCACAAGATTTCTAGAATATGCATCCCAGATAAAATGAACTCAAAAACGAGAAAGCCAAACCATCATAAGAATGAAATTAAATATCTCAAGAGAAATTGGTTGCACATGACCAACACAAAGCCACACCAAAATATCCAATAGAGACCTTATTGGTAGAGGTCTTCTAGTCGAAATCAATTTCATCTAGTGTGTAGCTTGATCAGCACCAAAGACTTCAAGTATGTCACTAAGTCTTTTATAACACATGTTCAAATCTTCTCTTTAGATCTTGAATATATTAAACAGATAGAACTCTTTATTCGATTCGAACTTTGCTTCTTATCCACAACTTCTAATATGGGTAGAAAACTTAATTTCCTTACAATCTCCCTTTTGGTATTGTTTGGTTCAAAAATCATCTTTAAATGTTCAACAATAGCAAAGTTCATCTTTGTGTTAACATTCTGCTGTAGACGTGACACAGGAAGCAAATAGAAGGTACACATCACATAGTCTCTAAAACACATCAAATGCTTAGTACCACTAATATTTCAAAAGAGACTAGTCAACACATATCAGGGATATGTGAATCATATACATCAACTACTCCCCCTACCCTAACACAACAATGCTCCCCTATCTTTATTCTCCCCGTTTTTGTATCAAACAATAAAAATTCAAGATAGGGATAATTGACCATATATCAGCACGATTTTTATCTTCATAAACCCTAGATATCATCTATGTATAATAACCATGTCATGGGACACAAACGAGCCATAATACCACTAGTCATGCCAAGAGCCCATGACAACTTCAATATAATATTCATCATTTGAATAACTTAATTTAAATACTTCACCATATAATTAGAAAGTGCCAAAAAGAATTCCTCTTCTTGGCCACAATAATGACGTTGACAAAGATTAACAACCAATTACAGAAGAAATACAAGAACTCAATTCTTCTCCATCATTCTCAATTTTCAACCATGTTGAATGTAGCATCAACAACTTCACATATGATGTTCAAAGTAACTCGAAGTTGAATCAATAATGCTCCCATAAAGATTGGCACAGCAATCCTAGTGTAGCTAGGCAAAGTACTTCAATAGTCATGGATGCACTAAAAATAAGAGACTCACCATAAGCATATCTTGATTATGTTATTTAACAAGACATTAAAGTTAAAGTTTGTCCTTTGAAAGATGTACTGTGTGGCCCGAGCTATGTGAGACAATTATCATACTAGATGATGAAAATAGCATGCTGCAAATAATACATTCAGATACAACCATAGTGTGATGACTGTTGTGACAACCCAGATTGTGAGTGTGAGGTCATCCTGAGATCTTGGTAGTGCTCACACTCCATATACCATAAGCATATGTTAAAAATATTGTGTTGAAAGTTAGAAATTCATAGCATAACAAGCAGCAACAGAATCCATAGTATGACATCCAACAAAGAAATCAATATAAAGAAAATCGTAGTGTAATGGCACATGCTGAGAGCCATAATCTGAGTGTGAGAAACAAGTAGGGATACTGGCACTACATACACTCATTCTGCATATTTAACACACAAAGAGAGAAAGTTAGCACATAATTAAATAGGTTGTTCATGTCATGCTACCGCAGCAAACTAATTCCCAAGGCCTGCTGGAGTTCTTCAAATCTCACAGCATCCAAGGATTTGGTAAGAATGTTTGCCAATTGCTTATGTGCGGTAACATACTCCAGATCCACAACACATTGCTCAATTAGTTCTCCAATGAAGTGGTGTATGATGCCAATATACTTCATCTTGCTGTGTTGCAGGATGCTTAGAAATGTTGATTGCACTTATGTTATGATGTCTTTATTGTAAAGAACTATATCCCACAGGATGTGTTGTGATGTCTTTGCTGTAAAGAACTATATCTCCCAAGATTTGTTGTGGTTGTCTTTGTTGTAGAAAAGACCATGATCAATTGTGTCATTCACATATCTTAACACACGCTTCACTGCCTTCTTGTGTGACTCATTGGGATCAGCTTGATATCTAGCACACACACCAATCATGCTTCTGCACTTATATTGATCAACACACTTACCTTTCTCGTCCTTTATAGTTTTGAGTGTTGTGCTCATAGGAGTTTTAACATACTTGTCAACATTTCTCTTGCCCTCCTCAACAATGTAAGATTCAATATTGACTTCACATTCATCACTATGTTGTAATTCTGTGTAAGATGTACTGTCATTACGCTTAACAAAGTGCGCCACATTATATCTCAAATCATCCTTTCTAATCTACTTCCGGCGAGTGACTTTTTCACCTTTTGAATAGCTTGGAACATGTGTTTGAAGTTTTTTTCCTCACTTATGATCTTTGTCTCTTCGATTGCAATAGTGCCACACATGCCCTATCATCATACAATAACTGCACACAATGGGAAGTCTTCTTGGCCTATATTTGTTGAGCATCTTTTTCTATCAGCACTAGTTTTATTTGCCCTTATGAACACATCTTCCAGATTTTTATAGCTCTTAACGTCATCAGTTTTCTGCTTGGTGCTACTACCTCCAGTAAACCTAAGGCCAGTTTTTACACATGCGAATTGCCCAAGTTGTAACATCTTATCAAGCTTAGCATTGCCTGTGCTCATTCGTGTGATGTTGGACTCAGCACAATTCAGCCTCTCAGTCACATCTTTCACTTTAGCCATCAACTGATAATTTCTTTGTTCTAGTGACTCCTTTTGCTTATGAACACTTTGCTAATCCTTTCTTAACACCTTGTTGACCTCAACTAATTCGACCCATTTAGTGTATATGAGATTGTATTTTTCTTGAAGTTCATCAAAAGTAACCTCATCATCACTGTAGATTGACTCATCATCAACACATTCCTCAATACCGTGCAGAGTAGTATCTTTCATTTCAACTACAACATTGAATGTTGCGGTGTGAATGATATCAGTTTCATCCCATTTATCATAATTAGTTTCTTCTTTCCTTCATCGTCACTCACTGTTATGTTCAAAGATCTTGTTTTCTTCAGTGTGTTCGCAACACTCAGCTTGTATGTGACCAAACCCTTCACATTCCCTGCATTGAATACTTTCCCTCTATGTTTTAGTTCAAAGGGGTTTTTTTTAACACGACTTTCAATTCTTTGCATGTTATCATACATTCTGTCTTTGCTCTCACTTCTGAATAAGTTTTGATTCCCTGAACTTTTGCCAGAGTTACAAAGAAATTAGCCAAAATTCCGTGTCAAAACCATTATCTCTTCCTAAGTATAGGGAGTGTTGTTTTTTGTGCTCATTTCGACTTTCAAGGCTATTCCTTTATCTCTAGACTGTGCATTCAGATTCATCTCCTAGGTTTGCAGAGAACCCAGGAGATCATAGGTTTGCAGAAAACCTAGAAGATCATCAAGGCAACTTAGTCACATCCTTTGCCTCTACCTTTGCACTAAATCTCATTTGCGGAGATCTCACTGCCTTGCGCACAAGCTTCTCCTCAGGATATTCTTCTCCTAGTTGAAAGACCTTATTCGCAATATCTCTCAATTTGCTACTGAGCACAACAACATTATCATCTTATTGCATTCTCAACTCTTCGAACTGAGTAGTCCATATCTGCAATTTGGAAATTGTTACCGAGCTAGTACTCTCATGCACAGTTTCCAGTGTATCTTAAGCCATCTCAACGGAGGTGCACGTACATATCAACTTGAACTTCTCCTTATCTACACCAGCAAAGATGGTGTTCAGTGCCTTAGCATTCGCTTGTGCCAACTTTTTTTCAACATTATTCCATTCACCCCTTGGATTTACAACTTCCTTAGTTATCTTTATTGTGGCATCCTCTTCCATCTTAGTTGAAGCCTTCCATTCAGTTTCAATTGCATCCCAGGCAGTTTTGTCCAAGGACTGTATCAAAATACTTGTCATCATTTTCCAATACAAATAATTTATACCCTAAAGCAGTGGAGGAAGTGTCACAGAGCCACCTTCCTTAGTTGCCATTGTGTCCCAAATACCAACTTCCCACGATTTCACCTGCTTAATGAATAATACAACAGTAGGGTGCCTTGCTCTGATAACAATTGTAAGTTAGTACTTAGGTCCATAGTGCAATGTGAAAGTCTTAGGTTTGTTGAGTTAACTGTTCAATTTAGCAGTGAATTATGCCTGGTTTGCAATGTTACAATACATAAACATCATAAACAAATCAATTCACAGGAATGGTAACACAGTTTGGCCTAAATCTACGTCTGTAGGGGCTACGTCCAGAAAAGTAATCCACTATGAACTGATAGCACAGTACAAGAAATACCTAACTCTTTAACATATTTAGTGTTTCCTTAGTAGAAATATGCAAATTTCATTTGCACACTACACAGTTGAACTCTCTTCAACTCTTCAAGGCTTCCCCTTGGTGTGTAGTTGCTTAGACTTGAACTCCCTTCAATCCTCAACACTGTTAAACCGCAGTAGAGCTAAAAACTCTTCAACTCTTAAGGTTCCCACTTGGTATGTGACTGCTTAGGCTTGAACTCCCTTTAATCCCTCAATACCATTGAAACAGAGCACAACTTCTTTCCTAAGAAACAATATTGTCTTCTAAAGAAAACTTCAATATCTAATGCTGACAAAATAACATAGCACTGGAAGATCATCATGGTCTTCAAAGCATATGGATGCATAGACATGAATCCCATGAATCGTCATTTGAATGCTTGAATAATGGAACTTTAATTATGAAAGGCTAACCCTAATGCCTCCAAGAATCAATCCATAAATACTTAGGGTCTTTTCATTGAACAAAGAATCCTACATCAATTCTACAATCGGATCTTTTTTATACACACGGATTTAGTTTCCTTGTTTAAGCATACTTCCTTAACTAATTATATATACAAGATTTTGTGTCCATATTGAACATGAAATACTTAAGGAAGTAGGAGTCTTGATATCTTCATAGAATACGCAGCGGATCTTCAAGATCTTCAAGACTTCTAAAACAATACCAACACTTATGAGCAATCTTCAGATGGACCCCATGTGCATGTAGGTGTGTCAACTTCAGTTCACACAATTATAGCTCATAGTACACACTAGTGTAGTGATTTCATACCATATATATATATATATCTACCATAGACGAATACGGAAACTTAGATTTTGCTCAATCTTCAAATATTTGATCAACTTCTTATTCTTCTTTGATTTCCCAAATATGTAGATTCCTAATTTACTTGAACTGCCTTATACAATAAGACACACTAAGATTTCTGTCCTAATAAAACATGCAACACATAAGGAAACTTCGATCTGGTGATCTATTTGGATATGCAGTGGACCTTCAAGATCTTTAAGATTTCTAAAACAATGCAAATACAATCTTCAAGTAAACCCACGTGTATATTTTCGTGTTGACCTTAGTTCACATTCATCCGACCACACACCTGTGTGATGATATTCTATATGTTCTAATGATTCATCTTTTAATATTTAATTTTAGTGTTGTTTCTGGAAATTTGAAAGTTTGCAAGTGTTCAAGTTTAAAGTGTTGAATTATTTCCGCAAATTTCAAATAGGTCAAGAGTTTATCTCTATTTTTGGCCAAGTTTGAGATAACATATTTCTTCGATAGTTTACTGCTCATTTTTTATTTGTTTCGTTTTAGAATATATTGCTTGTTTTTTATACATGTCTAATTCAGGTTGTGATGTTAATATTCCAAGTGTTGCTTGTTTTTGGACTTATTTTATTTCAGAAATTATTTTTGTCATGTTCGATTCAGTTTGTCAAAGCATTTTCCCCAAAAATAGTGATTGTGATTGAAATATTTGTTAGTTTTGTGCTTCTTTTCCAATTATTTGATCTTCTTTTCCTTTCCAAAGACATTAGATTTTTTGTGCATCTTGAGTGATTTACAGCATCACTAGAGTCAATCAATTTTTTGTTCAGAAATGTTGGCATTTTTTAAGAAAGCTTAATACATATTCCCAATATGTTAGTGAGATGAAGAGGAAAAGAATGGTGTTTAGGGTCTTTGAACCATAAAGACTGATAGGGGAGATGAATGCATATCTATTGGGAATATTAGGGATATTTCACACATGTTTAGCATGTATGAGATATTCACAATGTGGAGATTTGATTAGTATTGATTGTATTGATTATATTGCCTTGTATTTAAATGGTAAGGATCAGATAGATATGGTAACATATTATTACTAGATGCAATTTAGGCACGTTATCCTTATCAAATTAGGAAATATGTAAGTGTATATAATGTTTCCTTGGATAATAGAATAGGCAAGCATTGCAGCTTCCTTTCTGAACCACATTCTTTTTGACATGGTATTAGAGCCAATCTAGAAAAAGAAAAAAGAAAGAAAATTAACAACAGATCTTTCCACGCATCCACACATTAGGCCAAGTTTTTTTTTTTTTTGCCTTGACATCATTCTTGCAACATTACTTCCTTTTCCTTTGCAAAGCTCCTCTTTCTGTCTTCTCCTACTCTTTCATATTTTCGTTTCCATACTTCACAATCAATCTTCCTCTTGTGATTATGGCTGACGAAACAAATGTGGATACCTAGAATGTTGTTCTCGGTAGTACAAATGAAAAAAAACAAAATCGAATAGTCCGGATTTTTCCTCAGATGAGTAATCTCAACCCTATACACTTCTATCTAGGGATACTCCGGGGGCTCTCATTACTCAAATCAAATTAAAGGCAGAAAATTATGATCAATGCTTACTTTCATTTTTTGGCTCCTTGAGGGCTAAGCAGAAGGATTGTTTCATTGACGGTACTATGAAAATACGAGACCGTGATTAACTGGAATATGTTGATTGGGCCAATATGAACACTCTCATAGTGTCTTGGATTCTTGCAATGCTGGACTCCTTTCTCCTCCCTTACATTCCAGACGAGGATAATGCCAAAGATCTGTGGGATATGATCAAGAAATGGTTTTTTGCTGACAATGGGCCTCAGATATATATGAGCTTGAAGGCTCTATCGGCTATTGCAAACAACAAGGTGACTCTGTCATTGACTATTTTGGCAAGCTCACAAAATGTGAGATGAACTGGCTAATTATGCCCCAGATTGCTATTGCGGAGGTCTCACTTGCGCCCCGAATCGCCGATAGAGAGCGCCAACGTGAGGAGAAAAGGTATCACAAGTTCTTACTTGGCTTAAACCTTTTTTTTCGTGCTATTAGCCAGATTTTAAATATGAATCTCCTTCCATATGTTGATACGGCGTATAATATGATTATAGACGAAAAATGCCATGTTGTTATTGCGCGTGACCAAGATGCACGAGCTGAGACGGTGGTCTTCGCCGCATGAGTTCCTGATAAGAGTAGTATTGTTTGTACTGTTTATCATAAAACTGGTCACTCTTCTCCAGAATGTTTTCAGGTATTGGTTTTGCTGACTAGAGGCCAGATAAAAATAAGTTCCAATCCAGAAATTCCACGAGCCGTGGGAAAAAAAATAAAATATGGCGGTGGACAGTGTGGAAGAGGCTGTCATCATAGGAATGGTAGCGATAACGGTAATCGACCAATTAGCCATTACTGTTACCGTTTATTCGATCGATTACCAATTCTGTATCGTTTATTAATCGATAAATTTTCTTGTTACCAATACCAAAAACATTCAGTAATTGGTTACAAAATAAAAATAAAAATTTTTTATTTTATTCTTAAAACCAAAATTAAATTCTAAAAATGTCATAAAAAATCTAAAAAAGTCACAGATTATACCTAATTGTTTAAACAAAAACAAAACAAAATCTAAATGAGAGTACACAAATAACTACAAAAGAATAATAAAAATCCAAATAAAAGTACATGAATTCCAAAACACATTAAACATAAAAATTGATTACAATACAAAGATAATGAAATACAACATTCTATATCAGTATCGGTTTTTTTATCAGTAAAACTCTTTTATCAAAACGTATCAGTTTCGATATTGATCGACCTTAGTAAGTACCAAACCCTAACAGAATTACCGTCGGTTACATTATTGGTCATATAATCGGATGGTTATCATTTAGAATCGGAAAAAAACCGTACTGCTGTCGTCCCTAGGCCAACGCACCTCTGCAACAGCACATGTAGCCATTTCTCCAGCTGCCCTAACACTCAACAATTCATCATGGCCAAATCATTGGACTTCTCCCTCAATTCTTGGATCTCCCTGGTTAGTGTCGTAACTTCCTCTTGGTGGCGTGAGTGGCCCTGGCTAGACAGCTCTAGTTGGGCCTCCACAATGGTCTTCTAGTGGCCCAAACTCCTTCTCTGGTGGACAGGAATGGCCCATTTCCAGTGGCCCTCCAAATCCATTTGTTAGCCCAGCTCCTCATCAATCAAACTCCCAGTGGGCAGGAGCAGTGACAGTGACATCACCACCACCATGCTTTGCCGGAAAAGTGGGCAATCTTTCCTCCAATGACTTTCTTTCTGGTAATAAAATTACATCTCGTTATTAGATTCGGGAGTATCTCCTCATATGGCTGGTAGAATTGAATTCTTGTCTCATATACAACTTATTGCCCCTTGTTTTATTGGTCTGCCTAATGGATCACATGCAATTGCAAATTCTAAGGGAACTGTAACATTGGGGCCTGAATTAACCATTCATAATTTTTTATATGGTCCTCAACTTAAGTGCAATCTTATTTCCATATCACAATTGCTATATTATAATCCTAAATATGGGGTTTGTTTTTCTAAAGATTATTGTGTTATACAGGACCATATACTGAGAAAGGAGATTGGACTGGGTAAGCTGACACGTGGGGTGTACAACTTTTCACAAGGACAACCACACTTTGGTCATTCTTTTACATTTATTAGATCAGGGTTTAGGACACTTTGATGGTTTTTCTCATGCTTTAGATTCATCTATTCATGACTATTCTATTTGTTTTCAAGGCAAACATTCTTAGACTGTTTTTCCTTTAAGTAATGCTAATGCTAGTACTTTGTTTGAATTTGTTTATTGTGATGTTTGGGGGCCATATAAACATAAATCTACGTGTGGTTCTTCCTATTTTCTTACTTTGGTAGATGATTTCTCTTGTGCTACCTAGGTTTATTTGCTTGTTGATAAGAGTATTGTTCGTTCTCATTTTAAACATTTTTTTAATCTTATTCAAACCCAATTTCATACAACCATTAAAAATGTTCGTACCAATAACAAAATATAATTTTTAAATCTAAAACCTTTTTTTCTTTATAAAGGTATCATTCACCAAACAAGCATCATTTATACGCCACAATAAAATGGGCGAGTAGAGCGAAAATATCGGCATATTTTAAATGCTGCCCACGTCTTAAGCCTTCAAGCATCTTTGCCATCTCAATTTCGGGGGGATTCTGTTAAAAGCACAATCTATCTAATTAATCAAACCCCTCTTCAGTTCTTCACGGAAAAACTCCCATGGAAATACTCCTCTAAACCTCCAGATCTCTGGCCACTTACGTGTTTTTAGTTGTTTATGTTACGCGCACCACTGATAAGTTTCATTCCCATAGTAGACGGCGTATTTTCTTAGGGTATCCTCAAGGCAAAAAGGGGTAGTATTTATATGACCTTGATAACCACCAATTCTTTTCCTCCCGTGATGTCAAATTTCTTGAAAATCAATTCCCTTATCACTCCTCTTCTTCTTCAAATAACATAGATGATATCTTCTCTTCTGGGCTAGCTCACTATTTATTTATTGATGATGACCTTTTAGGTTCTCTCTCTACTTCTTCATCTGGGCCAACTTCCCCACTTGGCCCAAGTACTGAAATACCTTCCAACCCATCCGACACACCCGAAAACACTTCTCTCCCACCCGACAACATTTCAGCCGTCTCCCCAAATTCTCCCCTTCCTTGTGCCAGATTGATCAAGCACCACCACCTAGCCCACATGCACATCCTCTCGCTCCTGAACTTCATCGCAGTCATAGACTTAGTTATCCTCCTTCTAAACTTCTTGATTGTGTTTGTAATAATGTGAAAGATTCTACAACCCTATGTCCTACCTTAGTTTCTTCTTCGTCATGTATATGTTCTAATCCTCTTATACATTACATTTCTGACGAAAAGTTTTCCCCATGCTATAGGATTTTTATTGCAGCAGTTACTACTGATACTGAACCCTCCTAGTTGACTGAGGCCCTTTCCTTTCCACACTAGCATGATGCAATGGCAGTGAAATTGATACGGTTGGCTCGAAATAATACTCGAACTCTCACTACCCTTCCTCTCGAAAAGAAAGCTTTGGGCTGTAAATGGGTTTACTGAATCAAGCAGAAATCCAATTACAGTATCGAGCGCTATAAAATGCAATTGGTCGTATTCGGAAACACACAAGTCGAAGGACTTGACTACACTGAAATTGAAACTTTTGCATCTGTAGCAAAGATGGTTATTATTCATACCTTATTATCTGTTACTGCAGCTCATAAATGGAAATTCACCAAGTGAATGTTCATAATACATTTCTGCACAGTGATTTACACGAATAAGTGTAATATAAACTTCTTCCATAATTCTCTACTGGTCATGAAGGGAAAGTTTGCAGACTCCGCAAATCTCTATATAGTCTCAAACAAGCTCCTAAATACTAGTTCGCCAAACTAACTCAGTGCGGATTTTGCTAGTCTTACTCTAATTATTCCTTATTCACATTTTTTTCAGGCTCTATCTTTCTATGTGTTCTTATATATGTGGATGATCTGATTCCCTCTCTCTAGAAATTCAAGGCTCATCTGAGCACCTATTTCCACATGAAAGATTTTGGGCCTCTAAATTATTTTCTTGGAATAGAAGTTGCTCTATCCGAACATGGCATTTATCTTTGACAGCATAAGTATGCCTTGGATATTTTATCAAATGCCGGATTCGTGGGTGCCTAGCCACTTACCTTTCATATGGAAAAAAATCATCACCTTGGTAAAGCTAAGGGTTCTTTGCTGCCTCATCCTGAGTCTTATCACTGTCTTTTGGGTCATCTCATTTATCTTATGTTCAACCGACTGGATTTAGCGTATTTTGTGCAGGTTTTATCTCAATTCATGCATCAACCTCGCCAAGAATACTGGGATGCTGCCCTCCGCGTTCTCAAATATATTAAGGGCACTCTGGGTCAAGGAATTCTTCTCTAGCTGACTTTGACTTACAACTGCGAGCTTATTGTGATTCTTATTCGGCGTGCTGTCCTATCACTTGTTGATCTCTCACTGGTTTCTTCATTTCCTTTATTCATGCTCATATTTCTTGGAAATCCAAGAAATAACACACTGTGTCATGATCCTCCGCCGAGGTCGAATATGGATCCATGGCAATAAACTGCTAGAAACTCAAATAGTTACACTATCTTCTCCGTGATCTTCGGGTCTCGCAACTCCAATCTACTCCACTTTACTACAATAACCAGGCTGCCCTTCATATCCCCTCCAATCTTGTTCTCCACGAACGAATCAAACACATTGAAATCGACTGTCATTTTGTTTGTGATGAAATCCAAGCCCATCAAATTGTTTCTGCCTACATTTCCACTGACGCACAACTTGTTGATATCTTCACAAAAGAAATAGGATAGTCCCAGTTTCATCATCTATAAGCAAGTTAGGCGTCCACAATCTGCACGCTCCCACTTGAGGGGATATTAGGAATATTGAAGATATTTCACATATGTTTAGCATGTATGAGATCAAAATATGGAAAGATTTGATTAGTATTGATTGTATTGATTATATTGTCTTGTATGTAAATGGTAAGGATCCCTTAGAAAGGTAACATATTATTACTAGATGTAATTTAGGCATGTTATCCTCCTTAGATTAGGAAATATATAAGTGTATATAATGTTTCCTTGGATAATAGAATCGGCAAGCATTACAGCTTCCCTTCTGAACCATATTCTCTTTTGACAATGTCCTTGGAGAGGGGAAGGAAAAGGGAAAAGTAGTTCTAGGAGAATCAACTTTGAAGAAGAAAGAGGGAAGAGTAGTGCTAAGGATTAATAAGAGGGAAGAGTAGTTCTAGGAGGATCAACTTTGAAGAAGAAAGAGGGAAGAGTAGTGCTAGTGAGAATACCTATTTTAGATGAGAAATGAGAGGTAAGAGTGACAAAGTTATTAATTAGTGAGAAAGTTTTTTAAGTTCTCAAAACTTATCTAAATGTTATCACAATTTCAAAATTTTCAGATATGAAGATTTTAAATGGGTAAAAATGTAGAGCAAAGGGCATTTATGTGATCATAGTACATTTGATTTTCTATTGAATTCACCTTTTTAACCCTATTACTCCAAATTAACTGAGGATCAACTTGATCCTCATAGCACTGCTCTATTTGTTATTTGGCAAAGTAAGGTTCTACTTTGATAGTTATTTTTTAGTGCTTTACTCATTTTTTATACTATTAGTCTCAGCTCTTCTCTTTCAAAAAATGTAATTTTCATAAACTCCAAGAAAAAATATCCACTATAAAAAATAAAACTATCCAAGTAGTCTAAAAAAATCCACTTTATAAAAAAGGTACAGGACCTCGTATCATTTTGTATACCATTTTATGTACTATCTTTATTTTATAATATATTTTCTCTTTAGGGTTTTTTTTTTAGAATTTATCTTTTATTTATTAAATTTTATTAATAAAATATACCAAATTAAAAAATGATATACAAAATAGTACAGGAGATCCGAGACCATAAAAAAACTACTTGTTAAACAATTTGTGTTTTGACAGTCGTATCCATTTCTTTTTTTAACTTTTACCTCATATTTTTTTCATACTGAAACTTGTTTTCCTTCCAAGTAAATGAACTGGAAGGAAATTGTGAAGTAGCTGTAGCCATGATAGCTCAAAGAGTAGTCTAATCCAAAGAACTATCTTGAGAAAATAGACATCAACTACTGAACAAAATTTCTCCATAAGCACAATTGACAGCCCATACTATATATACTATATATAAACCTTATTTGCCATGTCAAATCTTTTGATTTGTCAAATTCAGCTTTGTTAAGCCTAAATAAAATTTAGGATTAATTATATTTACTTTTTTTTGAGAATTTTCGAAATTACAATTTTATCTATATATTTTTTATAAATTATAAACAAATTCTTATTGTTTATATATTTCTCTTCACACCACCATTCCAGTTAAGACTACGAAACCAAGATGTAGCTAAAAATCTTGGTGCAATACTTTCTAATTAATCAATCTATACTATTAATTTTAGCAAAATATTATTAGAAAATAATAACAAAAAAAAAGTTTAAAATTATAAAGAATATTATGGTCCTAGTAAATGATATTTTCTCCATTTTTTATTTATCATATTTCACAATTATTCGTATTATTTAACTTGTTGAACGATGCAATCCTTAATACAATTTTCACAATACACCCGTTCATAAAAAAATAAATTTCAATTCCTCATCATTCTTTTAATTTGTCAAACTTATAGAAAAGTAATAATGAGGTGAGATTAGTTTGAAAGGAATTCTAATCTATATAAAAAATATCAAAATTTTGTATTTTCTTAAAAAAGTATGACACTTGGAATGTGACAATTAAAAATAATGAAGGGAATAATAAATAAAAATTAAGCGTACGAAAATATATTTTAGGGAAATTTTAAAATTTAGTTATAGAGTTATTGCTTTATTGTTAATGTTTTTCGTGAAATTAACTGTAAGTATGAATATATCAGTGTTGAATATGTATTTACCATTTATAAATATAAGAATAAAATTATAATTTAAATAATTTAAGAAGTAATATAATTAGGGGTTAAGTCCAACAAATCCCATTAAATTGGGACTACATGTCAATTGAGGACATAAATTTTTTTTAGAGCAAAAAGTCTCCTGAAATTGTGGTAGTTTTTCCACTTGGGTTAATGAACTTTAATTTTATGGACCAAAAGACCCTTGAATTTGGAAAATTTTGTGAATTGGGGTCTAAATCTTTTTTTCGGAAAAATTATTTTATTTGTGGTTTTCATTACCTGTCAACTGGTGGGAAGATGTAGAAAAATGAGAAGTGAAAGATAATAAGAAAATGTAAAATATTATGAAGGATATATAATATGTAGAAAAAATTATAATTATACAATTGGAATAAAATGATAAGGAAATTAAAAAAAGAAATGAAACTCGACGAGTTTAAAATAGAAAAAATATAGGGATTGTATAGGAGAAAATTTCACATTTTTTTCCAATTTTATTAATATTTTTACAATAATAATAATAATAATAATAATAATAATAATAATAATAATAATACCTTTTGAACTAGTAAATTTATCCAATTTGGGGGGAGGGGGGACCCTAAATTGACAAATATAGAAAAGAACGATACAATGGTATTGTAGAAGTTAAATGCTTGCTTTGTATTCCTTTTGCTCCAAAATATATATAGTTTTCTTACACAGCTACAATTGTCCTAAATATGAGAATTGCCTAATCTTGTTAGGGAATATTACAAGAAATATGTGTAAATATTGTATTAGGAAAGAAATCCCAGTGATTAGAGCAATCACTGGGATTTGTGTGATGATAGAAGTATCTCAAAAATATTTTCAATATCTTCAACACCCTTCCCTCCCCTCCCCCCTCCCCTCCCCCCTGAAGTTGGAGCATGGATATTTCGAATGCCAACTTGCCCAACAACTGATGGTAGTGAGAAGCACCTAGGCTTTGGTGAATATGTCTCCAGGCTGCTCAGCAGTTGGAACATGCTTGGGAATAATGTGGTTGGCCTGCAGCTCATCACGAACAAAATGACAATCTATTTTAATATGCTTGGTGCGCTCGTGATAAACAGGATTAGAGACAATGTACAAAGTGGCTTGATTGTCACAGAATAAATGAACGGGACAAGTGACAGGAACGCGGAGATCACACAGTAAATATCGAAGCCATTTCAATTCACAACAGGTGACAGCCATAGAGCGGTATTCAGCTTCAATGGAAGATCGAGAAACGGTATGCTCCTTCTTAGATTTCCAAGAGATAGGGGAATGGCCAAGAGAGATAAAATATCCCGCGAGAGATCGGTGAGTAATGGGGCAACTAGCCCAGTTAGAGTCACAGTATGCACGAAGCTAGAGATTAGTATTAGAGCAGAAAAAAATGCCTTGACTTGGAGCCCTTTTTAAATATCAAAGAACGCGAATAGCGGCATCCTAATGTTCTTGGCGGGGTGGATTCATGGGTTGGGAAAAGATGTGAATGGAATATGCTAAGTCGAGATGAGTGATAGACAGATAAATCAAGTGACCCACAAGGCGACGATAAGTGTCAAGAGAGGACAGGAGTGGACAGTTGCCTTTCTCAATTTATGATTATGCTCTATAGGAAAGCTAAGGGGCTTAGTACCGAGTAAGCTAGCATCAGATAAAAGATCAAGCGCATATTTTTGCTGACATAATTACATCTCTTTAGAAGTTCGAGCCACTTCTATACCCAGAAAATATTTAAAGAATCAAGATCTTTCATGTGAAAGCAGGTGTGGAGATGATCCTTGAATTGTTGCAAGGCAACAGAATTATTTCTAGTGATAATCAGATCATCTATATAGACCAATACACACAGAAAAACATCTGAGACAGAATAGGTAAAAAAGAACAGTCAGAATAGGACGGACGGAAACCACATGCTTTGAGAGCGAAAATTAACTTTGCAAACCAGCAGTGAGGGGCCTGTTTCGGACCATAAAGGGATTTTCGGAGTTTACAGACTTGTGTTTGATGGCCATGAGAAAATCCCGGAGGGAGTTTTATGTAAACTTCCTCGAAAAGGTCACCACGAAGAAAAGTATCATAGATGTCCATTTGATGAACATCCCACTTTCTGGCAGTAGCAACAGCTAAGAGGGTACGGATGGTGACCATTTTGGCAACTGGAGCAAAGGTTCATGATAATCAAGGCCCTCGACTTGTGTCTTACCCAAAATAACTAGGCAAACTTTGTACCATTCGATGTTTCTATCGAATTTCCGTTTGATCTTAAAGACCCATTTACATCCAAGTGGTTTCTTACTCGGAGGAAGAGAAGTGAGTGTCCAGGTGTGATTGCATTCACGGGCATCAATTTCACATTGCATTGCGACTCTGCAATGAGGATGAGTAAGAGCCTCAGAAAGCCGAGAAGGTTTCGTGTGATTATTTATGGCAGCTAAAAAGGTTGTGTAAGTAGGAGAGAACTGATGACTAGATACATAATTAGAAAGGGGATAAGTACACATACTTGAGGCAGATGATGAAGTAGGCGTACCAGATGGAGGAGAACCATTTCAAAGAGTTTCACAATAGAAATCATTTAATTTAGTTGCGGCGTAATTCAGTAAGGGCACGAGAGGGAGTAGAGGAATTGGAATCATGCATGGTGGGGTCTAGAAAAGAAGGAGAAGAACCGAGAAGAGAAGGGGTCAGTGGAATCAGGTTGTGGGTCAAGGAGAGAAGAGGACAGTGGGCTAGGTGAAGAAGGTAGGGAGTGAGGGGGGAAGGAAAGGGGAGCGGCCTGGTGGGAGAGAAAGGTTCAGTAGGCTGGGGAGGGAGGTTAGGGTAGGCTGTGGAGTGAATGCAAGGTGGGGTGGTGGAAGGTGGGCAGCCAGGAGTGGGCCAGCTGGAGACACAAGAGATGGAGGTGGGCTATCCAAAAGGAATGCGAAACCGGAAGAAAAAAAGGAGTCAGTAGGAGGAGAATTTTAAAAAGGGAATACGGTTTCTTGAAAAGAAACATCACGAGAAATAAAAAATTTCTTAGTATGAAAGTCAAACAATTTCCACCATTTATTTCCAAACGGATATCCCACAAATATGGAATCACGACTTCAGGAATCAAATTTATCACGGGTTTGAATATGAGCATGGCACAAACAACCAAAAACACGTAGGTTGGAGTAGTCAGGAGGGTTAGAAAGATAAGCTCATAAGGAGATTTTCGTTGTAACAATTTATTCGGAGTGCGATTTATGAGATACACAGCAGTTTGGACACATTCTCCCCCAAAAAGACTTTGGTAAAGAGGCATGAAACATAAGAGCCTGGGCAACCTTTAAAATACGTCGGTGTTTCCATTCTACCCTACCATTTTGCTAAGGGGGTAATAAATGGAAGTCTGGTGTAATAATCCATGCATGGCAAAAAAACGTTTTAGGCAGATAAATTCCATTATGTTATCAGAACAAACAGATTTGATTTTTGTTTTAAATTGAGTTTGAACGAGATGATAAAATTGTTTAAAAAAATTTTGAGACCTCATTTTTAGTAGAAAATAAGTAAACCCAAATAGCACAGGAGCAATCATCTATTACGGTAAGGAAATAAAAAGAACCACATGAAGAAGATTGTTTATACGGTCCCCAGAGGTCAAATGGACTAAAGCAAACATATTATTAGTAATTTTATTACTTATGGAAAAAGTACTATGAGTATGCTTGGCTCAAAAACAAATAAAGCATGATGCATTAATACTAGATAAATTGGAAAACCCAAAATATGTTATAAAATAGAAAAAGATGAATGCCCAAGGTGTTGATGAAGTAAATGTGGTGAAACCACAAAAATGTATAGAGCTTGCAATGTAAGAGGTTTGTGAGACTGTTGAAAATAGTAAAGTCCACCATATAATCTACCCGTTCCAATCAGCATCCTCATAGTAAGGTCCTATATCAAACAACCATTTTTAGTAAATCCCACAAGAAATTTTGGTTGAAAATACAATATTTGGGACACAAAAATTAAATTGCACATAAGTCCCATAAAAAATAAGACATGTTTTAGAATGAAATTTCACCCCAACAAAACACTCCCTTCTAACACCGCCACTATTTGAGAGTAGTTAGGCAAGCCAATATAACATGGTGGTATTGACATAATATTGAAATGATACTTCCTTTGTCCAGTCATATGCCTTGATGCACCAGAGTCAATAAGCTAGAAAACATTACCAGATAATTTGGAGGGGGCAAAAGTGGAATTTTGCAAAAAGTCCCATTTTTCATTATCTGCTCCAGGTAATTGCCTTGGCAGCCCCACAGTCGATCCGCCAAGTCCAGCAGTGCCAGCAAAAACATTGGCAGCGAGGGCGTTCGGTCCTCCGGTTCCAGGTGCGGCGCCACCGAGAGAAGGGGAAGCTAGAAAAGTTGGACTATTGTTCCAAAGGTTTCCAGTATCAATTAGGCCAACCCATCCTTTGTTGCCTCCATTCCAGCCGGGGTTCTCTCCTCCACAGGACTAGTTTCTGCCAGAGAATTGTCGCTGCTGCTGTGTGAAGGTGGAAGCCGCGAAGGCAACTCCTCCTCCTCTATTCGTGCTGTGTTCGCGGGTGCGATTGGTTCGACCGCCGCCAGCACGTTGCCCTCTACCTCCTTCTATGAGATTGATATTCTTGCCCAAC
The DNA here is from genome assembly GCA_028651295.1 of Catharanthus roseus. Classification (NCBI taxonomy): domain Eukaryota; kingdom Viridiplantae; phylum Streptophyta; class Magnoliopsida; order Gentianales; family Apocynaceae; genus Catharanthus; species Catharanthus roseus. The sequence goes on along the minus strand of JAPQWS010000159.1, from coordinate 31,593,502 downwards.
CAGTCCGGAAACCTAATTATTTGATAGCAACTTTCTGCTAAGTAACCTTTTTGGAACAAACAGAGCACAACAATGAATGTTTTTCATTAGTTCGAGCCATGAAGGCCATTGCTTCTGTTTTCTCATCTCTTCCTCTAGCAATGATTCTGTGTCTTTCTTCTCTTATGAGAATTATATAAGCGATATTGACACTGGGAAGTGGATCTATCGTAACAATTTGAGAGATTACCATACTTTACGTGGAATCGTCAAGACCAAGAAAAAATTGGTGCAATTTCTCTTCTTGTTGATGTCGTTTGGTTCCTTCCATGCGTGCATAGATATGACCTTTGCAGCAACAATCCTCAATTTGTTCGTAGTTTTATAATTTGTCCTATATTTATTTTAGTTTTCTATAATAATTGAACATGGAATCTCCTTGTTGTCGGCAGTTTGACAAAGCTACTTTTATCTCAAGACTCCTTAGTCCGTTTCCAGCAAAGAAACGTGACTTGACTTCATCTCAAAGATCTTTGGCATTGTCCATGTGTGAAATTTGTTTGCTGACTTTAGGATCGATCGTATTGAATATCCACAACTGGATTAAAGAGTTCATTGTAATCCAATCGTCAAGTTCAAGGGAATCATTATCTTGTCATTTCAGAGTTCCATCAAGAAAACACATATTTCGTTTTCCCTTTATGGCATTTTGGAACGCCATCGACCATTGTTAGTAGTTTTCCTCTTGTAGTTTAACATGTGTGAGAAGTTGTGATAAAGTATCAAATGACATCAAGGTATAAGGATTAAGATCCGAAGTATGGTGGAAGGGAGATTTCATGGTAGTGATTGGTTGTCTTTCAAAAATTCCGTCAACGGATGTTGCTCTACTTTCAGATGTTTTCGACGTTTCTTCGATTATTTTAGTGTTTTAGCTCTGATACCTTGTAAAGTATAACGATATAATAGTATTGTAGAAGCTGCAATGCTGGCTTTGTATTTCCCTTGTTCCAAAATATATACAATTTCCTAACATAGTTACAAATGTCCTAACTATGAGAATTGTCTAATCTGTTATGAAAATATTACAAGAAACATATATAAATATTGTATAGGAAAGAAATTCCAGTGATTAGAGCAATCACTGGGATTGTGTGATCATAGGAATATCTCATAATATTTGCAGAATATTTTCAATATCTTCAACAACAAACTAGCTCATCATTCTTCAGGGGTTTTTTTTAACTTAGCCCTATAATTAACCCTAAAATTTAGAGTAATTAATATAGATATTGTGAACATACATTTTTAGATAGAGAAATTGATCATATATATCATTAAACTATTTTTGTTTTTCTATTTATAATTATGAATTTTTTTTATCTTGTCATACGCATGAACTATTTTCAACTTGCATGTATGTGAATTAATGATTTAAGACGAATTTCGATTCATTTTGACACGTGAATTATACATGAAGAGCACTGTCAAACGGGCTGGATCAGACAAGACCGCATCAAGCCCACGTCAAAATGGTCCGGTTCGGTTCGGGCTCATTTTTTACGAGCAAAAATTTATAAATCCATATTTGTCCGCAGCCAGTCCACGGGCTTTGCCAAAAAATAAAAAAAATTTAAAAACAAAAATAGTCTTTAAATTTAGTCCCTTAATCATTATATATTATATTGCACACCTAAATCAAAAAAAGATCAAGTTCAATACTCAAAACTCAAGGAAAAATCTAGTTCAATATCATACCAATACAGTTCTGCAAATACAGAACAGAATGAGAATAGACTGGCTTATTTCTGCAGTACAAATTTTTAAAAAAAAATCCAAAAGAGCCAAAAGATGATGAAGATTAACAAAAATCAAAAAACCAAATTAAAAAAAAAAAATCCAATTTCCAATTTCCATTCCATCTCTAATCAATAAAAACGGGACAAACACAAACCAACTCAGAGAAACAAATTAAAAAAAAAAATCCATATGTATTCTCTAACTCTTACGATACCGTACCGGAGTCTGACTTGTTGTAGACTACCAGTGTTGTCGTCGGAGTGCGCGTGTGACCGGTGCTTGTTTTTGTTCCTCAATTGACGAAGATTCGAGAACGGAGACAAGTTGGTCGATTAATTCATCGGAATTCTCCGTTGTACAAGCAATTAAAATCGTCAGCTTCCGGAAGACGTTGTCGGAAACTCGTCAGATCTATCACTGTTACAATCGCTAAAAGCCGATGTTGAAGAGTTATCGTTGATACTGAGATCACTGAAATTCCAACCCATATAAGTGAAATTATTGGACAGGACCTCTGAGAGGTGACGGTGAGGGGACGGTGGGGTTTTGTCGGGTTCAACAGAGGAGGGTTCAGCCAAGCTAGGTTCAGCAAGAGAAAGTGAGAAATTGGAGAGAAGCTTGATGGTGAAGAAAAGGAAGAAGAAGAAGAGAAGAAAGGGGGGCACGACGCCTACACCGTGTGAGATGAGAAATCGAGCGTGGTGGCTTCTTGGGTGAGGGTTGAGAGATTTTTTGAGACTGAGGATGAAATAAGAAGAGAAGACTCTGAAGAGAGAGTTAGGTAGGGTTCCTGAAAACTTTTTCATTTAAGATCTCAAGAAATTATTAATTCAAATGAGGTCCTTGAAACATTAATACAAAATATGAATGACAAACGGGCCACTGCGAACCGGGCCGGACCAACCAGCAAAAGCCATATCCAAAATGGTCCGGTCTGGTCCTGCTCATTTTTACGGGCCTAATTTTACAAATTCATATGCGTCCATACCGCGGGCCTGAGCCCATTTTGACAATGCTACACGTGATGCCAATTGAATGATAAAATATAACTAAATTCTTCAAATTAGGTTATAAAAATGTGCCAAGAAAATGCTTAGAATTTTATTGTGAAATTATTAAATTATTATATATTTACGAGTTAATGATAAACTAGTACCCTTATGTTTGAAAATTATTAATTTAGTACCTAACGTTTAATAATTTTCAATTAAAGGACAAATTGTTGCTCCAGTGAAATCACTTGATCAAAAAATGCATAATGTCTCTTATGTCCTTATAAAACGATGGCATGGGTGGTCTGAGGACCAACTAAGAGAGAAAATATGAGAGAGGGTTTATTTAATTGATTCTTGGACTTATGTACAACTGTTAAAGGCTTCTCATAAAGAAAAAGAAAAAAATTAGAAAAATATAATGGGAACTAAAAATTTCTCATGTCCAAATTAATTGAATCGGTAAAAAAAACTCCGACAAGTGAGGTCTTTTGTTTTTCAACTAAAGATTCCACTGAAAAAGTAAATTGCTCAAATCGTTTGTACCACTTTGTGTACCACTCTGTGTAATACTTACTAATTTTGGTATATTTATTAATGAACTTATTAAATAAAAGATAAAACCTAAGAGGAAAAGATAAACACTAAGGGAAAAATATATTATAAAAAATGTGGTACAAAGAGTGGTACATAAAAGTAGTACAGAGGATTTTGGGCGGAAGTAAATTTATCTCTTAATTGACACTTGACAAACATGAGGTACTCAAGTGACAAATTGAGCAAAGATAAGGGTACCTTTTTGTCATTAACTCTATATTTACTATGTTAAAAATAATTTATGCCTAAAAAATTAAATAAAATTTTTTTTATAAATTAATAAAATAAAAGTTTATGACTACAAATAGAAAATTAAGATAAAATAGTTTAAAACTATACATATAGTACATTTTTCTTTTGTGTATATATATATATATATATATTTCGAACAAATTGCTTTTCTCAACAGATAAAAGAGAAAAAGTGCAATTAGGCAAAGGAACAGAAACTTGGTACTAGCTTCTTTCTTGTGGCTTGATTGATCCTATATATGAATGGCAAATGCAACGAAGAAAGAATTGAAAAATGTAAGCGGAACGGAAAGGAAAGGAAAAGTGGAAAAAGAAGGAACGGAATTCTTGCCACCCACAATCGTTGGGAGTTGGAATTGGCCCAATGGGAAAAGAAGCACATGCAAGCAAAGCTTTCTTCTTTGATCACAGGAAACAAAAAACAGCCAATTTCATCCTCATCACAACACAAAATCGGCATTCATTCCCAATCCCCAGACTTTTCCTTTCCTCTTCCATTTGCCAAGTTGAATTGGAAATTACTTCGGAAGTCCAATAAAACGTTTGGGAGGTTATAAGGGCTAGCCATTCAAGGAGCGAAAAGACATCATAAAAAGTAGTAGTAGTTACCAAATCCAAGAGTTTCAAAGTTTATGGTAAATTTTCGTAACTAAATTTTAAAAATAGTGAAATTTTCGTAAAGTTGTGAAGTAATTAAAAGAATTCATGTGTTTTTCTGGATCCAAATTCATGTATCTTTTATTATCATAAAATTTCATATTGGTGACAGATCTCCAAGAATAAAAAGTACACAAATAATATAATGATTGAAGAAAATCAAATTAAATTTTCCAATATAATAAAAATCCCGTAAATAGTTGGATAATTATAAAAAATTTTCTGATCAAGTTCGGAATTTTCTATCTTTTATACGTCCTTCATTTTGCATATTGTAGCGGAACAATGTCTTCAACTTTACATGTCCAAAAACCAATTTTCTTTGAGAAAAACGAAGAAAGTATAGGACAATAAAGTTTATTCTAACTTTCATATTGGGCAGATCTTTAAGCAAAACATAAAGCATTAACCTTTAATGCATGGAACTCTCTTCTTTCCTTCCACAATTCAATTTTTTGCTTAAAATAAAGTCCAGTCTAAATATAGAGCTTCGCATTTAAAAAATCATGGATGAAATAATATTTAGAAAAAATTCATATCTTTTTTCATTCACTCATCTATAATTTCAACACTAATAGAAAAGTTCTCAATTTATACTAAAAAATCTATATTTTCAACTTTCAAGATCATCTAATACATTCACTAATACACTTTGTTTAGTAGAACTCTCCCTTAAAATTTATTTAAATGTATGTCAGAGAGTATACTAGATGATGTATTAAACGATTCCAACTGTAATATCAATAGTATATGATATATAGAAAAAAAAATTCTTTTATCTTTATAAGGAAACCTCAGGAAGAAAGAATGTTTGAGTGTGTATTAATTATTTATCATCTTGTTGATATCAATTTGATTATCGATCAGATAAAAATTTTATGATCGTTATCGAAATTGATTGTTAGATCAATTGTAAAATAGAATGCAATTATACTAATTGAAAATGAATTTGTATTTATTTTTTTATTTTTCAAAAATTTTGTTTTGAACCATAAAAAATTAAAAAAATTTAAATGTTAAAACACATCAAATTCAATACAACTTTTATTTAATATTCTATAAACTTAAACACTATAAAAAACAGTTCATTACCGATCGATGAGGTCGGCCAGCTTTCTAGTGTAACGCTGTTTACTCGATTTTTTTTTTTTTTTTTTTGTCATTGATCGGCCAGCTTTTTAGTGTAACGTTGTTTAACCGAATTTTTGGTCGGTCGATAATAGTTACTGATCGAATATCCAGTTGTTAACTTTATTTTTTGTAATTAAAAATATCAATTTTTAAAAACAATTACTCACCGAATTTTTAAACGTACCGACTGATTTTCGATCGATAATTTATTTATTTAAGTTTTTAAAAAATAGTTACCGACCGAACATTGGTCGATTGGTCGATAATCAATCGGTAACTATGTATTTTTTTAAATATTTTATTTATAATTTTAATAATCCACCTAAAATTCAAAAAATGACAACAGCAACAGCCAATATATGTAATCTACATCCAATCCGACAAAAACTACAACGTAACAAAAACGCCATAACATAATACGTAACATATAAAATAATATATAAGTATCGGATACAAAACGAAAATGTAACAAATGTATAAGTATTAAGTATAAATGTACTACACAAGTAGAGGTGCATCAGCGGAGGAGGGAGGACCGGTCGGTGGTTGAGGATTGACTCGGACGGCATCATATCTTGTGGTGTAATCCATCGGAGGGAAAAGAGGGAACAATGTGGGTATTGAATTCAGCTACACACCATCCTAAGATGCAAACCCCTATATGAAGCTGGCGAACGTATCATGTGCCTGCTGCATATATGTCCACAACACTTCTTCTTCTTCTCCCTCTCGACGCAGCACTTGTGGGCAGCCCCAGAAAAGACAGAAAGAACTAATGACGAGTTGTTGCCTCCTTGTCGCTCGACAACGATGACTCCATACTATGAGCCAAAACCATAGACGTGGCCTTTGTTGCTGCCACAAATAGCCTCGGACATCAACTGCTCATCACTCGAAATTAGCGAGCTGGTCTCTATATGGAGGCGTTTCGTATTTGGTTTGTACGGAAGAAATTAATAAGTTATTGTTAAGCAATTTAAAAAGAACCCGTAAAGGATAACATGACATGAAACTAAAACTATTAAATAATATTACCCAAAATTCATCAAAACGTGTAGCGACCCACTATCCCTTTTGCTGATGCCGGAGGACATACAACTCAGATATGCAAATGCTTCACCCATTTTCTCCCTCTGTAAATATTTAAAGTATTAATGACATATCAAACATCAAGTGTTTCAGATTGTAAGTTAAAAGAAAACATACGAATTTAAAAAAAGAAACGATGGAACTGATCACTTACCTACTCAATGGATGACCTAGACTCGTCGGTGTGCTTGTCGGCCCCTAGCCACCATGCTGCTACAGATGGTTCCTCTTTGCTGCATCCGGTTCTTGTAAGCATCCGAATTCCAGAAGTGGATGTATTGTGTTACAGTTATCCATTCAGGCTTTGTAACAAGCAAATGCTCGTTTCTCCTAATCGATCCATAAGGGACCATCATGTCTCGAGTCCCTCGAAACGTTTTCTGTAATAATACGAAACAATACTTAAATAGAAATAAAGAACCATTATATATTTTAAAGCTCATATAAGGGACAGTTATTTAAGCACTTATCCTAAACTCTATATACCCCATATTTTTCATATTATTCGGCACCTTTCTGAAACTGGGATGAGCCTCGATAAAGTATTACTTCATAATTTCTGAAATCAACTTTGCACAGGCTAATTGCTTGCTGAAGCTGTGCAAATTTAAGAAACGAAATGGCGTTTAAGAAACTTAAGAGTGAACAAATAGTGGCTTTCCTCGAAATAATTAACCAAAGCTATAAATAATTAACCAAACTTAATCGTATAAGAAACAAATAGTCGCGTTTAATTTTTTAAAAAAAAAATTTGATAAAGTTTCCCTTATAAAATGAATAATTTCCAAACACAATACCCAAACACAACACCAATCACCCAAAAAAAAGCAAATGTAAGAAATTGAATGTCTTTCTCATTAAAATTTTGTTAATTTGTTTAAATAAGACAATCAGATCGTCTAGAATATTTTTTAATATACCTTCTAAGTAAATTTCTTTAATAATAACTTTTTCTCTTAAGTTTGTATTTTAGAGTTTATAGTTTGTAAATAAAATTATTTTTTAAAAAAATATTTAAAAAATTATATTAGAAGTTGTATTAAATCTAACTTCCAAATTTATGCGGAGGGTAGTTGCCAAATCTGGACGGATTTCACATTTTAAGAAATAACTTGATGTTCTGGATGCTATCTAAAATTGTTCAAAGCTTAAGGATTTAGAACTGTCCCATAACGTTGTCTGGGTCCAATACCCCATTCAATTGGACATTTATCTTCTCTTAGGCTTATAAACTTGTCGGTAAACAACTTTACAGTTGAACAACATTCATCTTTGGAATTGAAGTTTATCACTTCTTTAACAAATTATGTTCATTTAGAAGTACTTCAAATAAGTTGGAATACCTTGAATGGAATTGAGAAAAACAGTCAGAAACCATAAAAATGGTTTCTAATAGTTCCTATTTTTGAAATTATAAAAAGCAACACAAAAGTAACTATTTAAAACTTACAAGAAAAAGCTGCAAAGGTCTCCAACGGCGATGGCGATGGAGCAGCAATGGCGATCAGTGGCGGTGGACAGAGCCTTCGTTGGAGAACAGAAAAGCTGTAAAAAAATTTTTAAAAAAAAAAATGAAGGAGAAGAGAGGTATATTTAAAAGAATAGAAAGGAGAGAGAGAGAGAGCTCACTTGAGCGGTACGGCACGCAGCCTCTGTTGGTGGTCGTTGGAGGAGGTCAGGCACGGAGGTGGACCTCGCCGTTGGCTGCTGGTTGCGAGAAGGAAAGGGGATGTGAGTTGGGCTGTAAACGGGGCGGGTCTTATCCATACCTGCGCGAGTCTGTACCCGTTTTTTAGCGGGTAAGGTTTAAATTTTATACCCGCGGACTCGTACCCGTACCTGTGCTCGTATTTATACTGCCATATGGGTCTGGGCAGGGTATGGTGATGCCCAGACCCGTATACCCGTATGAACAAAATAATAATATATATTTTAGTCTTTTTCTCTTTTTTCTTTTTAGTCTTTTTAGTCTTTTTCTCTTTTTTCTTTTCAGTCCTTTTTTTTTCTTTTTCTCCTTTTCAGCCCTTTTCTTTTTTTTTTTTCCTCCTTTTCAGTCCTTTTCTATTTTTTTTCTCCTTTTCAATCCTAAATAGAGTCTCTTTAGTTCATGGATTTTGTAACGCTCTACCCCATAAGCACCTAGCATGATTTTAAAATTACGGATGTAATGAAAATAGAGTTTTGATCTATATTTGTGGGATATAGTGTTTTTGGCACTTAGTGGTATTTTGAGGATATTTAGGAATAGGAATAAAATTTTATTATATTGAGATTTTATTATTAAAGTTTATAAGTGCCTTTAAGTGGATTTTATTTTTAATACCTAGTATATTTATTTTAAAATTTTAAATACTTGACATTTTCATATAAGGATTTCAAAAAAAAAAAAAAAAAAGGAAAAGAGAAAGTAAACTTCAGGTTAGTGATTTTCTTTTTCTTTTTTTTCTTTTCTTTTATTTCCATTCCCATGAAGGTTATATAAGTAAATAGGTATATATATATTTTAAATTGGTTACTTTTTTAGGATTTAAATGTTCTAAATGAATTTTTAGTATATAGTATATAGTTAATTATGGTTTCTTGGGAGAGTATTTTTTTTTTTTTAAGAGTATAAGATTTTCGATCTTCTTAAAGAATTATTATGAGTATATATATAAGTGTATATATATATATCTCCTAAGCTCATTTGGTAGGATCTCGATATTATTTAAGGAATAGGGCTATTTGATTGGTACCCAAGTATTAAGCATTTTTGCAATATTATTTTGTAGGATCTTTGTAGGATCTTAGCACCAAATATGCATCCAGGTGAGTCCACAAACTCTATTTTCATTTCAAATATTACAAGATGTATAAATATGTTTTTTTTTTTTTCGAACCATTACAAAATATTGCTATTTTTGGAACGATATCTCTCAGCGTGTTTTTGGAGATGTTCTCCACAATGTGTTATGTGTTTCCTAGAAAAATGCATAGGAGCGGTGCTCCATATAGATATTTCTTTTAAAGCAGACTATTATGGTGGTGCATAAAAAGTTTGTTGTATGCAGGTTTTTCGGAAATATTTATATATTGGAAAATGTTCTAGCATGAAAAGTTACGTATTTTGACATGCATGAATATAGATTTGGCATTGGCGTAATTGTGAAATTTGTATAAGCATGTGATAACTGGCGGATGAGAATTTTTACTACTCTGTAATGTTTATGACTTGAATCAGTTCCGGCGGCCGGGTAAATGGTCCTTTGGTTTGTAAATACATATGAAAACCTCATTCCGACCAGGGCTAAAGTTTGTTGAAAATCAAGTGAACGGACGCGTTAGCGGATTGCACTGTACGTGGCTAGTCCCCCGTACTAGGGCCTCTTCCAATGACGTGGACGGGTTTTTGACTCTGAGGGTGGATCCACTTGAAGAGGGGCGTAGACCGTGGAGGGTGTGGCCCAATCGGTCTACGTGGACACTGTTATATGCTCTGCGGTGGGGGTCGGCCGCCTAGTGGAGAGTCAGGAGGGGCTCGAAACTGAGGTTGGTCCCAAGGTAGACCTGGTAGGTGCCCCAGGAGTCTGTAGACTATTTTGACCAATGATATGGGAGTGCGGTTGTTTGTAATCGAGCGCTCGTATGGTGTTTAGTTGGTATTGACTACGAGATGTCGAAACTTAGTTCTGATGGCCTCGTTTTGGGGATCCGGACTTTGTCCATGGAGCCCCACGACTGCATTTCATGTTCTTTTAAATTTAGGGCGTAGAAGCTTCGATGATGTGTCTTGATTCGCTCAGACTTCCCAACTGCGCTCGAAATCCTCATATAGATTCAAACATCAGTTTTGTTAAAATAATAAAAGAGAATGTTTTCTTATAACATGTAAAAGAGAATGTTTTCTTATAACATTGCATGAACTGCTTGTGAAACTGCATCATCACTGTCTTAAAAGAAATCACTATAGCACACACGTGGACTCACTGAGCGTTCACGCTCACGTTTTCCTTATCATGTTTTCTTCTCAGATTAGCTCGGGACAGTCAGGGGCCCAGCAAGCCACTGAAGTTTTAGGCCCGGAGCTTTTGGATCAAATTACCCAAAAGGGCATATGTGTATGTTTTATCTTTTTAGACTCGAACTGTCTGTAAAGTTTCTTTTTATGTTGTCGTGTAAGTTGTTGATGTAAGATACTTTTGTGTTTATAGTAAAACGTATATGAGAAGTTGTTTTTTTTAAGATCTTGTGTTTTGAGGGCACTAGTAGTATCTAGTTTACTTAAGTTCTCCGCATACCTTGTGTGTATACCTGTTAATGTTGTTCTAGGGTTGTGTTTTATTGTGAAACTTATAATTTAGTGTTGAGAGGCACGCAGATGCCCTACTCAGCCGCAGTTGACCTAATGGCAGGGTTGGGGCATCACAGATTTCACCCAACTAACCTCTTTCAAATTATTTATTTTATTTATTTTCAACTTTATTTTAAATGCCATTTCACAAATAATTTATTTTTACTAAATATGAAAATATATTCTTTCATCATGTGTAAAAGCAATTTATGATAATAATATTTTTGTCTTATTTTTTATTTAATAGAATTGCTAAAAATATGGATCATGACAAAAAGGAAAATCTTGTTCTTTATTTTTCTTTGTCGTTCTCTATCTTATATGCTAATATTTGACTTATCTATTAGGCCACACTGTATTATTTCATATACTCATTCCTCAGAGTTGTCCAGGAATTTAGATTACAGACTGATTTAATATAGTTAAAGGAATCTATATCCCTATTTATTTATGTATATGTTAAATGATTGTATTTGTTGAAAGAAATATTGAGGAGATTATGTTAATCATGTTAAAATTTTTATTTTAGGATTATACATTGTTTTATATATTTTTGTTTAACAGGAAAAAAATAAAAAATATCATACGGGTACGGGTATACCCAAACCCTACCCTGGACCCTGGATGGTCGGGTCTGGGTCTAGAATTTTATACCCTGGAGGGTACTAGTCCGGGTTCTCAAAATATTGGGAGGCTAGATTGAATAAAGCCGCTCTTTCCTCTGCAGAAAAGGCTTCGACTTGACTAACTCTAACAAGTTTCGAAACAAATCAGCAGAACCTGCCCCCACGACAATTCGACAGAAGGATCCTCATGAGGAAACAAATTAGGCTTGATGAAGGACTATAAGGGTACGGGTCTGGGTCTGAGGGTACCCTGAGGGTCTGGATCCGTTTATAACCCTAGATGTGAGGGAGAAGAGAAAGGGTATTGGGGAGGGTTTGTCTGAAATCCTGGGGAGAGGAAATCCTAATTGACTTTAAGTGAAACAAAATTTAAAAAAGAAAATTAAATTCAGGTACTAACCAAAATATAAGTGGGTAATTCGTTAGATTGGACTTACTATTGAATTCTCATATTCGATTAGTAACTTTTATTTAATTACTAATTAGTTATTACTCAGTCGTTAATCAGTCTGTAATTAAATAAAATTATCAATTACAATAAATCAGTCGTTAACTTCAATCGTTATTTTCTAATAATAAAAAAATTATAAATATATAAACATATAAAAATTCATTATTTTTAATATTTAAATAAATTTTATCTTTCGTTCTTAATTGTTACATTATATGAATTTATATTATAATACATAGTATATTATATAATTAGTATCGGATCTTTACATCCAATATGAGTTACTCATTGAAACTTTTCGCATTTGGTATAAGTTTAGGAATTATCAAGATCTAACAAATTAACTTTTATTCATGTAATCAGTTCTATAATTGAGTTAGTTATAGTAATAGCCGCGGTACTATATCTAATCGTTACCCATTATTGAATTCGATACTAATTATAATTTTTTTATTTGATTTCAAATTGAATTACCGATCCATAAATTTTTTTGTTATTAATACCAAAACCGTTAGTTAATTGGTAAGACCCTAATTAAAAATTTGAAAGAATGAATATTTTCTATTTTTAATAGAATTAAACTAAAAAAATGGAACAAAAATTTCAAAAAAATCAAGAATTATATTCTAATTATTTAAACAATAAGAAAACAAAAGTCCAAATGAAAATACACAAATTCTAAAATGTATTAAACTTACAAATTCAATACAAGATAAAAAAAAAAATGGCGTTTGCATACTGACATTGGTTTCAATTTTTCCATCAATAAGATCCCCTTTGGCCAAAACCTATAGCGGAATCGTTCAACCTTAGAAATTATCAAATCCAAACAGATAAACGTGAGTCATACAATTAGTCATGTAATCAGTCGATTATCTATCGGAATCGGAACAACACTGTAGCTGGCATCCCTATAACTGGGCTACCAAATGGGGAGAACCCATATGCTATCATCTCTATTCCAAATCTGAATCTGAAGTTGATTCTATATTGGTAGGATTTTATATGTGTAATTTCCTTCTTGTTGTGTCAAGATAGTAGCTTAATTGATTAGAAGCAATCATTATTATGCGATAGGTTATGAGTTCGGTTCACACTCCTCTCTCCCGATTAATACATAAACAACGTTACTATATTCTATTTCCAAACCCTGGGCATGGAAAGATGGCCATTTGCATTTTACAGCCCGGTTCAGAACACTAGTTTTCACTCGTATATCTTTACAACATGTTCGATACATTACAATATGTAACAGAATGAAATTTTTTTTACTTAAAAAATTTCTTTCTCACTTAGAATGAGTTAGAAATTCTTTTTCTATTCTATTGTCTGAAAAAAAAAAAAGTTCATATAAAACTTTGATTAATCTTTTAATCAAGTAAAAATCTTTATTTGGTATGAAAATAGAATGAAATTTTATAATATGACATTATTGTCCTCGTAGTGTAATTACTAAATAACAATTGATAGTTTAAATACATACCTCAATCAAATGCATAAATATATCATATAAATATAAATAAAGGAAATAATAAAAGAAAAAGTTTTTTGTAAAATTATTAAAAGTTAATTTTTTATTGTGAATCAAAACTTACATAAATATCCCGAGAATTTTACTTTACAAATAAAACAACATTTTTTTTTCTTTTTCTACTGCTCTTGAAAATGTTTTCCCTTAAATTTTAGTGTAAAAACACCTTTTTCTCTTCTTCCTAAAATGGACTTTCCTGTGTAAATTTTTTTACTTCTATATAGCATATCATAGAAAGAGAAATTGAAAAAATCATTATATTTCATTCAATTCAAATGCATAAACATATTGATACACACTTTGTAATACTCTTTGCCTCCAAAATTAAATATTTACAATCTTTTAAAAGTAAACATAGATCTAATTTCAACGCGAGAGTAGTAATTTATCTTTTTGTAGCAAGATAATAGTTTAGTGAGAGAAGCACACCTTACCAAGTTTGGAATCCTGTGTTCGAATTACATATCCTCGCTAATGTATTAAAAATATCTATGTTTTTAATTGTCAGATTTTTTAAAAAACGAAAAGGTCAAAAGCTTATTCACTAAAAAAAATTATTTTAAAATTTTGATTTTATCAACATTAGTAAGCGAAAATAATCTAAAATAACTCATGAGACTATGACCATATTCTTTTTTCTTTTTTAATACATTGGGGCCGAAATGTGATTCGAACTCAAAACTTCTAATCTGATGAGGAAAAAAAGTGTTTCTACCATTGAAAAAACGATATTCTCAATTACTTTTACTTTATTCTCAAATTATAAATGATTTTATATCACTTATTAGTTCAGTAAAGATGAAATTTTTTATTTTTTTAAAAAACAACTTTTGAATATTTTTCCAAATTACTTTTGATTCATTGATACAATAAAAATAAAATAAAATTTTAAATATTATTCTCAAAATATGTTTTCCCAATAATTTAAAAGCCTCAATCAATGGAAAACAAATCTTATAAACGAAGGCAAATCAGGTTATCAGAGACTATAAGTATAAAGACGGGTAAACTAAAAAAAAAAATAAAGAATAGGAGATATTAAAGAAGGGGTTAACTCTTATTATCAAAAGGCGAAATCTCCGTTCATAAGATTCCCATCAGCTTGTCGAATGTTTAAGTGGAAGATGTAAAACATAATTATTCAGTGGCTTTGTAGGGCAGGTAGCGGGACAAGATGGGGTTAATTCTAAAATGAAGGCCGCGGCCACATAGACAGAGGATGGATCTGTGAAACAATAAAATAAGTTACAGCAAATATTGATCTTTGAAAGTTTCCAGTGGGGAAAACAATCTTATGTTTTCTGTCTCATTAATGTGAGAATAGTGTACAATTTATAGATTTGTCCAAGTGACAAATCCTAAGCAGATTAGAAGTAGAAGTCCTAGCTAAATACAACTAGGAAACACATTAGAAGTAGAAGTCCTAGCTAAATACAACTAGGAAATACAACTATACACAGTTTTATGATTAATAGTAATCCTATTTGAAATATATGTCTAACACTCCCCCTCAAGTTGGAGCATGAAGGTCAGAAATGTCCAACTTGGAAGCTAATCGATGAAAATGTATCGGATGAAGTGCTTTAGTAAGAATATCGGCAGGTTGCTCTTCACTTCGAATATAGGCAGGATAGATAAAACCGTCTTGAAAAGCATCACGAACAAAATGACAATCTATTTCAATGTGTTTAGTGCGTTCATGGAAAACAGGATTTTCAGTGATATGAAGAGCGACTAGTTATCACAATGCAATGGAATGGGGCGAGTGACGGGGGACATGAAGATCTCGCGAGAAGAATAGATAACCATTTAAGTTCACAAAAAGTCATAGCCATAGAGCGATATTCGACTTTCGGCGGATGAACGAGAAACGAGTATGTTGTTTCTTTGTCTTCCAAGAAATAGGGGACTCACCAAGAGAGATAAAATAACCAGTGAGAGAGCGGCGAGTTATCGGGCAGGTGGCCCAATCGGAGTCACAATATGCAGTTAACGAAAGAGGAGAGTTAGAGGAAAGAAAAATGCCACGTCCAGGACTCCCTTTCAGATAACGTACAACTCGGATAGCAGCATCCCAATGAGCATGACGAGGGGCGTGCATAAATTGAGCAAGTGTATGTACAGCATATGCAAGTTCGGGCCGAGTAAGTGTGAGATATATTAGCTTGCCTATGAGTCTTCGGTAGCGATCTGGGTTGTCAAACAATGATCCAGATGCTTTTGCCAGCTGATGATTAGGTTCCACAGGAGTAGATGCCGGCTTGGCACCTAATAAACCCATTTCAGAGAGAATTTCCAATGTATATTTTCGTTGGGATAAAAATAATCCCGTGGAGTTTCTTGCAATTTCTATGCCCAAAAAATATTTGAGCGACCCCATGTGAAAGCACTTGTGTAATGAAGCTTTGAATTTTTCAAGTGTGGATAGGGAATTTCCAGTAATGAGTAAATCATCCACATAAATAAGAACACATAGATAAATATTCTCTCTAGAATATGTGAAAAGAGAGTAATCTGCATAAGACTGAGAAAAACCATACTTACGGAGAGCTGTGGTGAGTTTGGAAAACCAACATCGAGGGGCTTGGCGAAGACCATATAAAGACTTCTTTAAACGACAGACTTGCCCTTTGTAACAGGTACGAAATCCTGGAGGTGGTCGCATATACACTTCTTCTTGTAAATCGCCATGCAAAAAAGCGTTGTGAACATCCATTGATGGATAGGCCAGTTGCGAGCAGTGGCAACGGAAAGGAGAGTACGAACGGTGACCATTTCTTGGAAGTTGAGTATAGTTTTCTAGTTCGTCCCATACCTTTTTTAGACGTGAAAAATACACGTGTACTGAATCACCGCCTTGCTTACAATGTGCCAATGCTGCTTTTAATTCATATATTCGTGGGCCGGTGCCAACTAGAAATCGTTCCTTCAAGTCTATCCATAATTCATCAGCTCTCTCTGAATGATATATTGTGGATCGGAGAGAGGGTTCGACAGTATTGAGAATCCAAGAGTTTACAAGATTATTGATCTCCCACCCTTCTTCTTTTTCTGGATCACCTTCAGGAATTGGAATTATTCTATCAATGAATCTCAATTTCTTCTTCGATCGCAAGGCCATGCAATGGCCCTTGCCCATTCTACATAATTATTATCTGTTTCTGTCTCTTTCAACTGGACTATTGTTAGGATCAATCCAGGTCCATCAGTGGATGCCACATAATAAGCATCTTTCTTTATTTTGTTAACATGGCTTTCTTCCACCATGTCATTATCAACATTGCCAATATTGTCGTTACTCATTTTGAGAAATTTCAGAAAATTGGCTCTGATACCATGAAAGTTTCCAGTGGGGAAAACAATCTTATGTTTTCTGTCTCATTAATGTGAAAATAGTGTACAATTTATAGATTTGTCCAAGTGACAAATCCTAAGCAGATTAGAAGTAGAAGTCCTAGCTAAATACAACTAGGAAACACATTAGAAGTAGAAGTCTTAACTAAATACAACTAGGAAACACAACTATACACAGTTTTATGATTAATAGTAATCCTATTTGAAATATATGTCTAACAATCTTCCTCACTGTTAATGCTGTCGGATCTGCAGAAGAGATTTTCTTGTGATTGCTTGCTGCAGGGTTCTTTAATTGAAATTCCATCCTCACATTAAAATAGTCCATATTAATAAAGGAAGAAGAAACTAAGGAAGCTCCACCAGATATGCCACTCATTTTGGTTACTGGGTTTCAGCTGTGAACAGAATCTCCAACCTCCACCACTGCACGTAACGGATTCACATATACATTCCATCTGACGTGTCAAAAAAGTGGCAAATTTCAAAGGTATATTTAGATTTTTTAAGGGAAAAAAAAAGAAAATATATATTATTAAAATTCATATAAATAGCATAAGTTCAATAGAAAAGATATGTTTAAATTAGAGCTTTTTTCTTCTTTGAAAATTGCATCATTCATTGATTTCGTAATTGATGGTCAATTTCTACGTGAATTCTTAAATGATTAGATCTTCCATCAACCATACTTAAAGGTTTGACATATTAATCTAATTACTAATTTAGCAGTAACGTATTAGCTTCCTTATTGAAATGTACAATTTGAGTTTGAGGGAAATTCCTTCTGAGCTGGCGAATTTCGTTAATTAAACCCATTGATGATCTATCAGTTTGCTTCATCATATGGCATCTTCTGACTAAATCTGGATAATCTGACTCAATAATAAAATCATAAGTGCCTACCTCTCTTACCAGATCAAATCCGTTGATGACGGCTTATCCTTCAATTGCATGAATTGTTAGGTTTATTTTTTCAATAATCTTAGAATTACGATTTATTAATCCCCATATTGGAAAATCAGGAAATTAGGAGGAGAGGAGATACCTATAAATAGGTTCTCGTAATTCAGGTCTTTTGTGTCAATTCTCTAAACCTAATGAAGGGTTTTAGGTTTGAGTGGGTTTGTAAGCTTGTTCCATGCAAAAGTTACATAGTGGAAGTTTTGAGTCGTAGATGTAGGTCTTTGTTAAAATAATGAACCAAGTTAAATTCTTGGTGTTATTCTTTTTTCTTCTCTCTATATTCTGTGCATGATTTCGCTACCCATTCTTCAACAAGTGGTATCAGAGCCAGGTTCGGGTCTAAGATGATAGACAAAAAAATTTATAATGATAAATTCATAAATGTCGTATCTTCGACTAAGTTTCCTCTACTCTTTAACGAAAAGAAGATTTTGGAGAGCAACCATGCCTCGAAAACATTAACTAATCGTCAAAAGACGAAGATGGATTTGTATTGCCTTATGTTGGCCTCTCTATCAAGATCCTATAAATCATTAGTACAGTCATTGCTAGAAGAGCACACTACAATTGAATGAGGTGTCAAAAGTTTTGAAAGAGAATCAATAGAAGATGATGAATGAAAATCACTCTAAAGGTTAAATACTAGCTACCAAGGGTTCTAGAAAAGGGAGGAATCATATCAGAAAAAGAAGTGACCAAGGAAAAGGAAAATCTCAACATAGAGATGATATCGATTGCTATTATTTTGGAGCAGTTGATATGCAATTTCAAAGCTTAAAGATGAGAGAAGATATAAAAATATTCAGAGAACAAATGAAGGGCAAGGCAAAAGTACATCTTGTGAATATGTGGTCAGTTATGGTGATGATTTGCTAATGATGAGACTTTTAGATAATAAAACTAAGGAAAATTATTTGAACAATTGGATACTTGATTCCGCAGCTACCTTGCATATCTGCAAGGACCCAAACATATTTAATGATGTAAAATTTGAAAATTTTGGCATTGCTAATGTAGGAAACCACTCAAAGATGGAGGTTCAAACATTAGACGAGTTCACCTAGAGCTCTACAATAATAAAGTCGAAATACTTCTTGATGTAAAGTATATGTTTGATTCAAGAGTCAACTTAATTTTATTAGGTGAACTAATATCAAGAGATTACAAATATGTTAAATTAGAAAGTTCAGCAAAGTATTCAAAGGAGGTTGTCTGGTTATGAGATGACGAAAGAAGACCAATATTTACCCTGTTGATGATTGTTCTTTGAAGAAACATTTTGAAAGAAGTAAAACTGAAGAAGGAACAAAAAAGAAGATTGTAAAGACAAAAAAGAGAGTTAGGTTTTCTGATTCTGTTATAATCCAAGAAATTGGGAAAAGGAAATGTTTATTATGTTTATTTTTCCAATATTATTAGGATTAGAATTTCCTAATTCTATATTAGAAGATTAAAAAATTAAGATAGGAAGATATGCCTATAAATTGATTCTCTTATTTCAGATCTTTTACATTAATTCTTGAACACTAATCAATTAAGTGTTTTAGGTCTAAAAGGATCTGCAATTTTGTTCTGGGCAAAAATTACATAGTGGATATTTACTCTTTTAAGTTATGAATTTAGATCTTTATTGAAAGATTGAACTACGTTTAATTCTTCGTATTGTTATTTTATTTTTCTCTCTATATTTTGTGAATGATTTCATTGTTTATTCCTCAACATAAACAGAATCCATATACTGGATCAAACGAGCCATAAATGTAACGAGTTTGTGATTTCTAATGACTATTCCAATTATTGCTTTACCCTTATTTGTTGATGCATCCACATTAATAATCTTGCATTGATCAATACAAGGGACGCCAATTTGAAGCAATCAGACTGCTTCCTGAATCTTGTTTGAGGGTCTTCGGGGGCAATCTAGCTTTATATTCCTGTGTTACGCTTCTGACTTGTGCAACTATATTTATCATGATGCTTTCTCAAAAACCGTTACATTTCCAACTTTCCAAATGCACCAAACAAACACAGCTGCAAGCTCTAACAAGACTTTATTCTACCCAAATGCATGTATTAAACAGTTGCACCAATCTATGATAGAATGTCCCACATGTTGCATTTCCTTTGTATTGAAACCCGCTATTTTCAAAGTTTTGTTGGTTATGTGACAATGGATCATAAGATGAATGTCTTATTCAACATCAATTCCACACCGAGCACATTTACCTTCCTCTCATTTTTTTTTTTTAATAAATTTTCTATGCATCTGAGCTGCTTTTGTTGGGATAACCTTAGATAACAACCTTCGCAGAGTAAGTTTTCGTCCCAATTGAACATTCAGAGACCATACATTTTCCTCCTGTCAATGTTGATCACGCGGATTGCAATTTATTTCTTTCGTGCTTTCCCCAAACAAAATCCTATATACTGAAAAAACAGTGAACTTACCTTACCTAGAACAGTACAAAACCATACATATTTATCATTTATCTCACCTCAACCCTAAAGGGACGCTTCTGATAATTGTCACATCTTGCTGATCATACACTTGATTTAAAAGAGGAACATTCCATCGCCTTGGGTTTCTTGAAAGAAAATCTGCGACTCGTAGACTGGATGCAGTGATTTAGTAGTACCCCATTGGTTTTTAAAGTTGAAGAGACGTGGGAATCAAGGGTCATACCAGACTTTAATATCTATACCATCACCGACCCTCATTCAAATACCCTTTTTTGAGAGATCTAATTCCTTTACAGATACTTTTCCAAAGGAAGGATGCATCAGCTCGACAGCGGTCAGGTATAAACAAATGCAGGGTATTAGGTAAGTACCTGGCTTGAAAAAACTTTTGATACCCAAGATTCTGGTTCCCACTAGAATCCTCCATGCTTGTTTCAATCAAAGAGCCAAGTTAAATGCTTTCAGATCCTTCAAACTCATCCCACCAAATTCTTTAAATTTGCCCATTTTCTCTCAGCTCAAATTCAAGGTGATTGAATGAATTAAAGAGCCAGATAAACTACGGATGGACATGGTATAAGCGATCGACATGGCACGAAAATCGCTTGCATGACAGCTTTGATACGAATTTCACTGCTTGCTTCCGACAAAACTTTTTCTTTCCTTCCTTTTTTAAACTTTTTTCACAACCCTATTTTCGATATGTTCGAAAATCTATTTCTTTGATCTTCCATATTTTCTAGAAATTTCTTCCACATTTTGCATTCCTAGAATTTGACTTATCTCACTCTTGCTCTCTTGGGAACCAATTTGGCATAAGCAATGACCAATTTTTTCGCATTGATCATTTTTACAGACAAAGACTGATACCTGGTTAGAATATTTTCAAACTCCTAAGCAACTTGGGGACAAATCAAATCCCTGGACTGCCGAGATCAACAGCAATGGGAGAACAAAGAGAATCACCAGTGAAGCAAGTATCATTGAGTAGTCGAAACAGCACAAGAATTTCTCTATGCCCACCCGTCACTCCACAAATAACAAGTGTCATAACAAGCTTATGGAGAAGGTATAGGGGGCCCAAGGGGGAGGGGGGCGGGGGCATTTCTTTCCTACAGAAAATGCTATGGGGGCAGAGAACATGAACATGGGGCCAAAGAGCAAGGTGCCATCCGAGTGTCATCTAAGCAAGCGACCAAGCGAGTAAAAGGAATGAACATTCATTGGATAACAGGGAACAGGACAACAAACTGATTTTGCACAAATGCAAAGCAAAACAGGACTCATGTTAAAGCCACCTTAACATATATTAAACTCTAGAAAGTTAAATTTCAGAAGAAATACAGACCAACCAACCACATCAAAAATAAATTTAACCAAAGCACACTAAAGGAGCCCTTAGTCATGCCCTTGCATATATATATATATATATATACACACACACACACACACACATAGGCAAGAACTCATGCTAATCTTAGTTGCAAGGATGACTTATCTAATGAAACCACAAATCTTTTAATAGCTCATGATCTTGGGATACCTAGGAAGAGTTTAGGACACTAACAAGATTCTCCGGATGATTTGCAGACAACCAGGGTATTCCAGACATGAAAACCACATCCTGCGTTGCTCTAGATTTTGTCAAGCTTATCAGCCTTAACAACTGGGTTGGCTTTGGCTATAGCATCCTGAGCTGCAGCATGATAATCAAAGGAGCAATCATGTTTGTCTGAGTAGCGATGAGCAGCACAGAACATATGGCCACATCGACAATTAAACCCCGTCAGACCAACACGCTTCCTGCATGTGTGGCATCTACTGGGACCTTCTTTGACTTTCTCACTTGTAGTATCATCAGCTGGCGCCGGAGTATCGAGTGTCATTGCAACAGCCTGTGATGGACCCAATTGTGCAGTAACATCTGAACCTTTGCCACTGCCAGGAGGAGTTCCGTTCATAATATTCTCAATAGATGAGGCTGCAAGTTTAGATTGCTCTTGCTTTAACATCATGTCCTTGTAACACTTGGAGCACATGTTCATGGTTGCCGCTGTTCCAAAAAACCCACAATTGTTGACACACAGGACTGGACCCTGAAGAGCTTGGTATCCTGTCTCGTTCTGCTCCATCTTTGATAATTTTCCTGAAACACAAATCATTAGATATGCAGTTAATCCTAAGTCCACTGACAGGTGGCGCCGTGCAGATTATAGTCCTAATAATTGTTTTCAGATTCTGCATCATCAACAATTATGAGTTGAGAAAGGAGAAGGCAGAAAGGAGCAGTCATAAACCGTAGCCAGTAATTAACACAGTCTGGGCAACAAACAAGAAACATAAAGCCAGCAAGATATCTATCAACTATCAGATCTCATCAACCTATGTGATAGATGATCTCATCAACCTATGTGATAGATGATTGCCAGAGCAAGCAAGCACCATTTCATGAAGGCACGGACTGCTTATATGTAAAGCAACGGAAGCATGGTCATGCATGACATACAGATTACCCCAAGCGATAAAAAATAAAAAAATAATTAAAAAAAATTTCTTGTTCATTTATTCATTTATTGGCTTCGCACCAACAGTCTGGTGAAGCATAAAGATGGAACACTTATTAAGCCCGTTCCTCATCAATTGAGCTAGCCTGTAGACAAAAATGTTCATGTAAAAGAAGATTTTATTAACAGAGTATATGAGTATTAATGGATTTGAAAATAAAATACTGAAGCTTAGAGTGAGGAACTCTCCAGTTCTCCATTGCTCCCAACATCCAACCAAAAGATAAAATAAAGGATTTTATTGTTTTACAATCATTTATTATGAGACAACCAACAATAAATAGATAGATATATATATATATAGAGAGAGAGAGAGAGAGAGAGAGAGTGGATTTTATGTATTTGGACATAAAACAAATGAGATCGACTATTTTTTTCACTTAGAATTATTAGAGAATTTCACATCTTTAGAGATGAATATGAAGACTACTTTTAATTTTCAGATTTAAGAGAAAATTAATGATTCTAAAAGTCCAACAATAGGCAGGCTTCCCAATCAATTCCTATAAAAGGAAAGTGCTGTTCACCTTCTAACATGCATAGCTACTGCTGCATCATTCTGAATCACAAGTCAGTCAAATCATCAAGCTGTTGAGAAAATTGTGCTATGACATTGACAGCCAACCTAAGATCAGGCTATTCCAAACTGAACATTTTTTTTATTGCCATGGTAGAAAATTGTCCAAAACATGAACAAGAAGTAAAATTATATAGAAAAGAAAGCAAGTGTTAACCATTTAGCTTTGACATCCTAGCACGAGAAATAAGGAGCAAGAGCCAAATGATGTCATGGTTCCAATTGTTCTCCCCACTAGGAGTTGGGGAAAGAAGCTGAGATACGTAAACACCCTTTTAATTTGCTGTGAGAAAGACAAATAATAAGTAATCACAACACGTTTTATGCTACAATCCTCCTACAAAAAGACACGATTCACACACTTCTCTACAATGCTCCTTCAAAAAGTTTATAGTAACAGAAGTTTGGTTCTTCTTGCTTTCGTATTGCCAAGAATCACTTCATTTGTAACAAACTTTCGACGCTTTCATTTCAATAGGATATAGTGGTTAACAGGTATCTTGGTTGCACTTAATCTGACATAAGCAGCCCTCCTCACAGGGGCATCAGCAACAGAAAACCTAAAGGTGTTCATGCTTTGTATCACCCCTAAGAAAGTGTCTTTAATGCTAACAAGCTTATAATCCTCCTACAGGAAGAACATACAGCACCCATTGCGTGTTTTAGTTGAATAGCAGTTCTTTCTCAAGTATCGAGAAATCATCACTACACTAGGCAATCCAGAGGTTAAATGCTCACCTAAATAAGAAAAGATACATTAGAGAAGTAGAATAGTTCCTAAACTCACATAAATTGTGTTTTCTTACACTCAACCATGTGATCGCCATTGTTCACATAAGACAGGCCACTTTTCTTTATCTCATGAAGAAAAATCCAAAAGACATCTTTTTACTTGCCGAACAAAGCATCACACTTTGATGTTTCTGTCTCTTACCACAATATCTAAATATGCACTTGCTTTCCAATTCCCAGCCCACCAATCCACATGCCAAAGACCCACAAGTCAATACACGTGGTAACGTTCCATAACTTCCAATCACCGATTACCCTTCTAGCTACATATTCCAAAAACGAAGACTTTGATGACAGTTGCCGCCATGACACGTGCTAGACATCCACAAGCCTTCCCACTTCACCACTTCAACCTCCAGAAAAGACCACTACCCACGTCTAAGACCAGTGGATCAGGGGCAACAGCAGCTTATGGACAAATCATGATTACTAGATTATTATTGACTCAGATCATTACACACTAAAAAGATTATGGAACTTTAAAGAAGATTGAAAGACACGATGGAAGACCAATTGGGAAAGAGATAGTAATATTTAAGCCCCAGTTTGGTTAAACAGGAGTAAAGTAGCACTTTTTTCTTAAATGCAAAATGCAAGAACGACATTTTTTGCATATTTAAAGATATTTGGTAAGCTAAAGAAGATAATATCAGGGATGCATGCAAACATAATGAAGAAACCTACCTAAACTCCACACGTATTGATAGGATCAACAGCATGAAGCCTCAAAACCTAGTAGTAGTGTCAAATACAAGATTAAAAAATTCTGACAAACAGAATTAAACAATACTGCAGACAGAATTCCGACACACAGACAAATTTGAGAAAATGTAAAATCGCTTAACCGAAGCAACCAGGAAACCTAAAATCCTTTTATCAGCTTTACACCTCTTCTCAACATATATGTATATCTCATAAAGTTTTTTGACCTTTGTTTCCATCCCCTAAGGGTTTGTCCTAAAAGCCGAAAACCCCAGCAGCAGACCAGCAAACATCTTTCACTTAATCCAAACCAACCAAATCAAAATCAAAGAGTCCGGAAAAAGTACGCAAACTAACCTGTTCGCACAGAGGACTAAAAATCTTCTTTTGGGAAATCCTCGCTTCTTATCCCTTCTCAAAATACAAAGAAAAAGAAAGAGAATTCATCAAACCCATCACCCAAATCAAACGACTAGATTTTCAGAAAAAAAAAATAATCAAACAATTAGATAAAACAAAAAAGATACAAATAACATACTATAAATTTTCAAAAACATATTCAACGAAATCACTTCCCATCCACGCATAAACAAATAATCTTAATAAACAAATGCATATATGTAATTCCATATATATATATGTGTGTAGAGAGAGAAAGAGAAGGGGATACTAACTCTAGAGCGAACAGGAGAGAGTCCAGAGAGAACTCAAAGGAAGGAAACAGAAGGGCAAACAGAGACCATTTTAATATTTAAAGGGGAGAGAGAGAGAGAGAGAGAGAGAGAGAGAGAGAGAGTGAAGCAGATGGTCAATCACACAGCACCAAGTTCTATGCAATTCTACACGTTTCAAGTTTCCATTGGATGAAGTTTACAAAATTAAACTAATTTGATATTTCCACCAATTAAAGATGAGGAACGGAGTGCGTTCTATGCATTCGCGCATACCGGATTATCGTGAGGTTTACGTGTGATGGGTTAGTGAGTCATCCGAAGATACACGTGGCAGCTGGTGGCCGATTTTTACTAGTTCTTTGAACCGACTTAAGATATATATGGCACACGGATTATTATTCTCATCTTTTTTTCTTCATATATTCATCTGGTTTTTCTTTCAAAGTTTGCATACTGATGATGTGCATTTAGCTTCTTTGAAGCTGATGATTTGCATTTAGTTAATGATGAGGATGAGGTGTTGGAAAATATATTACTTAAAAAGGGTTTTTTTTTTTTTTGGATAAAGAAAAGAAATTTATTGATTAAAATAAAAATACAAATCTCATAATGGTATAGTATTTGATAATCTAGTCGTTGTAAAATTTTTAAAATTACATTGGTCTTGATTCTTAGAATTATCACAAGTTCCTCCAACAAAAACGTTGTATTGTGTTATTTCAAAGTATTGAATTCCATCACAATCAACTCTCAAAAGTTCTAAAAGTTCAATATGTAGTTTCTTTACTCATGTATATCACATTTGAGTTCCATGATGAGAATAATATATGTGATGAAGTAAGAAAATTGCTACTTTAGAATTCAAATGTAATTTAATACTTGATAGGCCAATTATACATTCAATACTTGATAGGCCAATTGAACTGCGAATTATGAGGCAATCTTAATTGTTTCCAATTCTGCTGAAAGATTCCTTACCTGGAAACCAAATAACACATTGTTTGTCTCTAAACACACCACTAATTTCTCTTAAACCAAAATTTGATTTGACTGATACATTTGTATTAATTTTGATTGTATTTTCTCTTGGGGGATCCAAGATAGATTAAGTGGTCTTTTATAAACATAAAGAGGGATGATTATGTGTAATGAATTCCACAACATTGGTAATAATGTTATAAAAATTTAATTGTTTGGTCTTGCCTTGAGAAAAAAGATGTGCATTCTTATTTTTCCACATAGACCAACTAAGAAAAGAAAATAATGTATTCCACGATATATTCAAAAGAACTGAAGTCTTGGTAGTGCAGTTTTTGTGTAACTAGTTGTGAAAGTTGATATTGGAAAAAAAAGGCCAGCTAAATTTTGAGGAATATAATCGACTAAGACATTCCAGATTGGTGAAGTTGTTGGATATTCTCTTAGGATGTGGTTTGTATCTTTATTACCTCCTAAACAGATGGAACAAATTGAGTCCGGAGTTACTTTTCTTGTGTATAGAGTGGCTCTATGGGGTAGTCTATATGATAACAAAGCCATGGGAAATGTTTTATCTTGTTAAGGGTTTGCGTCCTCCAAATCCAATTAAGACTTTGATTTTTATCCATTTGTTGATGATCTACAAGCTAAAGCATAAGCAGATTTAGTATTAAAGCTAGCATCGGGTATGAGACCAAAAAAAATGATCAAGGTATGGTGGGAACAATTCCAGGGAAGTAGACTTCATCTGCTTCTGGATATAATCTAGGAATTGAAAGGATAGATTAGTGATATCTATAAGACCATCCTTAATTATATATTGAACTTTTAGGTGAAGTTCATTTTGTGGAGATGTAGTTTATGAGACCCTACATGTCTACCCCACAAAAAAGTTCTAATTTTCTTATTAATGTGTTCCTATATACTAGTGGGAAGTTTGATGCATTGCATAAGGTGAATAGGAAGGGAGGATAAGGTAAATTTGATAAGTGTGGTCATGCCTGCTAGATTCAATAGTCTACTTTTCCAGATTGCTAACTTATTGTCAATCTTCTGAATTATCTCCTCGTAGGTCGTGGTTCTATTTAGGTTAGAGTCCAAAGGAAAACCAAGGTATTTCCCTATGGTTTTACATTGCGGGATTTCAGAAAAAACACTTTATGTCTTCTCCTATGTTATTGGATATATTAGTTGAGAAAAGTATTTTTATTTTTGCAAGTTAACATTAAGACCAGAGAGATGGCAAAAACTATCCAAAATTTGTTTAATAATTTGGGCTTGTTCAATGGAAGCTTTAGCGACTAGGATAATATCATCAGCATAAATAATGTGGGTTATAGATAGCTTACTGCATCTAAATTTAAAAGGTATTCGTATTTTCTAATTAATACTTTATTTTATAAGTAGAAAGAGATATCCAAAGCTTAGAATAAAAAGATAGTATGCGAGAGGATCTCCTTGTTTGATTCCCCTTGTATTATTTAATTCTAGAGTTGACTTGCCATTGATCAAAATAGATGAAGATATATTTGAAACACATGGTAGAATTAGTTTGCTAAGATTTCCAGCAATAGTAATGGAATCTAACATGATTTTAATAAACCACCATTCTAGTTTATCAAAAGGGTTTTCAAGATCCAGTTTTATCAACATAAGGTGTATTCTTGCATTTCTTCTTTTTCTTGAAAGTATGGATTATTTCTTGTGTGAGAATAACATTGTATGTTAATTTCTTCCTGGTAAGAAACTACAATGGAAAGGATTGATTATATTTTTCAGGAAGGGTCTTAGTCTTTTAACAACAATTTTAATGACCACCTTATAGAGAATGTGCATAGACTAATAGGTCGAAAATTTTTAATAGTTTCTGGGTGAGAAACTTTTGGAATTAAAGTTATATATGTTTTATTTAACTCAGAGGCCATGTGCCAATTAGTAAAAATTTCTTGAATAAGTCTAGTGATCGAACTTTCTGCGTAAGTCCAATGTTTTTGAAAGAAATAAGATGGTAAACCATTCCGGTCCATGGGCCTAAAAAGATTTGAAACTAAAAATAACCTCCTTAGTCTCTTGAATAAAGACTGGTTCTATCAGAACATTGCCGTCCCAAATAGAGATTTTCCTTAGATGCTCAAAGGTAAATTTATGGGGAATGGAAGTAGAATGATCATTAGTAAATAGATTTTGAAAATATTCAGAAATGTGACCCACAATAGCATTTTGATCAAACATCCAATTACCCACATCATCTTTAAGACTTAAAATTTTATTTTTCCTTCTTCTAATTTTAGTAGAGATGTGGAAGAATTTTGTATTGGAATCACTCTGATTAAGCCATTGGATTTTATACTTTTGTTTCCAAAAGATTTCTTCATATCTGAGGATGCTTAGATATTTAGTTTGTAAAGTCCTTTCTAGGTTGGTTAAAAAAGAGCTTGGTCTAGTAGCTAAAAGCCTGTGGGTTCCTTCTATTCTAGACAAAATCTTCTTTTTCTTGAGGAATATATTTCAAAAAGTTTCCTTATTCCATCTAATTAAATTTTAAAATCTTCTGTGTTAGTAAAATAGTCTAAAGTTTTACCCCAGAACTTTATTATTATTTGAGGAAACTCTAGATGTTCATACCATGATGTGAATCTTCAATTGATTGTAGATTTGATTCAACACCTTTCCAATATCACCTCCTTTGATGAATAACCTCTATTGAGGATTTTGTAGTTCTAGCACTCCAATAGAAAACCTATGAGGATCTAAGCCTTATAAACCCAATATTGAGAGGTAAAACTCTTTTCCAATTTGATAGAACCTTGAGGAAAATATGGCCTCAAAACCTAAACTACACAAACTAGAGAACTTATGTTTAATCAATTCTAAGAACAAGAACTCTTAAAACCAATTAAAGAAGGAATTGAAATGATCAATTGATTTCTATAGATTCCACAATCTAAGCAAGCAATTGTTCACAAACCTAAGGAAGTAAACCCTTAGAAGCTAAGTAAGACGGGTTGAAGAACTCTAGAAACCAATGGAGAATCCTCTATCAATTTTCATCAAAATTCCAAGTTGTTTATAGTAAGCCTATAAATAAGTATTTATAGTGTAAGGATTACTACCTTGACTATTGACTAAGGCCTCTAAAAGACCCATTAGTCCCCTAATTATTAGCTGGAAATGAAGTTTAAATATTAAAATCCCGCCTAAACATTGCATTATTCCAAGTCACCAGGACCCTACGAGTGACAAATGTTCCAAGCCACCATTATTCCATCACACCATCATGAATAGCTCTTCCAACAACAAATGTTCCGCTTGCATAGGAGCCACATCACAAAGAATTTCATCAATATATAACCCCTTAGAAATAGAAACTAGCATTTGTTTGTTAACCTTAACTTCCGCACTATCATTTAACCAAGGAAGCTTATAAGGTTTAGGATGTTTGAGGAGAGGTAAGTGTTGGATTCCGTAGGCAAAACAAATAAAATAAAACTATAGAAATCTACCAACAGGATCTGCACATACTAGAAAAACCAATTGGATAGAAATTACCTCAATATTTTTTACTGTTCGATGTAGAGGCGCTGCTCTGATTACGCTTCGCCCTCTACTAGTATCCATGCGACGAATTCCTCTGCAAGTGATCGGGATGCTAGCCCCTATGTGTTCTGAAAACTGTTCAGAACTAATCCTAACTATCTGGTAATACGTGGAATTTTTGGAGAGGGGGAAGCTAGATACGATTATCGCCGCTCTCAGGCTTGAGAGAGGGAGGCTAGATAAGGTTAACATAACATTTTATAGCTGTCAATATCAGACCCCTAATTGCTATCTAATTACAGTTTAATCTCGTCCATCTATTCCTATAATTATCCAACGGTTGGATAAATAATATTAAGTAATTAATTTCATTTATCTTATAAATAAAATTAGTTACTTAACTTACCATAAAATTTAATATGGAATCTGATTCCCCTTTTATATACGTTTAACGAATCTGGACACGATCTAGATTCATTGAACGTGGACATTGTACTCACAAGGTCGTCTATGCGTGTGACCCTGTAGGTTCACTTAACATTGGCAGTGAATGAAAAATGTCCTAAACATTTATTCACAAAACATAAGGGGCCTCTAGCAAGACATTATGCTTACCCAAGTTAAGCAAAAGCAATAATAACCAAGCATCAGTTTTAATATTTAGTCATTTTGTCACACGATATCCTAATTAAGTATAAGGCATGGACCGAGTCATCCTTATAAAACTTTCTTAACCATTTACTTGATCACCCTGCAGACTATTCCGACAAATAACATTAATAACACCTTATTAATACTTATTTGAGCATGGCCATGCGTATTTTCCAGTTTTCCTTATCAAGGTGCCCATAGATATATCTCTCTCTAAAAAGAGAGGGACAAATCCCTTTCACTATCTCCAATATTCAAGACATGACAAGAAAATAGCCCAACCAATAGTCATAATAATCACCTAATTAAAAGTGATGTTTGACTATGTCAAAACATATTTTCTCCCCATGCAAGAAGCATTAGAACCATTAGGTCAAAGGACACCAAATATAAAACTGAAAAGAAATGCTTATGACTTAAACCCATGCAATATTTCTACTTCACTTTGGGTCATATCCAATAAAATATTCTCAATATGTATTTATGAATTGATTTTATGTCCCATATTCATGATTAGTAAAACCTGATCATCAATCAACTTCACACTAGTTTAATAATACAAGATGTAAAAAAAATAGGGACAAACAAGAATAGTTTTTTATTAGCAATAAGGGTTTTACTATCAAGTCACATACTTGATGACCAAGAGCACAAAATACAATTCAAAATACATGCTTCATAAATCATAAATTTTAATCAATTGGTCTAAGGCATATACTAATAGTAAGTTCAACTTTTCAACAAGATAGATACTAGCTACATTAGTGCAACTACCACTGCCCACAATAAGGTTCGCAACTTTACCTCCCACTAAGCATATGAAAGATGTTTTCTATTAGTGCTAGATTCTTCTTCAAGGACTTGAGTAGACAAAGCTCTAATAGTCACCAAACTCATGCCTTCTTCATTGGCTTCGAAACAGGCAATTCCTTGAACTTCTTCACTACTTTCTTCTTCCTTTTCAACAATATCGTCTTGGCAATCATCGTCATCCTTTCTAATCCAACTATTCAAATCTTTACAAAAGACCAAAGTCCTCTTAGTAGGACAATTAATGGCTATATGTCCCACACCATTGCACTTGAAGCACCTTGTTGGATTGGTAATCACTCTACCTTTCTCTTCTATCTTAGGCTTAGAATTATCTTTGAAAGCCACCTTAGGTGTTTCATCTCTCTTTGGCCAATTCTTGTATATAGATACTTGAGGTTTAGGCATCACATTTGTTGAAGAAGGAAGATTAGCTTTAGAGAAGCCAATCCTCTTCCTTTGATTTTCATTTTTGGTTGCCAAATGACACATGTCTTCAAAAGTGGTATAAGAGTCCAATTCTAGTTGATTAGCAATGTCCCTATTGAGACCACTTAGAAATCTAGCAAAAGAAGCATCTTTGTCTTCCTCCAAGCTCAATCTCAAAGTATATAACTTCATCTCTTGTCTATACTCCTCAACACTTTTGTTGCCTTGCTTAAGAGTCATCAACTTGTAGTGAAGCTCCCTATAATAATGTTCCAGCATAAACCTTTTCTTCATAAGAGTCTTCAATTCGACCCAAGTTTCAATCAGTTTACCTTCCATTTCTCATTATTTGAGTGACAATCATTTCCTACCAATGAAGTGCATAACCCAAAAATTCGGCAATGACTAGCTTAACCTTGACAATGTCACTATAATTTCTCACTATGAAAAAGGTTCTCCACTTGACGTTCCCTATCAAGGAACACATTTGGATCACTTTCGCCCTTGAGGATTGGCACCTTGCATTTGATCTTGTCTAGAGCTTTAACCACCATAGTATGCTTGGCCGACATTAGGATTCTCTCCATAATTTAAAACAAGTTATCTTCACGTCATGCTTCAGTCTTGGAACCTCTTCTTGTGGTCTATTGTAACCTCTTCCTCATAGACCCCCTCTTCTTCTAACTCTAGTAGGTTGCCTTCCTTAGTAGCTACTTTCATGAAATGGATAGGAATTTTGAACCGGCATGTCATTGTATCTATAAAGAGGTACATTGTCATAAGATCTTTGATGGTGAGGTGAATGAAATCCTCCAAGATTGTATCCAACTCTTTCTCTATTGTGGCACTTCCCTTGCCCTTCTTTAGTTCTTCAAAATCTGTAGCAACACCTTAAAATTGTCTTGCCAAGCCCTCAATAGATTGTTGCATAGATCGTAAAGTTTCATTTAAGTTCATCCTTGAAAGACCACTAGTGCCTTCTTGATGAGATTGAGTAGGTAAATCTGTTAGTATATGCCGTAAGACCAATTGACTCACATTTATGATTTATGAAGCATGTATTTTTGAATTGTATTTTATGCTCTTGGTCATCAAGTATGTCACTTGATAGTAAAACCCTTATAACTAATAAAATACTATTCTTATTTGTCCCTAGTTTATTAAATCTTGTAAACTAGTGTGAAGTTGATTGATGGTCAAGTTTTACTGATCATGAATATGAGATATAAAATCAATTCATAAATACATATTG
Organism: Catharanthus roseus; assembly: GCA_028651295.1. NCBI lineage: Eukaryota > Viridiplantae > Streptophyta > Magnoliopsida > Gentianales > Apocynaceae > Catharanthus > Catharanthus roseus. The sequence goes on along the minus strand of JAPQWS010000159.1, from coordinate 31,560,325 downwards.
AGAATATTGTATTGGACATGACCCAAAGTGAAGAAGAAATATTGCATGAGTTTAAGTTATAAGTATTTCTTCTCAATTTTATACTTGGTGTCCTTCGACCTAATGTTTCTTGCATGGGGAGAAAAATACGTTTTGACATAGTCAAACATCACTTTTAATTGGGTGATCATTATGATTATTGGTTGGCTTATTTTCTCGACATGGCTTGAATATTGGAGATAGTGAAAGGGATTTGTCCCTCTCTTTTTAGAGAGAGATATCCATGGGCCCCTTGATAAGGAAGACTGGAAAATATGCATGGCCATGCTCAAATAAGTATTAATAAGGTGTTATTAATATTATTTGTTGGAACAGTCTGCCTGGTGATCAAGTAAATGGTTAATTAAGTTTTATAAGGATGACTTGATCCATGCCTTATACTTAATTAGGATATCGTGTGACAAAAGGACTAAATATTAAATCTGATGCTAGGTTATTATTACATTTACTTAACTTGGGTAAGCATAATGTCTTGCTAGAGGCCGCTTATGTTTTGTGAATAAATGTCTAGGACATTTTTTCATTCACTGCCAACGTTAAGTGAACCTACAAAGTCATACGCATAGACGATCTTGTGAGCATAATGTCCACGTTTAATGAATCTAGATTGTGTCCAGATTCGTTGGACGTATACAAAAGGGGAATCATATTCCATATTGTACTTTCTGGTAGGTTAATAAGTAATTAATTTTATTTAATCGAATAAATGAAATGAATTACTTAATATTACTCATCCAACCGTTGGATGATTATAGGAATAGACGGACGAGATTAAACTGTCATTAGGTGACAGTTAGGGTTTTGATATTGACAGCTATAAAAGGTTATGTTAACCTTTTTTTGGTAGCCTTCCTTTATCTGATTAAAGAAAAACAAAACCCTAAACCCTAGAACGGCGATATAGTATCTAGCCTCCTCTCTCCGAAATACGACCGATTACCAGATAGTCAGGATCAGTTCTTAACAGTTTTCAGAACACAGAAGGGGCTAGCATCCCGATCGCTTGCAGAGGAGTTCGTCGCATGGATACCAGTAGAGGGCGAAGCGTACAAAGCAGCGCCTCCACAACGAACAATCAAAACATTGAGGTAATTTCTATCCAATCGGCTTTTCTAGTATGTGCAGATCCTATTGGTGGATTTCCATAGTCTTATTTTACTTTGTTTTTGCCTACGGATTCCAACAAAATCACCATCCGTTGACATTATAACCTACAAAGAAAACAAAAAAAAAGGACTCCCAATCACTCCCTAAGTATTTACTCTCTTTGATGTTCACTCAATTCACTTGTGTTTAACTCTTTTGTTGGCTTTTATCACAATAGGCTCACTATCTTGCCTTTTCCAAACACTCATCTCTCAAGTCTCTATAAGATTCTTCAAACCTCTTAACCAACTCAACTAGGAGCAACAACCCAAAGAAAGTATAACAATCAATGCACTTAGTTGGATATAAGCGTTCAAAGAGGCAATGTTTCAAATACTTGAGGTGTAAGAATTTTCAAAGAATTTAATCTATGGAAAAGAGACAACAATCATCAATAAAGAATAGAAACACATAAGAAAACAATTAGAAGTCAAAATCAAAGTGATTCAAAATGAATAGGCTAAACAAAGAAAACAAGAGCGCTGAGAAAAATTTCCCAAAAAACAGGGGATACTAACCTGTCACTAAAACAATCATAACTTTGTAAATAGGAACCCAAATCAAGTGAAACCAATGTAGGAATATTTCTCACTCGACAAGGATGAGTGTAAGTACAAATTTCATTTGAATTAAATCAATTTAATACAATATATTCTTAGATTAATTCACACTTTTTCTCCAACTGAGATACTGAAACACATTTCAAGTTTCAATCAGATTGATCAATCAATTGATCTCAAAATTGAGTAAATCTTATTTCAATTGAACCCTAACTCAAAGGAGAACAAACACAATAGAAAACTTCAAACAAATTCGCAAATAACCATTCAAATTTTCAACTGATTTTCGGAATTGATTTTTTTGTACTACTATTGCATGATCTTCATGGAATTTTGTTTGATCATTAAGTACTTCTTTTTTTTGTTTTCATCGAATCTAAACAATATAAATCATAAATTTATCTTCAGTTAGAGGTTTCTCTGATACCAATTTGATGTGAATCATCAATTTATTGTAGATTTGATTCAATACCTTCCCAAGATTACCTCCTTTGATGAATAACCTCTGTTGAGGATTTTTGAGTTCTAGCACTCTAATAGAAAACCTATGAGGATCTAAGCTCGTAAACCTAATATTCAGAGGTAAAACTCTTTCCCCATTTGATAGAAAGAACCTTGAGAAAACTATGGCCTCAAAACCCAAACTAGACAAACTAGAAGATAGCTTAATTAATTTTAAGAACAAGAACTCTTAAAACCAATTAAACAAGAATTTGAAATGATCAATTATTTCCATAGATTCAACAATCTAAGAAATCAATTGTTCACAAACCTAACGAAGTAAACCCTTAGAAGCTAACTAAGATGGATTGAAGAACTCTAGAAATCAATGGAGAATCCTCTCTCAATTGTCAGCCAAATTCCAAGTTGTTTACAATAAGCCTATGAATGACTATTTATAGTGTAGGGATTAAATTTACCTTGACTATTAACTATAAACCCTCTAAAATACCCATTAGTCCCCTAATTATTAGCTAGAAATGAAGTTTAAACATTAAAATCCCGCCTAAACATTGTATTATTCCAAGCCATCAGGACCTTATTGGCGATAGTAGGGTGTGCTCTAGCACACGCGTTAGGGTGTTGCCTTCAATGCTCAATCCGTCCAGAAACTTACCACAGACGGTAGGTGCAGGGCCTACCGTCAGCATTAGGTCATATACTTTACCATACTTAGTCTTTTTCATCTCCAACTTGCTCCATTAACTAATCATTGCTTATTGTATAGATTGCCTTCATTCCTGTTCTTTATGGTTTCTCCTATAAAAATGACACTCCAACTCGCTTCATTGACTAATCCTTGCTTATAGTATAGATTTCTTGTTCTTCATGGTTTCTTCTATAAAAACAACCCTTCCTTTTGCCAATCTTTTATCTTATGCTTCAATCTTCTTGCCCTTGCTCTAATGACTCGTCCATGGATCACCTCATTAGCTTCTTTGCCTGTCCCGTTCATATCAGAACATATTTCTTTCATTCTAAAAGGAGGTGAAATCTTTATGTGCTTATGTGTTTTAAGTAACAAGAGATAGTGATCTGATCGAATATAAGGCAAATGTGAAACACATAATTTTAATAATCTAATCCAATTAGAATTTGCTAAGCATCTATCCAATCTTTCTAATATAAGTCCATTTTCTTTTCTTTTATTTGACTAAGTATATCATGAGCCCGTGAATCCTAGGTCTATCAAATGAAAATTCATTTAAACACTTGCTAAATTCACTTATTCTCTTTAAGCCAACTGATCTTCCCCCAAATTTCTCATGCTATTCCAAAACATCATTAAAATCACCCATCATAATCCAAGGTAAACTGTAAGAGTTTACAAACTCATAAACAAAGCTCAAATTATTCCACACGATAATTCTATTTGTAAAATTAGTAATAGCATAGACAGTGGTTAATATGAGTTTTGGATAGCCATTACCTACGTAGGCAAAAAAGTGTACCTCCTGCTATTTATGATTGAGAACCTCAAGCTGAATGGTTGTTGTATCCCATAGCACATAAATGCCGCAAAATTGGCCTGCTGAGTCCACTTTAACTGCGTTTAGGTATCAAGATTGAGACACAATCCTATCAGTTGTTTCTCTACCTATTCTGGTTTCAGTGAGCATTATAATATTTGGTTTGTGGGTGGCTATAAGATCCTTGAGGGCAACTCTAAAATCTTCTCTTGCACAACCCCTGTAGTTCCATACCAGAATAATAATGGGATTAGCTATATTAAAATCTAAACTTTCAAGAAAAGTAAAATCATTGTCCTAGTATACTTGGACTTTTATTGTTTGATTCAGTTCCGTCTTTAGGTTCTCCATGTTGCCTATATGAGATGGGATAGTCAGGGCTACTATCTTTGTCACACTTGAGCCTGTTATACTGTTTCACGTAAACATATAGTTTTTTTATCTGCAGGTGAAAGAAGAAGAGCAACTTCTTGTTCTAATAGCTTGGGGAGCTTGCATCTACTGGATTGATACCCATTCTTATGAATTCCTAGAGGGGTTTGATTTGTGTGATTATGAGATCTGTCGGTAGATGCTTTGGGATTAGTTCACTTTGATCTAAGGTTAGACTCAGACTTTGGCTTGGCCGTGCTTCTTAAGGGCCTAGAAGAACCGAGTTCGGTGACTTTGTCTAGTATGTAATTTCCTTCAGTTGGACACGTGTTGTGTAATAGGTGCGGTCAATCTCCAATAGGGATTGAAGGGTATTGGAAGGAATTATCATTGCATGTTCATTCGCAATTGGAGATGCTGGAATCATCCTGTAGTTCTTGGGAGTAAATTGGAAGTCTCTCCGTTAAGCTTGATATGCCATCGTTCTCCTTCTCCTGTCATGATGAATTTGCTGGTTTCTTGAGTTGAGGATGAAGTTCAAGTTTGGCATGATTGGGATTTTTATAGAGGTTATGAAGAGATGTTTTTAGTGAAACAGAATCAATATCCATAGAGTTATTTATAGGGATCGAATTGTCGAAGCAAAGACTATCTTTCTTTGTCTCCATCAGAAGAATGGTGTTTGGATTGGATTTGGAGTACTGTGACATTGGAGTTACAGAAGAGGCTATTGTCGAAAAAAGATAAGGTTAGTGAAGAGGTAATGCTTTTAGAAGTATTGGCTTGAGCCAATGTTTTGGTTGAATAAATAAAGTTGAAGAGTTGGTTTTGGCTTTGGACAGCTTAGCTAAACATAGAGGCTTGATGAATGGACCATCTGGCTGAGGCAAGCTTGGAGTATATTTGTCTTACACTGGCTCACTTGGCTGAATTGGGCATTTTCCTCACTTGGAAGATCCTCTAGAATATGAAAATTATTTTGGAGATTAACTTTTTCATTTTTTAGTCTCCATACACTTTTGGTAGCTGGTAGTGAATTATTGGTGTGATTATGTAAGTTGGCTGCCCTAACAATAATATTATCATTGTTGTGAATTTTTTCTTTTGCTTTTTGGAACCACCATCCATGGTCCGGCTTCCGTCATTGTTGCCATTGACTTCTCACTGGCGTTTTCTATAGCCTTCATAGTATTAATAATTTGATGAGGGCAATTAGGTGCGTTGTGCCCTATTCTTTCACATAGAAATGAAATTAAATTTTTGCCTTTATAAACAACCATTTGGGCATGTGACCTAAGTAAAGTTTTGTAATAAGTGGTTTATCTAATTGAACTTGGATATATAATCGAGCATATTTTCCGTGGGATGTATCCAAAGTGCAGGCATCAAATCTTAAAAGAGCGTTGAGGATGTTATATATTTTGTTTAGCACGTTCCAATCATAAAATTCCGTGGGAAGTTCCGGTAGGCGAGCCTAAATTGCAATAGTTGTAAAATTGGTTTCGGATGCTTTAAATTTAGGCTCTCATTTTCGTACAACACGAAATTTTGGCAAATGAACCATGACCCTTCATGAAGTGCTTTGATATAATTTGCCCTTTCTTGGAATTTAACTAGATAGAAATCTTTTCCGAGATCCATTAGATTTAGATCTTCTGTGGGATTCCAAATAGCTTTCAACTTATTGTAAGGACATTATAGCCCACCATTTTGCATAAACCTTTAAGATAAGTGAGCTAGCCCAAGGCTGGTTTAATCTTTGCTTATCCTCAATTGAGATGGGGATGAAAAAAGGTGAGTCATATCTCCTAAGTCTATGGTTATGAAATCAATAATATGTTTGTCTACATAGTTATGAGAGGAAGATTTGAGTTTATCTAGGTAGGATGTCTTTGTGGAAAATAAAGGGTTATTGGGAGAAGGTAATTGTGGCAAAGAGGTGCCAAGCAGGGGTGGCAAAAGGTCGAATCAAGTGGTCTTGATGGGTTCTAGAAATATTTTGGGAAATTTCCAGTGATTGGAAGAAAAGTGATGGTATGGCGAAAGGAGGTGAATTAGGTTTCCAGACGCTCCTTCTCAAGGAGTGATAAGAATTACTCAAGGAAAGAATTAGAAGCTAAGAAATTCATGAACAAGTAAGAAAAGCAGTAGAGAACACTCATGAACCCTAGAAGAACCAAGTTCAAAATTAAACCTTACCCAAGAACCCCAAATGGAGCTAGCTATTAGAACTCTTGAAACAGAAGCTAATTTATTCCCCAAAACATCAACCCACGAATAACAAAGGAAATTGAAAAAATTAGAAGATGAAGGCATCCACTTCACACTACAAATAAGAACCCTAAAACAACAAAGGAATTAGAACCCCTAGATGAGAATGGAATGGAGTATCCAATAGTTTAGAGACAACATTCAAGGGTGGACTAAACCTATAGAAGAGCCTTGCAAGAAGAAAAAGAGAAACCTCTCCACTCTCAAGTTTTTTATTCAAAGTATCCCCGTCTGAAAATTCTTACAAAATAAAGGTATTTATACACCCCAAGCCCTAGATAGGTTAGAGTTATGTAATTTCAAGTTTTCGAACTTAAAACCCACCTAAATAAGCATTACATGAGTTAAAACCCGTTTAAACTTGATGAAAAAGTGCAAAATTCTGGACTGGATGAACTAATCTGGCACTGGAGTTGTATAATCAGTGCCGGATTCAAATTGAATCCATTCTAGTAGCTTTGGACATAAATCCGTCACCTCTTTTATCCAGTTTCGATGCCGGGTCAATTTGAGCCGTTTAAAAATCGATTCAGGTCTTAGTGTCTTCATAAACATTTTATCTATTTTTCTTATCTTTCCATAGCAACTTGAATTACTCCATTTGGTCTTGTAGAACTCAAATTATGATCGTTATACAAAGATGTGTCAAACTTGAAAAGCAATCTAGATATGTTGAGTTTCTCTAAGGATTTGATATACCAAACTAGCTCTGATTTAAATGAACTTTAGCATTTTAGAATCCTCAAAAGTCTTATAACAAGTTGATGAAGGTGTCATCTTGGTTTTTGGATTTTAAGGTGGTCAAAAATATGTTTTAAGGAAATGTGTCCAAGCTGCCAAGAAATGAAAGATTACTTTCTTTTGCTCTTGTATTCAGATCGGCAGTGTGAACACTCGTACGACCTCCTCTTCTTTAACTAGATTCCTATTATTTCCCCCTTCTTGAAGTTGATTTGTCCACGAATCATTACTTTCAATCACAAAACAAGCAATAAGTTCAAGGGAAATATAGGTGTGCTAGTTACCATGTATTACATCACATTTATGGCCATTTCCAATGAATCTCAATGACCAAGAGTAACAAATAGAGATATCACAACCCTGCATGTTCGAAAGAGTTCATTGGCGACCAATGATTAAAGCAAGGGAATATTCATCAAGTGAATATGAAGACAAAGGAAGTATTCAATGCCCTTTTAAAGAAATAAAAGCCTCTCAAGGAAAAGAAGCTTCGAAACAACACTTCTTAAAAGGGAAATGATAGCTTAAGATTTCATTCTTAAAATACTTCAAAGGCTATTCAAAGAGAATTAAGACTCTAAACTTTCAAACTCTTAACTCATAAGAAATAATAAAGTATTTCGTGAAACTAAGAGTTTTGAGATAAAAAGGGTAGTTAGCAAGAAAAGTATGTTTGAACATCCAAGAGTTTATCTTTTAAACCTTTGACATTTCTCATTACCTCCTTTTAAACAACATTCATGAAAAATAACCCTTTGAAAGGTAAATGGTAGAATGAATACTGTCAATGCAATCCTTCAAAGAAATCTCACAAGAATCAATTCTCAAGCTACTCTTCTCAAGGTTCCAAAAGTTAAATTCTAATTAACAACTGAAAATGCTCAACCACTTCATTGTCACAAATAAATCTCAAAAATAAATCTTTGAAAGGTAAATGATAAAATCGAGTTTCATCAATGTTTGTACTCTTCAAAAATTCCAAAGATTTTGTATCACTTAGGAACTTAAGCTCATCACATTGAAATTCATATGGACCATTATATAACAAACATTTGTCAAAGAAAGCAAGGTCACAAAGTTTCATCACAAAAGTTTCAAGAGGAGTTAACAAGTGATAAAACCTTTCAACATTTCTTCCCTTAAACTTAACATGAACATCATCAAACAAGGATCTATCAAATCCATAACAATTATCTTCAGATAAACTAAAGAAATAATGGATCACACTCCACTTAGATTCACAACATAACAAGGGATCAACAACTTTAGGACCAATAAGAAGATCATTATGAGATAAGTTATAAACCACAAAGAAATGATTTCGATCTAGATTATGGAATAATATACTAGGAAAAGAAAGATAAGCTCTTTGAAAAATGCAATCACAAGAAAATAACTTAATTTCCTTGAAGAAAGCTCAAAGCACAAAGAAGAAGTAAAAAGAAAGAAGCTTATTGGTTTTGAGATATTGGAGCCAATTCTTCCTTCATTCTTCTTGTTTGTAGCTCCAAAATTCTGACATAAGAGGGAAAAATAGCAAGAAAATGGTTAATTTCGTTAGAAAACAAGTTCACATCCTCACTCATTTCAAGACATATTCTCTTTCCTTTGTTCTCTCATCCGTTTTATGAACATCTTCTTCCTTTGAGCTCTCATCCTCCTCACATTCTTCAACCAACTTAGGAGTAGGAGCATGAATGCAATTTTCCTTTTCGTGCTCACTTTCAATTCCTTCACCCTCCTTTGGTTGACTTTCACTTTCTAGAAATTCTCTTTCCGAATAAGAGTCAATGACCTCCACCTTGTCTCCTCTCCAAGAGGTTTATAGACTTCTCTTTCTCCTCAAGCCTCTTTTTTTCATGCCTCTTTAAACCTTCAAGGTACTTGGCTCTAAAATCTAACCTCATGGCTTCTTTCAAAGCTATCTTGATGGGTTTCATCTTTTTCTCCCTCCTATACTCATAAATCTTATCCCACTACCATATAGCCATTTAAGTGAAAGATTTTGTAGCCAATTCTATTTTTTCTTCTTTCGTTGTGTTGTGGTAGTGAAACACTAGCTCTACACTCTTTTCCCACTCTAGGTAGGGTTTCAGTTTAAATTATCCATGAAAAAGAGGCAAAGATATCAAGATGATTGTGAACTTCAACCCCATAGTACTCTCTATCATACACCTCTTCCTCACTTGATGGCTCATTCCATAGAACTTCTCACCATAGCCATCCCCTATAAGAGCACATCTTCTCCCTCTATGTTAATCCATCTCACCATAATGTTCACTCTTATAAGATCTTTTTCCATAATAGTACTCGTCATACTCATATGAATCATTCTCTCCTCTACTCTTATAGATTCTATGCCATGATACTCTTCCTCTTTCTTCAATGAGGACCTCTTATGGCTCCATTGTTGCTCATAATTACTATCCCTATGAGACTCACTACCTTCATGTAACAGACCTTCGTAGAGATTCTATAACAAGAACTTCTAGCTTTCGTCACACAAATCTTATCCCCATGGTTTCAATTATATCTATAAGCACTAGCATACCCCTCATTTCTCCCCCTTATGGTAGAATCTATACGTGTTAGACATGATACGAAACCTGCAAAGAAATGGTTAGCTCAGTAAAAATAGATTCCTCACAAACACTCCCTTAGTGTATACACTCTATTTGATGTTCACTATGCTCTCCTTTGGTTTTTTTAACAAGATAAGCTCACTCTTTTGCCTTTTACCACTCTATCTCCCTTTCAAATTTATCCCCCTCATTGAATTAGTCCAACTAAAATTATATCTCCAAAAATCTAAGGAGTTTAAGAAGAAGGAGTCCTTCAAGCAAGAAGAGTTGTCTCAACAAGCAACACAATACAAAAGAAGATCACAATTAAGCAACAACATGATCAACAACACAGAAACAATTTACTAGGATATTTAAGAACCAAAGATAAACAAAGCTAAACTTCCAAAAGAAAAAAAAAAAACTCAACAAAAGAGATGACAGTTGATATATGCTTAGTTGTCTATATTTATATATGTTATTTTCATCATTTTACAGTGTTTCTAAAATGTAAAAATACATATTTTTGGACTAGTACCCTTTATTCTTGTCTTAGATGATTTTAAAAAGAGAAAACGATAAAAGAAAATGAAAACGGACAAAAACGACGAGAATGGAGCCGACAACATCAACGGAGCTGACCTACTGTTAGGGCTGTAAACGGGGTGGGTCTTACCTGTACCTAGGGCTGTAAACGGGTCCAGACCCTCAGGGTATCCCCAGACCCGGACCCGTACCCTTATAGTGAAACTTGGACCCAGACCCGGACCCATACCCTCCAGGGTATAAAATTCTGGACCCAGACCCGACCCTCCAGGGTCCAGGGTAGGGTACGGGTATACCCGTACCCGTATGACATTTTTCTATTTTATTTCCCTGTTAAACAAAAATATGTAAAACAATGTATAATTCAAAAAATAAAAATTTTAACATGATTAACATAATCTCCTTAACATTTCTTTCAACAAATAAAATCATTTAACATCTCTAATTCACATAATTAAAAGTTCAAATATACACAAAATCGTCATAGTACATTAATCGAATAAAAATAAAAGTTCTAGTTCAATAAAATACATTAATCAAAGCATTTGGATTTTGGATACCGCTTGCTCTTATTTGTCTCTTACAAAAGAAATATTGAAGTGAGTATATATATTATAATTTTATAAGTGTATGTAAAATAGAGATAATTATGAAAATGTAACTAAAGATAAAAAAACTCACATCAATTTTTCTCTGCAAATGCAACTGAAGGGATGGAAGAACTCTCAACAATATCATTGTCATCAAACACATGTGATGTGATGTGAGTGTAGTTGGTTGGTAGGTAGAGGTAGTAGGTTAGGGTTAAAGATAAGAGTAAAATAATATGTTAAAAAAATTATAAATTATATATTAATATAATATATCAAATATATTATTATTTTATTAATACGGGTATACGGGTCTGGGCATCACCATACCTTACCCGGACCCATATAGCAGTATAAATACGGGTACGGGTACGGGTCCGCGGGTATAAAATTTAAACCTTACCCGCTAAAAACGGGTACAGACCCGTGCGGGTACGGGTAAGACCCGCCCCGTTTATAGCCCTACCTGTACCCGCGCTGGTCTGTACCCGTTTTTAGCGGGTAAGGTTTAAATTTATACCTGCGGACCCGTACCCGTAACCGTGCCCATATTTATAATGCTATATGGGTCTGGACATGGTACGGTGATGCCCAGACCCGTATACCCATAGACCCGTATTAATAAAATAATAATATATTATATATTATATTAGATAGAGAATAATAAATGTGCATAGGGAGGTCTGGTCGAGTGGTTAAGGAGGCAAACTTAAATGCTTGTTTGGCTTGGCAGTGCAGGTTTGAATCATGCTGCTATCAACCTTTTCTTAGCAAACTTAAATGCTTGTTTGGCTTGGCAGTGCATGTTTGAATCATGCAGCTATCAACCTTTTCTTTTTTTCTCCTTTTCTCTTCTTTTTCTTTTCAGTCCTTTTCTCTTCTTTTTCTTTTCAGTTCTTTTCTCTTTTTTTCTCTTTTTCAGTCCTTTTCTCTTTTTTTTCTCCTTTTCAGTCCTAAATAGAGTCTCTTTATTTGATGGATTTGGCCCAACTAACCTCTTCCAAATTATTTATTTATTTATTTTAAACTTTATTTCAAATGCAATTTCACAAATAATTTATTTTTACTAAATATAAAAATATATTCTTTCATCCCGTGTAAAAGCAATTTATTATAGTAATATTTTTGCGTTATTTTTTATTTCATAGAACTGCTGAAAATATGGATCATGACAAAAAGGACAATCTTTTTCTTTATTTATTTATTTATTTTTTTTTTTTTTTTGTCGTTCTCTATCTTATATGCTACTATTTGGCTTATCTATTAGGCGACACCGTATTATTAAATATACTCTTTGCTAAGAGGTTGTCTAGGAATTTGGATTACAGACTGAAATTAATATAGTTAAAGGGGTCTATATCCCTATTCATTTATGTATATGTTAAATGATTGTATTTGTTGAAAGAAATATTAAGGAGATTATGTTAATCATGTTAAAATTTTTATTTTAGGATTATACATTGTTTTATATAATTTAGGGAAAAAAATTAGAAAAATATCATACGGCTACGGGCATACCCTACCCAGGACCTTGGAGGGTCGGGTCTGGGTCCAAGTTTAACTATAAGGGTACGGGTCTGGGTCTGGGGGTACCTTGAGGGTCTGAACCCGTTTACAGCCCTACCTACTATCGACAGTTGGCTCCCGAAGCCACAAGTGATTTCAAGATATAACATTACTGGCAACGGTAGGCTACCATTATCACTGACGGGGTCCCGATGGAAAAGAACGATTTTTTGGTAGAACCCTACCGCAGACGGTAGGGCCCAACTTACCATGCACAATAGGTCCCGACTGGGGTAGATATAATCTAATTTTAACTAGGTTTTGAGGTAATTCTTCCATATGAATAGGTTATTTTGCTATTAGAGAAAGGGGGCAACAGTTAGGAGTAGTTAATAGACAATTAGGGGTAGATTTAGGTTAGCCAATTCTTCAATTTTTACATTCAATTAGTTATGTATATATTAGATTTTCAGTAAATTAGTTCTTGGAAATCAAGGTTTGAAGATCTAATTTCAAGAGTGGAGCTTCAATTGAGCGACTCGAGAGACAAGTTCGGGAGACGTCCGAGACTTTGATCGTAGCTTCAATTTTACTCCAAGCTTTCTTTTCTTTACTTTGTTATTGAATTTAATGTTTAATTTTAGTCATTGAGTAGTTCTTTATGTTTGGATGAGGGTTGAACCCTAGTTCTTGTTTACAATGATCTTGGTTTAATTTGATAGATTCGATGTTTGTTTTTAATTACATTGTTTTCCAATTATTGTTGGTTGCAATTTAATTGTTGCAAGATTAGATTTATCGCAAGAATGCTTGGAATTGAAAAAGGAAGAGCGTTCTAGGGCAACCACTTGGGAGTTAATTGGGGCAATCGACTAGAGATACGCTCGGCCTAGCCTTATAATCGGAGAAGGGAAAAATTTCGTTAGTTCTTCGAAGTAGTAAAATCTGGTAGTCTCTTAGCCCTTAATCAAGGACAGAAAAAAATCTTGTCCTTTCCCTTTTTCTTCTGTGCGTGGGCGACCCTAAAATCTTACACTTTTAGGTCCTTTAAACCACCTAAATTTACTGCACTCCTAATTTCTTAGGAAGAAAATAGGTTTTCCTCTAAGGGTTATTAAGTAGGGTGGCCTTCGCCTAGAAATAGGGATTACCCGATTTATAGTGATTTCCCAACTTAATTAATACAGTATCGTTTTCTTTAAAGTTTTTCAATTGAATTAGTACAAGGTTTAGGAAGTTTTCACCATCCGAACTCTTGCTTTTATAAGTTGAAATCTTGATTTTATTGCTTGCATTCTTTAGTTGTTAAATCATTTTCAATTTTTAGTTCAATTCTTTTTTAAAACCAACTTCTCTTTAGGTTAAACATTAGAGAAGCGATTAGTACTTAATTATTTACCGTCCTAGAGAGATTTGACAATCGGGTATAACTTGTTTACTACAGTGATAGGTCCACTTGCCTGTTGCTTATTTTAGTAGTCATTCCCTTGTTTTTAAAACCCACACATCAAGTTTTTGGTGCCATTGTCGGGGATGGCAACTTAAGAAAAGTCATTTATTTGGTGCTTTAGTCATCTTTGTTCCTTTTATTTCGATTGATTGCCTTATTCATTATTCTCGTTTTGTAAGATGTTAGTGGTATGAACATTGGGAATTCGGCTTATTACTTTTGGAACATGTGTTGATTGCTTTTGAAAAATAAGATATGGACGCCAATGATGCCATGAAAGCCCGACTGGCAGCAATGTTAGAACAAGGGATAGAGAACATGATTGTTAAACCCCAACACACTTATCATCAGCAGGCCATGTTCCAAGGAAGCTGACAAGGGTAAAACATGTATCCTAATCAACATAACTCGGAGTAGAGGAGTCAATTGGGTGCTACTTGGGAAGGTGAAAATTAAAGGAGAAAACGACAGTCTCCCGGCTTTCAGAATACAAGTTGCAATCAATACCTACCCTACAATCTTGTTCCACCAATAAATCCATCATCGCCATCACCTAGCTTGGAATATTTCATTTCGAAATACATCAATTCAGCGAATGCCAGGGTAAAGAGTATGGAAGCAGTCTGAAAAAGCAAAACTGCCTCCCTCCATAACATAGAGAGTCAAATTCAGAAATTAATAAGGATGATCAATGAAAGCCTGCCTGGTAATCTACTGGGTTACACGGGGGATAAATCAAACGAGGGTGCAAAAAGGTGGTCACCTTAAGAAGCGAAAAAAAACTAGTAAAGACAGCTCCCATGGTTGTGGAAGAGGAGAAGGGGACTACTCAAGCACAAGAGAAGTCTACCCAAAGGAAAAGGAGGTTCAGTAGAAGGAAGTAGAAAAGAGGAAGTCATCTCCTCCATTATACAGACCTCCTATCTCATTTCCAAAAAGAGTGTTGAAGGCAAAACAGGATGAACAATATGGTAAGTTTCTGGAAATCTTTAAACAATTATATATTAACTTACCTTTGGTTGATGTTCTAATGCAGATGCCTAAATATGCAAAGTTCATGAAGGAAGCCATCTCTAAAAAAATGAGGTTGGAAGATATCTCTTGGGTAATGATGAATGAAGAGTTCTCACCAATCTCAACCCCAATCAAAAACTTCCAAAAAACTAAAGGATCCAGGGAGTTTTACTATTCCTTGCACTTTAGATGGTATAACTACTTCTAGAGCTTTAGCTGATTTAGGTGCTAGTATAAATCGTATACCCTATGATATCTTTAAAAAATTGGGAGTGGGAGAGCCTAAACTTGTTCAGATGAGCATTCAAATTACGGATAGATCTACTAAATATCCTAGAGTTATTATAGAGGATGTGCTAGTGAACGTAGGGACTTGGCGTTCTAGGTTGATTTTGTGATTATGGATATAAGGGAGGACATTGAAGTCCCATTTATTTTAGGTTGTCCTTTCCTCGCCACTACTAAGGCTCTAATCGATGTGGGGAAAGGAAACCTTGCCACTGCTAAGGTTCTAATCAACGTGGGGGAAGGAAAATTGAGCCTTAGATTAGGGGAAGAAAAAGTTATTTCAAGACTTCCCGATGCCATGTGTAGATCTGGGGATCACAATGATACTTGTTTTATGATAGATTTTATTGATCCTTATATTTATACTCATATGCAGGAATTTGCCCAAGAAGATTCCTTAGTGATAGATCGCAACATGATTCCCAAGGCGAGGTAGACACTGAAGAGGTTCGGGTTTTAACTAAGAAATCAGACGAATCAGAGATGGAGAAGACTACTACTATACAAGAGGCTCTAAAGGTACCCCCAAAGCCTACTCTTAAGACTACATTTGAAGAACCACCAGAACTAGAGCTGAAACCATTGCTGGATCACTTGGAGTATCCTTTCCTTGGGGAAAAGTCAACACTCCCAATCATCATCTCTTCCAAGTTGAGCTAGCCCCAAAAACGACCCTGTTGCAGACTTTGCAAAAACATAAGAAAGCTATTGCTTGGAAGATAGAAGACATTCAAGGTATAAGTCCATCCTTCTGCACCCACAAGATTCGATTGGAGGAGGATTCTAAGCCTGTGATTCAACCTCAAAGGCGATTGAATCCAAAAATGCAAGAGGTGGTGAAGAAAGAGGTAATCAAACTCCTAGATACTAGAATCATATATTCTATCTTAGACAGCATCTGTGTAAGTCAGGTACAAGTGGTACCAAACAAGGATGGAATGATGGTGGTGGCAAACGAGAAGAATGAGCTAATCCCGACATAGATAATCACTGGATAGAGGGTGTGCATAGACTACAAAAATTTGAACGAGGCTACTCGAAAGGATCACTTTCTCCTTCCATTCATCGATCAAATACTGGAACTGTTAGCAAGCCATCCATTCTATTGCTTCCTCGACAAATTCTCGGGGTACTTCCAGATTCCCATCGCCCTAGACGACTAGGAGAAAACGATATTCACCTGCCCATATGGTACATTCGCATACATATGTATGTCTTTTGGTTTGTGTAATACTCCTGCTACTTTCTAACATTGCATGATTACTATTTATGAGGGATTGGTGGGGGATATTGTGGAAGTCTTTATGGATGATTGTTCTGGTTTTGGGAATTCTTTTGATATTTGTTTGTCTAATCTAGAAAAATTTTTAAGAAGATGTGAGGAAACTCACCTCGTTTTAAATTGGGAAAAATACCATTTTTTGATTCAAGAAGGAATAGTTCTAGTTCATAAAATTTCTGAAAATGGCATTAAGGTAGAGAGAGCTAAAATAGAGAGAGTTGAAAGGTTGCATCCGCCTTCCTCTGTGAAAGTAATTAGGAGTTTCTTGCAACATACGGGGTTTTATAGGAGATTTATAAAGGATTTTTTAAAAATTACTAAACCTCTTACTTCATTACTTGAGAAAATATGCCTTTTAATTTTGATGATAATTCCTTAGTTGTTTTTAATTTGCTTAAAGAAAAGCTCATGAAGTCTCCAATTTTAGTCTCTCCAGATTGGTCTCTTCTTTTTGAATTAATGTGTGATGCCAGTGACTATGCTATAGGCACTGTTCTAGGCCAAAGAAGGGTAAGTTTTTCCAATCGATATGCTATACAAGCAAAACTCTAACAAACGCCCAAGGGAATTATACAACAACAGAGATGGAGATGCTTTAATAATATTCATGTTCAACAAATTCCGTCCTTATTTAATGTTTTCTAAAGTCATAGTTTATACTGACTATTTTGTTTTGAAGTACCTTTCTTCGAAAAACGATGCTAAATATAGACTTATTAGATGGGTACTTCTTTTGCTAGAATTTGATTTGGAGATTAAAGACAAGAAGGGAACTGAAATCTAGCAGCCGATCATCTCTCTAGATTAGAGAATCCCAGTTTAGAACCACTAGACGAAAAGTTGATTGACGACATATTCCTAGATGAACAACTTAGTTTCTGTAAAGCTATTATTGATGACTCACCTTGGTATGCCGATATAGCTAACTATTTGGTTTTAAATGTTATGCCTGCAGGTAATATCCAGAAAAGGAAGAAGTTCTTTGCAGACTTGAAGTACTGTTTTTGGGAGGACCCATACATTTTCCGTTAATGTACTGTTCAAACAATTCAACGATGCGTGGCTCACCCTGAAATAGAGGAAATCCTGAATCATTGTCATAAGGGTCTAGTCGGCGGACATTATCAAATCAACGGAACTATTCAAAAGGTACTCAAATCGGGTTTCTACAAGCCTACCTTGTTTAAATATACAAAAAGGTATGTTATGGAATGTGACAATTGCCAGCGCACAGGTATCTCAAAATGCAATGCTCTGCCTATGTCTACTTTCCAAATTTGTGAGGTGTTTGACTGTTGGGGTATTGATTTCATGGGTCCTTTCCATAATTCTTTTGGTAATCAGTACATTTTGGTCAAAGTCGAATATGTGTCTAGATGGGTTGAGGCCCAGGCCTTACCTACGAACGATGCTAGAGTTGTGGTTAAGTTCTTAAAAAAGCTATTTACTCATTTTGGTGTCCCTAGAGCTATTATAAGTGATAGGGGTACTCACTTCTGTAACCAACTGAAAAAGTGCTTAAGAGATTGGGAGTAACCCATAATTTAGCTATTCCTTATCATCCTCAAACTAGTGGTCAAGTAGAAGTAGTGAATAGGGATATTAAACGCATCTTAGAGAAAATCATTGATAGTACTAAAAAAGATTAGAGTATTAAGTTAGATAATGCTCTTTGGACCTGTAGAACTGCTTACAAGACACCAATAGGTTGTAGCCCCTTCCGTCTTTTATATGGGAAAATCATATCATTTACCTATCGAAATCAAGAAAAAAGCTTATTGGCCAATTCAACTAGTTAACTTTGACTATATTAGTGTAGGTAAATAAAAGTTACTCTAGCTGAATGAGCTCGATGAATGGCAATTACAAGCATACGAGAATTTCAAACTTATATAAGGAAAAGACGAAGAGATGGCATGACAGACACCTAGTTAAAAAGGAATTCAAAGAAGGAGATTCCGTACTCCTCTACAACTCCCATCTCTACAACTCCCATCTTCACCTCTTTCCTGGAAAGCTTAAATCACGATGGTCAGATCCGTTCACCGTAAGCAAAGTTTTTCCTTACGACACTATAGAGGTAACACACTCTACACAAGTTATATTTATAGTAAATGACCACTGCCTTAAACCAAATTTTTGTGAGGACGTGGGAACCCTTCAAAAGGAGTCCCTCATTCTTCTAGACGAGTAATATTGGTCGTTATATAATGTTGTAATTTGTAATTGTATCATTACTTCCCCTGTTTTCTTCCCTCATTTTAGTTGAATTATATTAACTATTTGTTTATGGGATTGTAAAAGTCCCTTGGGAGAGTTATTTGGTGTGCTTAGGCTACATCTTATACATGGTAGGTCTTTTTAGATCGATCAGGAGCGAAACGAGAGGCTAAAGTGAACCCAACAAAGTACTTTCTAGCAGACCGGCAAAACCCTACCACCGACAGTAGGGTCACTTTTAGAGACCACTTGCCCAGGCAGAAGCCTACTACAGACGGTAGGCTTTACCTACTGCCGGCGGTAGGTTCGACCATATTTTTCACCTTGGAGGGATAGAATCTCACCGAGGATGGTAGGCTTGACCTATTACCGTCGATAGGGTCCCCTGCATTTCGAATTTTTTTCCAGAGGCCAGCACGGGTTGGTCGCTCAAGCAACCACAAGATAACCTCCATAAACACTTCTTAAACTCTCTTCTTCTATCTTTTTAGTACTTTCTTTTTGTTTCATTTATAGTTCTTGTTTGTTTTCTTGTCCTTGTTTTGCTTGTGTGTGGGGATGGCTTCCCAATATGCTAACTGCTTTATATCTGCGGGATTGCTTCCCACGTACGTGTTTTATTTGTTTTTTTGTTAGTCTGACCCCCACATTGAGGACAATGTGAATTTAAGTGTGGGAGGGTTTTTATGTCTTTTTATTCTTTGTCTTTCTTTCTTTTTTTATTTCAAGTTTTAATCTCTTATTTGAAAATTCAAAAAACTTTTATTTCCCCCTTTTTCTTATTCTTAGAAAAATCCAAAAAGATTTTTGGTTTTTTTGCCACTTTTTGTGTAGTCCATAACTGCAAAACCCTTTCAGCTTCTCAAAAAAACGGATTACTTAATCACCTGGAAAATGATATTTACGAATTTTCTTACATGATCAACGGTTTTTAGGCACTTGTAAATGTCGATTAGTAATAGAAGCCTAGGAATCTTAGGAATTTATCATAATGATGATCATTTTTTTAGGTCTTTGCTTGCTTGGTTATGTTTTTTTGTCCTCAGAAGCAAGAGCTCTAGTCTAAGATGGTCTTGAAAATGATAGTGTTAGGTCTTCTTTGTACCGTTTGTACCTTTCTTGCTATATCCAATATGAAATCAACCTCTAGTTCCCTTTTTGTGCCTTCATGCCAAGGGTTTTAATCCTTTCTTCTCTTTGTTCTTTTAACCTCACAATACAAATAACCTTCAATTCTTGGAGCTAGTAATTGTATATCTTTTAAGCCATTTTGAGTGAGGAAAACAAATAAGTGTAGAGGTAAAGGACTGAAGAAAGAAATCCTGTTACGAAAAAGGATATTTTGGGTATTTCAGTTGTTCAATTGAAAAGAGAGAAAAGAAAAAAAGAAAGTGATGCTTGAAAGAAAAGAATGCGAAAAAGAGACAAAAGTGAAAAAAATTGCAAAAAACGAAGAAAAAAATATGAGTGTTTATTTTATTATAGTTAAAATTCTCGAAAAATATCAAGCATCTCTCTCTTATACTTGGTTTTTCATGTAAATCTTGAGAAGAAAGTTGTTAGGTGGGTTGTGCACTAAAAGAACGAAGTAGGATGTTCAAGGATGAGTGAGAAGAGTGAAAAGACGGCTAGAAAGTTGTTCTTTAATTTTTTTTATCTATTCTTTGATTTCGTTAGCTCTATCTCAGTTGTTTTTGTTCTTCTTTTACCTTCATTTGTTACTTATACATGTCTCAAGCCTAACATTACAAGCAGAAAAGTCTTACCTATTTCGGGAACGACCTAGGATAGGGCTTAGAGTGGGGATAAGTGATAGAAAAAAAATATAAGTTTGCTATGCATTATCCTTTAAAGTATTTCATTGTGTTAATTACTTGACATTCCTTCTCTTCTGTGAAAAATGGCATGAGCAAAACACACACATGCACCTTTGATCTATAACAATCATTCGTTATTTATGGTGGACTTGGTAATTCTTATCGTTTGTTTATTTCGATTGGCTTTTGGAGTTGAGTAGTGAAGTATTCTATTGAAATGGCATTACCCTTAATTTTTCTTAGTTTTTGTTTGTTGTTATTTTTTGTTTCTTTTTGTTTTGTTTTTGTGATTGTCTCTGCTACCGTTGTTTATGGCCGTTTTTTTTATTTTAATTATTTTAAGTTGGCTTATTTCGTTATTGTATCTCCTTATTAAGAAGTTTAAACTCCTTCATTTTACCTGTTTAGTTTATGTTGCTTGAGGGCAAGCAACGAATTATGTATAGGGGTATTTGATATGTGCTTAATTGTCAATATTTATATATATTATTTTCATCGTTTTACGGTGTTTTTATCATATAAACATACATATTTTGGACTAATACATTTTATTCTTGCCTTAGGTGATTTTAAAAAGAGAAAATGATAAAAGAAAATGAAAATGGACGATAATGGTGAAAACGGAGCCGATGGCATCAACGGAGCTTACCTACCGCCGACGGTGGGCTCCCGAAGCCACAAGTGATTTCAAGATAGAACCTTACTAGTGACGGTCCCTACCACCAATGGTAGGTCCCGATGGCAAAGAAGGATTTTTGGGCTGAACCCTACCGTGGACGGTAGGGCCCGACCTACCGTGCACGGTACGTCCCGACTAGGATAGATATAATCCAATTTTAACTAGGTTTTGAGGTAATTTTTCCCTACTAATAGGTTATTGTGCTATTAGGGAAAAGGGGCAGCAGTTAGGAGTAGTTAATAGACAATTAGGAATAGATTTATGTTAGCCAATTCTTCAATTTTTACATTCAATTAGTTAGGTAAACATTAGATTTTCAGTAAATTAGTTCTTGGGATCAAGATTTGAAGATCCAATTTATAGATTTTGAGCTTTTATTGGGCGATTCAAGAGACGAGCTCGGGAGACGTTCGGGACTTCAATCGCGGCTTTAATTTTACTCCTTTGCTATTGAATTTAATGTTTAATTTCAGTTTTTATATAATGAATAGTGAGTAATTCTTTATGTTTGAACCCTAGTTATTGTTTACAATAATCTTGGTTTAATTTGATGGATTCGATGTTTGTTTTTAATTAAGTTATTCTCCAACTATGCTTGGTTGCAATTTAATTGTCGTTAGATTAGATTTATCGCAAGAATGCTTGGAATTGAAAAAGAAAGAGTGTTTTAGGGCAACCAATTGGGGATTAATTGGGGCAATTGATTAGAGATACGATTTTGCACTTTTAGGTCCTTTAAATCACCTAAATTTACTGCACTCATAATTTATTATGAAGAAAAGAGGTTTTCCTCTAAGGGTTAGTGAGTAGGGTGGCCTTCGCTTAGAAATAGGGATTGCCCGATTTATAGTGATGACCCAACTTAATTAATTCAACATCGTTTTATTTAAAGTTCTCCAATTGAATTATTAATAAGGATTAGGGGGATTCCACCATCCGAGCTCTTGCTTTTATAAGTTAAATCTTGGTTTTATTGCTTGCTTGCTTTAGTTGTTAAATCATTTTCAGTTTTTAGTTTAATTCTTCTTTAAAACCAACTTTTCTTTAGGCTAAACATTAGAGAAGCGATTAGTACTTAAGCTTTTACCGTCCTGGAGAGATTCGACACTCGGGTATAACTTGTTTACTACAGTGATAGGTCAACTTTCCTGTTGCTTAGTTTAGTAGCCATTCCCTTGTTTTTAATACTCATACATCAAGTGGTAGAAGCACTCCTTACCATGCTTGAGGTCAAACAATATGTAAGGGATAAATCAATATTATATCCCTACTATATTATACTTTATAGTAATTTTTTGTTCCCTATTTAAATTATTGAATAATAATATGGATGACATATTTGTTATACTTTTTTCTAATATTTTTATATATCTTTTATATTTTATTTGTGTATTAATTAACAAATATTTTATGTAAGGAATATATATTAATTCATTTTTAATAAGAAAAATAAATATTTTATTTTATTTATATATATATATATATATCATATGTTAAATAATAAATGTAAATATTCATATTTATTATGGATGACATATTTTTTATACTTTTTTCTAATATTTTTATATATCTTTTATATTTTATTTGTGTACTAATTAACAAATATTTTATGTAAGGAATATATATTAATTCATTTTTTAATAAGAAAAATAAATATTTTATTTTATTTATATATATATATCATATGTTAAATAATAAATGTAAATATTAATATTGATATTTAATAATTCAATTCATATTTAAAGAATATTTATATTTATAAAAAAATAAAGAAATCTTAATTTAATTATGGGGTGATTTTTGGAAGTTAATGATTAAATATTACGTTTGAAACCTGCTATTAACAAAAGTTACGTACCCCCAACTTTTTCAAAACGTGGAAAAATCACGATTTGAAAACACTAAACATAGAATCACTTTTGGCTGCCAAACACTTTAGCTCCCAAAAGCTAAAGCTAATATGGCTACCAAAAACGCCACCATAAATGGCTTTTGCAACTCAAAATCACTTTTGAATCTTGCAAAAACTGTTCCAAACATGCACAAAAATTTTTATCAAACATACTAAAAATATTAGTCTCTTAAAATTTTTGCTCTTAACTAAGAACCAGTTTCGTGCAACGGTTGCCAGACGTGATTTTATGAACCATGATTTTCGCAATCGCAGTTTTGCGTTTGGAAGTTAATTTTATAGATCAACTTTTAGAACTAAACGTGATTATTAGTGTGTTTTGCAGAAATTATATAGAAGTGATTTTGAGTTGCAAAATGTCCAAAATGTCCCTCGTATAATATTATTTAAATTATTAATTAATTTCTATATCTTATTGATACCCATTAACGTTTACAGAAATGAAGTGTTGTTTTAAATTAGACTATCAAATAATTAAATAAATAAACTAAAAATATATCACAAGAATTTAACTTACATATTATCTTTTATTTTAGAAAATGTAAAATTTTTTTGAACCAAAATAATAAATATTTAAAACAAACTAATGAATAGTTTGTCGAATGAAGGCATGCAACAAATTATCTATGGCTTTCAATTCTTGTTGCAATCTTTGAAGCTAGTTTATCTCGAAATTCATCCATATCTCTATCATCTGGTGCAACAGGAGCTTGATGAGTCTGACTTACATTTTGATTCTTTTGATGGACATATCGCTCATATTCTAGATCTTCTTTCGCCTTTCTTCTAATGTAATTGTGAATCGCCATTAAAACAGTCACAATAGTGACTTGAAAATCAAAATTGCATGTTTTCTAGTAGTTCCCACCTAGATTTCTAAACTCCAAATGTTCGATCAATTACACTTCTCAAGGAATGAGCTTGATTACATTTCTAGGCTTTGCATCTCTTTGAAATTCTTGCAAATGTCTTCTTTGCCCTGTATAAGGTGCAAGGTAACCTTTTATATTTGGATATCCCGCATCAACTAAATAATATTTCCTTGCAAAATAAAAATTCCAAAAATATCAAAAGTTTTCGATAGGGTTGGTAGCAATATACCACCTTGAAATAGGGGAGTTAAAGTACTTTAGCCCCTGATGTTAAGAAATAGGCACTTTACTCCCTTCTGTTAGTGCATCTTTGTTATCTGCTTGTGTTAGACATACTTAATAAGTTAGATTACTATTTTTTCCTGGAACTATTTAAATTAATTTTAATAAATTTTGAATCATTTGTATCTCCAAAACTATAATAATTATAATAATAAAAAATTTCCCAAAATAATAATAAGTTAGTATAACAAAAAGGATTTTCTATTGCCAAAAAAGAAAAAAGAGAAAAACATGTTGAATAAATGTAAAACAAAAGAAAGAAAAATTTAATGATTTCTCATCCCACAAAAAGAGAAATAAAAAAGAAAAGAAAAAATTCTCAAGATCGATTATCCCCCCAAGCAAATAGCCAGAAGACCCTTTTGTCAAAGTTATCCCTCTATTGCCATTGACTGGATACCATATCTCTTCAAAAGAGAAGGCAAAAATTCTTCTATTTAATGGCAAAAAAAGCAAGAAAATGAAAAAGAAAGGAAAAAATAGAATCCCAAGCTCCTTAGTCCTTCCCATGGCATCACCCTTATCACCCCACCGCCGCAAGCTTTGATTTTCCTCCATCCTGCTAGCCCAAGCTCCACCATCTCCTCTCTTTTTTCTGCACAAACCCTAGAGCTATCCCTACCATCGTCCTTTATGGCATCTTACAGATGTCCAAAATAGGCTACCCACAACCTCAATTCGTCATCTCCGTCGTGCCCTATTGTCACACCACTACTGTTGCTTCAAATTGCCATCCACAAGTTGCAAAAATCCATGTCTCTACCAAGCAACCAAACACAACAACCTCGCCAATCATTTCTAATTCTAGTAGAAGAAGAAAGATAAAGAGTTTTTTTTTAAGAAAAATTCTTTTTAATTTTTTTTGGTTATTACACTTTTGGCTTTATGGTTTTTTAGTCCATACGTTATGATAGTAGGGAAATATATCTATATATATTTATATATATGTAAAATCATAAGATTGTTGACCACCATTAACTTTTATAACAGTTGACTAACTAAACTAGGGGGTAAAATGCTCATTTTTTTATCTCAAGGGATAAAGTACTTATACCCTTCAAGTTAAGTGAGGTATATTGCTATTAACCCTTCTAAATATCCTATTGCATAAATTTATGACAACTAATTTAATTTGATACAACTTATTGCTGGATGTGGAAAGTTGAACCCTTGATTTCTAATGGCTTGATGAAAAAAATACTTGTATCATGTGCTCTCCCTTCCCATCCTGGCCACACAAATGTAAAACACTTATCAAAATCACAAGCTTCCATAATATTTTATTCCTTCCAATGTATGGAACTTGTTCATCTGTTGAAAGTATTGCTTTCACGTGAGTTCTATCAATAGCTCCAATGTAATCCTAGAAGTTTGTAAATTAAATATTAGATAATATTTTAGATAAAATATACTAAAGTTTTTACAAAAAAAGGGGGAGGGGAAGGGTAGTCTTAACTTGAAGTAAGGCCAATACTTGGAATTTTTTTTCTGATACACTCATGAACTATATGAAAATTTTCAGGTGGTTTGATTACATCCATTGATAGGGCTACATCAACTTCAAGGACATATTGAAAATGCCTACTAATTGTTTTCCCAAAGTGTTGGAATCATGCTTGCATCATCCTATTACTTTGTGCATATCCAAGAATCTGTAGAAATATTGCAACGTGTTCTTCTGTTGAGAGGTCTCTACTACATTTCAAATGATATGTCATATTTAAATCTTGATAAAGCGAACGAAACACGTGTTTTCCATCCTAAATTTCTCTTGACATCGATGTTCATGTCCATTAAGAACTTCGGTTACAAAACTTATGGCCGGTTTATTTAGAAGTTCGACAAGACACTATCAATATAATTAGAATAGTATGTCACTATTTTGCTGAACCGCATGCTAATGCTAGTTCATAAAAATCATCATCATCTTTAATTTCTTCAATGTTATCCATTATAATTCTTGTAAAACAATTAAAAAAGAGCCTATAAAAATATCAACAATAATATAAACATTTATTTGAGAAAGAAGAAAATGCAACACCAAAGGCATATGAAATTTTTTATTCAAATAATTAATTAAAATATTACTATAAATAAATCAAGTAAAATGCTAAGAATAAGAATTCAAAATTAAATAGAAATGACCTATTAACTCTTCTAAGCAAGCTAATCTATGTAAAGATAGCAATTATCATAATCTTCAATAGAATTATTCATTTATCCCCTACTTACCAATCCAAAGTAAACATGAATGGACTATTTTGTGTGGCATACTCTCGACGTTCTTCTTGTTTAAGCCAAGCTAATCGAACAACTAAACTACGAAGTGCTCGAAACATGTCTCTATTTTCAGCCTTTATGAATTAGTGGGTTCCAAGCATATACAATTCATCATGCACTGTAACTTGAATTTCTTCAATATAGGACATTGCTTCTTCAATATTACAACTACAAGAGTTAACTGATTATTATTCTACTCAAGAGGATAGGATTTTAATCTGAATCTTGAATTTGATGTGTAATTGATTCCATCACTCTCCCATGTTTATTTCCTTCAATGAAGATCTTATTATGATTCAATCCTTTACTATAAAACTTATGGAAGTCAAAGTTTTGTAAACCCCATAATGAGAGGGTGAATTCTTTCCGAATTTGGCTATAAGAACCCTAGAGAATCAAGTCTCTAAACTCAAACTACACAACTAGAAGACCTAAATCAATTAACTCTAGAAACTATAACTTCTAGAATTAATCAAAGAAGGAATTTATCATCAAATTAAATTCCTTAGACCTTCAATCTAAGAAATATCAATTGAAAACCTATTAATTATTAATAACCCTTAGAAGTTAGGCTAAGAAGGTTGAAAAACCCAAGAACCTTAGAACAAGCTCTCAAATCATATATTCATCATTCATTAGTTAAAAATTAGAGAATAAGATGTATTTAAAGGACAACCAAACATAACACTAGTGATTAGGAGGTCTTAAAAAGTCTAAAGTAGACATCTAGAAACTTAATTACAAGTCTTAAACGAAACCAAGACAAAAAACAACTCAATTGATCAAGTATTTTGTGTAAAGCCAAGGCCAGCTAGGCTTGGGAGTCTGGGACCGGCTTGGCAGCACATCTTGGAACCATTTGGGTAGAAGGTAGCCCCAACCAGCTTCCTTCTTCGTTCCTACTTCTTTCGTCGTGTACGATGACCGAGAACTTCTAGTTTTATTTCGTTGAGCTTCTTCTTTAATTTTATGGAACTTGGAAGCTTTGTAAACTCTTCCACTCTTTCGATTTGAATCCGAAATTCCTCATTCGAAGCTTTCAACCATGATTCTTTCAATCCTCGAATCCAACTAGTCATTCTTACTAGAAATGTTGGACGATCCTTAATCGTGATCGTATCAGATTTTGTTCCTACTTTTTAAACTATCCCCAATACGGTCGAGATGCTTTGGCAATTTCTTAGAAGTAGCTTTTTTTTTTTTTTTTGCACTATTCTCGTTGAAATCTCCATCTAGTTGCTTTTTCTAGTCACTAATATCTTTTGTCCTTTCATTTACATCTATGTTAATAATTCCATATCTTCTGCTTCATCTTCAGAACTCTTCTCACCATCATCTTCAATAGCTTATCTTCATAAAAAATTTCAGGTATTATTGTTGAATTTGGAGCCCAAGCTCTAGAACCATTTGTAGTGATATCTATAAATAATTCATCTAATTGAAAACAATTATCTAAACCTCTATTTGTAAATTTCGCAACTCTTGGTTCTACCTGCATAAAATATTAGAATAAATTAAAAAGGTTCTTTTTAAAACGAAAAACTAAATATCAACGTCCTACTAATTAGTACCTGCATCTTCTTTTCCCACCATTCCTCACTTTGAGATTTGTTTTTCAGTGTCCCATCCAAGTCCTGTTTCTTTACCAACTAAAAAGTATCACAATTGCCATTCTTTTCTCATTATGTCATAGTGGTTCTTAAATTGTTGTCCATCACAAAACTTACCATTTCTTTTATAAATTTTGTAACCAATAATTTTCCAACCAAGTTTACTGAAGGAACCAGTTAGTCTATTTCTGGCTCTATTCTCAGCTACACACAAATTAACAAAAATTTCATGTGATTTAGCATCCCATGAAGCCTTTTATTTTCTCATTGGTTATTTTTCTGATCCTATACAAGAACTCTTTATTTTCCTATTCATAGTGGCCTCCATCTTTGCATTGGTCAAAGCACAAAAAAATTTGGTTTATATTATTGTAATTTATATAAAAAAATGTAGAAAAATAGATTTAATAGTAATTAATATATAACTAACTATATGATATCAATTACATTTATAAAAAAACCATATGATATCAAATATTCTTTACCTATATGCCACAGTGTAGTGGGCTCGTAATAGGGATTCATATTCATATTATGTTATTGAATTGGCTTCTTAGGTAGGTATCCTAATTGGTTCCAATTTTAATTGCTAGGAACTACTCCTATTGTATAGAATATATACAGTCCTTCATGGCACACTATGGTGGAATGAACAGTGAATTATACAATCCACCTGTTTCATAATGCTCATGACATAAAAATTTGGCTACAAGCCACACTAGGTCGCTTTCTCCATTTTATTTCTAGCTTTACATCGATTCCTTCTCTTCTCCTCTTTTGTTCTCTTTTAACTGATTGATTTTTTCTTTGATTTTCTTGGAAACAAAATAAATCAGAGCAGAATTATGTTAAAGAAGCAATATTTGTATTGTTGGAATTCTTGGCTTCATTTGCTCTTGATGTTTCTTTGGTGTATCGGACTTCGAAGTCCAAGCTCATGACCAGAATTTCTAGAGCCAAACTTTTTCCTCTTCTCTGTAGCAACTCCAAAAAATATCTCCACAAGGAATATTGGATAAAGAACTTGGTGGGGTAGGGGATGAGATATAAAGTCTCTGAGCAGGGCTACCTGAAAGTTTTGTAAAAGAGTTTCAAAGTGATAAAGAAAGATGTCATTACAGAAATAGAAAACTCTCAAAATGTTGATGAGAAAGGGTATTTGATGAATTTCTCATTTTTTTGGGTGTTTGAAATTTTCATTTCAAGTGTTACCATTGTTTTTCTGTTTGAAAAATGTAGATTCAACGGGGGCTAACTGTTAAATGGAAATATGAGAAGATGCTATAGATCACTTCTCAAAGAAGAGAGGAACAGAGCTAAGTCAACAACAAGAGGTATTCAAGGGTTTGGCATTGTCCATCATATAAGGACTGATTCTGGCCAAGATATTCTACAGGAATAATCTTTAAGAGTATTTGATGTACACTTTCAGATTGATGAGTCAATCCAGAAAGAGGAAGAAATCACAAGTTGATTACTATACAGACCTAAACATGATTCTGAAGGCCTTTGATATGTTGCACTGCCAAATCTAGCATGTTAGCATAGCTAGTTTGCTGCAAGTGTTTGTGTAGGTTTTTTTCTTGTTCTGGCCCAATTTCACAAATGGGGCCTAAATAGACCTAGTTTTTTTTTTTTTAATTCTGGAACATGCCATAACGCCGTCATTATGTGTTATCTCAGGTGATAACGCACAATGGTTGTGCGTTATCCCTAATCACGCGGCTAATTGCGTTAAAAACTTACGTGGCTCTGATCTGGTGCGATGTGACGATAACGCACAGCTATTGTGCGTTATTATCCATGATAATGCACATCCATTATGCGGTATTAAGGGTGATAACGCACAGTGACTGTGCGTTATCAGGTGATAAACCCTAGCCACCCCGCGGCCGCCCCCTTCCTTCTTTCCCCTTTCTTCTTCCTCCTTATTTCTTCTCCCTTATTTCTTCTTCCTCTATTTCTTCAGCCTCAATTTTTCTATCTCTTTCTTTAGCCTTTATTTTTCTCTCTTTTCTCCGCCTCAATTTTTCTGTCTCTTTCCTCCGCCTCAATTTTTCTACTTTCTCTCCTTCTTCCTTTCTTTCGCCTCCTTATTTCTTCTTTCTTCAGATGCCTTATTTCTTATTTCCATCTTTTTTATTGCCGCCTGAAAAAATTTGCAGCCTCATCCGTCGCCGCCGCCGCTTGATAAGTTGTTTTCCTCTTCCTTTTATTTTCTTACTTCTTATTATACTTTGACTTCTCTTCTTCTAATACTTTGGTATTTTATTTCGAAATTTACAATTAAAATTTAGTTAATATTTGAAGTTTAAGTTTGAATCTGACTTTCTTTGGAGTAGGAAGTTTATTAAAGATTTGTAGTAGAAAACGGTAGACTAGACTGCATTTTTAATTTTCAGTAAGTTTTTAGTTATTTAAATTTTTTGGTGTATTATTTATTAAGTTTAATTATTGTATGTTTGGGTTTGTTATTTGTTGTTTGTTGTTTGTTAATCATTTTTATGAATTTTATTTGTTAATTTGAATTAATTCATTTTTTGTGAAAGTGGGGTTTGGATTTATGTTTAGAATTGTTGTTATTAATAAATTTGTACAAATTTGATAATTTTATGTATATAATTGTTTTTTGCATTTAAAAAGTGATCTTAAGGTGATGTATTATTTTCATGAATTTATTTGGATAATTAGGGTTTAATTTCTTACCCTACTTTATGATTATTTGATTTTTTTTAATTATTTAGATAATTATTTTTCATATTTCGTATAAATTTTTGAGTAGAAAATATGGGAACCTATAATTTGGTTTTTTTCTCATATGTTGTTGTTTTCTTTTTGTAATTAGTAGAAACGATACTTGGAAATTTATAGTTTAGTAATTAATACTTTTATTTTAAACTCTAAAACCGTAATAGTGAATTTACGAAGTGTAAAATACTTATAAAATATACTATAAGTAACCTTAAAAAACATAAAAATTCTAAATTTTAAATAATAGAAAACTTAAAAATCTATTATTAAAATCCAAAATTGTACATCAAACATTAAAACGTAAAACTATAAACTTTTTAACAGTAAACATGAAAAAGCTAAAATCATAATATTAAAATTCTACTAGGTATATTATAAAAACTTTAAAAACGCTTAAAATTGATTTTTGAAAAAATTAAAATAAAACTAGAAACTCTGTAACAGTAAACCCTAATAAACCCCAAGAACCTTAAAATTGATATTTGAACATTAAACTGTGAAATTGTCAACGTTATAACAGTAATCCCTCTTGCCTTAAAATCTTAATATTTTAAACAATAACCATAAAACTATAAACTTTGTAACAGTAAACCCTTAAAAAACTAAAATCTGAATATTTTAAGCATTAAATCGTAAAATTGTAAACTATGTAATAGTAAACCCTAAAAACCTTAAAATCTTAATTGTTGAAACATTAAACCGTAAAACTCTAAATTTTGCTACAATAAACCCTAAAAAATGATATTTTAAACATTAAACCGTAAAACTAAAACTTTATAACCGTAAACCGTAGTAACACTTAAATCTTAATATTCTTGATAATTAACTATAAATTATAAAACATTAAAAACCCTAAAACCCTAAAAACACTGAATTTGATATGCTAAAAATCATTCAAACCTAAAACCCTAAAATGAAGTGTACCATAAAGAACACACCTTAAAGGGTTTAGAACTAGAATTTATTTAAAAATTTTTACTTTTAACATATAGATATTGACAGTATCTCAAATTATAAATAATATAGATGGAAGAAGTGCCAGCGCACGTGTATCCGGGGCCCATTGTCCCTGATCTTTTGTCGAGACAGCATGAGCACCGATCTGGTTTGATTTGGAGTGGGGACCATGAGACGTATTATACTGATCTTCAGTGGAGGCGTTTTGGGCGGACCTATTCCAGTGCTACAATACGGCTCCCCATAGATTGGTGGAGCTTATTGACGGAACTGGGTTGGGGGGGATCTTTAGATGTGGTTATATTAGGTTGGACCACGCACTTATTACAACATTAGTAAAGCGGTGGAGACCGGAGACTCACACATTTCACCTGACGTGTGATGAAGTCTCAATAACACTGCTAGATGTACAGGCACTGTGGGGTTTAGGGATAGACGGTATGGCCGTTACCGGCCCTAGCTGAAGTGTAAATCCCAAACAGTACTGGATTGACCCTATCGAGAGACTTCTTGGTATGCGGTTGTCTCTCATCCACTTTTCCAGATACAAGGTGAAGAAGGAACCTTTGGAAGCATGGATCGTGAGAGCGTTTACCAGTTCAGAGACCAATGATGATCTAATCCTCCGCGCTCGTGGATTTATTTTCTTACTTGTTGGCGGACATATGCTTCCTGACTTCTCCGAAAATTTGGTTCATGTGCGCTACCTCAGTTTATTAGAGGATATTGATGCTATTCAGTTCATGTTTATATTATAGATTTATTTGTTTTACGTATCTTAATTATTGATTATTTTGTTTTAGGTAAAAACCGAAAAATTCACGTTGTACATTTTAACAATAACATTTTTAATTTGGTTTGAAAAAGGAAAAAACTAAAAGCGGGAAAAATTAATATTTTACATGTTAACAAATCTTTTAAATGGTTTGAAAAAGGAAAAAAATAAAAACCGGGAAAATGTGAAAAAGGAAAAAAAATTTATTGAAGATAAAAAAAAAATTATAGAAGACAACAAAAAAAAAATTTTACTGAAAAAAAAAAAAGAAACTGAAGATAACGTACAACTGTTGTGCGTTATCTTCAATTGTCACCTTGTTCCAGTACGATAATTCACTCATCCCATCTCATCCCAGTACAATAATTCACTCTTCCCAGCTCACCCCAGTACAATAATTCACTCATCCAATTGTATTTCACTCATCCCAGTACAATAATTCCCCCATCAGCCATTCAAAGGTTTTCACTCATCCCTTTACTTTTCACTCTCGGCCTTCTAAACCATTAAAACTTTATAAATGCATTCATTCATTCTTCTCTCCATCTACAAAACACTTCTTACAGAATATACAACTTCTCTCCCTTCACAATCCATTCATTCTTTTTCAATTCACAAAGTTCTAAACATCTTCATATTTCATCCTCCATAAACACTTACAGTTAAATCATTTTAAAATGGAAGCAATCAACCATGTTAGAGTGATGCTATTGTGGGATTCTGAAATTGCAAGGGATGCATATAGTCCCTATTTTACTGGAACAATTCGAAAAAGTTAGACATTGCTAACGAACCAAATGATTTCACATGTCGAACTGGTAAGAAAAATATTGAAATACCGAGATATGGATCCCAATCTCTGGAATGTTCGAATGACAATGAGGGTGCTTTCATACTACAAAGTGCATCGTATATTTTACTTAATTTATATAGCATGAACAACGATGAGAAAATGCATTATCTATGGACTATTCCACCCCACCTGGCGAAGGAAGGGATTCATATTCTTGCTGAATTCGAGCATATCCAGCAACAAAATATTCCAAATACACACGACAGAAATATAACGACTTTGCCAGAATATATTACGGCGGTAACATAGATGGTTACTGATGAACCGTCTATGTTGTACAGTACCGTCAATAACGATGACGATGAGGTTGACGGATCGGACGGAGATGATGCCAGTTCTAGTCAATCGGAATCGGATGATGACAATGACCTGGAAGAAGGAGAATTCCAAACTCCCCTGAATCCTGTAAATCCTGTCAACTTTATAACTGAAAACATAGTGCAACAATGAGAGAGCAGCCAATGGTTCAACAACGCTAGGTATGACTACACACATGCTGGAGCATTCCTAGATATGGGCTCGGGTTCTCCTATAGATGACCTTGTAGAATCTAGTACCGTCCGATTACTCGATTGGAACGACTCCATGACTAACATACACTTAGGCATGAGATTCATTGACAAAGTGCAAGCAATAAGTGCGGTTCGTAAGTACTCTATCATGTGGGATGTGAATACCGAGTTTTGAAAAGTAAGATTGATACATGGACCGCAAGATGTTATCATCACAGTGACGAAAATTACTGTTCATGGTACATCCATATAAAAAAGAAAGCCATGCACAATCGGTGAAAATAACCAGATTTGTAAAAGAACACACATGCCTTGTACAGATTGAACAAAACAAGTACAAAAACTTATCTTCAAAATTATATCAATGTCTATATCATACCTAGTTGCCAACGATCCTGACATACCTATGTCGAACATCATTCAAAAAGTGCAAGTATTGTTTCAAACAGGCTGTACTTACATGTGGGCATGGTATGCTCGAAAATTTGCCATCGAGAGGGTTTTTGGTAGCTGTGATACAACCTTCAATATTTTACCTAAATACTTACAAGCTGCACAGGATTTAAACCCGGGGACTATATACGAATTTTTGCATCACAGGACAAGCAATCCCCTTAATTATATTTTCAAATTTGTTTTCTGGTGTTTCTCGCCATGTATAGATAGATTTGTATATTGTCGACCGGTGATTTATGTGGATGGAACACACTTAAGGGGACCATACAAGGGCGTGCTATTAATTGCAAGTACGTGGGATGCAAATAATCACTTTTTCTCACTTGCTTTTGCAATTGTTGATAAGGAATCCTCCGAGAGTTGGAATTGGTTCCTTAAAAACTTGCAAGAATACATTGTCAGAGATCGCCACGTATGCCTCATTTCTGATCGCCACAAAGGTACTTTCTTTGCTATTCAAAGTCAACCTGTGTGGCAACCACCATTTGCAGTTCATCGGTTTTGTTTACGCCACATTCGAGCAAATTTCAACAAGACTTTTAAGAACACGAACCTAAAAAGCTTGATGTGGTAGGCCGGAACAGAAACAAAACAATGGAAATTTGACCGTGTAATGAGAGAGATTCAAGAAAGAAATGTTGATGCTTACATTTAGTTGATGAAATTGGACTCAGAGAAATGGACACTGTTGCATGATGGCGATCACAGACACGGTATCATGACAACCAACATTTCTGAAGCACTTAACAGTGTGTTGAAGAAAGCTAGGGTTCTACCTTTAAAAGCCCTGGTTGAACTAATATTCAACAAACTAGTTAAGTACTTTCACCAACATCGTGAAGAGGCTGAAAATTGTGTGCATCCATTTCCAACTCGAATTTTTGACAAGTTCTTGCGGATTAAAATGAAATCAAGAGAACACAAAGTTACAACTTACAATCGGCGAGAGGGAATATACATGCTCAAATCTCCAATCCGAGTTTTTAGTATGGGCAACAACATCTATACATTGCGGCTAAATAATAAATCATGTAGCTACGGAAAATGGCAAACATATACATTGCCTTGTTCTCATGTTCTTGCAGTGTGTAGAGAAAATGGGTCAAGAACATATACTTATGTGCCTGAGATATATTTGCGACAAACGTACAGAAGAACTTACCAAGCGAATTTTCATCCGGTCTTGAGTGAGAACTTTTGGAGGGATGTTCTTTTTAATTTAACATTTTATCCTCCAAACATGAAAAAGGAACGGGGTAGGAAACAGGGCAAGTGATTTCAAGGGGAAATAGATTATAGAAATCGGGATTCTCTCCCAAGATGTGGCAGATGTCGCATACCGGGACATAATAAAAAAATTGTAATAACCCCAGACCGAGCAATGTATAAGTTTGGCATTTTCTAGAAATTGTTGTAATAAAATATGTTCCTATTAATGAAATTTTTCTTTCAATTTCTTCTAATTACTACATCATTGCTCTAAATTTTTATAGTATCTTTATTATTACTTCTTCAAATAACTTGAGATGAAATGGTTAAAAGTTAAATATATTTTCCAAGAAAACGATATAAATATTATCATCATAAATACACTTAAAATAAGTTAGATATAATAAATACAGTCTTTTTAAAAAATTATTCAATTATAAGTTTTCCCAAAACAATTTTTCATTCAAAAAAAATTCCTTAAAAAAATTCATTAAAAAAATATAAAAAATTACATGGCAGATAATGCACAACGGGTGTGTTATGGCCTAATCATAATGCACAATCGTTGTACATTATCAGCCACATCGGCTGATTAGGGCGAAAATTGTGATTATGTGATAACACACAATAGTTGTGTGTTATCATTATATATAACGCACAACTATTGTGCGTTATGGCCTGTTCCAGAATTAAAAAAAAAAAAAAACCATTTATTGAAATTGGGCCAGAGAAAAAAAAACTCGTTTGTCTACAACACAAAATTCTCAAGATATACTTTATGAATTAAATGCAAAGACATATATATGCAAAAGGAACATATGAAACTGGCAAGACCTAATAGCAAAGATCTCAAGGCCAGTTCTTGAAAATGTCTAACTACTTATGATAGAATTTTGTGGAGAGAGATTTTGCAGCACTTCTTTTATACTGAAATCTACACATTATTGCAAATATAGCTACTGGAATACATGATTCCATTTTGCAATTGATTTAGTTTCCTTCTTATTTTGGTCTTCTTATTAGGCAAGTGTCGAATTAGCTTTTTTTTTTCCTGAAAGTGTCTTAATTAGTTGATGGGATATTATTCTTGTACAGATCAAATAAGCCACTTTAGGTAGAAGTAATGCAAGCTTGAGAAATATGTTTTCTTTGTCAAGGTTTTACAACAAGCGTACATTGGTTTGTTCATGATGGGTTAAAAAAAAATAAGAGACTCATGGGGTCCAAAGCTATAATATGCAATTTCTCTTATCTACTAATCCCATGTTTCCTTCTTGTTGCAATTTTGATGGTATTTTCTCTAGGCCCTAAACTGAGTTTTTGCTATTATTCTTTCTCTTTCAATATATAGTTGGTGTAAGCTTGGGTTTTATGATTCAATTCTGATTCACAGAACAAAATAAACGGATCATGTGGATTAGAATGATTCCAAGACAAGAAGAGGTCTACAAATCAAATTCGGAGACTATGAGCATATCGCAGCAAACAAATACTTATTTTACCAAAAGAATAACTAACCATCTACTTAAGTACATCGCTACAACATGAATTCCAGGAATCTTGAATGAATTCCCCACATGCAATTTTCAATCTTTCCAATAATTTCAAGTACCAGGCATTGAATCCCCAGTTAAAAGTTCCATATCTTGGAAGGCCTGTTTGGTAAAACTAAAGCCTGAATGTTAAAGTCTGAAAACTGAATACATTAAGCACTGAATTCCCTAAGTCAGAAATTTATTTTGTAATCTATGAATCTAAATGTTGAATTGGGTTAGACTGTTTGATAATATATTCAACTTAAATCGGAATATTATCATTTTTACAGTTTTATCCTTTGTGTATATATGTGTGCCTATATATATACATATATATACATACATATATATAATTGTGAGTTCCACAAAATCATAATAAATAAATATTGAATTTATTAAAAATAAATAAACTATTACATTTATTATATCTTTAAAGGCATACTTATAGAAATATTTAAACTCTAGAGCTAGATAATTGGTTAGTAATATGCTCACCTACGTTGAGCATAAAGAATTGATCGGCTTGTGATCTTTCTGATATTAGTTATTCTCGAACATTATGTTGGTCTTGTTCAAGATTGTTCTCACTTGCATCAGTGTCAGTAAATTTTTCAAAATAATAGTCGTTGCCAATTGTTTTGCAAAGATAATTATTAATTATAATACACGAAATTACAATATTCCTCTGGGTTGTAAACAGATAAAGTTTCATATGACTGAGAATTAGAAAACGAGATTTAAGCACTTCAAAACCACATTCAATTACATTTCGCAGTTTTCCATGTGCTCTATTAAATAATTCTTCTTTTATTCTTGGATTACCATCATTTCGAAAATCAAACGACCAATATACGTATATTTCGATAAAGGACCATAAAACCGCGTGTGCGAGGATATTTTGCATCACATAAATAATATTTATCTGAAAAAGAAATACTCAAATGATTTATTGGTGATAATCAATATTAAAAGATATTATTATTGTTTAAAATTTTAGATTACTTGCAGGAGGAAATGGAAAATTGCTTGCAAGATCTCTCACATGTTGGAAATCCCTACACAAAAACATAAATAAAACATAACTACGAAAATCACCAACAGGATCTGTACATATTAGAAAAACCGATTAGAAAGAAAACTACCTCAATGTTTGATGCTGCTAGGTGTGAGGCGTTGTTGTTTATGCTTCGCCCTCTACTGGTATCCACGCGACGACCTCCTCCACGCGACGATCGGGATACTAGCCCCTTCGGTGTTCTGAAAACTATTCAGAATGAATCCTAATTATTTTATAATACACTGGAATTTTAGAGAGAGAGAGAGAGAGAGGCAAGATACGATTCTCACTGTTCTAGGGTTAAGGCTTTTTCTAATCAGAAGAAGACAGATCCAGAAAAAGGTTAACATAACCTTTTATAACTATTAACATAAGAACCTAATTGTCATCTAATGACAATATTAATCTCGTCCGTCTATTCTTATAATCATCCAACGGTTGGATGAATAATATTAAATAATTAATTTCATTTATTTGATAAATAAATTAGTTACTTATTAGCTTACCAAATAATCACAACATGGAATCTGATTCCTTATTTGTATACGTTCAACGAATTTGGACACAATCTAGATTCATTTTGAACATGGACATCGTGCTCACAAGATCGTCTATGTGTGTGACCTTGTAGGTTCACTTAACGTTGGCAGTGAATAAAAATCTCCCAGACATTTATCCACAAAACATAAGTAGGCTCTAGCAAGACATTATGCTTACCCAAATTAAGTAACAGATATGATAACCTAATCATC
The DNA here is from genome assembly GCA_028651295.1 of Catharanthus roseus. Taxonomy (NCBI): domain Eukaryota; kingdom Viridiplantae; phylum Streptophyta; class Magnoliopsida; order Gentianales; family Apocynaceae; genus Catharanthus; species Catharanthus roseus. The sequence goes on along the minus strand of JAPQWS010000159.1, from coordinate 31,521,460 downwards.
AATTTTAATATTTAGTCCTTTTGGCACATGATATCCTAATTAAGTATAAGGCATGGACCGAATCATCCTTATAAACTTAATTAACCATTTACTTGATCACCAGGTAGACTGTTCCAATAAATAATATTAATAACACTTTATTAATACTGATTTGAGCATGGCCATGTGTATTCTCCAGTCTTCCTTATCAAGGGGCCTATATATATCTCTCTCTAATAAGAGAGGGACAAATTCCTTTCATTATCTCTAATATTCAAGCCATGACAAGAAAATATCCCAACCAATTGTCATAATAATCACCTGATTAAAAGTGATATTTTACTATGTTAAAATAAAATTTCTTCCCATGGAAGAAGCATTAGAAACATTAGGTCAAAGGACACCAAACATAAAATTGAGAAGAAATATTTATAACTTAAACCCATGTAATATTTCTCCTTCACTTTGGGTCATGTACAATACAATATTCTCAACATGTATTTATGAACTGCTTTTATATCTCATACTCATGATCTGTAAAACTTGATCATCAATCAACTTCATACTAGTTTAATAATACAAGATGTGATAAACTAAGGACAAACAAGAATAGTATTTTATTAGCAAGAAGGTTTATTATCAAGTCACATAATTGATGACCAAGAGCATAAAATACAATTCAAAATACATTCCTCATAAATAATAAATGTAAGTCAATTGGTCTAGGGCATATACTAACATCACAGTCTCTGTTAACACTCTTGATTGATGTGCTATTCCTTCCCAACCAGCCTCTATATATATATATATATATATCACATCAAAGTCACATATAGCTTAAACATTTTGTTTACAATCCCCTTTGCCCCTTTCTCTGTAAGGCGTTTGTTCATCCAGAAGTATCACAACATCTATTAATGTTCCATCAAGTTCTCTTATAGCTCCCTGAACAAAAAAGTATAAAATTAAAAAAATTACAAATACTTAAAAAACATAACATAATACATGATATAAAAGAAAATGTCAAAAGAAATATATAATATGTAAATCCACACCTAAAATATTTCACGAAGATTTCGATGCTTTATATTTTCATTTACATTTGACATATAATTTGACACGACCATCTCCTTAGAAAACATTAGGATAGCTTCTAATACTTCATAGAAGTATTTAATATTGTTTGTGTTGAATAGTAGAATCTTCTTTTGATCAAATAATTTGTGCATTATTGACTCATTATATTTAGAAACATCCCAATTTTTTCTTCAAGAGAACATAGCCAACCCCTTCCTCGAAAATATTGACACAAATTCAAGAATGCTTCTTTGAACATTCATAGCATTTCTCGACTGTGAGCAGGGTTTTCGTATGTAATCTCATTTATATACTCATACCTAGTCAATCTTGAAGTTGTGTTTGGTCTCCTTCTGCTACGTCTTTTCTTGGTTCTTTTCACAATTAATATGATTGCTATAATCTTGAGGAATCAATTATATTAAAAAACAATATTGCATTCGATTCATATAATCAAAATCAATAAATTAGAATTAAGCAATGTTAAAAATGAGAACATAGAAAAAGTTATTATTAAACAACTAAAAATGGAATAAAATACTATTGAACTTCAAAAACAAATAAAGAAAAAATTTTTAAATTACTACTAAAATCCAATACTAATATCAATGAGCCTATAATACTTTAAAGGTATACTTTTTTTTTGTGCATCCATAGGTATCCCATTTTTTCTAACTTCTTCTGGTTTCTCACTCAACCTTGGTACCAAAAAAGGCGAAATCTCTCGCCCATAGGGCTCCCCACCTGACTGCCCGACGTCTAGGTGGTAGATATAAATCATGGTGACTCAGCGGCTCGGCAAACTGGAGGCCAGGCACTAGTGCACACAAGGAACCACCTCCTCCCACATTGGAGAGGTTAAAATTCTCACACTACCGCTGCCAGGATTTGAACCTTGGTCCTATTACCAACTCTATAGCCCCGAACCAATTGAGCTACACCCATGCGGGCATTTCTCACTCAACCTAATCCATTATTCTCTATAATCCCTTTTCTAAAAAAAGATGCATATTGCAGCAATGTATAATGGGTCCAAAATATCCAATGTTTGCATATTTTCTAAATGATATTGCATTGTGCAATAATTGGTCCATTTGGTTCTTTCAGTATTTAAGAACTTTCATAAGTTGACTATTAAGATTTTCAATTTTCTCATTGATATTTTTCTTTTGACGTTTTCCATCTCTATTTGTTTTCTTAATGGCTGAAGATGGAACATTAATAGGCTCACTGGTAAGATTTATAAATGTAGTGTGAAGATTGAATCCTATCATTTGGCAATACTTCTTTAGATGGACCCATGAATCTTTGCCAGTGGCTAAAAGTCCATCAAATAACGCTCTCATCTGTTCAGAATATTCCAATGATTTAAATCGAAATTGTTTTGCATCAAGGTTCACCTATAGAAATGAAAGATGTAGTAATTTATATATATCAACTATAACATTAATCTCGAAGAAATAAAGTATAATAAATATACCTTTATTTAGTTACCCCACTGCTCATTAATCCAGTTTATAGTATAAGACACTGGATCCCAATTTCTATTGCTAATTTTTCCAACTATCTTGATCCAAACAGTATACTTTCTTTTTAGATAATCCATTGATTCTTTAGTTGCTTCGTTAGTTTAATATGTAGCTCCTTCTGCATTGTCAACCTAATCATTTCCCACGCTTCTTTTTTCAAACTTCTTCCACTAAAGTTCTTTTTACTAGCTTCTTTCAAACATAAATCCAAAAAGAGCTTAAATAGAATTAGATCTTTCCAACTAACTCTAGAATTATCATCAGTAGTCATTCCTACATGAAAAATAATAAAATAAAAAAATGTTAAAACAAAATTCACAAGAGATGTTCAACTTCCTCTAATATAGAAGATCAGTATTTAACCTTGTTACTGTAGAGAAATTCAAGTGGCAAAAATTAGAATTTTATTGACAAATGAGGAAACCTCACATATATGCTTACTAATTCTTTATATATGATGAACTCTCAAATTAACACCACCAATGCACTCACGGAGCACACTCACTGCACACACACTACTAGATCACTTTGACACACTATACTCGGCTGCATTTCATTGTTCACTCACACTATTTTTGGAGTAATGAAAGGAACATAGGAGTTTGTCGCTAGGTATTTGACCAAATAGGATCGCCCACTTCCTATAGAACCTATCACTAAAATTATCCCTAGAGGGAGATAGGGTTAAGCAGAGCGAAAAGGGTTTTCCATGAGATATGAAATGAAAACTATTAATCCCATGGAAAATGAAAACTATTAATCCCACACAAAGTTTGTGAATAAGTGATTGTCTGATAATGAGCAAGGAATATCCGTCTTTCTGCTAAACAGGATGTATTGAACTCATAATTCATTAGATACTTTTTATGAATGTCAACTAAGTATCGTAAGTAAATTGCTCCCAGTTGTTCAATCATTTGATAACAAGAGTCATTCTTTGATAAATGATCACTATGAGTCAGACTCCATAGAATTTGATCAATCCCCTTTTCTGTCGTTAAGGTGGAGAACTGAACCAAGAATTCTCTTTCTTAATCACCAATCGAATCATTGTTCGCGACCCAAGATTTTATTTTATCATCAATCCAACCCCCGTTCATAGTTTTTCTTTTTCTTATCAGTGAATAAATCTCTTTACTTGTATGACTTAGATGTCTCGTATTTCTCAAAAAAGTGATTCGATTGATAGGATTTGGTATGAGATCGACAATATCGATGAGATTTATATTCAAATATTTCTTTTTAGAGCGTATTGATTTGACCCCATAAGCGGGACCAAGCATGTTGCCGCCAGAAGCAGAACCCCGTATTTCTTCTAGAGAATCTCTAATTGTTCCAGAGCAACTAGAAAGAGATTCTTTAACCAGAAAGAATTCGGTTCAGATGTAGGATACGTATCCAGAAGTTTTCTCAACGCAATCATAGATGATGGAATCATCAAAGATTTGACCTTTTCGAACTCTGTTTGTAACTCACTAGAGGCCTGGGAAAGAAAGAGAAGATGTGTACGAATGAGATATCCAGCAACAAGAAGAAGGAACGAGATATCCAATGCACAAGATCTTGTAGCACTTACCCATGAGGCCCTATCGAGCAGTATTACAAAGAAGAAATCAATTATAGACACTAATACAATTAGATCTGCTCTTCATAGACAAACTTGGGATTTGCGAGTCCCAGGTAAGATCGGTTCAGGATCATGGGATCCTTTTCTATCAGATAGGTAGGGCTTTACCACAAAATGTACTTCTAAGTAATTGCCCCATAGATCCTATATCTATCTATATGAAGAAGAAATCGTGTAACGAAGGGGATTCTTATTTGTACAAATAGTACTTCGAACTTGGAACGAGCATGAAGAAATTAACGATACTTCTTTATCTTTTGAGTTGTTCTGCCGGATCGGTCGCTCAAGACCTTTGGTCTGTACCCGAACCCGATGAAAAAAATGGGATCACTTCTTATAGACTGGTTGAGAATCATTCGGATCTAGTTCATGGCCTATTAGAAGTAGAAGGCGCTCTGGTGGGATCTTCACGGACAGAAAAGATTGCAGTCAGTTTGATAATGATCGTGTGACATTGCTTCTTCGGCCCGAACCGAGGAATCCCTTAGATATGATGCAAGGTGGGATCTTGTTCTATCCTTGATCAGAGATTTCTCTATGAAAAATACGAATCGGAATTTGAAGGGGGGGGGGGGGGAGGGAGAAGGATCCCTTGACCCGCAACAGATAGAGGAGGATTTATTCAATCACATAGTTTGGGCTCCTAGAATATGGCGTCCTTGGGCCTTTTATTTGATTGTATCGAAAGGCCCAACGAATTGGGATTTCCCCATTGGGCTAGGTCATTTCGGGGCAAGCGGATCATTTATGATGAAGAGGATGATTTGGAGTTCTCGAAGAATGGAAGGGTGCAGTACCAGACACGAGATATATCTTCCAAAGAACAAGGCATTTTTTGAATAAGCCAATTCATTTGGGACCCTACAGATCCACTCTTTTTCCTATTCAAGATCAGCCCCCTGGCTCTGTGTTTTCACGTCAATAATTATTTACAAATGAAGAGATATCCAAGGGGCTTCTTACTTCCCAAACAGATCCTCCTACATCTACATATAAACGATGGTTTATCAAGAATACGCAAGAAAAGCACTTCGAATTGTTGATTAATCGTCAGAGTATCTAATTGATCTTTTCGTTCGAATACTCTATCCGAGAGTAATCAGTATTTATCAAATCTGTTCCTATCTAATGGAACGCTATTGGATCAAATGACAAAGACATTGTTGAGAAAAAGATGGCTTTTCCCGGATGAAATGAAAATTGGATTCATGTAACGGGAGAAAGATTTCTCATTCCTTAGCCAGAAAGATATGTGGCCATGAAAGAGGGATTAAGTGGATGGGTGGTAGAGTCATGGAAACGCTTGTTTCTTCCATATTTTGGACCTTAGCTCTATGGAACAATATGTTCCTGCTGAAACACAGAAGAATTGAAATCGTAGATCAAAACACTATGTATAGATGGTATGAACTGCCTAAACAAGAATTTGTGAACAGCGAACAACCAGTTCAGATATTCACGACTAAGAAGTACTGGATTCTCTTCTTTTTCGGATAGACCCTGAAAAGAGAAGGAAGGCTGGAATGCCAACAGGCGTCTATTATTGAATTCACCCGACCAATAGTACCCATTTTGGGAATGTCCAGTGCCAAAGTCACTGAATGGGTAAGTCGCCAATCCCTGGACTATGTAATGTACTTTATCTGCTGGGTTACGGGCGAGCATTTTAGCAGAGTTTTCTAATCTATGATTCCTGTTGAAATATATACTCGGGGGGTGAGTGCAGGGCGGACGATTTTAAAGCAGACTCCCCATTCATTAGATAGAGAAGATCGCCAAGATTTCGTGATTTGCTGCTGAACTTATTCTAATTCCAAGAGCTCGGGTCGAATCAGTATTAATATACCAATTCGATTCGAGCTCGCTTATTGAATTACTCATTCAATGAGCATTCTCCATATTATGCCTTGAAGAGGACTCGAACCTCCACGCTCTTTAGCACGAGATGTTGAGTCTCGCGTGTCTACCACTTCGCCACCAAGACATCTTGAAAGTGAATTGTATTCCATGAATATGATATCTATCTAGTGTGATGTATGGAATATATGACAAATGTGGAGTATTTCTATTGATCGGTCATGTCATATAGGCCCGAGTTGGATATCAAATTGCTTCGATTTGAATTATTAGGAGAATGCCTTAGATATATCCAAAAGATAAACAATCAAACATATTTCTCGATTCAATAGAAGCTCAAAGAGGTGTAGCCCTTTATTCCTTCTAAGACATAACCTATTAGCATGAAGATCGGAGAATGCTGGACGAATCCTACTCAAATTTCTCTCAAGAGAAAAAATATGAGAAAGAAGGTAAAACAAATTTAATAAAATGAAAAGATCAAACATAGCCATTAACATCTTATCTATAAAATGCAAGATAGTAGCAGAATGATTGAAATACCCCACATTTGTATTGAAAAAAAAAAAAAAGTGACATAATTGTGACATATAGCTACTTTAGAAGAAATCTTAAAAGAATATAAAAATCAACATTTGGATAAAATTGTGTCACTGGCCAAGTATACTATGAAAAATCAATAATATGGAGATTTATCACAAACCAGGTTCTTGATATATTTTTTATTGACAATTGAGAAAATCTCACAAATGCTCACTAATTTCTTTATATATTATGAACTCTCAAACTGACACCACCAATGCATTCATGGAGCACAATCACTGCACATACCACTAGCTCACTTTGATGCACTATATTCTCTTGCACTTCACTCGCACTTTGCTCTCACTCACACATTAATTTTACAAAGCACTCATATTTATAGCCTATTTTCAACTGATATTGGAAGTTGGTTAGGCATTTTCCATCAGTCTCCACTATATTAATGGGATTGTCATTCACTGTGATTTCTGTTTCCAATTGATTAATTTGGCTTTGTTGTTCTTCTATCTTTAAAATTATTTTTCATTTAATGCACTTTCAATAACAGAAACTTAAATTGTTGTAAAAAAAAAAAACTATGAAGCAAATTGTTACATTAGCACTCAAATTGTTCCAAAAATATGAAGCAATAACAAACATTCAATGTGATTAACAATAGGCTATCATATCTAGAGGCATGGTTAATCTAGCAGTAGAAATGGCATTAAACCTTAGATAACATGGACATTTCCAATAATCTGAACATGTTTTTTCTACTTTGATGATGGATGAACAGATAGTGTAGGATTGGATATGAAGAACAGAGCGAGTGGTATTTTTTCAGCCACAAAGATAAGAAGCATCCAACAGAGCAAGGATAGCTAGTTTCTAGAAAGCAACAGGAAGAGATAGGGCAGTATACCATAAATCGAAACTACTAGGAATGAGGAAAACTCTCTTGTCCTCTACAATAGAAGGGCACCAAATGGTCAGAAAAGTGATTGGATTTTATGCATGAATACTATTTTGAATTTGAAGAAATTGGTCTTTCCAGAGGCAAGAACCTTAAATTACCTAGGCCAACATATTTATATATGCCCGCAATAAAAGCTATAAATAATAATAACACAAGCTAGCATAAGATCAAATCAGGCAAATCTTAGATACCTAGCCAACCATTTCCTGTATAAGAGAATTTTCTGCGGAACTGAAACCGATTTTTTCATAAAAATCACACATTTTACAGTAATAAGAAGCCAATTTGTTCTTCAATCACGCTAATAACAAAAAGGTCATCTCAAGGATAGTTAAACGCCTCAAAATTTAGCCAAAAATAAAAGGAAAAAAAACAAGCATGGACTAAAGAGTTGTGCCTTTTAATCGGAAAACATCTCTAAAAATCTATGATAATCCAAATCATAGAGAAAAATCCAAATCACAAATGGGCACTCAAGAACACAATTGCAAATAGGCAAAAAATAGATTCTTCTCTTTCCAAAATGAGGGTGGAAACAAACAACATAGAAAGGGGCAAGGTAGTGTTTCTTTATCTGGATGGCCTTCTTGATTGAGCAAAAACAACAGGAAAAGGGATGAAGGATTTCTTTTCTTGAAGCTTCAGACTACGAATGCTAAAAAAGTAGATGTAGAAGGAGCATCTCTGGTAGTCCGGTGCTAGTAAAACTGTTGAGAAGAATTTATGGGGAGGGAATGCAAAGAGGTTGATAGAGAAGGATCTGGAGAAGAAGGAGCATCTTTGTTATTACAATCAGGATAAACGACATGAATTTGCACGGAGAAGGAGAAGAGAACGGTGCGTAGTTTTGTCAAGAGGAAAAATATTTTTAAAACTCAACGGCTTAGCTTATTGAGATACGTGTTAAATTAAATTTTTATCTCTTAAAATTTATGAAAAGATTTAAGAGGCAATTAATAAGATATTTTAATTTTTACTACTAAATATTCTTAATTTAAAAGTTCTAAGCAATTCAATTTTAAGAGGTAAGTTAAAACATGTAATAAATTGATTACTGGCCAAGGAGGGGATATGGTCATGAATGCTCCATAAAACCACTTGTCCTTTCCTACAAAAAGTTTTCCACAGTAAATATGAAGAAAATGTTTTGGAAGAAAATGGCCAAAGGAGAAGAGTAATAGACCAAACTGTGAAATCACAATTTCTTAATAGCGAAAAAGTTCTGGTTCCGAATCTTGCAATAAACTGGGAAACAATATTGCCCTTGCGATGAAGCATGCAGTTTCTTGCTCCTTTTTGGTCCTCAATTCTTGCTCCTGATTCATAATTTTTTTTGCACTAATATTTTTGTTCACTTAATCTTTAATTTGGCTTGCAAAGAGAATAGAGATGTTCAATTAATATGAGAAATAAAGGATAGAACGATAGGAAATAGACCGATAGCAAAGGATGAGGAGAAGAAGGAAAGAAGAAAAGAAATAAGAAAATGTCCCACTAAATCAGCAACAAATTTCCTCCAGTTTACTCTGAGGGTATTTTGGTGCTTCTACCTAGTCTAATTTGTTGAATAGCAATAATGTGTTCAACCCTGATTCGACAATCATTATTATTGTGGCAAGATAGTTAGCTTAGTGGTAAGGAACATTTTTTTACCAAGTAAAGATTCTGAGTTCGAATCACATACACTCTTCCAATAGTTGTTATTAGAAATGGTTCCAATATTTGTTATTAGAAATGTATAGACCATTGTCTGTATGAGCGTAACTTAACTAGTTCTAGGCCAAGGTTCCTTGTGCGACCTGATATTAGCCTCCAGTCTACAGTACTATCGAATCACCAAGATTAACGACCTCCAATCATGAGGGATTTCTCTTTTTGCTATCAAGAAATGTATAAAACATCACAATTTCTTCATTTTTTGTTGGGTCTCAGGAAAAATTTTAATTTGGTCTCTCAAAATATGAACTTGTCTAAATTGAGTCCCTCAATTTATAAAATTCTATAAAGAGTCTCTCAAAATGTAAACATGGTGCTAACCAAGTCCTCAGTATAACTTGTTTTAATGTTTTCACAGTTGAGGCAAATGAGTTGCTAGTTTGGGACTTTAAAAATACATTAAAATCTTGTGGGGTTAATAAGATTCCCCATATCTTCAATTCTCTTTTTTGTTCTTCTCTACTATCGCCTCAAGCAACAGCCAGGCTGCACCGCCATCTACTTCATACCTTCTTCGCTTCCACAAAGTCAAAAACCTCTTCAACTCTCCAAATTTCTCTATTTCTCTTTGCATTATTGCCTTTTTTTCTTTCTCTCTCTAACACTCAATGGCGGCTACTATTCCTCTAATTTAATTATCATCCAACTCTTTACATGGCAAACTCCATTTTAACAAGAAATTTAAAGCTATATTTACAGACCTATCATGTCCTTCTTCATCATTTTCCAAGCTCCTCCAAGGTTAGTTGGTGAAATAAATCCTCAATTCATAGATGGCTCGAATTGGGGTTATATTTTTATTTTGTTTGGGTTGCTTAAAATTACATGAACCCGAAAAATATTTAGGAATGCCATGGTCAAAGCTCTCACAACATTGATTAACAAAAAATCTCTCACAAAATTAGTTTTAAGAAAAAGCTCTCACAAAATTTATCCTCACGCCTATATGGCTTATCACCTGGCCAATTTTTACACATCAACATCACACTATGCATCATTTTCCTCCTCCAGAGCTTTCATGGACCGAAATTCCCCAGAAACCAAGCAAGTTCGTCAACATTGTTTTGAAAAATGAAAGAATTTTGCAAATGATATCTCCTAAATCCGCAACAACATCAAGAAAAGTCCATTAGAAATTTAGCATAAATGATCTTCATTATTCCCTGCACCAATTGTTTCATTGAATTCTATCCCATTGCCAACTTGGGAACATTCCAAGACACCCTGAATTATAGGGTTTGACAAGAAATTGAAGGATTGAAAATTCGAGGGAGCCAAGGAGAAGCCATTGCGTAACAGTGAAGAAGAAGAAGTAGGAGGAGGAGGAGGAAAAGCATAGGTATGAAACTGTGAGTTGTATTCGTGACTAGAAATCGGTGATAATTGGGAAAGAAAGAAGGAAAGTATCAAATTATTTTATTAATCATCTACCACTCCCAATGGTTAACTGATTTGGTGGTCATTGTAAGAATTTGGATGGAAGTGAGCCTAAGGACTTGATTGGTATGGTGCTTACATTTTGAGCAACTCTTGGTATGGTGTTTACAATTTGAGGAACTCTTTAAAAAACTTTGTAAATGGAGACAAGTTTATATTTTGAGTAGGTATGGCAATGGGGCAGGTCTAATCGGGTACCTACTCACCTCCAATCCATCTCAACATGTTTGGCTCTAGTTTGATTGAGAATTGGGGTGGGGATGAGAATGAATTTTGTACTCAAACTTGGGAATAGGTTGAGGGCGAGAATTAGGTTCTCCCTGTATATAAATTTTTTAAGTAAAAAATTAATTTAAATAGTAAAAAAAAAAGCTTAAAAAGTAAAAAAATACTAAACTAGACATCATATTTAGTCAATCTCTACTTTAATTTTTGAATATTGAAAATAATATATGTAATTCTCACTAAGAGCTCCAATTTCTAGTGAGATTGGCGGGATATGTTGGAATGGAGCTAAAAAATAAAAGGTTATTGGAAATAAAGATGAATTTATACCCAATAATGAGATGAGTTGGGAATAGAAACAAAAGAGAGAGTTGAGAATGGGACTGGGACGGTGCCTATGCCCTCAACCGCCAACATTGCATCCCTAATTTTGAGGGACGAAATTGAAATTTAATCCCTGGCCCTCATTCATTTTATACGAGTCCCTAAACTTTTGATAGCTCAGTTAACACCCAAATCTCTTCCATTGCCCCCCATAAACGCTGACAGCGGCTCTTTACTCTCACGAGTCTCTCTCTCCCCAGAAACCCCAAATTAACTTCTGGGGTTTTCTCCTTGTCTCGCACTGTCACTCAATTCGCAAAAAATTTCTGCAGAAACCTATAAAATCAATCCGAGAAAAGGAGAAGAAGGGGAAGACGACATAAGAAGTTACTTATTTCCGAAGTCTTCACATTCAATCTCCGCTTTATTGATCGTCATTTTCGGTTATTTTCTCTACCAGCCGTATAATATTAGGGTTTTGGTTTAATATCATTTCGGGAATTGATGGTTCATATATAGATTTTGGATTATATATTAGAACTGAGACCCACGGGAGGAGTACTGGGAGTAACTGTTTAGGCTTTCTCGTCGGCAAGGAAAATGGACGTTGATGATGGCAGCGGCGAGTCTCGAGCCTTCGGGGTAAATTTTAGTAGTGAAGGAGTAGCTAAGTTGCGAGAGGAAGTTAACGAAAAGTTGAAGGAGTTCATGGGGGAGTATACAGACGACACTCTTGTGGTACGAATTATTTAGGGGTTTGTTTGTGAATATTTCAGAAAGTCTGATTGACGTGAAGGATTAACCTTTTTCCCCCCCCCCCTGCAATTTTATTAAAATGTGGTAGATACGGCAATTCGCCTGCTTTCTATTTTTGGAATGTCTGTGTTTCTAACTCATAATTTCACTAGCAAGTATTCTTATGCCTTTTTTGAGTGAGATCCACGTTGGCTACTGTAAGTTATAGGATTCTTAAATAAAATGAATAATGATGGGTGATAGATCATGTTTTGGACATTTGATAATAAATTGATTTGGGGTATTGAAGAGAAGACCAGGCTAAAGAGACAGACAGTATATTTTCTTTTCTTCACATTAGAATTGTTAATTAGCTGTGTTCCATCCTATTATCGTACCCCTCTATTTGCTAAAGGAAAGGTTTGAACTTTAAAATCTGTGCCTTTTCTACTGTATCAAGGGATTGAATATTATGAAAACATCTTGTGTAATCATGGTAGATTGCTGCAAGCTGCTTAATGCTGTTCTGTTTTTGATGAAAGGTGTAAGGCATATTTCATTACTGATACTGTATGATTTGGAAATAACCTTGTAACTTTTTCACAGAACTGTGTGATGACATCTTAAGGTTAGGTTTGTCAAAATTTGGAAGTCTTCTTTTGTTAAACTGGGAGCAATTCTTGCTGTAATAACAAGAGGTCCTGCTACATCTGAGATCTACCATGTTGGGATAATTTCTATGTTGATAACTCCGGGGGGTGGGGGGCAAAGTGTAGCTGCTGACATTAATGTAATATGAACCAAAAACCAATTGAATGTTTGTAAACGAGGATGGAAGCTAGATAAATGTCCGTTCCGCCCCTTCTCTAGTCTTATGCCTTCTTTTAGGAAACTCTGCCCTATAACAAGCTTGTTTTCCCCCTCAATGATAGCACAACTTATTGTTACTAATACTTGTGAGGGATTGTAGCCTAATGTTTTAGGAACTTCTAGCAAGAGTGTAAATGCACCAAAGTTGTGGTTTGATTAATCTAAGTTCACATATATTGTCTTCTTGATGTTTAAACCATAGACTTTATTTTGGGTGAATATACAACTCTCAGAATTAATTTTTTCCGGTGGGGGTGGAGGAGGAGACATATATGAGGTGTCATTACACATTGAATAGATGTGATGTATTGTTAGGCTTTTCAGTACTTCTTTTTGCAGTCCTTGTAAAAAAAAAATGATCTACTCTAGTTAATTGATCTATTTCACCAGGGGTTGTGGACTTTTTGTTGAACTAAAATTTAAAGGGGCTCTTTGGAGGAGTGGGGCTATGTAGCCTAATGGGATTTCCCCTTTGTTTTATTGTCATATGAGGTCAAATAGTAGGGGAGCTTGAAATTGGATGGGAGTCGAACTAGCTGAAGTATGATAGTAATTTAAGCTGTTTGAATAAGATTTTTCTCGGTTTATGTTTGTTTATGATTCTTTTCCTTCACATTTTCTTTATCTTGACAGATTAGTTATAATTTTGGTTCGTTACATGATTTTCACTGATACAATTATTTCAGGTTTGTAGTTTTTGTACAGTTGATGCGAGGGTTTGCTTATTAAGACCTCAATGAAGTATTCTGCATAAACTTGCTAGTTAGTGAAGAAGCTTTCTTCTCATTGCCACACTATTCTCAGTTGCTTTTATCATTTGCAGGAATATGTGATAGTTTTGCTAAAAAATGGAAGGCGTAAAGATGAAGCAAGGAATGAGTTGAATGTTTTCCTAGACGATGATAGTGATTCATTTGTGTCCTGGTACTTTAAACCATGTCTATTTAGCAGATCATAGTGCCTTTGTTGTTACTGTGAATTATACTAACTTTCGAAGTTATCTTATTGGTAAAGGCTGTGGGACCATCTGGCTTCAAATCTGAACCTTTATGTACAAGCAGGGGAACCTAATGCAGATGGGGCAGCTAAGTCTGGGGTAGTAATGGGAGAGCAGACTCCAACAAATATTTCTCATCAGGCAGAGTCTGAATCTGAAAAGGTGAAATTGAATAAGTCATCTAGATCCCGTCATACTAGAGAATGGAAAGGGCTAGTGAGGGATGAAGGTGGCCGCCCTCTTTTGCGAAGTTCTATAGTGGACGGCACTCATGTTGAGAAGGAAAGTCATGATAAAGATGGCAATGAAAAGCAATCAGCTTCTCCCCGGCCAGCTGTTCAGAGAAAAAGGAAGCGGCCTGAAGAACGGCAGCCAAACCAGGTATTCTATTTTTTTTAAAAAGCTTAACATAAGGATTTTTATGCATCAAATATTAATAAGTTAGAGAGACAGCTATTGCTCTTTTGTTTTTTCAGTGACGGAAATTTTAAACTGTCTATTTCGAGATTTTTATCCGTCTGGTCTCGTTTATTCCATATACTGGCTGTCAAAAATCTATAGTTTTCTTTTGTTGATTTCCTTCTACATTTTTCAAGTGGTTTATGTGAATTATCTATGTTTGCTCCTTCATAACTTTTGATGTCAGAGAGGTTAATATGTTGGCTTTTCGTTAAGCTTTTCACTAAAAGGACATTGGATCAGTCATTTCATGTTCTGATTTGAACTCATTCCTCTTTTCATGTTGAATTGCTAATGTAACATGGCCTTCCTTTTCAAAATTATGGAGTTGGGTAATGTTTGATCTAGTGTTGTACCGTCTCCTCATGGAACAAGCTTGAGGAATTATATGCATGTATATGGTGTTGCATTGACATTGGTATAACTAAATATTCTTTTGAATACTTTCTTAGAGTTGCCTATACTATTTTGTTCTGCCTTTCCCTTCTTAAAAACTGAATGGGGGTTGAGCTATTTATCCTAATTGTGAGATACTTTTGGTTTCTCTGTTGTGCTTGTTGTTCACATGAGTTTTTTATATGGTTTTTTTTGTAGCTTCTGAAGTTTAACATTAGTAGATGGTGAGGTTTTTTTATGAATTCTATCATATTCTAGTAGCTTCGTTGATTAATACGAAGCATTATTCTAGAAATTTGATATAAAAGATTACCATTTATCTTGGCAGTGACAATTGGATTTTCCTTGGGTTTTTAGATGAAATTCCATCTAGAACTTTCCTATTATTTTTAAGCAATGAAGAAAGTATCTTGATATGTTCTTTGTTAAATCTTTATTTTGTCTTTTTGTGAGTAAACACTTTAAATAAGTTTGTTGTTTATGTCTGTCTATGCATGATTAGAACAGATATTTTAATTCTTTGAATTGATAGGAGCATGAATCACAGTGTATATAGTTTAAATCTAATAGGGGGATTAATGGCGAATTGCGGGTGCATTTGGTTAGTATTTAAAACCAAAAACAGTTTTAGTGTCTACTTGGATTGAAGTTAAAAAAGACATTTTCACTCTTTTTACTTTGTGGCCGACATCCTGTCTCACAAATAACTTACCTTTTACTAATTCAAAAAAAAAGAAAAAATACACTTTTTTCAAACTTAATCCCAATCCAAGCAGAACCTTAATTTTTTGTTTTGGACCCACCTCCTCATATACAATTTACTTTTTACAAAATCCAAGAAAAAGATCATCATTTTTTCAAACTAAAATCTAATCCAAGTGAAACCTGATTCATTTCGTATATGGTTCATGATTCATAGCGACATGTTGATAGTTGACTGTTGTTCAATCTTGTGCATTTTAATAGTACTTTTCTGTCAACAAAAGCATATACAGTAAAAGAACATGGTTTTTAAAAGAATTTGTCCAAAAAGGTTCCAACGGTCTGGAAAATGCTATCCACTTGCTCATCCTACCCCTTAATACTTCCATCTTTTGTTGCATATGCTGGCCATGATGCCACACTTTTTTATTGGTAAAATTTGGGGGGGTGGGGGGCATTAAATTTATCTGCATTTTAGACTTTTCAAGAAAAATGAGATGATTTTGTTGCCATGATTACCCATTGTGAATAAGCATTACCTGCAGCAAATTCTCCCTTCTATTTCAACTTGTGCCCAAGGGACTGCCCTTAAATGTAAAACAAGTTTGGTTTATGGTCTAATATCAAGCATCCCACTGAAAGCTTTTTATTAAAATTAGGGTAAACTTCACCAGTTGCCCCTAAACTTTCACAATGATCCAGGTTTACTTTTAACTGAGCAAATATGTCCTTCAACTTTTAAAAAAGGCTTTAATGATGCCTTTCCGTCCATTTTGCCTGTGAAGTCCTAACAGACTCATGTCAAGTGAAAAGCATGAGCAAACTCAAGGGGTGAATTTTCTCCTCCCCTTTTGGCCCTTCATGATTGTCATGGAAGGAGGAAAATGCCCTCTGAGTTAGGTCATGGTTTTTGGAATGTGAAGTGAGTTTGTTATGATCTAAGGGCAAAACGGACAGAAGGAACCCATTAGCACTTCATAAAAGTCAACAGGGAAAATTTGATCAGTTAGAAAGTAAGAGGGCAAAACCTTGATCACTGTGAAAGTTTTAAGGGCCGGCTGGTGCAGTTTACCCCTAAAGTAATAAAGTGCCTACATGGGTTTTGAATTTGTCCAATCATGGTTGGGGTGTCAGTTCATGTTTGTCTGAATTCCTGGGCCAGCTTAGTTTATCGATTATCCAAGCTGTCTGACCTTTTTTATTTGCATGTTTCTGCGATTCTTGTGATTCTTTTAATGTGTCTAGTTCTGTTAATGGTTTTGGAATTCGTGGGTATGGGAAGATGAAGTTTTGGTGCCCATAAAGAATTTTTGAACTTTAGTGTGTTTAATGAGGAAGTGGAGGGAAAAAGAAATGGGTGAATAATAGTCTGCGTGAATTGATATTAGGCCCTCGTTATATTGGTCATTCATCAAGTGTTAAAAGTACAGTGATTGGGTGGGTTTAGGCTACACGATCTCTAGTCAAACGGTTCAGCTGTATTTTGCTAATGTCTTGGACAGAATTCTAGTATGAAAAAAATCTTGGGGATGTGGCTGTAATTGACACAGAACTTTCATCTTGTTCCACTAATTGATGAGGTTGCTGAACCTTTCCACTGGAATTTCTTCGTAAAGAGTCCCAATTGTGATGTGAATAAAATCTCAAAGGATGTTAGGAAATAAATGCTCCATTCATCTTGTCCTGTCCTAGGGCTTGATTCAGGTTGCTGCACATTTAATTAGGTGATTTTTCACTGAGTGGACCCTACACATGCAGTCTTGTCTGTAATAACATAACAGCTACCTCTTTATTCCTTTTGTTTTTCTTTATTTTTTTCCCCTTTCTCTGAGAGTCGAGAATAGTATCCATGTTACGAAATTTAATTGTTGAGCATTGTTTTTTCAATTCCAAGCATTTCTGAGGAATGTAATTTGTTCTTTGCTTTTATGTATATCTTTTATAAAATCCTAATGGTATCTGCATTTTTCAATCATGATTTAAGGGTTTGAATTTCAATATGTTTTAAAGTTTTGCTTGTGTTTTCCTTTCTGCTTTTGCAATAGCTCTTCAAATCCATTTCTCCTTGAAATATACAAAACCGCAAACATGATAGAATTTTTTGACTATTGTGGATCTTGTGATTTATTGGGAAATCCAGCAATTTCTAGGGAATCAATATTCTAGGAAAATTGTATAGCCACTTAACTGAGTCCTCAAAACTTAATTTTTTACAGAGAGAGATGGTGTCTCAAGCAACAATTAATGCACCTCGAAGGTTGCTGCAGTTTGCTGTTCGAGATGCAGTAGCTACCTCAAGGCCATCAGATTTGACTGCAGAACATTCTCTAAAGCGCCTTCGTTCTGTGGTGTCCACGTCAATGGAGGACTCAAACATTGAAGAACGTGCACCCAGAGTTCGCTTGGTAGCTAGAGCGCCCAATGCCATGCAAGCTGCTATTAGAGCTGTAGCTGAAGCTGCAAAAGATGTAACAAAAATTAGACCCTCACGTAATGTGTTTGATAGGCTTGGTCGTCCTACTGATGCTTCAGATACCTTGAATCAGTTACCGGAATTTGGAGATACTGTTGCTGATGATGATGAAGGTGAAACTTATGGTGATACAGGGGAACAGACCATGTCACCTTATGATCTGAGAAATGAATTTGCCAGGGCATACACCAGGAATATGTCAGTGTTGCAAAGTGACACAAGAATGACAATTGATCCCCCTCATGATGAAGATGATGACATGAGAATGTTCAGGCGAGGGGTTGTGGGTGCATCTCAGACTGGGACATCTGGTGGATACAGGGCTGAGAACTCACTGACAGTACACAGCAGACTAGGAAAAAATGCTGAGGAATTAGTTCATGAATCTGGGAAGAACCATGATCCATCTGGGGCTGTATCTAATACTTCTCACATGTTAGTCAACACGACTGGAAGTTTGAATACCTGGAGATCCCCTCAGCATCAAGAGGCAACGGATAGTTTTGTGGTAGATAATCGTAAGCTTCTCCAGGTGACCAGTGCAGTAACTCCCAAGTCTAGTGTGCAGCTGATGAAAGAGAACGATATTCCTGTAGCATCTACTAATGGAAATGTAAGACTCATTTTGTTGTCTATCTTTCTTTTTATTGCATGGAATCTATGTCATATTTATGAGCCTTGTTCTTGCTATACTGTTTTTGCTTATCATTAGGTGAAGCTTGAAGTGGGCTTGCAGAAAGAGTCTCAAAATGCAGAGTCATCCTTTCCTGGTGAGTTTCAGATTTGTAGAAGCTGGATGTATTTCTTATATTTTAAATCTTAGTAATGTAAATGAAGTACAATGTTGATAATACTTTTAATAATGAGAACTCGGGGAGAAACCTCAGGTTGCGTTGCTTCTATCCTATTACTGAATCTGTTCGTTTCATGGGGGATATCTTCTGCAGGCACAAATTCTGTCAGTGTTCCAGCAGAAGATGTTGATTCTCGTACCATATTTGTTAACAATGTACATTTCTGAAGCCTGAATGGATCATAACCTGATGGATCAATTAGACTACCTTTCTGATAGATTGCTTTCCCCTTTATTAGGTTCACTTTGCTGCTACCAAGGATGGTCTCTCGAGGCACTTCAACAAATTTGGAGAAGTACTGAAAGTGATTATTTTAGTTGATGCTGCAACAGGGCAACCAAAAGGGTGAGCTCTTCAGATGCAAGTGCTGTGTCTTTTCTCCATTTGTGCATCTAGTGTTCTCTAATTGTTATTCCTTAAACAGGTCAGCTTATGTTGAGTTTACAAAAAAGGAGGCTGCAGATAATGCTTTATCGTTAGATGGAACTTCCTTCATGTCACGTATTCTTAAGGTATGCTTCTATTAATAGATGTATCATATTAATATTAGTTATGAGCCAGCAAACTTAGTTTCATTTACTAACTAGTATCCATTGTGAAAGAAAAACCTATTTTTTCAATGTTCCATGTTCGAAGTATTGAACGATCAGGTATTACAGCAACCTTGGTGCCATTAGAAGAACGGTTGAATATGCCTCAGTTTATTTTATTTGTGTGTATTATGGTAAGTGAGAATTCTTGGATTTAGTTGTAGTGCTACGTTCTGTAAATTTCTTATCTGGATTGAAGGGCTATTTCTGGAAAATGGGAAAATGATCCCCCTTAAAAACAGATACTACCCCCATTTTATATTATAAGGTTATTTGTTATTTCACATAGATCAAGAAAAATTTGAAATCGATGTGTTTTTTAAAGTAAAATGCCTTTGATGCTATTGTATTAATTTAATAAATTCTATCTTTCAAGGCTTTATCTTATCTCTCGTCTCTCCTCTCTACATATTTCAAGCTTTTGTCAAATGTGAATGGGTTTTAAGTTTTGGGAATTATTAGGTAGTGATGCCTTAATTGAATAAGGGTATTCTTTGGCAAAAAAACTTTATAAAGGAAAATTGCTTTATAATATGAAACCCCCGAATATGGCAATTTGATCTTATAATATGAAATGGAGGTTGTATCATATTGGACACGAATGCATGATCTGTTACTTGGTTGACCAAACTTGTATACGGCATGGTAAATAGGTGATCTCCCTTTTGCACCCAGTTAATTGCACCCCGATTTGCAATGAGCAATCAATTTGATGACTTTAGTTTGATAAATAAAAAATATGAAGTAATGAAGAATATGCTGCACTATTTTATGTATAGGGGTGTTTTCAGGATGTGGACAATGCATGTAAACTTGGTACTTAAGGTGCATTAGATTTAAGAATCCAAATCTATTTGTTTTTTTACATTCAACCCTTCTCTCACATAAAATTTACTTTTTACAAAAAATGGAGAAAAAAATATCTAACTGTTTTCATTTTAATTTCTGATCCAAATGGATTCCCTTATAGTTGTGCAGTAAACCATAATCATGTAAGGTTAGTGTGTTGACAAGTTTCCTTCTCTTATTTACCCCCCATTTAAATTGAATTTCTTCATGGGCTTTGGACATTTGGTGCATTTCCACTGATATCGGACATTTGTGCTGTAGAATTCTTTTAGGCATGCTGAGATTACATGGTACATTGCATAAAGCTTCTCAATCACGTAAACAAATTGGTTATACTCGAGCAGAAAATATATCTACTCTACCTCTCTGAAAATATCTGGATAATTAATTGGTCCTATGGCAGTAATTTTGCTTAACCTTTCTATCTTGTGTTGTTTTGATTCTTACGGTTTGGTCCAGTTTGTCAAATGTCAGTTCAAATATTTGGTAGGAGATATGATGTACTTGGCGTGCTATTTGAGATTATGATGAGAACATTGTTGTTACTCATTGAGTTACTCGAGAACTTCTCATCGGGTTATTCTTTATCCAGGTTGTGCGGAAAAGCTCTGCTCAGCCGGAAGCTTTGTCCATGATGACTTGGCCTCGTGGTGTCCGGGCATCTCCTTTCCCAATTCCTAGATATGGTAGGGTTCCTTACCCGAGAGGTATCCCTGGTGCATACCGCACCCGCCTCCTAATTAAGCCTGGTGCAAGGAGTATGCAATGGAAGCGAGATTCTCAGTCTACTACTGTTGAGGTGCCTGGTCCGGCTTATGCTAACAGCATTCCACCTTCCACTCGGAGTCTCACATATGTTCGGACAGAGCCGAAAACAAATGGAAGTTCTGGTGCTACATAGATCACTTGTCAAGTCCTTTTTGCGTGAGGTCCCATTGATGAATAGGCAACAATCGTTACTGTACTCACGTAGCTCTTTTGGTTATTCTCTATTTGGTTGCGGAAAATTAGGAAAATTGAGCAAAGCAACATAGTTAGTAGGATTGATGTCCCAGGCAATTATTCTCTTTTATCTCATTTTGTAGAGAGCAGCAGTTGGATTGGCATTTCGCTTAGAGAGGTGGTTGCAACCTGTGAATAGACGGATAATGCCTTGACTATTCCTTTTTGCAGTACTTCTGTTTTTTGTTTGACAGATTTGATTGGAGAGGGAAGTGGAAAATGAAATATATGTGTATATATATATCTATATATATATATATATATTGGGGAAGAGAAAAAATATGAAGAAAATGTGGTTGCAGAATGCGCTTTTTCTTTGCTTTCCAACAATTTGTTCATGTTTTCTTAACGTTCTATGGCACAAGAATATTCTGTAAAAGTTTCCCGACGTACTATAGTGTTGTATGGTGCAGAATCAGCTTATCACTTTGTTTATTATTTCATGTACTACTTTTTTAATAATATATTTCTTCTAGGTTTTTCTTTTTTCTTTAAAACTTATATTTAATTATAAAAATTTATTAATAAAATATATTAAATTAAAAGGTGTTACAGGAAGTGGGTAAAGAGTGGTAGCAGAGATATAAACTCGTTTTGCATAAGGTTCAAAATAGAAGATTTTATTAGGGAAATGACATGTCATGCAGAGAAAAAAGAGGGTGAGCTGCTAAGATATAATTTGTCTTTTCCTTTGGGTTACAAATATATTGAAGATGAAGGTCGTTTTTCGTTTTCCATTTTATCTCCCATGAAAACCCCTCTCTTATTTTAAGATAGATTTATCTATTCATGTAGACAACGGTTTCGGTTGAAATTGCCAAACCAATGTTTATTAAAGTCAACAGCTAAGTTTATAATTCAGAATGGTAATTTTTTTTAACCATCAAGGTACGATTAAATAATTATTTATAATAATTATATAAATAATTATTAATTATCAAAATGAAACAAATAAGTTGCAATATATATATATATTTGTAAGCAATCATTTTAATAATAAATTATATCATAATAATTCTTCCTAAAATTTGATTAGGTGATTGCTTAAATGTTTTGTTTTTGTTTTTTTTTAATTTTTTAATTTTTTTTATTTTATGGAATTTGCTTTGCGTAGTTAGTTAAAATCTTGGACCTGGAGTCATTTGACTTTGATATAAAGGCAACAAATTTATAAAAGATATTGAAAGGGTTCTATGAGATCTTTGATTCATTTAGACCATAAAAGGACAGTAGGCAGTTTAATTTTATCTATAAAATTTAAATTCAAGTTCTATTTTATAATTTTTTCTATTTTTTTCTATTTTATTATATAAAAGTAATATTTAATAAAAAAATAATTAATTTTTTTAAAAAGATAGTTAAAGATTAACCTTAACCAAAATTAATCGTAACGTTAACCGTAATAAAAAGCAGCTGTAATCATAACCTTAACTAACCTTCGAATACTAACCATTATTATAATCGCTTATAAAGATTAAAGTTAAAAATTAGCTAACATATAGTTGTCACCGACGATTATGTTAACCTTTACCGAAGGTTATCTATCATGGTCATCTCTCTTCTAATTTTCTTTTATTTCTCTAGTTTAATATTCTTAGTATTATACAAGATACCAAATTTACAATACGTTATGACTTCTTGAAATCCAACTCTCCGCTTTCTCACTCTACCTCCTTTCCCATTTGCATTTCCTCTCAGCTTCTTCGAGTTCATCTCCTGTTTGGCCATAGCCGAGCTTTGGCCTTGGCTGGAGCTACGGTTATGATTGACAATTTTCTCCTTCTCTTGCTATTTATTTGTCTTTTATCTCTTTTGTCTTCAAACTTTGGTAACTCATTCCATTAGAGTTTTGCAACTTTTTTACGTCATGGTGGGTTGTGTTCCTGATCTTTATAAATCTACAAATTTCTCTTCTTTTTCAAGAAGAGACCTTCACACCTGGACTAGATCTTAGCCCTTCTGCTAAGTTCTATCTTGATTTTAGACTATTTTCAAGACAAATGATTTGCCCAGGGTTCTATAGATGGTTGTCTATGGATCTAGATGGTACTGAGCATGTCACGCCAATGAAGCTCAGGAAGAGCTGCAATGACGAAGATGGAGTATTTATTATTAATTGTTGTATTTCTTGTTTTGTATACTAAAACCACTTAATATGTTTAAGTGTAATTTGTTTTCTATTACCGTGGATAATGTATTTTTTACACTATTATCTTTGTGTGTAATTTTTTTTACTTTCTACCGAAGTTTTACTTATTCAGAAAAAAAAAAAAGGAAAAATATTTACTATACATTATTAGTAAGAGTCTAAGGAAAATTCGGAGCCTTTTGTTTCTCCGATATAATCCTTACAAGGATTGTGATCACTAGTGTATATATACTACTTTCTCTAATATAATCTTTACAAGGATTGTGATCACTATTGTATATATACTAGTTTGGAGGTTTGAAAACTAAGGTAGAATTTTATCTTAGAAGTTTTATTCTCATGTCTTATATTATTAAACTTGAACTTATTGTTCTTGATATTTTTTGAGAAATTTATCTTTCATGAAGACTTGATACTGAAATCTATTTAGATGTGATGAGTCTTAGAGACACCATTAAAAAGGATAATATAGCATCAAATGAATGCTATGATTTTTCTTCACCATCATTCTCAGAAGATTTGAAGGCAAAATATCTTACCATGAAAGATTCATTTAATTTATAGAATAATTTAAGAGAGAGATATGATCTCCTGAAATGGTAATTCTTCTGTTGGCACAAGACTGTTGACGGGTTTTGACCACTTTAATGGTTTAAAAAATAATTACTAAAATGTGCATGTTATTTTTTTATTCCTAATCTACGCATATCGCATATGGCATATGTAAAATTTTCAGCAATATCGTATATGTCATATGCGATATTCCTAATCCATAACTGATAATGATTTAGTAATCTGACGTGGCATGATGATGCTCAACGTGGCATGATGTGGCAATATCGCATATAGTGTATGCGATACTCTTAGAGATATCATATATGCTGTTTTCGATATTCTAAGAATATCGCATATGCTGTATGCAAATTCGGCTAAACATAAAGTAAAAAAAAAAAAGACTCTTCTTCTCTCTTTTCCAAAAGTCAGTTAGAAAAAAACGGATGACATACGAAAGCTTCAAGCCCGATTTCTGGTGGCGCACCCCCCACACAAGCACCACCCGACTAAGGGGGGGGCGAGGAAAGCTACACGCCCAAAACCTTCGACCCTTCTTTCTAAAGAGGGGTGCTCGGGACACCTCATCTTGTCATTTCGTCATTGCTCATTCTCGTTAATTTGGCCTTTCTTTCTCTGTGTCCGCTCACGCTTCGCTAACCTATCGTAAGGAGAGGAGAGGAAGAAGAAGAAGAAAGAAAGTAGATAGGGGAGAGGAAGAAGAAAGAAAGTAGAGGAGAGGAGAGGGGAGAAAGAAAGAAAGCAAAAAAGTAAAGGAGAGGGGAGAGGAGCTGTGGCAGTGGACGGCGGAGGCAGTCAGCTGACGGGACAACATTATCGATGGTAGATGAGTCGTGGAGTCCTTTTCCGTTCTTGGTATGAAATGAAATAAATTTACATTGTCTAATATTGAAATTTTTTGTATGAAATTGGTATAATGATTTAGGGTTTGAATTTTTTTGTTCTTGGAATTTGTTAGAATTCATTTTAGTTTTTTTTAAAATTCATTGCTTTGATTGTTAAAATTGGTATGAAATTTGTGTAGTTTGTTGAAATTTTTGGTATGAAATTAATGTGGTGATTTAGGGTTTGAAATTTTTTATTCTTGGGAATTTGTTAGAATTTATTTTAGCTTGAAAAATTTGATTGCTTTTAGAAATTGTTAGAATTAATATGAAATTAGTGTAGTGATATAGAGTTTTAACAATTTTTTATTCTTGTGAATTTGTTAGAATTGATTTTAGTATGAAAAATTTGATTGCTTTTAGAAATTGTTAGAATTAGTATGGGATTGGTATTAATTGATGTAGTGAGTTAGAGTTTGAACTTTTTTATTCTTGGGAATGTTTTAGAATTGATTTTAGTTTGGAAAAATTGATTATTTTGAGGAATTGTTAGAACTAGAATGAATTTTGTGAAATTGGTGTAGTGATTTAAGGTTTGATTATTATTGAATTGATTATTAACCACTTTATATATTTCATAACATAAAGATACTTTTATAAATTTTAAAATATATTATAAATTAATAGGCTGAAACCTTAAACCCTACACCACTAAAGTTAAAAGTTTAAAACCTTAAACCCTAAAACCACTAAAATTAAAAGTCTAAAAACCTAAATCCTAAAATGCTAAACCATAAAAGCCTGAACCCGAAGCCCTAAAATCCTAAATCTTAAAACCGTAAAACCCTAAACAACTAAAATTAAAAGCCTTAAACCCTAAACCCTAAACCTGAAACCATGAAACCCTAAACTATAAAATCCAAAACCAAAATATTAAAATCCTAAACCCAAGAACCCTAAAAACATAAGCCACTAAACTTAAAAGTCAAAAATCCTAAATCATAAAAACCTAGACATTAAATTTCAAAACTCAAACCCTAAACACCAAAACCATAATCCCCAAAACCCTAAACTCTAAAAACTTAACCCTAAACCCTAAAAACTTAACCTAAAAATACTATACCATAAGCTATATACACTAAAACCTAAAAACTTAACCCGAAAACACTAAAATTCTTATAATTCTAGACGCTAACATCATTCTATGTATAAGACTAATAATTACCGAAAACAATGAAATATAGATGGAGGACTTGTGACTAGTGACTGGTAATGTACATCTTGGACCGTTAGATGCTAGTGTATTGACTAGGTAGGGTGAACATCGGTCTTCACTCATTTGGGATGGGCATGAAAACATTATCCTTACATGTCTATGCTTCGATCGCACTTTGTTTGATTGTTATACGGGGACTCTAGCTAGGGTGGTCGATTGCATTGATAGGGCTAGTTTCGGGAGAGTCTTTAGGTGTGATTACTTATTGCTAGACCATCATCTTATCATTTCTTTGGTCGATAGTTGGAGGATTGAGACTCATACATGCCACTTGACCTCCGGGGAGGTCACTGTGACACTACAGGATGTGGAGGTGTTAGGGGATTACGGGTAGATAGAGCACTTATGACTGGCGAATATTGGACCTTATATAGCTCACAGTGGCTATATATGATTGAGCATCTACTTGGACTTCGCCTCCCAGTGGGAGAATTATCTGGGCCTAGGGTAAAGAAGAGACTTATAGAAGCTTTGATTACAGAGGATGTGTTTGATTCTATTACAGATGAGGATTATATTCGCCGAGTCCGTGCGATGATTTTCTTACTCATTGGAGGATCGTTGTTTCTTGATGGATCAAGAAATATGATTCCTCTTAGGTATCTTAGGTTATTGGAGGATTTTGATGTAGTTGGGTCTTTTAGTTATGGTAGTGTTATTCTTGCTTTCCTGTATAGATACCTATGTAGACCATGTTTTGGCACTGCACAAGAGATATGCAGACCCCTTGTTCTCCTTCAGATATGGGCATGGACACGTATTCCTATTATTCGTCATCGATTAGATCATGGCACTGAGGTAGACGATGAGCATGCTTCTTTTGGAGCTAGATGGACTGTACCATTTGACATGACTTCTACTCTGAGTCATGTACTGACAGCATATGGGGATCAGTTAGATTTCATGCCTAGCGATCAGATAAAGTTTATTATTCACCTTTGGTATTTATTTGACATGGATTTGATATTTATTTTTTAAAATCACCTTTGTAGTTTGACTGGCTTCCTTATCATGGTCATACTATGGAGGATTCCGATCTTTAGCGGGCGGAGGCCCCCTTGATATACTTCAAGGTAGTGGAGTTTCACTATTCCAGGAGGGTTATGAGATAGTTCAACTATGATTAGCCCATCCCGGAGGCTTCGGTTGATCGAAGAAATCTACTTAACGTATCTTTGGTAGGGCAAGAACATACGACTTGGGAGTCGAGACACATTCAGTATATTACTTTGTGGGCCCAGCAGAGACAGTACATTCGCTGCGGGACGTAGATTCCGACGCAGCAGCTCTGACATTGCCGGCAGGATTATATGATGTGGTATCGGGAGATCACGAGACTATATATTTATAATTCATCTCGTAGTAATCTCTAGCCCTCTGAATACCAGCCATCCGGGGTTGATCGACGGATGATGGTAAGAAACGTATTTTATTATTCAGTTTATATTTTATGTACTTTCACAAACTAATTAATTGTTATTTCTTTTTAGGCATCCATGTTGCAGCATATATAGACAACATGCTGGATTCACAGCTGAGTGTACCATCATCGTCTCCTTGGAGTCAGTCCTTCGTAGAGAGAGTAAGGATAGAGGTCCGTCGATGCCTAGCATTTGTAGGTGGTACATTGGGTTGCATACCATCTCAGTGAGAGGACTATGAGACATTTCCTATTGAGTTGGTACGACGTCGACCTCGAGGCCTCTATACCTGATAGGAGAGCACGCTGAGCAAAAGGAGGCCGACAACGAGGTCGTGGTGGACGAGCTCCCGGAGCTATTCTGAGAGCTACAGGGGACAGAGGATGAGGTCATGGATTACCAGCCCCTAGAGCTAACCCGAGAGCTACTGGAGCTATAGAGGACTAGGTTAATGACGACTATGACTTAGATCCTCATGGAGGGGCATCAAAATATATAGATGTACAGGAGGTTCAGGATGATGATGACTACGACTTGGATTTTCATGGATATAGGGACGAGAATATAAAGTCACAAAAGCAGGAATGACCAATACGTAGCAGAATGCTATCATAAAAATGAGAGTGGTTGTCAATGGTACATCCGAATGAAAAAAAAAGCAACTCATGGCCTTTGGCAGATCACTCTGTTCAGAGTTACATACATGTGTTTATTTGGTTCAAGGAAACTGTCATCGAAATATGACGACAAAATTTGTTTTGAGGAAAATAAGTCGTATCATTGCCAACGATCCCGAGATTCTGGTGGCAAACGTAATGAACGAAGTGCAATCCTTATATCAAACTGGTTGTATGTTCAAGAAGGCATGGATCGGTCAGACGAAAGCAATAGAAAGGATGTTTGGGAACTTGAAATCCACTTTTGCTATTTTAACCTAATATCTCCAAGCTATGTTAGATTCTAATCCACAAACTATCATCTACTGGTTACATCATACCACGTCAATAATATATAATGTTTTCAGCTTTCATTTTTTGTCCTTCAAACCTTTTATAGACAGATTCTTACACTGTCGATCGGTTATTTCCATTGACGAAACTTATCTAAGGGGATCCTACAAGGGTACACTCCTAATTATTAGCACGTGGGATGCGAATAACCATGTGTTGCTGCAAGCATTTACCATTGTGGATAAGGAGTCAAAAGAAAGTTGGAATTGATTCTTATTATTGTTGCGTTAGAAGTGGTAAAGGATAAGAGAGTTTGTTTGATATTCGATCGTTATGCAGGCATTATGGATTCCACGAAAGCAAGCATATTAGAAACTTCCACTTGCCGATCATAGATTCTGTCTTCGCCACATTCGAGCAAATTTTAACAATCGATTTAAGGACTTGGCATTGAAAAGTTTATTGAGGATGGGGGGCACAACAACAAAGATATGGAAATTCATATTTTTTATGAATGAAATTAAGATGAAAAATATAAAAGCATGGGAATACTTAATTGAGATCCCCTTTGAAAAGTGAACCCTCCTTTATGATGTTGGGTGTAGGCATTGGATAATGACTAATAAGTTATAAAATATAAAAAATAAGGATATGTTTGTAATTTATACAAAATAGAGAGATGAAATTGTAATTTAGACAAACCTCAAGGAGGCAAATATAATTAACCCTAGATTATGTGACTCATTTGGATATTGTTGATTTATTTAAGCATCCAAAGAGAAATAAATCCCCTCATTGGATATGGACAAGTCCAAAAGACTTGGTGTTTTATTTTCATATTTAAGTTTGCATTATACTTCTATTAATTACAAAAAGTTTTATTGTAAATAATCATTTATGTATATTTTAATTGAAGATAATGTCGGTATTGTTCCTTATTTGGGATTAAAAAGTGGATAGGAAGATATTTGTCTTATTTATTAGTGGAACATACACCATACTTAAGCATAAAAGATATTTTTCTTATTTAAATGTGAAAATGATAGATGTTCATACTATAAATAATAGTATAAAAAATTAATTAAAGGCTCTAGAGGAGCTAGCATATATTATTATATGAAAAATATATTGGTCATTCATAATGCGCTAGTCTCCATAATGTTTTGGAGAAATTTGTTAAGTTTTAGAGATATCTGCCGAAATAGATACCAAATAGAAAAAATGAATAATATGTATAGAATATCTTTGTAATACTGCAATCATTTCAAGTAAAAAATATGTGTTTGAAAAAATATCATCTCTTTCGTTTGGTCTATACTAAGCCAAAATTAGTGGAATCAAAATAAATCATGTTGTAAAGTAGAAGTTTACTGATCCAAATAAGTTTATAATTTAACATAATTGATTGGAGATGTATGTGAGGTTTGAGACTCCTTCCATCATCAGGTATCTTGAGCCATTAGTTGATATCTTTACTGCAAGATTTGCTGATTGTCATTTCGATGAAACAGTGTTCCCCACATTATGGAGAGAAAATCAGTAATAGAGGAAAGCCATCTCACAGAAAACATTATCATTAAGTTATCTAGACCCAGGCACAGGCACCGGTAAACTAGAAGTTCAATAGATAATCTATTTGTAAGGAACTGCAAATCAATTGCCTAATGGATTTGTAGGTTCTACAAGAGCTACAAAGTTGCATCTCCGAGCTATAGATGCTCCTGTTTGAGTAGATGTTCCAGTAGAACAAAAATATAAGTTCTATAGCTAATGATTTTAAAGCACGCATGAAGTGTGGCCGATCTCTTGGTTTTAAGGATAAAAATCCTCGAAAAAAGGTAATGAATTGTCAAAGTGATACTTTAGAAAAGTTAGATAAAAGGAGCCAAGAGAATATTGATAATGTCCAGGATTCAGAAAATGATGAAAATATGGAAATTCCATGAACTTTGTTGCTACAAGTGAAAGTTGGAATCGACTGAATAGGATTCTCGATAATTTCTTGGTATTTTATATAGCACTTAATGTTTGAGTGATGATTTACACCCTGAACCAAGATCAATCAAAGAATGTCGGTATAGATATTTAGACCCTGAACCAAGATCAATTAAAATATGTCGGTGTAGATCAAACTAGTTAAAATTGAAAGATACGATTCAGTAAAAATTGGACTTACTGACAAAGTATGAAGTTTTTTGACCTGTAGTCCAAACACCAAAAAATATAAAACCAGTTGGCTATAAATGGGTACTTGTGAGAAAACGAAATGAACAAAATAATGCCATGAGGTATAAAGTGCGACTTGTACCATAAGGATTTTCTAAAATACCGCGTGTTGATTATGAGGAGACATATTATCTTATAATTGATGGAATCATATTTCAATATTTTGTGAGCTTAGCAATACATAGAAAACTTGAGATGCGTGTTTTAGATATTGTTACTGCATATTTATATGGGGAGCTTGATACTGACATTTATATGAAAATCGCTGAGGGATTTCACATGCCTGAAGCATGTGCATCAAGCACTTGTAAAATTATTCCATCAAATTACGTAAATCCATGTATGGATTAAAGTAATTTGGAAGAATGCGGTATAATCTTCCTAGTGAAAGATTAATGCAAATCAGATATAAAAGTGATTCGATTTGTTATGTGTCTTTATTAAAAAATTTGAATAAGGTTTGTTATAGTTCCAAAGAATTTGAGATTAAGGATTTTGGAAGAACTAAGTTTTGTCTTGATTTACAAATTGAACATCTAAAAGATAAAATCCTTATTCATCAATCAACATATACTAATCAGAAAGTACTGAAAAGATTTTACATGGACAAGGCACATAACTTAAGTACTCTAATGACCCTTCGGTCATTATATGTTGCTGAAGAGGATAAAGAATTTCTTGGTCTTGAAGTAACTTATCTTGGTACAATTAATGCACTAATATATCTTGTAAATAATATACGTCTTGACATATCATTTTCAGTAAATTTGTTGGCAAGATATAGTGCTTCTCCAATCTGATAATAGTGGAATGATATTAAACATGTTCTTCGATATCTCCGAGAAACAATATATCTCAGATTATTTTATGTAAGAAAATCAAAACCTGCATTGATTGGTTTTACAAACGCTAGTTATTTATCTGATCCCCACAAGACACGTTCTTAGACATACTATCTATTTACATGTGGTAATACTACTATATTATGGTGTTCTACAAAATAGTCTATAACAATCATATCTTCAAATCTTGCCTAATTAATAGCCATTCATGAAACAAGTAGGGAATGTGTGTGGTTGAGATCACTGATCAATTATATCTAAGAAAGTTGTGATATATCATCTGAAAAAGAAATTCTTACTGTATTGCATGAGGATAATATAGCTTGTATAGCTTAGTTGAAAAGAGGATTTTGAGGGAGATAGAACTAAATACATTTCACCAAAATTTTTCTTTACAAATGAGTTTCAAAATAAGGGTGAAATTATTATACAACAAATTCGGTCATGTGATAATCCGACGAACTTGTTTACTTAGACATTACCGACTACAACTTTTAAGAAGATGACCTATAAGATCGGCATACATCAGTTCAAGGATCGTAAGCGATCATGCAACAAAGGGAGTAAACATAAAGAATAATGTACTCTTTTTTTTACTAGATATTTTTTTCCACTGAATTTTTTTATATAGTATAATTTTAACGAGGTATATTTTTTATGCAAAAGACATCCCAGAAGAGTATTACAAATATATTGAAGATAAATGTCCTTTACGTCTTCCATTCTATCTCCCATGAAACCCCATATTTATTGTAAGATAGAATATATTTACATTCACATCACTTGTATTTAATTATTAATTTATAACACTATATATAGTGGGCTTTGGAAGTGAAGATATACACCAAGAAAAGAAGTTAAAGAATAAATATTATTTCTATTATACTCTTTTCTAACTCTCTTTTATTTCTTTAGTTTAGGATTCTTATTGTTATATTTTTTTTGGTGAATAATTCTTTTTATTATACTTGGATACCAAATTTACAACATACATAACTTTATTCATATTTTTTTATTTAAATTTTTTCTCCCATCTTTCTATTTATTAAAGTTTATTAAGGGTACCTTATTTTAAAAGTTAACTTTAAATTCTTGTAGAGAAAATGACTTATTTAACCCCTAAAATTTAAGCTTTTACATGTTATGCTCCTTAAAATTTATTTTCCATCATTATAATCCCTAAACAATTTACAGAAATTTAATAATATCCTTCTATCGTCCAATACTAGAATCTGCTCACACGGGGTAATTTAAAGGGTAAAATAGATAATGTAAATTATTTCCGTTAAGCGAAACACGCCTGAAGCTTGGTTTGGGAGGAAAAAGAACTATTTTCCCTTCTAAAATTGCATCACTTTTTTTTTTTTTTTTTAAAACAAAATAGCTTATAATATCTATTTTGATTTTTAGATTACCACACGTAAGTAGCTTATGTAATATTTTTCTCATTAATTAAGTACTTAGCAGCAGAAGGATCATATTAGATTTCTGTAGATTGTTTAGAGACTATAATGACAGAAATAAATATTGAGAGTCATATTATGTCAAAGTCTAAATTTTAATGACTATATAAACTATTTTCCTAATTCCTGCGCTTTAGTGCAAAATTTTTTTCTTGGATTGATTTTAATTTTGTAGAAAATGTATTTTTTTTAAAGTATTTGCAAACCAAATTATTTGTCGGAGCAAATACACGGCTGCACAATGAAAAACTAAAAGAGATAATGTCATTTTCGTCCCAATTATTTAAGGATGGTGATTCTTGCTCTTTATATTTTTTTACTTTAGTATACCCTCCAGCTATTTACGGTAGGCTCTTTTATTGCTCCTACTTCAAAATTAGGACAGTTTTGATCGGAATTTGTGCATGTGCCTGGCACATGATTTTTTTAAGTGCAAAATAGACATTTCATATTATTTATTTCCAACCGCTTCTATAAACTATTTTTATTTAGGACTAAAATGCATAACAAAAAAAATTTGGGGCAAAAGTCAATGACCAAAACTCTAATTCTTCTAATCGCCTCTCCCTCCCCCTCTCGGTTCTCCCAACCGACGCCTCTCACCCTCTCCCGCTCTTCTTCCTTTTTCCTTTCTTCCCCTCCTTGTTTACAAAATATAGGAGCAACATGAGCAAAAACTTTTCGAAATCCACTAAATTTCCCAATTATCAAGTCTGGAAACTTACTCCCTGCGCTCCTCTCTACGCCAACAGTAAAAATTATCAATTCAGTTACCTCATCTTATTATCTAACAAAAAAAAGAAAAAGGAAAAGATAGCGTAAATTGATTTTATTTTGTTCCATGTAGATTGATTTACTTATAGTAGTGTCGGAGCAAATTTTGTTTCAATCTATATTTGATAGGTTTTTTATATTTAATTGTTATGTATTTGAAAAGTTCATATGTGTATAGTTATTGAGAAGATTTTCAAGAGTTTCTAATTTAGAAAATCGTTTAAAAAAAAATTCTGCAGTCTCCGTTTGACGGTACGGATCAAGAAAAGTAAAACTTTTCGTGGCTGAGGATGTCGTTAGACGGCAAAAGGGAACAAAACAAACGCACTATGAATTTGATGTGTGATATCAATCATGAATTGTGATACCAAGTTTTGTTCTTTTTTCTTAAAAAAAAAAAAAAAAGAAAACTTCAGCGTGGTTGATGGCTGCTTAGTCGTGCGGTTACAAATCCAATTGTAAAATTCATTTTGCAATCGCGACGCAAAATCGTGCTGCATCTATTAATAATGTTGCACTGCTTAACTTTTGGATTTGAAAATTTACAAAAGTTAATTATTCGATTAGTTGAGGTTTTTCAAATCACATAAAATTGAAGTCTCAGATATTCTTCGATGGTCACATTTTTCTTTAAAAAAACTAATTTCTTTTAATGTCTAGAGTTGACTCAATTAAGAGTTCATGGATCCCATTATTTTAAAAGAAAATTTGGTTGATTCACAGCAAATCACCAGGAACATTTGATGATTTTTTTTTTTCGATTTGCTAGCAATATAGATTTTCTGCCTTTTTTGTTTTTTTTTTAAAAAATAATTTTAATATCCAGAGATCTCTCCAAGAAGGAGTTCACGGAACACATTAATTTTATTTAAGATTATCAAATTATCTTAATACATTTCTGGTTTACAAAATTTTTTGCTACACTTGTTTAAGGATTTATAAAGAATAATAAATCTCATTGAAAGTGTGGAGTATTTAATGAACAAAATACTTATTAGACTCTTCATGTTTGAGGATTTGTAGAAGTTACTTTCTTTCAATAAAATACTTCTTTCCTGTTTTAATTTATTTTTTTCTATTTTTATTCTCGCTTGTTAAATTAAGAATAGTTTTACATTTGTTTTCTAACTCCTTTCACATGCTTGATTGTGAAGAGGGGTTGATATAGAAGTAAAGTGAACTGCTTAAACAGTCTAAATTGCCAAAACAGTTTTTTGCTGCAAGGTTAATTTGCTAGGAGGATGTATGACTAAGTCTATTGTTACAGTTTATAAGCAATTATTTAGTTACACATTTTTACACTCATTTGAGACTATCAAGTAAATAATAGTTGCTTCTCAATCGAGTTTTCTTTTGATATCTTAGATTATGTAGCTTCTCTAATAATTCAGGTGTTTGATTCCTTCATCTTTCAAGGTGGTCGAATCTGTTTATTTGTATTAGAATAAGAAAAAACGTTTACATTCCTGAAAAGTGAAGAATAGAATTTAATCTCTGAGTTTGAAGACACTTTATCCCATTTAATTATTTTCAAAATAAATCATCTGATTTTTTTTTTTTTAATTTCAGTTTATTGTAAAGGAGTTATAGACTTCCTTTGAGTTTGACCAGGTGTTCACCATTGTTCTTCAAATTTTTGAGTTAATACTTAACTTTTGGTGATTTTCGACACTCGTCAAAACTTGGTGCGTTGCTTGGGAAGTTTTGTTTTAAAAAATTTCTTTACATAAATTGATGCATGCCAAGATCTTCCCGAACAGGAAATTTACTATATATTTCTAAAATTGAGAAGTTCGCAAAGGAAAATAAAAAAGCAAAAAAAACAAGAAACCTTTTTTGGCTTCAAAAGTTCTAAGTGGTGAGTAAAGAATAGAATAGGGACATTCATTTACAGAACAGGAAACTTTTGTCCCTCCAGTTCAAGAAATGGCTAGACAGAGAACATCAAGAGAATTGGCAACTCCTTACATCAATCAGCGGAATCTTTGCATTAACCTTTCCAATGTTGAAGATACATTTGAATTAAAATATGGGTTTATTCAATTGCTACCAACTATTCATGATCTTGCAGGTGAAGTTCCACATAAATACTTGAAAAGGAATTCCATGTCTTGGGTTCATCAATGAAGCCCGAAGGAATTACAACTAGCATATAAAGCCAAAGATTGGTTTTATTATCTTCTTTCAGGGTCTACTACATCATGGTACGACATGAAGAGAAAATTCTTAGAGAAAAACTTCCCAACTTCTAGAGCTGGAATTATCCGTAATTAAAATTGTGGAATTCATCAGCATAATGGGAAGAATTTGTACGAGTATTGGGAACGCTTCAATTAATTGTGTACAAACTATCCACACCATCAAATTTCTGATCAATTGTTGCTGTAATTCTTTTTTGAAGGATTACTGCCTATGGAACCAAGCATGATTGATGCTACAAGTTGATGAGATCTTATGGAGAAAACACAAAATGAAACAAAAGAGCTAATCTCCAGAATGGCAGAAAATTCCCAACAAATTGTCTTAAGAACGGATGTCCTATCTTGAAAGGTAAGTGATGTAAGTAATTTTAGTATTGAGAATCAATTATCTGAATTAATGTCTCTTGTTAGACAAGTTGCTTTGGGACCGGTACAAAGTTCTATGAATTGTGGAATTTGCTCATCCTCTGATAATCCAACCGATGCATGCTCACAACTCCAAGATGATGTTTCACCTCTAGTGAATGCAATAGGGAGATTCGTACACCAACCAAGGAAGTATGACCATTTTTCAAATCAATAAAATCCTGGTTGAACGGATCATCCAAACCTAAGATATGAGCAATGAAGTAATCAAAATTTCCAAGCTCTTGGACTCAATATGCCCCCTCCTCCGACAGATCAAGGTATGTCTTTAGAAGATATTGTTAAATATTTAACTACTAACAATCAAATGTTTTAACAGGAAACAAGTGCAAGTATTCAGAATTTGGGGACTCAAATCACACAACTTCCATCTTCTGTTAACCGGCTTGAGGCAAACGTGGAAGATTACCATCTCAACCAGAGGTTCACCTGAAGGAGAATGTAAGTTCAATCACCCTTTGAACTAGAAAATAGTTGCAAGAGCCTTCCCTTAAGGTGAAAGAGTCAAAGAAAAACAAAAAAGAGGAAATAATATCTTTATCTAATGAAAAGGTAAGTAATTATGCTCCTATTTCTAAAGAAGTACTAATTACACCTTCTTTACCCGGTAGATTAGCAAAATCAAAAGAGGAGATGGAGAAGGAATTTCTAGATAACTTTTGAAAGGTAGAAATCAGCATTCCTTTGTTGGATGGCATAAAAAAAGTTCCAAGATATGCAAAGTTTCTCAAGGAGTCGTGCACCAACAAGAACAAGTTGAAAAATAAGGAGAAGATAAGAGTTTGAAAAAGTATATCAGCAACAATTCTGAAAAAGTTTCCAGAAAAGTGCAAGGACCTAGGTATATTTACAATTCCTTGTATAATTGGCAATAATTATGTGGAAATCATGCTAGACTTAGGAGCTTCCATTAATGTTATGCCATTTTCCATCTATCAGAAATTAAATTTAGGACCTTAAGAAACAAGAGTATTAATGCAATTAGCTAATAGGTCTAATTTTTATCCATGGGAGTAGCGGAAAATGTTTTAGTACAAGTTAATAAGTCGATATTTTCTGTGGATTTTTACATAATTGACACTCATGATCGATCTTCTTCTTTTCATATTTTACCTGGGAGGCCTCTGATGAAAACTGCAAGAACAAAAATTGATGTGCATAAAGGTACTCTTCCATTGGAATTTAATAGGGAGGTGCATTTAATATCTTTGATGCCGTGAAAGTTCCTAAAAATTCTGAGTCTTTATGTTTTATTGATGATATTTGTTCAATGGTGCAAGAAACATTTGTGTAGGATTTCGAGGATTGTGCAGAGTTAGAAGTTCTTGACAATGTATAACATGGACATGAGGAGAAAGTAAATTTGGATGCATCCTTATATTTTCAACCTCTCATGAAAATATTTTTCCTTATGTTGTACAAGCTTCAAAGTTGGAGTTAAAACATTTGCCCAAGCATGTAATATATATATATATATATATTGGGGGATGGGGAAACTTTACCGGTAATAATTGCAAATGATCTAACATTAGACCAAGAAACTAGACTTTTGTAGGGTTTGAGAGAATATAAAATGGTAATTGGGTAGACTTTGGCAGACATCAAAGGAATTAGTCCTTCAATATGCATGCACTAAATCTTGCTTGAAGAAGAAGCAAAACCAAAAAGGGAGTTCCAATGAAAGCTCAACCCATGAACAAAATAGGTTGTCAAGAAGGAAGTGTTAAGATTTTGGATCAAGGAATAATCTATCCAGTCTTGGATAAAAAATGGGTGAGCCAGATACATGTGGTTCCAAAGAAGACTGGCCTTACATTGGTTGCAAGTGAGAAGAATGAACTTATTCAGATGAGAGTGCAAAACGGTTGGAGGATGTGTATCGACTTTAGAAACCTTAACAAAGCAACAAGCCGTTTATTGACCAAATGCTTGAAAAGAAAACAAGACTTTCTTTTGCTTTTTAGATGGGTTTTCTGGCATCACGAAATAGCTGTTGCACAAGAAGATCAAGAAACGACAACGTTTACTTGTCCACTTGGAACTTTTGCATATCGTCATATGCCATTTGGCACGTTTCAAAGGTGCATGATGAGTATTTTCTCTGATTTAATTGAAAATTGCATTGACAATTTTATAGATGATTTTACTGTGTATGCAAATTCTTTTGATCTATGTTTGGAAAACTTAACCAAGGTTTCAATGACAAACTTATTTTTTATTTATGAAAAGTGCTATTTTATGGTGCAACAAGGAATAACTTT
This sequence comes from Catharanthus roseus, assembly GCA_028651295.1. Taxonomy (NCBI): domain Eukaryota; kingdom Viridiplantae; phylum Streptophyta; class Magnoliopsida; order Gentianales; family Apocynaceae; genus Catharanthus; species Catharanthus roseus. The sequence continues at coordinate 31,482,878 of JAPQWS010000159.1, read as the reverse complement.
GGGTCATGTAATTCCTGTTAAGGCTATAAAAGTTGACATGGCTAAAGTTGATTTAATCTTTAATTTACCATACTCTAATAATATTCGAGAAATTTAGATTTTCCTTGGTCATGCATGTTTTTATAGATATTTCATCAAAGATTTTCAAGAGTTTCACAACCATTATCTCTTTTATTGCAAAAAGAAGTTCCTTTTGACTTTGGAAATGACTGTCAAGTGGCGTTCAATAAACTTAAAGAATTGCTTACTTCAGCACCAATCATTCAACCGCCTAATTGGAACTTACCTTTTGAGATAATGTGTGATGTAAATTATTCTGCTGTGGAGTTGTGCTTAGAAAACGCTATGAGAAGAATAGTCATGTCAAATATTATGCTTCCAAGACGTTAAATTCTACTCAATACAATTTCCCCATAACAGAGCAGGAGCTTTTAGCTATTTTATTTGCTTTAGATTAATTTAGATCTTATTTTTTGGGTTCTAAGGTAATCTTGTTTTCTGATCATGCAACTCTCAAGTATCTTTTGGCTAATAAAGAATCTAAACCATGATTGATTCATTGGATTCTTTTACTTCAAGAGTTTGATTTGGAAATCAAGGGTAAAAAAGAGGTAAACATTTGATGAAAGTGCAAGGTGACGATCCTTGGTTTGCTAATATAGTAAATTACTTAGTGACCGGAGTTCGACCTACTGATCTAAGTAAGGTGTAATGATATAAAATCAAAAGTGATTCTAAATATTTTATTTAGGATGAACCATACCTTTGGAAAATTGATGCTGATAAGATTATTCGTAGTTGTATACATGATGATAAAATTCATTCTATTTTAACTTTTTATCATAGTTATGCTTGTGATGGACATTTTGGTCCTAAAAGAACAACAAGAAAAATTTTGGATAGTGGTTTTTATTGGAAAACTTTGTTTAATGATGCTTACAAATTTTGCAAGAGTTGTGAAAAATGTCATAAAGTAGGTGGTTTGTCTCATAGAAATGAAATGCCTCAAAATCCTAGTCTTTATTGTGAAATTCTTTATATATAGGGTGCGTATTTATGGGACCTTTTCCTAGCTCTTGTGATTTCCTTTATATATTTCTTTGTTTTTAACTATGTTCCAAATGTTAGTGACCAATTGACTTACAATTATGATTTATGAAGCATGTATTTTGAATTGTATTTTATGCTCTTGGTCATCAAGTATGTAACTTGATAGTAAAACCCTTATTGCTAATAAAGTACTATTCTTGTTTGTCCCTAGTTTTATTACATCTTGTATTATTAAACTCGTGTGAAGTTGATTGATGATCAAGTTTTACTGATTATGAATATGAGATATAAAATCAATTCACATGAATAAAGTGAAGAAGAAAGCATGGGTTTAAGTCATAAGCATTTCTTCTAAGTATCTTTTGACCTAATGTTTCTAAAGCTTCTTGCATGGGGAGAAAATATGTTTTGATATAGTCAAACATTACTTTTAATTAGGTGATTATTATGACTATTGGTTGGGCTGTTTTCTTGTCATGGCTTGAATATTGGAGATAGTGAAAGGGATTTGTCCCTCTCTTGTCATGGCTTGATAAGGAAGACTGGAAAATACGTATGGCTATGCTCAAATAAGTATTAATAAGGTGTTATTAATGTTATTTGTCGGAACATTCTGCCTGGTGATCAAGTAAATCATTATTTAAGTTTTATAATGATGACTCGGTTCATGCCTTATACTTAATTAGGATATCGTGTGACAAAAGGACTAAATATTAAAACTGATGCTAGGTTATTATTGCTTTTACTTAACTTGGGTAAGCAAATTTCTTGCTAGAGACTGCTTATGTTTTGTGAATAAATGTCTAGGACATTTTTCATTCACTGCCAATATTAAATGAACCTACAGGGTCACACGCATGGACGATCTTGTGAGCACAATGTCCACATTCAATGAATCTGGATATTGTCTAGATTCGTTGAATGTATACAAAAGGGGAATCAGATTCCATATTGTATTTTTTGGTAAGTTAATAAGTAACTAATTTTATTTATCAGATAAATGAAATTAATTACTTAATATTATTCATCCAACCGTTGGATGATTATAGGAATAGACAGATGAGATTAAATTGTCATTAGATGACAATTAGGGTTTTGATATTGACAGCTATAAAAGGCTATGTTAACCTTTTCTCGATAGCCGTCTTCATCTGATTAAACCTTAGAGTGGCAATAATAGTATCTCCCCCTCTCCAAAAATTCCACGGATTACCAGCTATCAGGATTAGTTCTGAACAGTTTATAGAACACAGAAGGGGCTAGCATCCCGATTGCTTGCAGAGGAGTTCATGGCGTGGATACTAGTAGAGGGCGAAGTGTAAACAACAACACCTCTACACCGAACAGTAAAAAACATTGAGGTAATTTCTATCCAACCGGTTTTTCTAGTATGTGCGGATCCTGTTGGTGAATTTTCGTAGTTTTATTTTATTTATATTTGCCTACGGATTCCAAAACCAAAATGGGTAAAAGCAAAAGCTACCCCAACTAACAATGGTAAAATTGTTATAGGATTTCTCAAGTCTAACATCTTTAGCAAGTTTGGGATTCCTAGAATGATCATTAGTGATCAAGGTACTCATTTTTGCAACCGCATGGTAGAGGCACTGAGGAGGAAATATGGACTTCATCATCGGATGGCTCTAATTTATCATCAACAAACCAATGGGCAAGATGAAGTTTCAAATTGGGAGATCCAGAATGTTCTAGAAAAGACTGTAAATTCAAACCGTAAGGATTGGAGTTTACGGTTAAAAGATGCAGTTTGGGCTTACCGAACAACATATAAGATTCTAATTGGAATGACACTATATAGGTTAGTTTTTGGGAAAAGATACTATTTGCCTGTCAAGATTGAACATCGAGCATATTGGGCGATTAAGTAATGCAACATGGACAAAGAAGGACTTTAATATGAATTGGAAATAAGAACTCCAAGAGCTTGAGGAGATTCGACTTGAGGCATATGATAATTCGAGATTGTACAAGGAAAGGACTAAATATCTTCATGACAAGGTCCTTAATTGCAAGCAAATTTATGGGGTCAAAAGGTGTAGAAACATGTCACAGAGCTTGAGTATAGCCACACAGGTTGATCATGTGACGGCACAAAAGCTACAAGTTTGTAGCGGCAATGTGTATTGACATTGTTTTAGGATATGGAAAATCCCGATGATTCAGTGATTATGAGCTGTGATATAGAAGTCCAGTTAAGGAAATTTGAAAGCATAAAGAAATATCAGAATCCTAAGAAGAAAAGGACTTACTGGGAATCTAAACTAGAAGTGTTATTTGGAAACTAGATCCTTGGGTCAAGTTCATTAGGAAATACAAGACCAAATAATGAGCCTCAACATCTATAAATAAAGCATTGCAATTGAAGATTGAGGTCAGTTGTTCTACAATTCTTTGAAGACATTCTGCAAGAGAGAAGACGACAGTTTATGGTGGTTGAGTTTGTGCTGTCACAAACTTCAAACACTATGATTCTTATTGGTTGCTTGTTGTTCATTATTCATAATTCAATGGAGTTCTTGTTTTGAAGAATATAAGCTTTTAGGGATAGAAATTGTGCTACGGTTCAGCAGTATTGAAGACTTGAAGGGATTCAAGATCAAGCAGTTTATTCCAAGGGGGAGCCTTGAAGAGTTGAAGAGATTCAACTATGCTGTGTCTAAAGGGAGTTTGCACTGACTCAGCCTTGAAGAGTTGAAGGGTTCAATTGTGCAGTGTGCAAAGGGAGTTTGTACTGATTCTACTAGGGAAACACTAGATGAGTAAAAGAGCTAGATGTTTTCTTGTATTGTGTTGATAGTTATTAGTTGATTGTTTTCAGCGTGGTCTGCAGATGTAGGCTTGGCCAAACTTGTTACCAATTGTTGTGTCGTGTGTGTGGTTGTGCTTTTTATTTGTTTTTGCACTATGTTTCACACTACTACTCATGCAGCAAGATCAGTCGCACTGTACGGTTTGCCTAAGTACTAACTTACAATTGGTATCAGAACATAGGCACCATTGTGCTAGTTATCTAGCAAGTGAAGATCGTGGGAAGTTGGTACTTGGGTCATCATGAAAACTAAGGAAGGTGAATCTGTTATAAGACCTCCTCTGCTCGAAGGCACAAATTATGCCTACTAGAAGATGAAAACACGAATTTTCATTCAGTCCTTGGATGAAACTGCATGGGATACTATTAAGACTGAATGGAAACCTCATACGAAGACTGAGAAAGATGACACAATTAAATTAACTAAGATAGTTATGAAGCCTAGACTCGAATAGACTGATACTGAGAGAAAATCTTCTCAGGCTAATGCTATGGCATTAAATATCATCTTCCCTGGTGTGGATGAGGAACAATTTAAGCTGATTTCCACTTGCACATTTGCAAAGAAGGCAAGAGAAACTTTAGAAACCATTCATGAATGTACAAATTCTTTGAGGATTTCCAAATTACATATGTTGACGACCCAGTTTGAAGATTTAAGGATGCAAAAGTATGAAAAAATTGGTGAATTCAACAGCAAACTCAAAGATATTGCAAATAAGAATTATCAATTGGGAGAAGAATTCTCTGAAGAGATACTAGTGCGAAAGGCAGCAATTGAAGAAGCAAAGGATTTGACAAAACTTCCTTTGAAGGATTTTTTAAGATCCTTGAGGACATATGAGATGAATCTTGATGTTGAATCCAAAGGTAAGGGCATTGCATTGAAAGTTAAACACCACACGTTCACTGCCACATCTTATTTTGAAGAAGAGGTTATGATGCTCACTCGAGACTTTTGAAAGTTTCTTCATATAGAAATGAAAAAACATACAAACCACAATTAAGAATGACAACAGGGATAGGAAAGGCCCTAATAAGTTTATGTTTGACAGGATCATAATGAAAAGGAAGTTTGACACTGGTCAAAAATAAAAAGGCATACAGTGGAGAGAATGTGAGGGGTATGGTCACATCCAGGCAGAATGTGTCAACAATGAAGAATAATAGATCCATGAATACTACTCTCAGTGATGATGATATGAAAAGTGATTTTGAAGATAATGAAGAGGACACTGATTCTAATGAGACACTGGCATTAAATGTGATAATAAATTTGAAAGATACATCTTTGCACATTGATCACAAAGACGACAGTGACAATGATTACATCTATAGTGATGAAGAAGTATCCTATGAGGAACTGTAAGATAAGTACAACTTTCTCTACACCAAGTGGGTTGGACATGTGAAGTTACATCAAGAACTAAATGACATCCTAAAAAAGGTCCAAGAACAAAAAGATGACCTTGAAGAAATAAAGTATGAGCTAATAGCTCATGTCAAGGATGCAACAGAGAGAGTTAACGTGGCTAAAGGCAAATAGCAAGATTGAACACTGGAAAGCTAAACTTGATCAAATAATCTTTGTGGGAAGACCAACTAGAGTGAAAACATGACTTGGTTACATGGTACAAATCTCAATCACACAATAGGTATGCATGTCACACAACATGAGAGTAGTTACACAAAGTTTGGCAGGTTAGAAGGAGTGTTTGTCGAAGACAGCTTGAGTCAAGCTGAAAAGAGAAACTTGATCAAGAATCACAAACCTAGAAAAGCTCTCCTTATGTATTATAACTGCAAAATAATCGGGCATGTGTGGCATCAATGCTACAGGAGAATTGGAGATCTAAAGAAAGGAATAAAGTTGCACACACATGCTTTAACCAAAGGAGAAGTCAAGATGCGATGGATTTGGATCAGAAAGGAAGAGCTAAGAGGTAATATAGCTCATCTTTCTCAGTCGGCAAATTTTGGAGTGTGTTATCTTGACAGTGGATGCTTAAGTCATATGCCTCAACCTTGATTCAACCTTCAAGAGTTGAAGGGATTCAACTTTGCAGTGTGCGAAGGGAGTTTTACATTGATTCTACTAGGTAAACACTAGATGAGTAAAAGAGCTAGGTGTATTCTTGTACTGTGTTGATAGATATTACTGGATTATTTTTTGGGCGTGGTCCCGTAGATGTAGGCTTGACCGAACCACGTTACCGATTGCTGTGTCATCTGTGTAGTTGTGTTGTTTATTTCTTTTTACATTGTGTTTCACACTACTACTCACGAAGCAAAATTAGTCACACTGCACGATTTATCTCGGTACTAAATTACAAAAGGTATTACTTTTCAATTCTCGATTAAAATTTATGCCTGGCAAGTTAAAATCTAGATGGCTAGGACCATTTGTGGTGTTAAGTGTCTTAGCTTATGGTGTGGTTGAAATTCAAACTGTGGATACTAACAAGATTCTTAAAGTGAATGGCCACAGGCTCAATTCTTTTCTTGACAGTTTTCAAACTCTAGAGATGGAGAAGTATCACTTGGTGAACCCGATTTACAACTGAGCGTGATATGTCTAGCCAAAGAAAATAAAGAATGGTGCTATTGGGAGGCAACCCAAATTTTAATTTACTTTATTTTATTTCCATTAGTTCTTGTCATGTTTATTGAAGTTTGATATTAATTAATTTTATTTCATGTTATAGGATTGCTCGTTATTTAAGACGTGGGCACATAACTTATGAGGTAAAGTAATTACAAAATAAGGCATGCCCATAGCATATTTGAATAGGAGGGCTAGAAATTTTGTAGTTTTGTAGGTAAGAGTAGTATTTTAAAGCATTAGTAATGTTATTTTTAAAAAAAAAGTTTGAGAGCCTGTCTAACCATCACATTCATTCAAGCATTTGTTCAAAAAAATTGAAAAAAGAAATGTACGCATGAGCTGTTGATGCTTCTTTGTGTAAAAAAAAAAAAAAAAAAAAGGAAAGGAAAAGGACACAAATCCTTTACTAATCGTTCTACCAATTCTTGTGTCAACAAATCCTTTTCCAATTCTTCTTTATCAAATCCTTTTCTGAAGTCAATCCCAATTTTTTTCTTCTTCAAAAAACCCTCTTCTCTCTCTCTCTCTCTCTCTCTCTCTCTCTCTGTGCGTTTTTTCCTTCGTTCCATTGTTGCATTTTGTTTTCTTCTCCTTTGTTTCTTTTGTTTTTTTCTTTTTGGTCCTGTATCTTTATTTGGGAATTCAAGACCTCTAGGACCAAGTACTGACATCAAGTAACATATTCTTCTCATAATTTACTTGATTTATTTTATGTTTTGTTCAAATCAGAAAGTTCTCTTCTCCTCTTTGTATTTTTTTTTTAAAAAAAATTCTGACTTTTTTTTGTCTGGTCTTTTAGAAGTTGCATATTCTGTAAATATAGGCTTTATTGTTTTCTCTTTAGGATTTATTTTGTTTTATAAAATTTACTCTATATTTTTTTGTATAATAATTTGATCACAAATTTCTTAGACTTGTGTATCTTTAGAACCATGGTTCTTGTATGTTAAAGCAAAATTCCTACCATATTTTCAGAGTACAATTGTTGCTCGAAATCGCTAATCTTTGTTTTTTTCCTCCCATATGTACTAATTTTATTTTGATGGTATAATTTTTTTTAATAGCCATGAGGATAAGAGGATTAAAGAGGAGAAGTCAGCAACTACTTCAGATAGTGGTGCTATCTCCTTCACCATCTCCTCCTTGTTCTCTGACTCAGGAGGAAGCACCCGTTACAGAAGACACTGAAATTGTGCATGGAGCAGAGGCTGAAATCAACCCTGAAGTTGAGAAAGAAACTGAGCACCCGCCAGCTCCTTTACCTCACAAGATCAATTGGCGGAAGAGAGCTTATCTTGGAAAAGGTAAACAAATACTTCCACAGACTAAGGCACAATTGAAAAGGTATTTGAAATTTACCACGAAGCGTGACAAGAAAAGGTGCAAAATTGTGCGTTCTCAGCCTATCCTAGCTTGTAAGCACATTCACTACCCTACTATGGAAGAGTTTAAAATTAAGGACTCTATGCTTGAGTTGATTGATAATATTGGGTAGAATAGTTACCTTTCTATTAATTGTCCTCTATATATTGAGCTTGTAAGAGAATTTTACACTACCATTGTTCTTGATATTCTTGTTGAAAATTTTACTTTCAGTAGTCCTGAGAGAGTGAGATTTAGATTGATGGGTAAAGATTTTAAGATTTCTATTACTGGTTTTAATCTTGGTCTTGGTTTGATTTATGAGGAATATGCTAAAACTGATGAATATTTGCAAAGTGCTTGTGATTACCTTGAACAATTTGAGCCCATTACTCTCTATCGAACTCTCACTAAGCATCCTTCGACATTCTATGATCCAAGCAAATCCAAAGATATTGAATTATGTGATCTTGCATTGAAATGCATTCACATATTTTGCTTTCTCTTTTTCTGAAAGGAAGGACTCTACTGGAGTCCTTACAAAATTTGAATTTTTCTTCATGTGGTGTATGCAAAATAAAATAAAAGTAAATATTGGATTTTGGCTAGCTCTTTGTTTGCATCGGTTGTGGCTAATAGCCATTCATGAAAAATTAGTTGATCCTTCTAAAATAGATTTGCATGTTGCTTCCTTTGGATTTAGCATGTATGGATCGTAAAGGTTTACTTGGCCAGACGGAGAATTGTATTTTTTATGCCCTTGTAGGAGAGATACAAAGTACGACTTAAAGACATCAGATTAATAATGAGTTTGCTTAAAGATGATAAATGTGCTTCTTCTACTGGAGGGAGGAATCTCAATCCATTACAGAGGTTGGATGAGAGACTTGCACGAAGGGAAAAGAATATGATGGCATTCTTCAATTATATGGAGTTTGAACCATCCTCCCCGCCACCAATGTAGAAGTCCTTTTGCTATGTTCAACATTTACAAGGAAGTATTTCTTACTTAAAAGTTGATATGTTGAGCATTATTTTGGTACATTAGGACAATGTATGATTTAAGTGTGAGGGGTGTTTGGAAAGGTTTTGTAGTTTTAATTTTATATTGTCGTTTCACAGTTTTAATTTTGTTTTGTCTTAAAAAAAGAAAAGTTTAATATTGGATTTTGAAGGTTTTTAGGTGTTCCTAAGTTTTTCAAATTGGTTTTCTCAAAATTCTTGATTCTAGTGCTAATCATTTGTTTGAATGTTTTGACTAATATGTATTGTGGAATTATATTATGCCAATGTGGGGGAATTAGTATGAGTAGTGAGTCTTATTATTTCACATAGGCATGGTTATTTTTGGCAATCATTTTAAATGACACATGTGTGGGACTTCAAAACTATCCTTGTGAGCTTTTGAGCCTAAGAACATTCACTACATTGTTCATCTTTTCCTTTGATGGTGTGATTGTTACTTGTAGTTTGATGTTTCTAGAATTTGCTTGCTATGCATTTTGAGACCATATGAATTGACTTGGATGCTTTAAGATGAAAAGGGAATTTAGGGTAATTTCTTTCATTTGAATAAATTTTTGTTGATTTGTCCTTTAGTAAATCCTTTGAGCTTGAAGCCTTATTCTTTGAATTTAACCATTCCAAGCAACAATAAAAATAAATAAATAAAAAAAAGTAAAGACCTCATGCATTACTTATTAGATCTATTCCATGAGATGAGGACTTTATTCTTGTATTTGAATTATTTGGAGAAATGGTTGAAGGGGGTTGATAAAGTTGTGTACATCAAGAAGAGATGGAAAGTTATGAAAAAAAGAAAAAGAAAGAAAATGCTGCAAAAAGCTGAAAAAAAGAAAAAGAAAAGCTAAAAAAAATTGAAAAAGAAAATAGTTGAAAAAATAGAAAAGGAAAGAAAAAGCAATTATAATATGAAGTGAAGAAGGGTTTGTGATTAATTATCCTTTGATTAAAGTAAAAAATCCTTCGTCTCTCATTCTATTCTTGACTAAATTCTCAACCCTCATTATTTTTTCCCTTTTTACCAAAAGTCCCTTAGATTTTTGCATTCAAGTTATTTGTGAGTGTTGGAGATATGATAGCTTCAAACTAATGGAAAACTTCTTTCTACATTGTGATTTGAGAGGTGATAATGCCTTGATCATTCTTAGAGTGAACTTGTGAGAATTTTGTGAGAGAAAGTCCCATTAAATATGGATTTGAAAAGATTGTTACATTGATCATTGGTATATGTGGTTTGTAAAGAATTCATCAATCAAGTGTTTCTTCCTTGTTTATGTTTATCGTGAGTCTATAAGTCATGATAGTTTAAAGCATGAATGAGTGGATGAAAGAAAGGATGATGATGGAGATTGATATCTTGAACTTTTGAATGCTTGAGGACTAGCATTGTCCAAGTGTGGGGAATTTGATAGGACCTAGTTTAGTATGGTATTTTAGTTGAATTTCAAATGTTTTTATTTTAGTTTTTTTGTTTAAATTAGTTGTTTTTTATTCTTGTTTGGATTTTGTGCAGAAAAAGGCATTATTGTAGAAAAAGGCATTATTGTAGAAAAAGGAGGAAAGCTGTTAACAAATTGCCAAAATTTCTGAAAAAGACTTAAAAAGAGTTGTGTAAGGTGTGGCCACGTGCTATCAGGAATTCAAAGTTAGTAGATTTTCTTAATTGACTTAGTTAAGATAGTGTCTTATTATTTTATTAAACTTGTTTATATTTGATTTGGTTAAACTGATCCTCTCCTACCCTTTTCCTCATCTATAAATAGAAGATGCTAGACCTCATTGAAGGTGGAGTGTTTAAGGAACAAAGTACTTATTAGATTCTTGCTATTTGGAGATTTGCAGAAGTTATTTCCTTTCAATAATATACTTACTTCTTTTTTTTTTTTCATCTATGTTCTTCTATTATTTTATTCTCGCTTGTTGAATTAAGAATAGTCGTACATTTGCTTTCTAGCCCCTTTCACACGCTTGATTGTAAGAGGAGTTGGTATAGAAGCAAAGTAAACTGCCTTAAATAGTCTTCTGCTGCAAGGTTAGTTTGCTAGTAAATTTCCTAAACAGTCTTCTGCTGCAAGGTTAATTTGCTAGGAGGAAGTATGACTAAGTAAATTGTTACAACTTATGAGCAATTGTTTCATTACAAGTTTACACTCATATTGAGACAATATCACGTAAATGGTAATTACTTCTCAATCGAGTTTTATTGATATCTTGGTTTTATTTGGCTTCTCCGATAATTCGTCTCTTTGAGTGTTCGATTCCGTCAGTTTTGAAGGTAGTCAAATCGGTTTATTTATATTAGAATAGGAAAAGGCTTTTACATTCATGAAAAGTGAAGAATCGAATTTAATCTTTTGGTTTGAAGACACTTTACCCCATTTAATTATTTTCAGAACATCTCATCTGAAATCTTTCTTTTTATTTCAGTTTATTGTAAAGGAGCCATAGGCTTCCTTTGGGTTCGACCAGGTGTTCACCCTTGTTCTTCAAAATTTTGAGTTTATACTTAATTTTTGGTGATTTTAACACTTGTTAGCCAGCTGTTGAGTTTATCTCTTACTTTCTCTAAAATAAAAGTGAAGCTTCTTTTTTCAGAGTGCCATTATGGGTTAGAAACCCCAGACATTTACTGAGAGATTGGGATGCCTGGATACCAAGAGTGCTTTCGATAAAGGAAGAGGTGGGGGGATCCATATTCTTGGAGACACAAAATCTAGATTTAGATAAGCTAATAGACTGACCAGATAACTTACAGAAGGAGTGCAACACAAATTTGACAATATTTATGGTCGAGTCATCTCCCATACCAAAGAGCATGATATCATCAGCAAAAAGACTATGAGTAATGAAAGGATCAATTTTCCCAATTTTAAGAGGTTTCTAGTTTTTGCTCCTAACCTCTTCCTCAATTAAAATAGAAGATATTCCATACAGAGAGTGAAAAAATAAGGGGAAAAGGGGTCGCCTTCTCTAATGCATCTAGAATAAAGGAAAAAACGAAAGGTTCACCATTAATAAGGATAGACATATGAGAAGAACACACACAATCCATAATCATATGAACAAGTTGAGTGGAAAATTTGAAGAATAGAAGCATGTTTTTGATGAAATTCTACTCAAGCTTATCATAAGCTGTTTCAAGATCAATCTTCACATAGAAACCCCCAAGCTTACTAGACATCTTTCTAAGGGTGAATAACTCTTCCTGGACAACAATCCCATTATCAACACACTTTCATCTCGGAAGAAAACTACCTTGTTGGGGAGAGATGAGGTTGGACAGATGGGGTTAGATGCGCTTAAATAGAAATTTTGAAAGCAGTTTGTAAATGGTATTATATAACCCAATGGGTTTGAACTGATGAATGGATTCAAGGAAGGCAACTTTGGGGATCAGGCAGATACAGGTATCATTATCTCCCTTTGGAATTTGTAGAGTAGTGAAAATGGTGGTAATCCAGAGCAATAAGGAATCTTTAGTGCAATCCCAAAATTTCTAAAAGAAAATTGGATGTAGGCCATTAGGGCTCGGGCTTTTGTGGGGTTTGAAATTAAAAAGAGCTTTGTAAATTTCCTCAAGAGAGGGAATATCCACAAACGGCCCAGAGTTTCTAGAGTTAGGCCAGCCTAAAAGAAGGGTGTAGTCCAAGGTTGAAGACTAGCCTGAACTTTTTGGGCAGAAAAAAGGTTTTGAAAATGGGTCTAAATATAGCTTTTCAAATGAAGGGGATCCTGGATCCAATTTCCCGCAGAATCCATAAAGGAAAGGATTTTATTTCTCTTCCTAGAGAACTTCGTTGAAGCCTGTAAAAACTTAACACTAAGATCGTCCATTAGAATCCAGTCCATTCTAGACTTAAGGGCCCAAATCTGTTTTTCTTGTTTGAAAACAATGTCCAATTGTAATGTGAATCTTGTTGTGCAACGATCAAAAGCCTTCAATCAAACCTTCCAATGACCTCTTTCCTTCAACAACGCCAACCCATAATTCAACCCAAACTATGAGCATATATGTGTATATATATAAATGAAGAAGATCTTTTCCTCAATTGCTAGAAGAATAATGAGGCTGGTTACCCACTACTCAATTAGATCAATTGTAGAAGACCTAAGCTCTAGAACAAATCATAAGGATGTGATTGTAATAGCATTGGGAATTGTGATGAAATTAAGAACTCTTGGATCAACCTAATCCAAGTATTCAATAAAATCAATCTAAGGAATGATCAAACCCTAAATGAAGTTCAAGGAGAAAGTTTCAAAACTTAAGAGCCCTAAGAGAAAATTGTCAAATCATATATCATCAAAGTTAATTACAAGAGGAGGCATAAATAGGTATTTATAGAGAAAATCTACTCCTCTTCCTGAAAACATAATGGGTATTAAAAATACCTAATTAGCCTTCTAATAGAAGTTAATTACAAAGCTTGAACAAAAAGAAACCAAAATTAGTAGCTAAATTGTCCATTTAAATATACTAGTCCGAGACTTACCGCGGACTGTAGAGTGATCCTACCATCAATGGTAGGTAATCTTCAAAAGTCACCTTTTGTCCAGAGAGCTACTGGGAATGATAGGGTGGGAACCCACCATCGATGGTAGGCTCTGTTTTCTTGAATTCCTTGCTTCTTTTTTGTCTTTTGCCGTTGAACTTCTTAAGACTTTAATGTGTCTTGGAAGTCTTGTAAACTCATGCAAGCCTTCAATTTGAATTCAGAATTCCTCATTTGAAGTTTTTTTCAACCATACTTTCTTCAATTCTCAAGTTGCTCCTATGTAAATTGTTGAACAACCCTTTGTCAATTCATATCACACCCCCTCTCTTAAAATGATTCATTCTCGAATATTTTTCTTTCAAATGTCCACAGCAAGGTGGGCAATATTAGAAATGACTCAACAATATAAGCATAGCTAATATTTAAAACATTAAATCACATGACCATCTAATGAACAAAATAAACAAGGGCTCTAGAACTTCTTTAAAAGGTTTATGAAATGCAAAAGATGTGTAAACATAGAAGTACAAGACATGACACTCTAGCAAACACTCAATCATATACCACCAAGGACTTACAAGATCCTTTTCAATGATAACAAAAGTGAAACAATAATAATCTTGTAAATCAAACTCAAATACATCAATTTTCAGAACTTCTGTGAGAAAATGATGAAAAGTAAAGCTCAGTTCCTTAAAAGATTAACAACAAAGACAAGAAGTTTTGAAGAAGTGCTTCATCAAAAGTTTTAAAACGAGCAATTGAAAGGAAACTTATTAAGAACAACTTCTTTGACATTTCTTTCAAGAAAGAACTACCACGAACATCTTTAAAAGGTAGATGAAGTATAAGCATTCATCATTTCTAAACTCCAAAAGTAAATCAACAAGGTCATGAGTTTGGAAAATCTTCAAAAGATGATAAAATGTAGAGCTCAAGATGTGTAATGTTTTCAAATATTGAAACAAGAAGCTGCAAGAATTTTCAACTATCCAAACACAAGGTGTTTTCTCAAGAATTCTAAGAAGAAAATTTAAAAAAACAAGTGTTAAGAAACAACTTTCTTATCAATTGTTCAAAGCAAAGTTCAAAACCACAATCCTTGAAGGATAAATGATATTGAAAGCTCTCATTCTTTACAAAACAGTCATGAAAACTACACATTTGAAGTCTTTTTTCTTTGAAACAATAATGATAATGCAATGCACCTTCCAAATAAACACAAAAGCATTTTCATGAAAGAATAGCCTGATGAGTCTCAAATTTCATCATTTCATACATAAGGTGAGGAAATTTAGACATAAAATTTCAAAAATCCCAAGATTGTCTACATTTCTCCTTGAAAACCATTCTATCAAAGGACTCTTTAAAAAGTAGATGATATAACAATATACTTCAAATTCATGTTTCAAAATTAATGCACAAGAGTTCTTTTCAAATCTAGCACATAAAATGAACAACTTTGAAAACCAATCCTTGAAAGGTATGTTGTAATAAAGATACTCAACAACAAACTATTTGCAAGTTCATTCAAAGGCTTTTTTTATCAAAGTAGATTTTTCAAATGCCAAAGGATTAACTTTGAATAACCCAAGATAAGCTCCCATTTGTTTTCAAAATCTTTCAATAATAGTTTCTTAAAATGCAAATGATAAAGTGTTGAAAAACCTTAGGGGGGGGGGGGGGGGGTGAATAAGGTTTTTGGCTAATTATAAAAAATTCTTTGTTAATTAAAAGATGAACCTCCAATTTTGTTTGAAAGAGAATTCTAAAAATCTTTTAATAAAATTCCAAACCAAACAAAATTTTGTGGTTGAGACAAGTAAGAAGCTTAAAGAAGAACACAAGGAGTTATAGTGGTTCACTCTCTCAAAGAGTTACATCCACTACCTTGAGTCAACACTCAAGGATTTTTCAAATCCACTAAAAACACAAAGATATACCAACTACAAATATGAGGATCACCCTACAAGGGTTTTGCACACAACCTCAAATCACAACACAATGTAAATCAAAGGATTACCCAAAGGGTTTTTCAACACAAACATTTGATATCAATAAAAGAGAAAGATAGGTTTAAAAACAATGTTACCACTTTTGAGCTTGAGAAATAATAGGTACAACTCAATGAAATGTTCTACAAGCTCCTCCTTTCTTCTTCTTTGATGATGATTAATAATGAAGCTCAAGAAGATTTTTGTTTTTGGAATGAAAAGTGTTTGCAATAAATGTGCTTTTGAAGCTCTTGAAGGTTTTAAATGTTCACAATAAATATTTCACAAAACTTGTCTCCTTTATGGCTGATCATAAAGTCTATTTATACTGTCTTAAAAAAAATATATTTTATACAGTAAATGTAAAAATCGGACGACCGGTTCTTTAAACAGAAAGATTCGGACTTGTCCAGCTAGAAAACGGACTGCCGATTTTTTGATTTAGAGAAAAATCGGACGACCGGTTCTAAAAACTAGATGACCGAATTTTTTGACAGAAAGATTCGGACTTGTTCATCTGAAAAACGGACTGCTGAATTTTTTGAGTTAGGAAAAATCGGATGACCGGTTCTAAAACTGGATGACTGAATTTTTGTTTCTTCAGCCAAGTTTCTTTTTTGGACAAAACCTTTCTTCATTGTTTAAAAAACATGTATTCTTAACAATCATTTTAAAGAGAAGAAAAACCTTCCAAAAACATCACAACTTCAGTCAAGAATATTTAGATTTTAACAAAAGTTTATATCTGAGAAAATCGTAAAAGGAGCTTCATATATGATCAATAATCAAAGAGTAAGACTAGGGAGTTTTACAAGGTAGTACCTACTTCCATTCTAGCATAGACAATGCCTTCAATGTCTTCAATGTCTCCAATGATTTGATCTTGGAATGGCTTGGTCTCTTCTTCTCCATTTTGCCCTCATCAACAAGATCTTTTGCTTGTAGACTTTGAGACTTCACAGGTGCTTCTTTTATTCTATGAAAGGTTAGCTAAAATACTCACTCAAGCATATGTTAATCATAATCAAAACATAAGTATTAATGCCCTTAGGGCTAACAAGTGCGTTTTCAATTAAAGTGTTCAAAGATTTAATGACATTTGAAAGCTTTTTTTTGTGGCAAAGAAATTCCACTTGGTTGCTCAAAAAGGGAAGGATAGATTTAAAGAAATAGCTCCAACAAAGTCATTTATGAAATTCTCAAAGAAGGATAAAATAAGATCATAATTTTCAACATACTTTTCTTTAAGCTTTTCATGAAAATAACAAATGAAACATAATTAAATCCAAGAAGCCATTGACTATAGCATCAAAGAAAGAATCATCATGGACAAACTCACAATCAAAACAAGATGGTTCACTATCATTATTCACAAGTTTGTTTTTCAAGGGATCATAAGAAGAAACACACTTAGAAGTAGAAGACAACTAGAAAGAGACCACACCAAAAGAGATAGCACAAGCATCTCCAATTATGCTCACATGAGAAAGATAAGACTCTAGAAACAATTCTAATTCCACAAAAGAAACTTCATGCCAAATAAGAAAAGGGTTAAGAGATAGGCTTATTGGTAAGTCTTCAAGAAAATTGCCAAGCTCTTTCTCCATGTTTCTTCCTTTGTCTTCAACTCCTAGCACACAAGAAACATAATTCGCAATATTGAAATGGTATCATCAAGTGTAGGAACTGAACAAGAAATGGAATTAAACTCTATGAATTGTTTCTTTTCTAATAAAGTTCCAAAAGAGTTGAGAAAGTAAAACTGATATCCATTTTCGATAAAAACGAGTGAAAACAACTTAATTTCCTTAAAATAAATCTCAAAGCTCAAGTAGGAATTAGAGGGAAATAAGTTTATGGTCTTAATAGACTTGTATGCAAGCTTTCCTGCTTCATCCTTGCTTGAATCTTCAAAATTCTGCACACATAAGAATTCAATAGTAAGGAAAGAGTTAGTTTCATTAGCATAGAAATTCACTTCCTCACTTTTTTTCAAGTACAATTATCTCTTTTTTTCTTTACTTTTCTTTTTCACTCTCTTGTTTTTCAATGAAGTACTCATTTTCTTTTACTCTCTCACTTTTCTCAAGCTCACTCTCTTTCTCTTTAGAACACTCAAAATTTTCGCTCTCTTTTGAAATGATAGAGATGGAATCAAAGTTACATGATCTTTCTACTAATCTCTCTTTTTCTTCCACTCTTTCTTTTTCTTTAATTTCAATGCTCTTCTCATTCATGATACAAAAAGGTTCCTCTTTGGATGGCTCTTCCACAACATGGATTTTAAGACTCTCTTCAATTTTATCGTGTGGAAGCTCTTTGATTCTTGTAGACTTTTCAACCATTGATGACTCTATGAATTTAACCTTTGGTTGACCTTGTCTTTGTCCTTCATAGTTTTCAACTCCGAATTTGGTCCTCAATGCTTATTTCATTAAGCTCCAAGCCTTGATTGGTTGAGCTCATTCTCCTTCTATTTTCCCATTTACAATCCCACCAAACATTGACCTCATAAGAAAGAGATTTTAGCTCACAATGAAACTTCTCTTCTTCTCTTACACCATAGGAATAGAACAATGATCCCACTTTTTGCTCCTATGCTTCATAATCATAAGGACCAAAGTGTCCCATAAAAGAGGTAATTCCAAATTTTTGTAACCAAGAGTTCTTGATGTAGTTCCCAAAGTTTGAGAACTTCTTCTACAATCATACCCTCCATAGTTATGACTATCATAATATCTCTCATAACCACCTTTTCTTTTATGGCCTCCTATTCATATTTATATAATTCCCTTCATTTCTAACTTCATTCATTAGAACCATATTATAAGTTCTATCATTATAACCATTTCTAGTTCCAAGTCTATTTCCCTCATAGCAATCATAAGAATTATGCTCATAAGGTCTAGCATGAGTAGAAAAATTACCATATTTCCCATTGAGTATGAGAATTGACATGCCCTACAATGTTTCTTTGATCTCTGTGCTCCATAGAAAGATTAGTAATATTCCTTCTTATTTCCTTCATGTCCTTTCTCATTAGTTCAAGCTCTTGCATGATAACCTTCGCAGGATCCAAATTGGAATGAGAACTTCCACTAGTTTCTTCATTGTAATGAGTACGCAATTGAGCTTCTATAGACATGATTAAACCTGCAAATTAACACAAGAAAAAAAATAAAAGAAGGACCTCATAATCACTCCATAAGTGTATACACTCTTTAGATGTCACTCGATTTTATCGTGTTTAACTCTCTTATGGCTTTTATAACAATAAGCTCACCCTCTTGCCTTTTTTCCAAACTCTCACCTCAAAAGAGTTCTTTGAGTCTTCAAACTTCCTTTCCTACAATCACCAAAGGCAATCAACCAAAGACAAATTCTAATTAAACACTTAGTTGAGGAGTTAAAGATGTTCAAAGAGAATTTTCAACAAACATTTGAAGTGCAAGAGTTTAAAAAATAATCCAAGAACAATTAGAGCCAACAATATCAATTTGATCACCACAAAGAATAGGAAAACACTAAAAGAAGCAATTAGAATCCAAAAAAAAAAGAAACGAAACAGAAGCTAAGCTAAACAAAAAAGAAATGGTACTAAACAAAAATTTCCAAAAAACAGGGGACAATGGCACCGTGTGACTAAAATAGCAATAACTCTGCAAGTATAGATCCAAATAGAGTCAAACAAGTTTAGTTAGATTCCTTACTCGAAGTGGATGAGTTTAAGCACAAATTTCTATTGAATTGAAATAATATAATACAAGATCTGATCAATGTAATTCACACTTTTCTAGAACTGAGATCTCAAACAGCTTTCAGTTTTCAATCGAATTAACAAAAAAATGGTCCCCAAATGAAGTCCAATTGGTTTAAATAGAAGCAAAACTCGATGAAGATGAACCGAGGAACAAATTTCGTCCAATTTGAATCAGTGTAACATAAGATATGAACAAATTATTCTACTACTGTTCAACAATTTCTAGTTTTGTACAGAATGAACAAATTGATTTATCGAATCAAGTCCAAATAAAGTGAAACCAATTCCAATTGATTGATAACTGATAGAGGTTGAAATCAATATCAAATTTTAGCAAAAACAATACAATACTACTTCGGATCAAATTTTCTATCCCAAAATTGCATGTTTTTTTATATATTTGTGTAAATCATCACACACACATACACAGACACACACATACACACACACACACACTCACACACACATATATATCACGAATTTTTCAAAAAATAACATAGAAATTGAGCTTACTTTGAAGTTGGCTGATAGAGTTGATTTTTAGTACAACCAAACACCTTAAGTTTTAATTATTAGCTTTTGAGAATACTTTATTTATTCATTAATCATAATTATTATATTTAATTTATTTTATTTATCTTTGAGCATATTTCTAAAAAAGAATGGAAAATAAAGATTTTATATTAAATTTGGTCAAAGAAAGAAAGAGTGTGCATGGTCATTGGGAAAGAGAAGATAATAATAATAATAATAATAATAATAATAATAATAATAATAATAATAATAATAATAATAATAATAAAAAAACATATTACCTGCTACAGTAGTTGAATCCTTTTAGAATTAGGAATTTAGTTGAATCCTTTAAAGATTAGGAATTTAGTTGAATCGTTGAAAGATTAGAAATTTGTTTTCTTTTATCTGTATATAAAAAACTCATACAAGAGGGGTGGAAAAGCAAATTAAAAAAAGAAGTCCTTGGCACAAAATCAGGAAGAGGCGGTAATCATTAAAGGAGAGAAGAAGCTATGATTTAGTTCAAGAATTTGGTTCTTTCTTTCCCTTTAATTATGAGCTAAATTTTGTTTTTTAGAATCTTGATGAAACCCTAGCCATGTAACTTTGGTTTATTTTATTTTAGGAGATTTATTATATTATTTATGTTCTTACATATCTTGGGATTTTTCTTGGTTTGATGCAATTAACTCTTTGTGATTATTCTTGTAGAATAATTATTTTGGTTAATTGATACTTTTATCCATGTTTAGTTCTTGTACTCTTGAGTATGAGAGATATGTGATTTTAGTAAATATATTGTGGGATTTAGAATTGAATAGTTCATGCTAATTTTTAGATGATTTATGTCATGGAATTGAATAAGTCATGCTAATGGTTAGATGAGTTATGTCATGCATTTAAGCACAATATATTTCTTTAGTGAATCGAAGCTTGTAGCCTAGATCACCACATAAAGGTCTAATTTTTTCTCCTAAACAAAATTAAATCATTGTTATATAGGTTAGTGGTGGATTCAAGGTTCTAAATCATCTTCTTCATTATGCTCTTGCTAGTTTTGATTTAATTGATTTTATTTATTAGTTTTACTTAATTTAGGAATAATTTTTAGATAATAATATTTTATTCGTCTTTTTATAAAATTAATTTAGGAAGATAATAATTTAAGTAGTTAAGCCTTTCTCTGTGGTTCAATACCCTTATATTGTCATATTATATTGATCTTGTGCACTTGCAAGTATTGGGTTTAAAACTTCGTTATAAAAATCCCAACCAGTGGCTCTGATACCAAATTATATGAATCTTATTGTGCAAAGATCAAAAGCCTTCAATCAAATCTCCCAAGGACCTTTCGCTTTCAATAGGAGTTGATCTCCTTCAATAACACCCACCCATAATTCAACCAAAACTATGAAGAAATGTATACGGAGAAGATATTTTCCTCAATTGCTAAAAGAACAAAGGGGCTGGTTATCCACTACCCAATTAGAACAATTGAAGAAGACCTAAGCTCTAGAATAAATACAAAGATGTGATTACAATAGAATTAAGAATTGTGCTTCTAGAGCTACTCGATTCGCTACGGCACCCTGTTCAGGAAGACCATCTAATTCTCCAGAAAGGATCTTTACTCCGACAGCATCTAGGGTTCCTCGAACACGGGAAGTGGTGTTTCCATTGGCGGACGGAGAAAAAGAGGCATTTACCTACTACAGAGATGGTGCGCCCACGCCAGATTAATCGTATTCTAGGCCGGAGCAATCTTTCTTCAAACAGAACGAACAGAGATAGAACATAGGTCATCGAAAGGATCTCGGAGACCCGCCAAAGTACGAAAGCCAGGACGATACTACAAAGAGTATTACACCCTTGATCGTGAAATATCCCAAAAAAAAAATGCATGTTGGGTCTTTGAAATAGTTCAGATCAGCAAATGAAGCATGTCCAAAAGTAAACCAACATAAAGATACTAATGAATCTACTAAAAAAACAAATTAAGAACCCTTGGATCAACCCAATCCAAGTATTCAATAAAATCAATCTAAGAAATAATCAAACCCTATATGAAATTCAAGGAGAAAACCTCAAAACTTAAGAACCCTAAGAGAAAACTCTCAAATTACAAATATCATCAAAATTAAATAAAAGAGGAGGCATAAGTAGTTATTTATAGAGAAGACCTACTCCTTTTCCTAAAATCTTATGAGTATTAAAAATACCTACTTAACCTTCTAATAAAAGTTAATTACAAAGCTTGGACAAAAGGGAACTAAAATTATCCAAAATTAATAGCTAAATTGTCTATTTAAAGATACTAGTTTGAGACACACCATGGGTGGTGGGGTGAACCTATCGTCGACAGTAGATTCACCCTACCTTCAATGGTAGGTAATCTTTATAACTCTCCTTTTGTCCAGAGAGCTACCAGGGACGGTAGGGTGGGAACCTACCATCGATCGTAGGCTCTATTTTCTTGAATTCCTTGCTTCTTTTCTCTTATATGATGGTGGGAGCTTCTAGTTTGATTCCGTTGAGCTTTTTAGGACTTTAATATGTCTTGGAAGTCTTGTAAACTCTTCCAACCTTCAATTTGAATTCGGAATTCCATATTTTGAAGCTTCAACCACACTTTCTTTAATTCTGCAGTTGCTCCTATGCAAATTGTTGAACAACCCTTTGTTGATTCATATTATATTGGTTTTGGAGAGATAGTTCAAGATTATTAAGAAAATCTATAGGGTAAGAAGGAGACTTTTGAATACCCTCAATAAGCGCCAAAATCTTCTTATTTTTCAAAAAAGACATTTCCAAAAATTGAACAATTCTAAATCATTACAAGAGGTCTGAAGGAAGAGATAGAAGCTTCTAGAGGACTGGTTTGATCCCAAGTAGGGAAACAATAGTAGGAAAAGAAGGGTGTGAGAGCCATATTGTTTTGAAACGAAAGCATTTGATAGTAGGCGAAGGAACGGAGTGAAAGAGATCAGTGAGAATTGGGGCATGATCAGAGCGAACCCGAGGTAAGTGGAGGATAATAGCATTAGGAAATAGATCATACTCAGCCAAATTATGAACACTTCTATCAAGACATTCGAGAATAATGCTACCATTAGCTCTCCTATCCATCCCAGTGAACTTGGGACCAGTAAAACCCATGTGTATAAGATTGCAGTCAATAATGAGATCAGAAAACAAACTAAGACGGATAGGGTTAATAGGAGAACCACCCAACTCCTCATGGGGAGAAGCCATATCATTAAAACCACCTAGATCAAACAAGGAAGATTAGTATTACTGCTGAAATCCCTAATATGATCCCATAACTCCATACACATAGCAAGGCACGGACTAGCATATAGGTCTGAGAGAAATGTGAGAGTGTATTACCTTAGCAGTAGCATGAATCACCTGGGGAGGCTTATGAAGGATGTTGATTTCAACCTCAGCAGCATTCTAGAGCATCCAGACGCCCCCACAGTATCCTCCAGGGTAATCATATTCAAAATAGGTGTATGGTAGGCGTTGGCATATATCCAATTCTTTAACCCACATCCTTCTTTTCCACTAGATTAGAAAGCCAGGATGATGTCTGTTGATAATTTCCACGATATGATTGTGGAAAAGAGGATGACCAACTCCACGCACATTCAAGGACAGATCTTCAAAATGTTAGTATTCATGATTGTGAGATTGGGGAGGGTTGGGACTGATCTCGGTACATTCTCCGACTGATGCATGTCTGGTGGAATCTCTACTGTCTCTGGTATAAGGAGCAGACTATAATTCTTCCCTTGTGCATGGTTGATCGTGGTGAGAAAGATGCTCATCATCTTTAAGGATGGATTTGAAGAAACAGAGCCACCTTTCCCTTTACGTTTGGGAAGTAAGATTTTACTCTGTTTGTGTTGAATAACTTCTGCTCTAAATATAGGACCCAAGAGAGCCCGTGCTCGTTGTTTTCTTGCATCTCCCTTCTTTTCCAAAAAAGATTTGAGGTGTGCGACTGCGTGTGCTGGAGTTGGGTGGGATTCAAGGTCCATTCCTTCGGCCTCTGAATCCAGTTCTGAGCCCTCTCGAGAACCTCCTGAGTCGAAGTCTGCAAGTTCAACCATTCTTGAATCCGAAAGGGGTTGAGGTCCACTGTAGAGATGGCGCCATTGAAGTGTTCCAAACACTCAATAGTCCCAGGGAGTTTTGGTTCCTCTGTTCTGAAGCTTGTAGATGCATTTCCTTTGGGTTGTAAAGAGGAGTTGAGATCCCCACCAACTCCATGAGAGATCGTTCAGATGATGCGGAGTCTGATTCCAAAGTAATCTGTTGTTTGAGAAAAGGTGGAGAGTTTCTTCTGGCTGCTATGGTCCGAAGGTGTAAAACAAAGGAATGTGGAAGGAGAAAAGGAGAGAGAGAGAGAGAGAGAGAGAGAGAGCAACTGTGAGGTTAGAGGCAAAGTGGGGTTTGTTTAATGAAGTTAACTTGGTAATCGTGCATACCTCATTAATGTTGATAGGAGAGGATGTATCTTGAGCCCCTTTGACTGTCATTATTATTATTCTTGGAGAAGGCAACTCTCTTCTCACTCTGATCAGAAGGAGTGGTTTTCACTGTGGTGTGGGTGATTGGTGTCCCATCTGCTCTAGATACCTCCCGCAGGTAATACTTTGTCCTGAAGGACATAACTTTAGGTTTCTACACCTGTTATCTATGACCTTTGGTCCTAGCCTTGGGATCATGATCCACATAATTCCGATCATCGTTTCTGCCAGAACTTTCTGATATAATAGTAACTTTATTCCGACAAGAGTTATTCCGGTAAGTGACCACATTCCATTCTCCATAGCCTAATCTGGAGTCCTTGAGTAGTTGATGAACCCAATCCTCCATATTAACATTAGAGGCATGATTGGAATTTAATGTACTAACAGTTTTTGGAGGTTCACTAATAGTAGTCTTAGTGGAGTGAAAGGGAGGGCCATTAATGTTGTCCTGCTTGTGCCTAACCAAACCACATTTAAAACAAAACTCCACCCCTTCATTGTAAATGAGATTTCCCGATCCTGATAGCAGGAATCAAAGGTTGATCTATATTCACGTGGATGCGTACTCGAGCAAATCAGCCTCTTTCCCTATTAATAGCGCAGCATCAAGTTTTAGTAATTTTCCCAGTTGGTCACCGCTTTAGTGAGGATAGCCCTGTCATAATAATCAAGTGGAAGCCCAGGGAATCTTGCCCATATAGCAGTAGTATGGGAGTGTTTTTCCTTTGTTGGGTTAAAATTAGGTTGCCATAACCAAGTGGTTATATATTGGCCATTATAAACTAAGGTCCACCAGAGATAATCCTTTTAAAGGCTTCTTCCAGATAGAACTTTGCAATGAAGTAGCCATAACACAAATCTAGAAGTTGCATTGTTCCCATTGGCTTCCAAGTTAGTCGAATATTATAATAAATATAAGTAAGGTATAGATTTCCTAAAGATTTGATTATCAGTGAGTTAACCCTACAGCTCTTAGACGCAATTTATCATCCCTTGACAGACTAATGGTTGGGATGTCTTCCTCATCATCCTCTTCAATCTTCATCTCTAATGTCATCCCAGAAAGAAATATGCACATCTTTTGTACATAATCTCTGGGAATATATAAGGTTCTCCTTATAGGAGATGGGGTTGGTATTATGACCATGCTCTCCCAGTCCAGGAGCTGGGTGTTTAATCCTTTTAATACTTCTCTATTGATTGTCTTCTTCTTCCGGTGACTTTCCGGCAGCCAACGGAGTGGTAGTGGGAGTGGTCATGAAGAGATTTTTGTTATCAGAATTTATTAATTGTAAGAATATCAGATTATATGAAAATGGGGGGAAGAAAGTTTTGATGAAGATTAGGTAAAATTTTAAAAGAATACTCAATTCTAAATAGTTGATACAAGTAGGTTGGAAATAAATAATATGAAATGTTCATTTTGCTCTTAATAAAAAGTTATGTGCTAAGTACATGAACAAATTTCGGCCAAAACTGGCCAGAGTTTGGAGTTAGGGGTAGTAAGAGCGCCGTAAATAGTTGGAAGGCATACCAGAGAACATAAAAAGTAATGGACAAGAATGAATATCCGTAAATAATAAGGGAGATAAAAAAAGGCATTATCTAAAACTAAAAACCAATTCAAGTAGAGCATGGCATTAGGTGAAGATAGACACATATCATGTAGATCTCAATGCCAACCTTACTCTAGCCTAGGACTGTGCATTCAATTTACGGCTTTGATTTTTAGTTGATATTTCATTTTTATTTTAGTCTTCGGTCAATTTTTTAGTTTTTATTTGGATTTTTCGCCAAAAAATTCAGTTTCGATTTGACTCAAAACTGTTTTTAAAATTTTTTACTTCACAAAATCCTATTCCAATTTTAATTCTACAAAATTAACCTATTCTAATTCCAAATAAAAACCTAAAAATTACAATTTCAATTTTACAAAATTTTCATATTCATTACTCTCATTATTAATTATACAATTTTATATTCATGACACTATTTAACTGCTCCAACTATACTACTGTTAATCCATCCGGCCTCGGCAGCAGAGCAATGAAGGGCATCAAAACATTTTGGTAAGAAACATTGAAATTGCACGAAAAGAGTGCCAATTTTAAGCCTCCCATTATGTTTTGAGGACTCATCCACGCTTGTGAGAGATGAAGAACTCTCGGTCGATGCATGATGCATTGAGGTTCCTATTTTTATCTCTCTTGAATTCAAATTCTGTTTCTCTTTCTAGAATTATAATACTTTCTTTTTAAAATTCACCTTTTACTTTTCAAAATTCATGACATTCATGTTAGAATGCCAATGGAACATTTATATTAACAAAATTGAACCAAACGAAAAAATAGACCCAATTAATATGATGTTTGCTTTATTCAAATTTTGAATTTTCAAAACAGAAAATTGATAAATAATTAAATAATCGAATCGAAAATATCCAACACCGAAAAAGTCAAATAAAAATAGAAAAAAAAAATTCGATTCCATTTTAACTTAATAGGGCGCAACCCTACTCAAGCCCTCCCTTCGCCAGCCAGGCATTTGCCACCAATTCATCTTTGAGAAAATACCTCAGGGTCTTAAGCCAGCAGTTCATAGCCTAGAGTTTTATGACCCATTTGAAACTCATAACTTTTACTTAGGAAGCAGAATCATGAGCTTAGAGCTATATCCTCACTAATTTCTTAGCCACAACTAAAAATATCTTTAGATTGGACTATACACAAGAGAAACGTTTCCCATGCATTGTTATTCCTTCTCTTACTCACAAAATTCCTGCTCCAAGCAGAAGGCTTTCCACCTTTAGAAAAAGACACCACTTGCTTTTTATTGAATACTTCAGTAATAAAACAAAATTGCTGCAGATGTCACAATTTCAAGGGCATATATTTGCCTAGGGTAAAAGAGCTCTGTAATGCAATTCTCCAGGTTTAGGCGGTGTGTATAAATGCATGACTGCATAAAGAGGTGACTAAGGATCATACCTGATATTACAATAATTTCCTACATTTAGGTTTTCAAACTCAGGACGGCTGACAGAGCGTACAGACTATCAGTTTAAACTCTTTTGAAATCTTAGAAAACAGCTGGTGTTAAAGTTATTCATTTCTTATCTAGGGCCGGATACGGAGCACAAATGCCTTGGGATTACCTGCTTATGACACTATGATCTTAAACTTCCAAAATAATATATACTGAAGCAAACTTTAAAACATTATCAATCATGCTGTGAGAACATATAAAAATGCAAACTTTGCACACACCATTCTGTGCAAATTACTAGGAGGATTTCCTATGACTTCAACCAAATGCACACTCATAAGGAAGTAATGCTCCCGAATTTAAGCTACATATCCCAATCCCATAGGCAGCAAGAATAGGAGCAGATATACACTACCAGTTACATATAACAAAATTCAACATTTCTCCATTCTGAAAACTATCCAAGAGCTTTTTATTCTATAAAAGGTTTTCATTTCAACAAAGAGTACATTTATAACCCAGTAAAACTCATCATACTCTGCCCATCAGATCTATCAGTAAAATTAGAAAAGGATGCTAAATAATCATCAATCTCTACAGGAACTATCAACAGATATCATCTAGCTAAAGCAATGTAAATCAACCCAATAGATGCACCAACAATGCATAGATAAGAAACACCACGAACTCTAACAAATAATACGTTAAGCTGTTTAGCCACCTGAAGTGTAAGGGTCAGAATTTGCAGCCTACTCTGTTCCTCCATTTTCTTAAAGAAGTACATTGGCTTCAATGCCCTCCTTAACATGAAAGCCAATGAGAATGGAAGACCAAATGCCAAAATACTCTGCATTGAAACTTCAAAAATTGGAGCAGATTTTGTGATATATGAAATCCAAGCTCCGAGACCGAGATGAATCAAACCCACAACAGCTAATGCGCTGCTCAAGCTATACATAGTTTTCATCATTGTTTCAAGAACTTGTCGGGTCTCATTGGCTAAGGCTGAGACATCCTTTTCAACAGTCGGTCCAGTGATTTCTTGGTGCTTGAAGTCAGGGTTTTGACTTGGGTACTCACTTACGTTTTCTTTCTTTCCTTGATGCGATGATGCATCATTGGATGATGATAAGTGCCTGGGCTTCTCGTAGGATAGCCATTTGCGTACTAAAATTTGATAATTTTTCTGAAGGGTAGCGTCTTTCGAAATCAATGTAGAGTATGATCTGAAGACAATACGGTCGCTTTTTCCAAATATCAACTGATGGGATTTAGGGTTTAAAGAAAAATTCTCAATGAGAAAAGGAGGGTTCTGACTTAAGGTAGAAAATCCATGGCTCTTTCCCAAATTGGAGTCAAAATTACTGAACTTTTTGTGAAATGGTAGCTGCCTCTCAAATGGAGCGGAACTGGAGGAAATCAGGCTATGACTCGAATGGCTTGGGATTAGAAATTGACGGGAAGTAGAGCTGAGGTGGTGGTGGTGGTTGGTGGAGGAGAAAATTGAAAAGATTTGGGACTTCAGAAATCTCCGAGAAATTGCAGCCGCCATGATAGTGTTTCAACAAGGATGATGAAGATCTGAAACTGCAAATTTTTACAGGCAGTGGACAAGGAAGGAAATGCTTTCAGTTCGGCTGCTACAGATCACGATGGACACAAAGTTTGGATAACCCAATATGGAGAAGGATCACTTATTCAAAGTCCAGCCCACATGAAACATCCTTTTTTTTTGGGGGGTACAGGCCCACATGAAATTGGTGTCCGGTGTTTTATCTTGGTGAATGAGTAGATTACTTAACCACTACCATCACCCCCCCCGCCAACCACCAAAAAGAAAAGTAGATTATGTTCATTATACAAGTTATACATTAATTATTATATATCTTATATTTTAAATTGAGGATTTTCAAACCTAATAAAAAGTAGGCCATGAGAGGTTGTCCTAGTAACAAGATTTGATTTTTCTTAACAAGAGCTTGGGATTTTAGCTATTGCATTATGTCAGGTTTTTTTCTTATTAGAATTGTGCTTAATTTGATTATATTTATAATATTCACTAATGGTATAGCACCTTTTGTATTATATAAAAACAACAATTGAATTTTTTTATATGAAATATACAATTAAACTACTAAATTATCATTGAATTACATCTACCAATTATATTAAAATATATATGAAAAAAAAGGAACACGATAGATTCGTTCCTTTTATTTTAATTTTTTAAAGGACCATTCTATTCTATTTTATATATTTTTTAAATTAAAAAAATACGAACTAGAACAATTGTGGAGTAATACTTGAGAAGAAAGTGGTAAGTATTGTTTACAAAGAATTCTTACCAAATAATTGCGGCAAACAAAAGAAATTTAGTAAAAAATAATAGTTTATAAAAAAATT
This sequence comes from Catharanthus roseus, assembly GCA_028651295.1. Lineage (NCBI taxonomy): Eukaryota > Viridiplantae > Streptophyta > Magnoliopsida > Gentianales > Apocynaceae > Catharanthus > Catharanthus roseus. The sequence continues at coordinate 31,453,322 of JAPQWS010000159.1, read as the reverse complement.
TAAAGAGTAGTTACAATCTTTGAAAAATTCTCGTTCACTGATTCTTCTTTTTGAATTTGTTTCGAAGGTTTCGCAACTTAATCTCGAAATTGTCAATGCATTTCCTTTTTTACTTTGTCGAAGAAGAACTCGAAGGAATTTCTAGTTTTAAAATTGAAGGCTAGTTTGACTTGAAAAACTTGGAGAGAAATGGGAGAATTTTTTCAAAGTTTCACCACTTATGTAGATGGAAATTCTTGTGTCTCTTCCCTTAGCATTGATCTCCTATTTATAAGCAAGTACAGTTTGAGGGAGAGAAGATTTGATTTTGAAATTTGAATATTTATTTATAATATATAAGAAATAAATATTTATGAGTTAGAATTTTTTGATTGGCAAAGTCTTTTTTGTTATGGGTGACATGTCGCGATTTTATTTGTATTCGAGTAAGGGTCAATAAAACTAACTCGAGAATCTATATGCATAGCGAAAAAAATTCATTTCTTATCATGAACTTTTTCTCTCTAGCCAACTTCTCTCTAACTTCTCTCTAACCTTAAACTCAAATCCTTCACATTCAACACAATTTGAAAGTAGATATATATATCATTTTCAAGATTTTTTGAAAGAAAATATTGGTTTTAAGGTAAGAAAACTCGCAATATTTTTTTCGTGACTGGACCGAGTTTTGCCTTGATGGGCAAAATTCTCCAATGAGTTTTGCCATTTCAAGCGAAATTGTTGACAAAATTTTGCCCAGATTCGCGAAATTCGTTGAAGAATTTCGCCCTTTTGGGCGAAACTCAGTGCAACCATTTTTATTAAATAGTAAATGTTATTTTTATGATTTTTATATTTTTTAAATTAATATAAGATGTATTATTAATTTGTTTCGTATTATGTTTTAACGTAATAGGATGATGTAGATCCAAATACATTTGACGAATTTTTGGAACCGGAAGGATACGTGGATCACAGACATTTATTCGTAACGGATCGAATTTTTAATTCGAAAATAGAGTTAGTGCATTAGACGAAAGAAACAGCGATGAAAGTGAACACATATTCGATTGTCACTCGGTATTTGAGATCAAGAACATCCGACCGTCGAACGTACGTTACATTGGGTTGCGAGCGTAGAGGTGTAAATAAATCAAGCACGAAGCTGAGAGTTGACGATGAAGAAGAAGTTCGCATAAAAAGATGGGGTCCTTATGGGACTAAAAAGTGTGATTGCCCTTTAAATTAAAAGGCGAGCAAATGACCATGAAAATTGGCAATTATTCTTACATGATGGGAGGCACAACAATGTAATAGGTGTCTATAATCACGGTCGCACTCAGGCTGCAAGACTAACGGAGGAGCAGCAGATACCGACCGAGCAATTTAGGAAGAGTCATTTGCCACCACGTAATATCTTACGATTTTTCCAAGAGCAAAATGTGGGTTGTGCTATGAGGTATGTCACATTACTTTTAATAGGTTATTATTATATTTTAAATTTATGTTTAGGATATAATAATATGATTTTTATGATTTATGTAGTGCACAAAAACATACAGTGTGGTTGCCATGTTGAAGAAGAATAGGATGCAGGGGCGAAACACGGTAAAAGAATTTCTTGTTTAAGTGCTCAACGAGGTTACACGATCTTCTATAGAAACTGTAACGACAACAACGTACTTAGTGATATTATTGTTGCACATCCGACATCAATTTAAATTATGAGACGACTTATAAAACAGACAAGTTGTTTGTATACATTCTATTAAATGTAGATTTGGATATTAATTGTATATTGATTGTTTAAGTTATAATATTAATAGGATTATGTTGAAGGAATTGTGATCGTTTAATTAATTAATAGTGTATTAATGAGGAGTTAGTGACAGAAAGTTAATTTTTTGTTTATTAATTAACTTTGGGGTAATTTTTATATGTTAGTATGAAGTACCTAAATTTATACTTTAATTTGTTCAGATTAGTTTTTTTAGGAAAGAGTATGTTTTTTATATATATATATATATATATAACCATTTTGAAAATATATATAAGTATTACAAAAATTTTTATTATTCGATTAATATATAAACGAATTAGTTTGTATATATTTATTTTTCTTTAAGTTTAATAATGTATGGTTTAGGGTTTAGGGTTTAGATTTATGATGTAAAGTTTGTAAATATTCGAAAGTAATAGGATTATCTTAAACGAATCGTGATCGTTTAATAATATTTATAGTTAATTAACATTGATGATGAATATGCTATGTATTTTTTTATGACGGTTAGTTTCGTGTAAATTTTAATATGTTAGTATAAAGTATCTGAATTTATACGTAGTTTATGTTTATTTTAGGGTTTAAATGAATTAGGTCATGTTTAATTGTTTTTCCTTATTAATGAGTATTTAAATGAATTACGTCATGTTTAATTAGTTTTTCTTTAAATTTAATTATTTCATTGTGTACGAAGTTTAGAGTTTAGAGGTATTATGTATAGTTTCTAAATATCTAATTTGTCTTCTGTATTTTAAAAAAGGTACAATATGCCATTGTTGGAGGTGGTAGGGATGACTCCGACCGGTAAGAACTTTACTGTAACAATTGCGTTCATGCGGAATGAGCAAGCTACGACATATAGATGGGTTCTTTAATACATTAAACACCTATATTTTTCATCGGCTGTGTCAACAGGGAATGAGCAAGATGGTAATGCACACGAACCATGTGTGATTATTATGGACAAGGAAAGCGGTTTAATGCCTGTGATCAAGAGGTATTTAGTAGAGCATACCATATGCTATGTAGAAAGCATATTGATCAAAACGTATTGGCAAAATTAACTGAGATGATAAAAGATGAAGAGGTCGCATCACGATTCGTAAATGGCTCATAGCACATATTGCTGAATAAAACCGATGAGGCGGAGTACTTAAAAAAATTGGATATTTTGAAGACAAAGTGGCATAACATGCCAGGCTTCTTACATTTTTTGTTTAATACTTGGTTGAATCCATTAGCTCATAAATTCGTCAGAGTTTGGACAAGTCAAGTACTGTATTTTGGGGTAGAGACCACCAACCGTGTTGAGAGTGAACATTCAGTCCTGAAGGTATGGCTTTCAACATGCATTAGTGATTTGGACACTGTGTTTCTTAATACTGACTCGCTCATTGAAAGTCAAATTACTGAGATTAAGAGCTCATTTGAGTATTCTAGGCTTAAAGAAAAGTTTAATGCCAAGAGTAATATGATATTAAAGAATGTGAGTAATAACATCAGTCATTTGGCATTGAAGAATATATGGGTTGAGATAATGAGAGCTCCAAAGATCATTGATGACCCAAAAAATAAGTGTGGACACTATTTGAGGACATCACATGGCCTCCCATGCTTGTGCAAGTTGATTGCACGGTTCGATCATCTTCTCCCTATCCAGTTGGACGATATTGAGACTTTTTGGAAGACATTAGAAATTGGCGGTTACCATCCTTGTTCACAGGAGAAGGACATGGATTCTGAGATGTATGATCTTGCCTCCCTCTTGGATCAGATAAGTACATGACCTATATCCAAAATTAGGTAGATGCGTCATCTCGCAAAAGAGGTATTAAGTCCGGTTTTGTCTGGAGATCCTGGTATGACATTAACATCTGCCCCTGAGGGTACAGCCATGAAAGGCACGGAAGACGAAGTAAACAAAAAGGGACAAGTTATATTAGGATTACGTGTCAAGTCGGAGTCCAGATCTGGATCTAGTTCGGGATCTGGTTCGGGTTCCCGTGGGAGAGGCAGAGACTGCCACAGGCTCCTAGGGGTAAGGGTAGGGGGTGTAGAAGTGGTTGAAGTAGTTTATCTTCACCAGGTTCTGTGATAGATCCATCTACTGGTTCCACATTCCCTTTCATCGAGGCTTTCCCTAGTTTCGTGTATCCTTTTATTGAGAATTGGAAGGACGTGATGGGGGATAGTAACTATCGATATAAAGTTGTGCCGGACTTTGTATTCAGGGATGAGTATCAATAGCCTGAGATCCGTAGACGAATGTGTTTGGAGTTGAAACATATGACGAACATCTACTTTCACTGTTCGGGTCAGTGGAATGGTATTATGAGCTCATACATAGGACATAGTGGCGGGATGGACATGTATTTCCAGAACATTATATTATGGTTAGTTTAATGGTTATCGAGCACCAGACAGAACAACAACATTTTATTACGGTTAGTTTACATTTATTTATGTATGTCCTTTTGTATAGTATATCATCACCTGACCTTGCATTTAATTTTATATCTTTATTGTCTTATGCAGCTACAAATGTGAGATGGATGCCAATTACCCCTTTTATATGTGCAATGGGAATATCATTATAATGATCAAGTCAGCAGTTGGACAAAGCCTTATTTTGACAGGATTGTAGATTGGAACACGAGATATGCTAAAGCATATCCACCAGGAAATCCCATTCATGTTAACTTGTAGTTGTTTTGTAATTAAATTTATTATTTATTTGTGCATTAATTGTATTTTTCCACCTTGTATTAATTAGAAATATTTTTTAGAAACTATACTTGAAGATTTAAATATTCTTGAAAAAATATTGTCCTATTTTGAAATCGATCGTCCGATTTTTCAAGGGTATCTTTGTAATCGGACGATCGATTTTAAAAAGGGTCATCCGATTTTCTCTATATAAGAAATCGGACGACCGATTTTAAAATCGGATGACCTTTTCTCACTGTTACTATGAAAAAATGATCGGTTTTCAATTTATTTCGGCAAGCATTTATAATTATATTGACTTTAAAAAAATAAATAAATATACTAAAGAAACCGTACATAATGATCAAAAACCAAAAGTAACCATACTAACATGTAAATAATAAACTAAAAGATACGTCCGAACTATAGCATAAAAAAATATCAATCTAAGCGCAAAGCTGATAATAGTTCTTCATCATTTGGCATATCCTTCTATAAGAAGAGTCCTCAATATTATCACAGTCTATCTCACGAGCAATCATGTCCAGGAGAACTGAGGGTGATATGAGAGCTCCAGTTGGTATTTGTGTGCCACGTGGAAGTCTTTCAGGATTTTGTATCCTGGGATGGGTGTGAGGAATAAACCACAGCATATAATCATCTGTGCAATGACTGGGGAGTACAACAGGTACACTGATCCATGTCTTTGTAAGCAGATGTGATGGTGCTTCTAGCCATAACGTGTTCTTCACAACGTACATCATGCTATTTGCTGGCCTATGAGCCTTCAAAGGTCGAATAGGATGTGCTAGAATGCATTGCAGCTACCCAAACTGTCGAACAACTCTGTCGAGTATGTACTGCTCAATGCAATCGAAATATGCAAGGATCCCATGCCATGTAAAAACCCAAACGTCCTGTATCTCAGAAGGCTTGTACGGAGTCCACCGTACTTCATCAGCAATCATCATATCTAACCGTAGGCGAATGTCTAGTAATTTATGCTCAGATTTATGCCCCAAAATTGTATACCACTAGATATATGGCTTACAAGACTTAGCTCCCGGTCTTACCACTGGGGCAAACATATGAAAATTCATGTATTTCGATGCCTAATAAACACATAAATAATGTGATGTGGAATGATCTTCAAGGGCATAAAATTTTGTCTAAGAAGTGAGGGAGAGAACAAACAAAACAAGTGTAATAAGTAGAGGAAAGTGTCTTTGAAAGGACTTGAAAATGTTAAACTTCAAGCAACCTTGGATATATCAAATCCAAGACCTCAAGAAGGTTTAAACAAAATTTTTTCTTCAAAGTTCAAACAACCTAAGGTACTTTGAACCTTAGACCTCAATGAAACAAGAAGAAGACCTCAAGACTAATTTTCTACAAGAGTGTAGTAACTAGTATGAATGAATTTTTTTTTTTTTATGATCAACCTTGAAACTCTTGGAACTTTCAACAAGTCTTCAAAGTGATTTTTCTTTCAAGGAAGTTCACCCTTGAAGAAGATAGAAAAACTAAGCTAAGAACTAAGAATATTAAGAGAAGAACCTTTGTCTTGAAAAATTTCTTGATTACTTTTTCAAAATGGAAGACTAAAAATTTATAGAGACTTGAGGGAGAAAATAGGAATTTTTCCCTCTCATATTTTCAGCCCAAAGGATAGATATAACATATACATACACTTGATAAGACAATAGAGGTGTTTTAATTGCATTTGGACTATTCTAGACTACTAGTCAACACATTGCCAAAAATAGGAGGCAATTTTTCAGCTTGGGCAAAAGAAATTCCTACCATCTACAAAGGTAAATTTTCAATTTCTAACTTATTCAAAAATTAGGATATTGCCCCATAAAGTCTTGGACATCAAAATTTAATCCTCATAAAGTCTTGGACATCAAAATTGACATCAAAATTTAAGCCTTGAAACTTGTCTTGCTCAATTTGATCCTTGTGACTCTTTAGTTGTTTTGTCTTCGTTCTTGTCACAACTCCTTGATGTTCTTGCATGTCTAACCAGTTCACATCATCCTCCCCCTCTTGGAAAGGATTTGTCCTCGAATCTCCATCACCTATATCAAATAAAGAGAGATCGGAAACATTAAAAGTGACACTAACATTATAATGTCCTGGAAGATCAACTTAATAGGCATTGTCATTAATTTTCTCAAGGATTTGAAATGGCCCATCTCCCCTATCATCAAGCTTAGACTTTCTTTGTTGGGGAAATCTTTCCTTTCTAAAATGCACCCAAACCCAATCACCGGGTTTGAATACCACTTTTCTTCTTCCCACATTTCTTTTCTCTACAAGCGTTTTGTTGGAGTTGACAATGGCTTCATGAATCTTTGCATGAATTGCTTTCACAAAATCAGCCTTCTTGCTTGTATCCTTGCTTAATGCTTGATCTATAGGCAAAGGAACCAAATCAAAGGGAGTTAGAGGGTTAGAACCATAAACAACTTGAAATGGAGAATGAGAAGTAGTAGAGTGAGGTTCCCTATTATAAGCAAATTCAATGTGTGGCAAACACTCCTCCCATTGCCTCAATTTCTTCTTCAAAAGAGCCCTTAGAAGTTGGCCAATTGTTCTATTTACCACCTTGGTTTGTCCATCCGTTTGTGGATGGCAAGCTGTAGAATAAAGCAAGTTAGTACCAAGCTTCTTCCAAAGAACTCTCCAAAAATGGCTCAAGAATTTGGTATCCCTATCAGACACAATAGACCTTGGAATTCCATGGAATCTAACTATCCAAGTAAAGAACAAGCTAGCTACATGACTAGCATCATCGGATTTCCTACAAGGAATAAAGTGTGCCATTTTAGAGAACCTATCCAAAACAACAAAAATAGAATCCATACCTCTAGAGGTCCTAGGTGAACCAAGAATAAAATCCATAGAAATATCAACCCAAGGTTCTTTAGGAACTTCTAATGGTGTGTAAAGTCCATGTGGAAGAGTTCTAGATTTAGCTTTCTTGCATTCAATACAACTTCCTACAAATCTTTCTACATCTCTTTTTAAATGTGGCCAAAAAAAATGTTCATGAAGAATTTTATAGGTTTTAGTGACACCAAAATGTCCCATTAAACCCACAATGTGCTTCTTTGACAAGTAGAATTCTAGTAGAACAAGATGGTATGCACAATCTACCTTCACAATAAAGAAATCCTTCATGCAAAAAATATTTTCCAAAAGGTGCTAACAAACATTTCTCAAAAATATCCTTAAAGTAATGATCACTAGAATACATTTCTTTAAGCATTTCAAAACCCAAAATTTTTGTTTGAAGGGTGGATAAGAGAGTATACCTTCTAGATAGAGCATCGGCCACCATATTCTCCTTACCTTTCTTGTAATGGATGACATATGGAAATGTTTCAATGAACTCCATCCATCTTGCATGTCTCTTATTGAGTTTATGTTGGCCCTTGAGAAACTTCAAAGCCTCATGATCGGTGTGCACAACAAACTCCTTTGGCCATAGGTAGTGTTGCCAATGCTTTAATGTTCTTATTAAAGCATAAAGCTCATTGTCATAAGTTGAGTACCTCACGGCTGCCCCATTACGTTTTTCACTAAAATAGGCTAAGGGCTTTCCATCTTGCATAAGTACACCACCTATACCAATGCCGGATGTATCACACTCCACCTCAAAAGTTTTCTCAAAGTTTGGTAGTGACAAAAGGGGTGCACTACACAACTTTTCCTTCAACAATTGAAATGCTTGTTCTTGTTTTGTTTCCCACTTAAATCATTCGGTTTTCTTGATCACATCGGTCAAAGGGCTAGCAAGTGTGCTGAAATTTTTGATGAACCGCCTATAGAAACTTGCTAGGCCATGGAAACTTCTCACTTCCGATGCGTTTCTTGGTGTTGGCCATTCCTTAATTGCTTGGGCCTTACCTTCATCTACTTGAAGTCCTTGTGAGCTTACCACATAACCTAGAAATGTAACTTTCTCCAAACAAAACTCACATTTGTCAAGGTTAGCAAAAAGTTTTTCAATTCTCAAGACATTTAGTACTTCCCTAAGATGTTCAACATGCATTTCATATGTCTTGCTATAGACCAAAATATCATCAAAGTATACAACAACAAATTTCCCAATAAAATTCCTCAACACATGATTCATTAATCTCATAAATGTACTAGGAGCATTAGTTAATCCAAAGGGCATAACCATCCATTCATACAAACCAAAGTTAGTCTTAAAAGCAGTTTTCCACTCATCCCCTTCTCTCATCCTAATTTGCTGGTATCCGGATTTCAAGTCAATTTTAGAGAAAAGATTAGAACCATGCAACTCATCAAGTAAATCATCAAGTCTAGGTATGGGATGCCTATACTTAATAGTAATGTTGTTTATGGCTCTACAATCTATACACATTCTCCATGTACCATCTTTTTTTGGAACAAGCAAAATCGGAACCGCACAAGGACTCATGGACTCACGCACATACCCTTTTGAGATTAGATCCTCAACTTGCCTTTTTAGCTCCTTAGTCTCTTCCGGTAGACTCCTATAGGCCGGTCGGTTTGGCAAGACCGCCCCGGGGACAAAATCGATTTGGTGTTCGATTCCTCTAATTGGTGGAAGACCTCCGGACATCTCATCGGGAAATACGTCTTTGTAATCTTCAATAACTTGCAAAATTTCACTTGAAAAAGAGGGTGAGTGTTCTTTAGATGAAGTAAAAGATTCCCTACAATACAAGAGCAATACCACTTATTTTCTTTCAATTACTTCAATCACCTCACTAGGTTTTGCAAAGAAACAATTCTTTTCTTTCATCTCACTCTCTTTTTTTTGGTCACTCTTTTTCTTTTCACTCTTGTTTTTCATCACTCTTTCTTCACTATTTTCTTTTTCCTCAACTCTCTTTCCCTCCCCAATTTTTTTCCTTTTGAGCTCACTTTCGGCTCTCTCTTTCTCCCTTATCTTTTTTTGTTCATCTCTCACTTGTTGAGGTGTAAGAGGATTCATAGTGAATGTTCTTCCATTCTTCACAAAAGAATAAGTATTCTTCTCCCCATTGTGGAGGGACTTTCTATCGAATTGCCAAGGTCTTCCCAAGAGAAGATGGCATGCTTGCATGGGCACCACATCACATAGTATCTCATCTTTGTAAGCTCCCATTTCTATTGGTACCACTACTTGTCTCAACACTTTAATTTCTCCACTATCATTTAGCCAGTGGAGTTTGTAGGGTTTATCATGTTTTGTAGTAGACAGTTTCAACTTCTCAACAAGATAAGCACTAGCCACATTTACACAACTACCACTATCAATGATAAGGTTGGCAATCCTTCCCTCAACTTTACATTTAGAATGGAAGATGTTTTCTCTTTGTTCAATCATGTTATCATCAAAAGTTTGAGCGCTTAGTGCTCTTATGGTAACTAAGCTCAAGACATCGTCATCACTTCCTAAAGGATTCAAATCAACATGTTCATCATCCTCACCATTTTCTTCACCCTCAACATATTCGCTACTTTCATCCTCTCCTTCTCAATCCAACCATTCAAATCCTCCCTAAAGATCAAAGCTCTCTTTGTTGGACAACTACTTGCATAATGTCCTACACCATTACATTTAAAACACTTTGGAGGGTTAGAAATGATTTTACCTCTCTCTTCCATCTTTGGTTTGGTTGGAGGTTGGAAAGTACTTCTAGGAGCCTCCTCCTTTTTTGGCCATGGCTTGAAGTTGGAAGTAGGTGGTTTTGTTGTTGCAACTTGTCTTTGGTTGGGAAATGAGGATCGCATCATCCCACTTCTTTTCCTTTGTGATTCGATCTTGTTGGCAAGGTGACACATGTCTTCATAAGTTGTATGTGGATACAACTCAAATTGGTTGGCTATCTCCCTATTGAGACCACTAAGGAACCTAGCCATTGAAGCATCCTTGTCTTCTTCCAAGTTCAACCTCAAGATGTAGAGCTCAAGCTCTTTTCTATACTCTTCTACACTTTTTGCACCTTGTTTTAAAGTCATGAGCTTATAATGAAGCTCTCTATAGTAGTGCTCGGGCACAAATCTTTCTCTCATCAAAGCTTTTAACTCTCTCCAAGTATCAACCGGTGGTCTACCACTTCTAACTCTTTGGTTTACTACCCTTTCCCACCAATGTAAAGCATAGCCGGAAAATTCAGCTATTACAAGTCTAGCTTTTAAGAACTCATTACAATTTTTCAACATAAACATGTTTTCTACTTGCCTCTCCCAATCTAAGAAAATGTTAGGGTCATTCTCACCCTTAAAACTAGGGAGCTTCCACTTCATTCGGTCCAAGGTTTGGTCACCTTGGTCTCTTCCACGGTTTGCAACAAATGGAACATGTTCATGATCATCATATAATGGCTCTCCATGCCTAGCTTGTGGCCTTGGAACTTCTTCAAAGTGTCTAGGCATGCCTCTTCCTCCAAAACCGCCTCTTCTACCACCGTAAGGAGGTGGATGAAGTTCTTCATCAAAATGTGGAGGTTGGTGGAACTCGGTTGTCCTAGAGCAATTGAGTGGTCCATTGCTCCTTGGGGGTAGTAACATTGAGACTACCATGAGGACTAACCTCCCTTTGTTGATTAGAGAGATTAGTGACATCCCTTCTAATATCCCTCATCTCATCTCTTAGGGATTGTAACTCTTGCATTATGAGCCTCAAAGGGTCATCATGTTGGGAGTTGCTAGACTCTTCTCCAAAAGGAGTTGGTGCTTGAGCTTGGGTTGACATCTTGGTAGTGTTTACCTCACAAAACTCTCTTGTTTAACTCTCTTTGGCCTTTTTGAGGATATTCTCACAACTCTTGCCTTTTTCTAAAGGTTCAAGTCTCAAAGAGTTCTATGAGTTCTTAACAAAGATTTAACACCTCTACTCAAGTTTAAAACAACCAAAATAAAAAAAAATCACAAACAAAAACTAGTTGAGAAATATGAGAAGCAAGGAAAATGATATTGAGTCATCCATTCACTTTAAGGAAGTTCAACAACATTTCCAAGAGCATTTGAGTCAATAATGATAGATTGACCAAATGAAGAAATAAGTACTGAAAAAGGAAAGAAATTCGATCACAAATACAAACACAAAGCTAGGACACTTCAAGAACACGAAAGAATACACAACAAAAGTTTCCAGCAAGCAGAGTAGATGATATACTCGGCTTGTTTGGAAAACTGGTATTTAACCACAAGTATAAATTGAATGAGGTTTATCTAGAAAGAATCCTCACTCAAAATTCTTGAGTTTAGGCTCAAGAATCAAAGAAAAAGGATTAGTAAAAAGGAAGATATGCTCAGATCATTTCAGTACTTTTTTGTCTGCGGAAAAGCCAGGTACACCTTCAAGTTTTGACTATTTTGAGATATCAAATGAAGTCCAAATTAGATGAAACTTGTTTCATTTATTTCCCAGATCAATGTAGTATAACTCCATGTAAAAATATTGCAAGGTTCTAGTCATATTCCAGGTCGTTCAAGCATTCTATTTTTGTGATGCCATTTTCCAGCAATCTTGTCTCTTTTCTCTTTTTTTTTGTCTTGTATTTTTTTTTTTTTTTTGTATGTAAGATATCTCAAAAACACTTACTTGAAGGTGGCTCTGATACCAAATGATGTGGAATGATCTTCAAGCGCATAAAATTTTGTCTAAGAAGTGAGGGAGAGAACAAACAAAACAAGTGTAATAAGTAGAAGAAAGTGTCTTTGAAAGGACTTGAAAATGTTAAACTTCAAGCAACCTTGGATATATCAAATCCAAGACCTCAAGAAGGTTTAAAAAAAATCTTTTCTTCAAAGTTCAAGCAACCTAAGATATTTTCAACCTTAGACCTCAATGAAACAAGAAGAAGACCTCAAGACTAGTTTTCTACAAGAGTGTAGTAACTAATATGAAGGAATTTTTTTTTTTTTATGATCAACCTTGAAGCTCTTGGAACTTTCAACAAGTCTTCAAAGTGATTTTTCTTTCAAGGAAGTTCACTCTTGAAGAAGATAGAAAAACTAAGCTAAGAACTAAGAATACTAAGAGAAGAACCTTTGTCTTGAAAAATTTCTTGATTACTTCTTCAAAATGGAAGACTACATATTTATAGAGACTTGAGGGAGAAAATAGGAATTTTTCCCTCTCATATTTTCAGCCCAAAGGATAGATATAACCTATACATACACTTGATAAGACAATAGAGGTGTTTTAATTGCATTTGGACTATTCTAGAGCACTAGTCAACACATTGCCAAAAATAGGAGGCAATTTTTCAGCTTGGGCAAAAGGGATTCCAACCATCTACCAAGGTAAATTTTCAATTTCTAACTTATTCAAAAATTAGGATATTGCCCCATAAAGTCTTGGACATCAAAATTTAATCCCCATAAAGTCTTGGACATCAAAATTGACATCAAAATTTAAGCCTTGAAACTTCTCTTGCTCAATTTGATCCTTGTGACTCTTTAGTTGTTTTGCCTTCGCTCTTGTCACCACTCCTTGATGTTCTTGCATGTCTAACTGGTTCACATCATAATGTATGAATTATTCTAAACTATGAGTAAATATCAAAACATATTAGATCCATAAAAAATAACACATAAATGATAATGACTAGTTATGGTAAACCACGACATAATCAAAGTGAATAAACAAATGAAGATAGTGAATAATAATACCTCAAGTAGTGACCAACACCAAGCTAACTCCTTCGCATCAACTCATGAGGCTTGACCTAGGTTTCGGTGCAAGTACGCAAGCATAGCAGCATCCCATGCAAGCCTCCCACTGGCTCGAACATTCTTCACAAGTGGCCGCAGCTTGGCGGGGACGATGTTACCACTCTTATCGGTGAAGAGTGAACTTCCAAGTAAATACTGGATGTAGCATGCAGCCCTGAGCTCGGGGGAAAGTCGAAGATCAGGATCCTATGCAATCTGTGCCAACTCCTCAGCATTTATACCACCTGCAAAGTAGGTGATACCCAAGTCGCTCTGAATAATTCCAACCAGCTGCTCTCGAAAATACTATAAATCCACAATGTTATAATAAGTAGGTACGCCCAGAATCAACTCAACGTCATGTAATGTAATTGTCATCTCTCCCCAGGGCATATGGAAACTGCTGGTGTCAGGCTGCTACCTTTCTACAAAAGCATATTATAATGCTGCATTGATGTGCTGGAACATACAAGACCTCAAATGGACGAGTCCTGTCCCCTTGGCCAAATCTGCCACCTCAGGTTCACTAGTGGTCCAACCCGTCAGTGACACAAAGCACGACCTCGACTTCAATATATCTCGCTCCTGCATATGAACAAAATAAATTAATATAAATATTAAATAATGGAATACTAAAAATAAATGCAGAATGGAGCAATAAATAATTCATAAATTTACCCGTCCATGCTATATAGAACCAGCGATATGTCCGTTGTACGAAGGGATAAGCATTGGATCCTGTGGACCTCCCTGAACTGGTCCTGTTTTCCTGCATATGAACAAAATAAATTAATATAAATATTAAATAATGGAATACTAAAAATAAATGCAGAATGGAGCAATAAATAATTCATAAAGTTACCTATCCATGCCATATAGAACCAGCGATATGTTCGCTGTACGAAGGGATAAACATTGGATCCTGTGGACCTCCCTGAGCTGGTCCTGTCTGCTCCTAACCTGCATTCTTTTCTTTCTTCCTCCGTGTGGGCACCGTAGGAGGACACGTCTTCTCGGGTCTTTTTTGTTGATACCCGTCGATCTTACTCATCACTGGCATGAAACTACAGGTCAACCCTTTTCCTTTTCCAAGACTTGGCCTAACACCGATCGATTATGCAGGGGCCACAGATACAGGGGCCACAGGTACATGCTCGTCCTCATCACTATCACTATCGCCATCATCATCATCATTCTCAGGCTCAATGTGCTCGTTCTCCCTGCGATGTGGAGGGATCCAACCATGTCATGCTCCTCAGACCGACCCCTTTCTCCCTCTGACCCTATATCACCAGAATCCCTCCTATGGCAAGGCTCAAATGAGGGAATGCCGTAATCAGTGGCTGTATAATCAGCCATGCTGTAAGATGAGTCGACCAGGACTCCTGACACAAGCTGCTCGAAAAAAGAAGCACCTAATTGCAATCCTGGACTACTAACCTCATTTAATGGTTGCTGATGTTTACTTCTATACAGTGGCAGATCTTGGGTGGACATATGGGGAGGCACAGATGAAGCATGTGCATATAGGTCATATGATGTAGGTGGGGACTGCGATGGTGGCTAAGAAGATCCATATATCTCATAGGGTATGTGAGTGTATGGACAGTGTGATAGGAGAGGGGAATGAGTTCTAACCGATATATGGGATGGTTGCGTAAAAGACCTCAGTGTACCAGGGTTATAATATATCCCAAGTCTAAGTAGGGTAGGAGTACACAAGATGTCAGATGTACTGTGATGACCCCTCACATCACGAGATGGAGCAGTGATTGTACGACCATGAATTTGACCGGTCTTGTCTATCACAGGACCTAGATCATCATCTTCCCTACATGCTCCGGGCCGAACCATCTAAACAAATTTCAAAACATATTCATAAATAATTAACATATATTTGCCTAATTCATGTCTTATATTATTTAAATATTTTTACACGGCACAAGTAATGCATTTATCTTTATTGTATTATTTAACTTCGTTCTTCATAATTTTTTATTATTTAAATTATATTTTTTTAATTACGTTGTTTATATTATTTTATTATTTATTTTTTAATTTTACTGTATTATTACATTATTTTATTATTTTTTTAAGCCCATTATTATCTTATTCATATTACTTTATCATTTAGTATTATTAATAAAGAATAAACAGCTCTGTATATTTTCATACTTTGAATCAATATTGTATTTATTATTCATAATTTTTTATGATTTAAATTATAATATTTAGTTACGTAATTTATATTATTTTATTATTTATTTTTGAAATTTATTGTATTATTTATTTTTTATTATTATATTAACTTATTATTTTTTAATAAGTTTATTATTTTATTTACATTACTTTATTATTTCTTATTATTAATAAGGGATAGACCGCTCTGTGTATTTTTATATTTGGAATCAATATTTACTTCGCAAATGGCTCTGTATTTTATTATCTTATTATTTATCTGTAAATAAGTTAACTTTTTTATTTATATTGTTTTATTACTTTTCATTATTAATAATGTAAATAACAATTATTACGTCAATTGAGTAATTATTTATTATTAAAATTACTATTTAAAAGGGATTGGATCCTATTATTTAAATTATTATCATTTTTCTGTATGTATTATTAATGATTATCAATTCAAATAATGATTTTAAATTATTATTATTCACAATATTATTTAAATATTAATTCTTAAATTATTATTTGGTTAAAGTCATTCATTAAGCTTTATAGATTAATAGATTTTCGAGTTATATTTATTATCTCCTTTAAGCACTTCATACTCTTTTATTAAATAATGTTAGCCTAAACATATATAAACATATATATTGATTCAAAATATGACATGAATAATTATAACACTTATACTAACGAAATAATTAATGCAGATTTAATTTCGTATTATTCACGTAAACATAATTCATAATCATATTATAAAATAAACCGTTAATTACATGTATTCTAAATAAACAAAACTAAACATGTACCCAAATTTATGTAAACACCAAATTAAATAACATAACATAAACAAATAAACATAATCATAATTTTAAATATTTATAAACACAAAACTAAATAACATAAATAAATTTTAAAAAAACTAAATAAACCGAAATTCGCCTAGGCTGGCGAAAAATTCATAAAAATTTTGCCTAGCCTGGCGAAAAGTTTAAAAAATTTCACCTAGAAATCGGCTGTCAAACTTCCTCCTTTCCACTTGAACCGACGGCCAAATCCTCAAAGTTTCACCGAACCGAGCGAAACTCAACAAAAAATTTCGCTGGTCTGGGCGAAACTAGGCGAATTTTAGCAGATTTTCAGGGGAAAAAAAGGCAACTTTTTTTTTTTTTCTTTCAATCCAATGCATATTTTGAAATTTTAAACCAATAACATTGTAAATAAATGAGTATAAATAGAAGTACTAACCTTATTTTTTATTTTCAATGGTTGGATCTTCCTAGATCTGAGTTTGAAATGTAAACTTTTAGAGAGAAGGGAGATGATTTGTTGAAGAGAGAGAAAGTTGATAATGAGAAATGAAATTTTTGAATTTTTTCGCGCTATCCTTGTAGATTCTCGAATTATGTTTATGTCCCCCGAGTAAACATCCAATCCCTTTTTCTTATGCCTATCACCTTCCTGATAATCAGTGACGGAGCTAGGAGAGAAAAGTTGGGAGTTGAACAACACTAAAAGTTTTGACAGAATTTCGTCTATAAAATAAATACATTCCAACCACAAAAGATACTCAAACAATTCAAATTTACAAATAAAACTGCAAAAAATAGGTAATCTCCCATTACCAATAAGGAGTGATCACCTATCACTCACGAGTAATGATTACCCATCACTCACGGGATAAATATCTTTATCAAAGCTGAAGATATGAATGAAAATAAAATAGCAAAAGAATAAGTAATCTCCCATTACCAATGAGAAGTGATCACCCGTCACTCACGAAGAATGATTACCTATCACTCACAGGATTAGAAGTCTCCTTCCCCTTTTCAATATATTTTTTCATAGTAAAATCCTATATAATAATAAAATATTTTAAATTAAATTCAAAACTTTTTACTTATAAAACTAGGATAGAAACAAAACAATAATTAATTAGTAGTACTTCAATATTTAGTTCAACAATTAACCTCTCTTTCTTTAGTTCAAGAACACAATTAAAACAAAGTAAGAGCAAAAATTACCTCGAAATTTCGATTTTATGGATACAAAAATTTGTCAAATTCAGTCTATGGATTAAAATTAAAATCTTATTAGTTAATTTCTTAAGAAGACATAATAATCATATTTTTATAGAAAAAATTTTATAAATTTTTTTACTAACAAAATAAAAAAATTTTACTACTTTTAGCTTAGAAAAAAGGTAAGAAATTTGAAATAGAAAGATTTGAGGATAGGTTAATTAAATTTTATAAAACAAAAAATATCTCTATTTAAATTAACCTTTAAAATTTAATTAAAAAATTTACCTTTATTTTTTAAAAAATTTTAAAGAGGCTTGGATGTAAAATACATATAATCTCTAAACATTTTCAAAATTCTGGGGGGCTCAAGCCCTCCAGTACCTACCTCGTTCCACCACTGCTGATAATCAATGACCCTCCACGGCTTTGCATGTGCATGCAAATAAGAAATCCTATTGATAGAAGAAAACCAATTTCTTAGGAAAAACTTCTCACATCTTCAAACTCTCCATCAAATAAGCTTCAGAATCCCAATTACATTGGTAGTGCAAGCTGTACTCTTTTATCATAAAAGACACGATAGCCGCAGCCATCATAATATTTTCTTTTGTCAATTCAGGAGAGACACGAGATGGGAGAAAAAGGAAAAAAAAAAATATATATATCTTCTTGAGCAGCATTCTCAACAACAAAAGTCCCCGCAATGTTTTGTATGCTCCATAAGACTTACTTTAACTTTTGTTTCTGTTAATAATATAAATTTGATCAATAAAAACCTTAGCAATAATTATTAACCTGATCAATCTCACTGTATTTTGAAGGTGTAATGACTTTCTGTATATCTTCCCCACATATTTTCTCTCAATAAATTTGAGATGTCTCCAAATATTACTTCTTATAATTTCTGTTTGTCCAATAATATTTCATGACCAGAACTGGAAGACTACCTAGACGGCCCAAAATGAATTTGTCTTTCCATTGTTGAATACGAAGCTGGTCCTCTAACTTGTAATTGGTTAACAAACACAAAATATGAATTCATTAGCTGCTTTTCACATGCTTCCTTTTGTTTTAATTCATCGTTATATATTACAACCACAATTTTATAGAACAAAAGTCCTGATACCAACAATTCTCTCCATAAAAAAATTATACTTTTACTTGCTTTTGCCTTAGTCTACTATTCAAAACTCATTTTTTTAAGAGATTTGACAAGGTCCAAGACACAGCAGACTAAGTTTTTAACAGCTTTTCCTACAAAATTCGGCAAGTACAACTTCAAGGATTTCACACGCGAAGCGTCTTAAAAAGGTAATTATAATTTCCATTTCTTTTAAGCCCAATTTCATGATACATAGAGCAATCGAGTAGACTAATATCCAAATACTCCTTTGGCATCCATAAAGTGGCTTCACCGTACAGACATGTGCCCTTTATTGTGAAAATTCCGTCGTATTTGATTTATGATGCCAAAATATTATATATATACATATATTATAGCTTTGCGCTTCTAATCCATTAATAGCATATTGTACCTCCAACAATCTCACGGGTTTCTTTTGGTAGATCTCCAATGATTTGGACCCTCTCAAGTAAGAAACTTTGTTAATTTTTTAATATCACCTGTAATTTGTAACACTAAGTTTGCTATGGGCAATTGCCATGCATTTTGTACATAGATATAATCAATATGATCCCTAAAATTCTTTAACTTTTGCTACTCTTCCTTGAAAACCAACTCAAAAAATTTGACTTGTATCAAAGCTTTATCGAATTCCTCTTTTTTTTTTTTTCTTGCATGTCAATCGTAAATTTTTGCCAGCTGCCTCTAACCTTTTTTTTTTTTTTTTCATGCTTTCAAGAGTTTTTTTTTACTGATATTATGATAATTCATAAAGTATTGGTTATCATTTTTATTTTGCAGCACTCTTGCTTGAGCAAGCAAAGGGCTTTGATTTCAAGCTTATGGTGGACTTAACTTTGTGGATCAGACTTCAATTTTAAGCCTGTAGTGGACTTAGCTTTTTGCGCCAGACTTCAATTTCAAGCCTGTGGTGAACTTAACTTTGTGAGCCAGACTTTAATTTCAAGCCTGTGGCAGACTTGCTTCGTGGGCCACACTTCAATTTCAAGCATGTGCTGGACTTTGCTTCGTAGGTCATGCTTCAATTTCAAGCCTGTGGTGAACTTTACTTCGTAGACCAGGCTTCAACTTTAAGCTTGTGGTGGACTTTGCTTCGTTGGTCAGGCTTCAATTTCAAACTTATGGTAGACTTAACTTCGTGAGCCATGCTTTAATTTCAAGCCTGTGGCAGATTTGCTTCGTTGGCCACACTTCAATTTCAAGCATGTGATGGACTTTGCTTCATGGGCCAAGTTTCAATTTTAGGCATGTGTTGAACTTTGCTTCATGGATTAGGCTTCAATTTCAAGTCTGTGGTGGACTTTGCTTCGTGGGCCGGACTTCAATTTCAAGCCTGTGGTGGACTTTGCTTCATGGACAAGGCTTCAATTTCAAGCCTGTGGTAGACTTTACTTCGTGGGTAAGCTTCAATTTCAAACCTGTGGAGGGCTTTCCTTCATGGCTCAGGCTTCAATTACAAGCTTGTTGTGGACTTTGCTTAGTGGACCAGACTTCAAATTCTAACCTGTGGTGGAGTTTGCTTCGTGGATCAAGCTTCAATTTCAAGCTTATGGTAGACTTTGCTTCGTGGGCCAGGCTATGGTGGGCTTTGTTTCGTGGGTTAGACTTCGATTTCAAGCCTGTGGTGGACTTTGCTTCGTGGACCACTTTGTGAACCAGACTTCAATTACAAGTATGTAGTGGACTTTGCTTTGTGGACCAGGCTTCAGTTTCAAGCATATAGTAGATTTTGCTTCGTGGACCAGGCTTCAATTTCAAGCCTGTGGTAGACTTCACTTCATGCGTCAAACTTTAATTTCAAGACTGTGGTGGGTTTTGCTTCGTGGGTCAGGCTTCAATTTCAAACCTGTGGTAAACTTTGCTTCGTGGACCAAGCTTCAATTTCAAGCCTGTGGTAGAATTTGCTTCGTGAGCTAAACTTTAATTTCAAGTCTGTGGTGGACTTAACTACGTGAGCCAGGATTTAATTTCAAGCTTGTCGTGGACTTGCTTCATGGGCCACACTTATATTTCAAGCATGTGGTGGACTTTGGTTTTTGGGCCAGGATTCAATTTTAAGCCTGTGCTGAACTTTGCTTCTTGAACCATGCTTCAATTTCAAGGCTATGGTGGACTTTAATTTCAATCCTGTGGTGGACTTTGCTTCATGGACCAGGCTTCAATTTCAAGCCTTTAGTAGACTTTACTTCGTGGGTAAGCTTCAATTTCAAGCCTGTGGTAAGGCTTTGTTTCATGGGCCAGGCTTCAATTTCAAGCTTGTTGCGAACTTTGCTTAGTAGGCCAGGCTTTAATTTCAAGCCTGTGGTGGAGTTTTCTTCTCGGACCAGGTTTTAATTTCATGCCTGTGGTAGACTTTGCATGGTGGGCCAGGTTGTGTTGGACTTTACTTCGTGGGTTAGGCTTCAATTTCAAGCCTGTGGTGGACTTTGCTTCATGGACTAGACTTCAATTTCAAGCGTGTGGTGAACTTTGCTTCGTGGACCAGACTTCAATTTCAAGCCTGTGGTGGTCTTAGATTTATGGGCTAAGCTTCAATTTCAAACCTGTAGTGGACTTAACTTCGTAAGCTAGGCTTTAATTTCAAGCTTGTGGCATACTTTCTTCGTGAGCCACGCTTCAATTTCAAGCATGTGGTGGACTTTGCTTCATGACCCAGGCTTTAATTTGAAGCATGAAGTGGACTTTGCTTTGTGAACCAGGCTCCAATTTCAAGTATGTGGTTTACTCTACTTTGTGGACAAGGCTTCCATTTCAAGCCTTTGGTAGACTTTACTTCGTGGGGCCAAACTGCAATTTCAAGCCTGTAGTTGGTTTTGCTTCGTAGGCTAGGCTTCAATTTCAATTTTGTTGTGGACTTTGCTTAGTGGGTCAGCTTCAATTTCAAACCTGTGGTGGACTTGCTTCGTGAAGAAGTTGGCGGACTTCTTGGAGAACTTCAACATTTAGAAGGGCTTATCCTTAGATTTTTTTAAAATTTTTTTTACTTTATTGACTTCTTGCATGAATCCTTTTTTACTCCTTTGGTTTGTAGACAATTCCATTTTTCTATAATAGAGATTAAATATTGCAATAAGCCGCATCGACATATCTTCATCTCTGATACTCAAAGAGGATCTTGTACAAGGCCTCTGTCTTTGAAAATTCATCCTGCATTGATTGAAGTATTGTGCCTTGAGACAGATCCTCTTGAAGTAAATTCTCATCTTATTCAATGGTCTTTGTGTTCTACGCCGGAAGTGGTTGACCTTAAGTTGTTTAAATCGACTTGGCAAGTACAACTGTTGATGTCTTCTACTCATGACAAGTCAAGTTCCGACAAGTTCTACCTTCTCTTTGCTCATTGCAATGTTGACAAGACTTATTAGAATACTCCTTCTTCTGACTTTGGTAAGACTTCTTACAAAACAAACTATTGGGGTGGTTAGAAGATATTCTTACAAAGTATAAAGACTTAATTTCCGAGTAAAGAATTTATGATGCTCTTCATGCTTCCTTGTTCACTTATGACCATTGTGGCAGTGTGATGCGCGTCGTTTGTGAACTTTGGTGTCCATCCACGAATACTCTTCATACCTCTCATGGAGAAATATCCATTTCACTTTGTGACTTACGATCTCTTGCTAGTCTTCCAATCGATGGAGATTTCTTTGACGAAGTTGTTCCTTCTACCAAATAATTTCTTAGTGCAGATGATAAAGGTATTCTTCGAAGTTGTAAATTCTTATTCTTTACACTCGCTAAACTTGCTAGAGGTACCCACATAGTGTTTTCTTTGAAATTCGGACACAATTTTGGTTCAAAGGGCTAACAAGATATACATCTCTCTGAAAAACCTTGGGGGGGGGGGAAGGGGGGAGAGGTGAATAAGGTTTTTAACTAATTTTAAAAAATCTTTTGTGTGATTAAAAGATAAACCTCCAATTTTGTTTGAGAAAGAATTCTAAAACTGTTTTTAATAAAAATCCAAACCAAACAAAATCTTATAGTTTTGACAATCAAACTAAAAGCATAGAATAAAGATACATAATAATTTATAGTGGTTCACTCTCTTAAAGAGCTACATTCACTACCTTGAGTCAATACCTAAGAATTTTCCAAATCCACTATAATCAAAGTCTACAACAATCACAAGTTTGAGGATCACCTACCAAGGGTTTTGCAAACATCCTCAATCCACAACACAATTACAATCAAAGACCCAAGGAATTTTTCAACACAAACCTTTGATATCAACAGAAACACAATTACAATCAAAGGATAACCCAAGGGTTTTTCAATATAAACCTTTGATATTAATAAAAAAAGAGATGAATAAGGAACGATGTTGCCAAGTGAGCTTGAGAAGGAAAGATATAACATAATTGAATACTTCTACAAGCTCCTCTTTACTTCTTCTTTGATGGATGATCAACAATGAAGCTCCAAGAAGATATTTCCTTTTTGTAAAATAAAATGTTTGAAAAAATGTATTTTAAAGCTCTTCAAATGTTCTTGAATGATCTCAATAAATTTTTTCAACAACCTTCTTGTGTACTGCTGATCAAGAGCTCTCTCTCTCTCTCTCTCTCTCTCTCTCTCTCTCTCTCTCTCTCTCTCTCTCTCTCTCTCTCTCTCTCTCTCTCTCTCTCTCTCATATATATATGTATATAGGAAAGAAAAATGTAACCGTTACTATTTGTGTAACGGTAATATTTTTAACAGTAAAAAGGAAAACTGGGCGACCGGTTTCTAAAATAGACTTCTGATTTCCTTGTAGAAGAAAAATCGGATGACCGGCTTTAAAATAGGACGTCCGATTTTTCTTTTCCTTTAGAAAAATCGGATGACCGGTTTTAAAATCGTATGACCCATTTTGAGAAAGATTTTGCAGCCAGTTTTTCTTAACAACAAAAGAACTTTCCTTCATATTTCAAAAGCATGTATTCTTGATACTCTTTTAGAGATAAGATAACTTTCAAAGGTATTAAAAAATCCATCAAGAATACTTGGGGTTTTCAAGAATAGTTTATAAAAAAAAATTCATCCAAGGAGCTTCACACTTGATCAACAATCAAAGATGAGAGTTGGGGAGTTTCACAAAATACCTTGCATATCCCTAACTAAGACACAAGTCTTCAAGGTCTTCAATGGCTTGATTTTTTTCTCATTCATTTTGTCTTGATCACCAAGATCTTTGTCTTTTAAGAGTGTAGCCTTGAGACTTCAAAGATGCTTCTTTTGTTATATAGAAACTAAGCTTAATAATCATCACACAAACATACGTTAATCATAATCAAAATAATATGCAATAATGCCCTTAGGGCTAACACTCTCTATTTACGGCAAAATAGGAAGAGGATATCAGGAAAACCAAAGGCAACTAGCAACCAAAAAACTATAAACTAGAACTTTCACCCCTCAAAATATGCTGGGAGAAGTAACCATTCATCACTCTTTGTTTCCCAGATGACTTAAAGGAAGGAAACATACTTGGCAGCATTTCTCTCATGTTGGATCTGCAAATTTCTTCTTCCTAGAAAAGAGAGTGGTTACATCCGTGCAAGTGTATTCAAAATTGCAAGTCTAATGGCTTCAGGGACAAGATTTGCTCTTGCTACCCTTGTTTTGGTAAGAATCTATCATGGCTTAAACATAATAGTGAACTATCATCTTGAAGACATGTCGAGCTGCGGTTCTAATTCACTATGTGTGTGCATCATTCACTGAGCAAAAGATCTTCTTCGAAATATCAATCCATTGTTTATTACTTGCAACGACATGTCTAAAGAAGAAGAGCAAACTTTAGTTGATGATAGGAGCTTATCATTGACTTGGACTGATTATTTCATTAGTCTCTGCTCCAATTTTATGACTTATCGCCAAAACAATATTTACAAAATATAACCCTACAGTCATCATCAGTTTGTAGGCAATTCGGATTTTGTCAAGATATTCTTGGTAATTTTAGAAGCAAGTCTTATCCCAAACTGTTGAGGATGTTTTGCAACTATAGGAATCATCTGCCCTCCAGGATACAAAGTCAAACGTGGTTCTTCTGGAGAAGCTTGCAAATCCACTTTTTACAACGGAATACCATAATTGGTGGAATTCGAGGACTTATGAAACTTCAAAGGTAGTCAAGGTCAAGCTTCCAAGTTCTACAAGAACTTTACCTGCTATTGGAGTTGATAGTTCATCTAAAGCGCCTGAAAAGACTTCGGCTTTGACAATTCTTGAAGCTAATCCTTTGCCCAAAGCATCCAATACAACTATGATGGCTACTGGCTACCAATTTAGTAACATTGATACTGATGGAGATCGTCATTGGAACCCACACCCTTGTAAAAAGAAGAAGACTTTTGAAGCTCCTATTCTGTCGTCAAGTGGATTCCTAGAAAGCGTTCCTAGTTCAGACATGTCACCTCGAGATTTGACTATTCATGTAGGTCTTTTTTTTAAAACATATTTTCTCTTTACATCGAATGCTTACACTAACTCCAAATATTTTAGTTGAAGGCGCTTGAAATCCCTCCCGATCTTAAAGAAGTTACTCCCTTTAGTGGTGAAGACACAAGCATCTTACCTACTCATATCAATTTGGATGAGAGTGATGAAGACACGGTCCATAGTTAAGATTTTTTCCCCTTCGTCTATTAGTGAGCTTGTCAGAGCACCTGTTAGACAACAAGCACCAAATCAATTGCCATCATCTATTGGGAGAGGGAAAGCTTTGGAAGAATAGCCTCTTGTTGCTGTTTCACAATTCCATGGAGTTGATATGATTAGGGAGTGCCAAAATCAATATCTTCAACTCTTATGACACAGAATTGCTGACAAGCTTTCACGAACTCCAATCGAATCTATATCTTCCATTGAAGTAGAATGTTATGCAATCCTGGCAGAGATGAAGAAAGTGAATGTCGATGATACATCTCCTTTGGAAAAAATGTTGATTTCTTTCTTCGAGAAAACTCGAAGCTTTGATGCATCAAGATTTGCGTCTTGTTATGTGATGACTAAGGAGGCCTATTTTGAGTCTCTCTTTGAAGTGAAGAGGTAACTTGAAGAGATTGCATCTTCGAGTTCATACATTTGAGCCCATTGTCAGCAAAAAACTATTTTTTGAGTATATCCTATAGATCTTTGGTATTATTCTTGTATGGAATGTAAGGAAGAAGAGAGGGGTCTAATGTTGCAAAGATCCAAGATACTATGAGAGTAATCTAGTGGCCCAATCAGCATATTCCAGTGAATCACAGTCTAGTATTTTCATAGTATCGTCAAGGAAACAATCCTTCCACTTAGCCCTCAAAGAGTCAAGAAACAAAAGTGACCACTGATTTTTTGCCCTCAATTTGATGTGAGTAATGAGAGCCCCTGGAGTATCACTAGACAAGAGTGTATAGAAATTGAGATTGCTCATCTGAGGAAAACTCCAAACTAGTCGATCATTTTTTTCACTGAGAACTATAGTCTTGGTAACCACATTCATTTTGTCAGCCATAATCACAAGATGAGGAAGGATTGTAAAGTATGAGAGAAAAAAGAAAATTAAGAGGCACAAGGAGAAGACAGAAAGAAGAATTTTGCAGAGGAAAAAAGCCCTAATGTTGCAAGAATAGTATTATTGAGAGGGGAGATTCCCGACTGACTATGTGAATGCCGGGAAAAAAGATCTGTTGTCAATGTTTAATTTTTTTTTTTTTTTAAATTGGCTCTGATACTATGTAAAAGAGAATATGGTTCAGAAGAGAAGCTACAATGCTTGCCGATTCTATTATCAAAGGAAACAATATATACACTTACATATTACCTAATCTAAGGAGGATAGTATACCTAAAATACATCTAGTAATAATATGTTACCTTATCTAAAAGATCCTTACCATATACATACAAGGCAATATAATCAATATAAAATATTTACAATCAATACTAATAAAATCTTTTCATTTTGTGAATATCTCATACATGCTAAACATGTGTAGAATATTCCCAATAATTTGTTAACCCAAATGATCAGGAGGGCAAGGTTTCAAAATATCTCATGAGTGTGACAAAGCTAGGATTGCGAAATTAGATTGGAGATTGTATACAGAACCTCAAGCAATTTGGGTACAACTGATAAAGACAAAATATCTCATGGGAAGGAAAATTTTAGACCTACAAGCATCCCCATTTGGAGCTTCGTGGTTATGGCAAGATATGTAAGAGTGCCGAGGCATCCCGAAACAAGGTCTTTGTATTAAAATTTGTCATGACTCAACTGCCTGTATTTTTTAAGACCCCTGGATCCCGGGGATTGATTTTTTCACTCCAAAAATAATGGATAGAGAGAAGCAAATTGCCAACTTGTCCACGATCTCTTCATCACAAGAACTCAGACTTGGAATGCGAGCTGATTTACAGTATTTTCTCTCTACAAATAGCGACTGAAATTCTCAAGATCAAAATTCCCTCCCAAAAGGAACCCGATAGCGTAGTCAGGGACCCTCCAAGACAGGGAGCTTTACAGTGAAATCAGCGTATCTCACTGCTAACAGATATAAGTTCTCCTCCAATACTAGGGTTGATAGTAAAACTTGGAATTCTCTGTGGAAAGCCAATAACCACAATAGATTGAAGCATTTTCTATGAAGAATCCTATTCAACATCATCCCTACCAAAGGTAGACTTTTCAGTCTCTTCCCAATTGAGGATTTTGTTTGTTCTGTAACTCAGCTACCAAGACTCTGGAACATTTGTTTCTAAATTGTCTGTTGGCAAAACTTTAATGGTGGAAATCTCCATGGTAGCCAAGGATAGAAGCTTTCAATGATTGGAATATTTTGAGATGGATTAAGAGTTGATTGACATAGGTTTAAACTTTCCTATACCAACCCTTGATCATGATAAATTCCTAAACTTTGTTGCAGTCCTTATGGAGCAAACTTGGTGGTTCAAAAATCTCATTAAATTTGAGCAACAAATAACATCTTGGGATGAACTAAGTGCCAAGATAAACAAAACAACAGAGGACTATTGGAATGCTAATATTAGAAGGAAAATTAAGAGAAGTTTCAATCTTAGTCTTAGCATTTGGAAACCTCCAAAAAAAGATTGGATAAAATTCAATTTTGATGCGGCTTTCTCAGATGGTGTTGCAACTCTAGCCTACATTGCGAGGGATTATATTAGTACATCCTGTGGTGCTTGGATGAAGATGGAATGCGTTCATGATGTTTTCTCTGCTGAAGCAGCTATGGTATATATAGCGATGAGGAAAGCTAAAGACTCAGGTATACTATTTGCAATTTTGAAGGTGATTGCCTTAGTGTTAAACAATGTCTCAAAGGTCACTCAGTTTCTATGGAATGGCTTGGGAAAGCTTGGATTGATGAAGGTCTTTCTAGGCTCTATAAGAATTCAAAGTGGGAGGTTTATTTTGTTTTTAGAGATGCTAATACCAATTGCCCATAATCTTGTGCAATGATCCAAGCAATGGTCCAAGCTTCATTCCATTTATGGAGATATCCTCCATTCCAGTGTTCCACCCTCTGTCCTGTGCAATAGAGGAGAAACCCTTATTGTAACTGACTTTTTGGCTTCTTTTAATACAATAACTTAATGTCTTACTTAGTAATATATATATATATATATCCTATTTCTTTCGAAAAAAAAAAGGAAAATGCTTATTAATATCTTTGAAAAATTTTACATTTCATTCCTATTTTGTACATATCTTGTTATTTTATTTTTTCATTTTTATATGATTGTTTCAAGAAGCAATTGTCATTTTTTTTTGGTTGAAGGAAGCAATTGTCATGTTCTACGATACTTTAGTTTCAAGTGCTCCCTCCAATTGGTGAGAAATAGTTATGAATACAGCATGATTTCTGCAATTTAACTTAAACCTTCATGAGTTAGAGAGAAATATGTGAAATCCTATTTTGCCTTTAAAATAAAGTCACAAGAAAATAGTATGCAAATTGACGTATAAAATTTACGTGAAATTATATGGTGGTGGGATACTTTTGATGGCTAAAAATTTTTTATTTATATAAAAAAATGAAATAAATAAGAAAGTGAACAAAACATAAAACTTTTAGAAGTATTAATAGCCGTTTTCCCATATACAATTATACAATAAGAAATATTCAACTTTTTTAGAATAAGAAAAAAAAAAAGATGGAATTGGTAGTACAATCATTTGGAAGCACTCATTGTAAATTTTTGGTTTTTTTAGGCTAGTACCAAAAACATACCCTCATGTTTGATGGATTGTTAACTAAGCACCCTATGTCTTGCAATTGATAATTGGGTGACAAAATCATATCCTCAACCACATAATTTATACAGAAGTTGTTTGGGCCCCACACATATTAATTTTTTTTACAACTATTTTTTTTTTTTTTGACAGGACCATATTTTCCTTTTATTTTTGTTCACAACTTCACGACCAGGGATAGAACCAAGATTAGAATATTAGGGGCAGGAACTCCACTAAAAATTTTGTCAGAATTTTATTTATATAATGGGTATTAACATGAAGAACATATAAAATAGAAAAAAAAATAACTATAAGAAAACAAAATCTAACTTTTATATAGACATCCAAAAGTTATGAATAACTTAAAATTTATAATACACTACCCATAAGTGCCATTAATGACATTATTATAAAGAATAATATTTTAATATTTTCTTTTTGAAGTAATGATACGAAATTTGGTTAAAGAATAGTGCACTTATCTTAGATTGGTTTTTAAAAAATAGATTATTTATAACCTTTCTTATAATTTTTCTTAAAAAAGAAAGTTATCATTTTTTTTAAAGAAAATACAAAGCCATAATTTCTCTCATATATTTTAATTTTTTGTCATAAAAGAAAACTTTTTAATAAGTTTAGACTACTTTGTATTATCTTAATTATATTAAAAAGATTACTTTCTATCATAAATGTACGAATATCTAATCTTAAATCAAAATAACAATTATAATTTATTAAAAAAAAAAAGATTACCGCGGGTGGTGGTGGGTGGTGGCAGGTAGCAGAAGGAGGTAGCTGGTGGAGGGAGCCTAGTGTGGCAGTGGTGGACTAGTGAGTGTTGGGAGGGGAGGTGGTAGAGCAGTCGAGAGAGGGAGGATGAGAGAAATAGATTAGGGTTAGGAATTGAATTTAGGCATTGTGATATAGAATTATAGAAATGATCTTTTGTTTTTCATTGAAACCTTTTAACTTTGAAACAAAAATTAAGGGGTTTAAAGAAAAAATAAAAGTTTCATTAAAGATTTTTTAATAAAAACAAAAGTTCATTTAACAGTAGTTTGTTTTTATATAATCCTAAAAAAGAAAAGAAAAATGCAAATACCCTAATATATTCTTCTTCCTCAAAACTCCTGCTTACTTTTGCCTCTCTACAACTCTTCCTTGCTGTTGATATATTGCCCCCTTTTCAAGACGTTACCCCCCTCACTTTCCAGTAGTACGCGGCATTTTTCCAGCGAAAGGGGGGACCCCATACGTTTATCAAAAAGGGACCCCCCTCCCCCGCTTGTTAAACATAGTTCAGTGGCTGTTCACAACCCCTTCTGGCCTTCTCTGTTTTTTCTCTCTCCTACTTCTTGCCCCACACCATTACGATTGTGTCTCCTCCTTCCACCATCCGATATCGCCCTTACCTCGTCCTTCTACCACCTACCTACGGCGACCTCTCTCTCTCTCTCTCTCTCTCTCTCTCTCTCTCTCTCTCTCTCTCTCTCTTTTTCTTTTTCTTCCTCCTTTTCCCATTACGGTTTAACCTGCACCATCTGTCTTCTTTTTCCTTTCACAACTACTAGCTACACACCCTCCTCTTTCTCTCTCTCTCTCTCTCTCTCTCTCCTATTTCGGGTTGTTATCTGTACTTTCGGTTTCTGATTCGGATGAGTAAATTTGGATTTGGATGAGTGGCGGAAAACTTCATGGATGGGGAATATAAATGAGAGTTCTAATGTTCAAATTGGTTGTGATGAGTGGAATCTTGATTATGAGTTTAACATGTATAGTGGAGGATGGCAGTTGAGTTGGAATTTGCAGCTTTGGAAATGGGAAGGAAAGGGTGCCATCGACTGGGAGGAGGAGGGAATTTTCCTTTTTTTTTTTCTTGATCAGAGAGAGAAGAGGAAAAATGAACATGTAAATGAAAAAAAATTGTTTTTTATATCGATTTTAAAATATATTGTGTAGAAGAAAAAAGAAAATAGAAAGATTATATATATTTTTTGTTAGTCAGAGGTTACAAGTGAAATTTTAATATCAATTTGAGTGGTAAATTAGTTATTTAAAGTTTTCTGGCCAAATGATTTGATAATTTAGTGAAATTGACGGTTAATTGTCCAATAAAAAATAATTTAAAAAAATAAGTACTCAATTGATAAAACTTCTAAACTAAAAGGTTCTGATTTAGAATAAACCCTATTTTTAAGTACAGTCATTAAAAATCCAATGCATGTAATATAAATTTTAGAAACTAATTCAATATTCCTTAAAAAAAAAAACTAATTGAATATATTATACTAAAAATGTATAACATGTGCTAAAAAAAATTGATGATAAGATAGTGAATTTAGTGGTAAAAAAAAGCTCATTAATGGCCTAAATATAAATGTATAAAAAATACTCTTAAAAAAACAAAAATATCAAAAATGTATGACTTAGGGTAAAACAAAAACACTACAAATGTATAACATCTTAAAATTTATGGCCGTAGAGATTAAAGTTAAGAATGCATAATATCTTTAATACCTATGGCTATAAACATCAGAGTTCATAAATAAAGAAAATTTCATAGTTTTCAAAACCATTTTGTGAATGTGAAAGAAAAAAATGGAGAGAGAGCATTTTTCTTTCTTTCTTCCATTTTTCTTTGTATTATAGTAGGAGCAGAATCTAATTTTTTTTTAAAAAAAATTAAAAATCTCTCTCTCCTCCGAGCTGCCGTCGGCGACTACCTAAATAATACGTTACAAAAAAAAGAAAAAAGGAAAATGTCAGGAAACAATAATGTTCTTGGAATCTTTCTATTGATCTCATTGCTTCACGGATTCATCGCCGTCACAAAGGCCGCCGCCGTGGTCTCTAATGCACCACCACCACCAAAGCCGCCAACGTCAAGCACCACCACGACGGCCGGCGTGGTCCCTAATGCAACAATGCCACCACCAAAGCCGCCAACGTCAAACACCACCACGACGGCCGCGGTAGTCTCTAATGCAACAACACCACCAGCACCAAAGACGTCAAACACCACTACGACGGCCGGCGTGGTCTCTAATGCAACAATGCCACCACCAAAGCCGCCAACGGCAAGTCCGCCACCGTCGAAAAGGAATCCAAATGCCACAAATATGAACACTAATAATTTCATTCCCGAATTCAATTGGGAACAACAACAATATCTAAAGGCACACAATGAGATTCGACAAAAATTGGGGGTTCCGCCGCTACAATGGGACGCAAATCTGACTTGGTATGCACATTCATGGGCAATTAAACGGCGAGAAGATTGCAATTACAGAAATCATTCACAAGGCAAGTACGGAGAGAGCAGTTTTTGGATGCAATACAAGGATTTTAATCCAACAGAAGTTGTTCAACAATGGTACAGTGAACAATTGCTTTATGATCATCAAAAAAATCTCTGCAAATGTAAATACGAAATGGACGGATGCGAATGCGGCCATTATCTTAATATAATTTGGAAAACAACACAAAGGTTGGGATGTAGCGGTTACGTTTACTGTACAAAACAACAAGGTATACTGGTCTTTTGTTCTTATGATCCGCAAGGGAATTACAAGGGCATCAATCCATTGAATCCTACAAAATTAGGAGGAGGAGGAGGTACATTTTCTCAAATTGCCGATTCCACATTCACATATGTTAGAGGATTAAAGGGCAAAATGTTCAAGATGGGTCCCTGACACCCCCACCTCCCACCAAAAAAAAAAAAAGAAAAAAAAACATTGGAAGTATATTTTCTTGGCATAGATTGGTACCTAATTATTAAAACAATTTGTTTCTTAATAAGCATTCATTTCTACAAACTGTAAAATAGGTTTTTATTTTGTGGCAATTTCCCATTTGTACGATAAATAAAAGTTTAGTATTCTAGAGAAGATTTTTGGGTAGAAATTTGATTGTTTGCTAATGATTATCATTGTTTCTTGCTGATATGAACAAGATGAAACTAGAGGAGTTTAGGGTCCCCAAATTTCCATATTAAGTTCAAGTTTCTTTATTTAGAATTTTTTTAGATTTTTTTTTTTTCGAAGTTCTTCTTTTTAATAATTTGTATAAATTCATATATTAATTTTTTTTAATAAAATTTTTAGACATTTTTTCTTGGAGTTGATCTTTATAACAAGTTTTGCTGACATAGCTGTCTCAACCTTTGTAATTTATAAAAGTTCAACTGTTTTCATTTCCATTACAAGATAGGCCAGTACATTCATCAGCTTAAAATTGGCAGCACTGGCACAATTTCTAAGCATGTCTAATACAAGAAGAATCCGGCTAAAATTGGATACAATTTCAAGTTTCAAATTTCAGTTTTCCAATCTATATCTTTTCTTACAATTAATTCAGTTTTTACGAAATTCAAAACAAAAATTTCAAAAACAATCCGAATGCCCGAGGATTGAACTTGGAATAGGAAACGTCAATCTGAAGTGAAAACTTTGGTTTGGAGCTGGTAAGCTTTAGTGAAGAAAGAGGGCCAACTCAAGTAGGTTGACATGATACTGCTCATAGTTGAAGCTCCAATGAGCATATTCATAACAACAATCTGCAATTGAATGGCTTCCAATGGAGAAGCACCTCCCATTATAAGACCAGTCATTGCACCAGGAAGTGATATCAAACCTACTGTTTTTGCATTATCCAAAACTGGCGATAGGGCAATTACCAGTGACCTTTTCACCTGCTGCATTGTTGCCTGACGGGGCGTAGCCCCAAGTGCCAATGCCGTCTCTACCTGGACAAAAAACAACACCAAAACGTCAAATTTGCTAACTAGAAGCATTATCTATGTGTGTGATATTTCATGACATACTCTTGATAAGTTCAAATAGCCTACAAACATGAATTTAAATAATTTTTGTCAATTCCAGATATTATTCTTATGCATAAAGAGAACAACTAACAACAAATAGTTAATGTTGGATGCTGCCATATCCAAATTGCCCTCTAAGGTCTACTGGAAACGTGAAAATTAAGGTATTATAGCATGTTCAGGCACGGAACATTATGTATGTTATCAGAGCATGCATACTTACTAGAAATGGAAATTGTTAATGAGATGAAATTAAGAGCAATTGTAGTCATAGCAAAGGTTAGAAAGGATTACTGGTTACCCCTTCACAAGAAGGGGAACATACTGGATCTTAACCACCCTTCACAAGAAGGGGAACATATGACTTACTTTATTTTAGTTTTTACTCAATTTTTCATCCTGAATCCCATCTCTCATCTCATAGAAAATTTAACTTTTACACACTCTAAAATAAAAAACTACATTTTATTTTTTTTAAAAAAAAAATACTAGCAATCCAAGTATAGCCATAGACTTGAATTGATACTAACTTTTATGACAAAGGAAAGGATTAATTACCAACAAATTTTGAAAAATTCTAGAGTAAAATATTTTGTGTGAGAATTTGTTTTTTTCGCCTAGAAAAAACAAACATGGGTCTTACCAAGGTGGTCTGAATCTTGATATCATCACGGAGTCTTTTCATGGTAACTCCGGTGACCGTCATTGCATTGCCAACCATCATTCCGGCAACAGGGATTATGTATCTTGGGGTGAATGGAAATACATTCAAAACTACTAACATAAACATTGTCACAGCAGTTCCAGCCAATATTGATACCCCTGCTATATATTTGCCTCTTGGTACATGTTTGGCTCGTTGACCAGCAGTATAACCAGCAACGGAAACCTGAAGATAAAAAATCAAAAAGAAATTGAATACCATGAACAACGGCAAAATATGTCAATATAGTACCTTGGCAGTGAAAGCACTTTTTATCTTTTTATCATATCCATTCTACCTTCCCATGCATCAAAAAAATAATAAAGAAACAAGGGCAAAAACTAAAAGTGTTACCGTCTAATTTTCTCATTAAAGGTCGCTATATATAGCTCTGTATCCAAATAGAAAGTCAAGTTTTTCTTACATCATTATCACCTCTAACCTAATTAAGCCAAGACAAAATCTTGTCACCAATTTTTTAAGGCCATTATAATCCCATTAAGATATGTTTCTTGAATTCCTCTTGGGAGTTTGTGTAGCCCTCGAAGGTCTCAAGTATAAATAAAAAAAGTCAAACAATCGGATACTACTTTGCTTAATAATTATTTAAAGCATAGAAATACCAGTAATTTTATAAAGATTACTTTACTGTTATGTAATGTTTTATTTAACAAAATAAAAAATTAAAGTCAATTTAATCATTATAATTCTATCAACTTCTTCTATGTGTTGAGAATCAAAATTTACACACGCATTTAATCTGATTCGATCCCTTATTCTAACCTTTCATATGGAAGTATCGGTTCCTTTCACTTGGTCTTGATGGTAAAAAAAAACAGGGCAAATTAAATGGTAAATTGTAGGACTCTGCATAACTTCAAGTACAGACTCAGAAGAGTTCCTACTAACATCCTAGGGTAAATGAATGGTTACAAAATATGATCTACTTAATTTAATAAATCCATACAGAAAATTATTTCATGATCTGAGTTTATGTCAAAATGGGAAGAATTCAAGTTATGGGCTGGCGACATCATTTCAACTATAAAAAAAACAGAGCATCAAAAAGAAAAAAAAAAATCGTAAATATTCAAAGGGAGAAAAGAAAATTGATAAGTACCATGAAAAGATAGGCAAGAAGGATCCATCCACTATTGCTTTGATTGAAGATGAACTGTAGAACAAACCCAATTATAGACAACTGAAGAAAAGCCCTGAAAATTGAATACATCATTTCTCCTTCTAATCCCAATTTCTGCAAGTAGGATAATATTATTGCCATAAGAACCACAGCTAGAGCCGCAACTGGTTTTATCATTCCCTTCAAAAAATCTTTCAGCCAATCCCAGTCCTCCATTGTCACCCAAAAATGGGTCTGAAATTTTGTTCAAAATTAACGATGTAAGAAAGAAGGGACTGGACTCCACCAGTCTCATTTACAAGAGAGCTCTTAGTAGAAGAGACCTTCCCCTGATAGAATCAAATAATTGAGACAACCTTTGGAGTTTTCTAGATTAGGTGGTTAACGGGACTTTTGTTATGTCAACCGTAAGGCCTTTTTTTTTTTTTTTTTTTTTTTTTTTAAAATCAACTGTAAGGCTCTATTTGGTTCCAGAATTTTAGCCAAAAAAATACATTTCATTAATCAAGAAAAAAAGGTTTTCTCATATTTTGGTGAAGAAAATAAAAATTTAAAAGAATAAAAAGAAATTAATTATAAATAATAATAAACTATTTTAATTTTTTATTTATAATCATAAATTTATATTTTATCTTTTTCTAACTATTAATTATTTTTATTTTCTATTTATACTCACAAACATTAATTTTTTAAATCAATTTCTAGTTATGAATTATTTTTATTTTAAAAATAGCCAAATAGTTCATTGACCTCTTAAATATAGCCATGAATTATTTTTAACAAATTGTTATATTTAAAATGTTAAAAATAGTTAATGACTATTTTACAGGAAAAAATAGTTTTTGGTTAGAAAAAGAAAAAAATTAAATTCAACTATGAATAGAAAAGCAAAAATAGTTCATAATTAAAAAAAGATAAAATAAAAATTTATAGTTACAAACAGAAAAGTTAAAACAGATCATGGTTAATTATATCCAAGTTCTTTTAAAAAAAATAAATAATAAGTTATTTTTAAAAAAATTAAAAATAAAATAATTAAGGCTCCATTTGGATAGTGATTTAGTTTTTTTTTTTTTTAATTTTTATCTTGCATTTTGTAAAAATTGAAATAATTGTGAAAGAACGTGCATGCCACGCCAAATGCATATTTGAATGAGATTTAAGGAAGAAAACAATCTTATTTTTTAATTTTTGACTCAACAATTTTTCTTAACAATATTACTGGCCTTTATGAAAATTAAATAAAAATTTTAACCTTTTCAATCATAAATTCAATCTAAATGGACCGTAAAAAAATTTTAAGAACACATTAAACTTTAATCTACGTGGAACTTAAGATTTTTTATATAATTAAGTACTAGGTAGGGCAAAAAAATCCACTAAACCATGATCCACCTATATCCAAGTATTTTATGATCAGCAAAAGTATTTTAGATAATGGACTGAGATGAAGATGAACAATAAATACAGAAGTGAATTTTTGGATTAATTTCATTTTAGTACTTTTTTATTTTACTATTTGATTAATTTTCATTTTAGTACCTTTTTGTTTGGTCATTTGACGATGTAGTATCAGTTGTTTGTTGATTGACAATTAAGTGATAAAATCAGAACTCCTGACCATTTCAAGTATAATTTTTTTTTACTGTTTATAGAGATTTAAACATTAATGACCATTTTACCCCTAGCGCACCAAAAGAAAATGGATCAAATTCATTCATGTTTAGTTTATATCTCTACAAAGAGTCAAAAAAATCACAAATAACAGTAAGCCATAATATTGGGGTTAATTCTATTTTAATACCCCTTTTGTTTAGTAATCAACAATTTAGTACCAATTTTTTGTTAATTGAAAGTAAATGACCAAATCAGAATTCTAGTGAAATCAATTTTGTCGGGAATATTGTGGCACACTGTCATGTGTGATTTTTTTTACTGTTTATAGAGATTTAAACATAAAAATTTATCTCTTTTTTTACAATTTAGTACCACTTGATCATTAACAATTGAATGACCAAATCCGAATTCTGTCCAAATCAATTTTGCTAGAAATTTGGTCAATTGTCAAGTGTGATTTTTATACTGTATAAAAATTCATCCATTTTCTTATGATCCGTCATGGACAAAATGAGAATTCATGTTTAAATATTTACAAATAGTAAAAAAAAAATCATATCTGACGGTGATCTGAAATTCTAATTTGGTCACTCAATTGTCAACAATAAATAAACGGTACCAAATCGTCAAATAGCTTAACAAAAATGTACTAAAATAAAAATTCACAAATAAATAGTACTAAATTATTAAATGACCAATAAAAATGTACTAAAATAGAATTCATTTTAAATTTTTAGGATAAACATTTTATTGGAGAACCCCATGAACAATAAATTATGATAAGTCATTAGGCATCTTAAAAATAATATTGTCCTATTATAATCAACTAAGCCTGTATAACATTTCCCTATAAATTAACTTAATTTTAGTAGTTTATATTTTCTTTAGATGAAATTTCTCGAACCAAACAAGGTATAAGGAGGGAGATTCGAGCAGGAGTAAGGACAAGCTTCCCCGAATGGAATGTAACTTGAGTACAAGCACATACGAAATAGGCCTTGCACCAAAAAAAAATAACAAAAAGAAATGGGTCCCGCAAACACAAGGATGACATTTTTTTTTTGTTACGGATGCAAAGTGCGGTTTGTGGGACCGACATTAGATTTTTTTTCTTCTTTTTTCTCCTAAGATGAGGTGGCTGTTGGATTCTTCTACTTTTTTCCTATTATCATCCACATTATCTCACGTGGATTCTACTCAATTCATATTAGAAAATGGTAAGGTAATAATCAATACATAGCCAAATATAGCGCTTAATGTTGGATAAAATTAAAAGATTTTAAAAAAGATTGGCTCTCCTAATTGTTAAAAGGCCTTTCGTATATAAAAGACCATCACATTTTTATTGAATCAAGAAAATTAGCTTAAATAATGACTCAGTGGTCCTTCACACTCGAGGTCCAAAATTTACTGTACATAAAAAATCATTTTAAATATTGAAAATGTTGAAATTCTTACAATATCACTGTCATGATTCGGACCTTGTCTTTTTGGTACCATCTCTCTACCTTTCTTAAACCAACTAAGCTATACTCATACGGCAAAAAAAGAACGAAACCTCTTGCTTATAGAGAAACGAATTCCAAAGTAAGATAATGTGACTTAATACAAGTCGAGTTTATGGACGAAGAAATGAATATTTTCAATTATACAAATTTTCATTTCGATTTCGATCGGTAGGATTGTCACAAATCGGGTCGTTCACCCCAAAAAATGTTGGTTTTGGATAAGGACTAAGTCGGGCTCGGACTACTCTATTAGGCTTAACTAATTTTAAGCTCAACTCCAATGTACGATATGCTTATTATATTAAATTTTTATGCATTATTGTTGCTCAATATTTGGCCCAATGCCCAATTTTATTTTTTCAGCCCATTTATATCTCAATGATGAAATGTTGGACTGGGCCTCACAACATGTTTATTGACTGGGTGGATTAAACCGACCTACCCCAAGTAACTTGGAGTATAGTATATATACTCTCTTTCCATTTTGCTTGCTTAATTGAGCAGCATTTTCTTGACTTCTCTCTTTCGGCCAACTCCCTCTAGGGTTGTCATCTTCGTATTCTCAGAGATCTCCG
Source organism: Catharanthus roseus (assembly GCA_028651295.1). Taxonomy (NCBI): domain Eukaryota; kingdom Viridiplantae; phylum Streptophyta; class Magnoliopsida; order Gentianales; family Apocynaceae; genus Catharanthus; species Catharanthus roseus. Next base: position 31,414,203 of record JAPQWS010000159.1, on the reverse strand, counting down.
ACTTCCTCTTTTGCACCGCTCATCTGTTACTTTTGGTTGTCTTATCGGCTTTATGCTTGACCGACACTTGAGGATTATAGAGATTGAGAGTTCGAGAGTAAATTTCTTTGTTGTGAGGCTCACTTCAACTGAGGGACTTCTCTCTTTTTTCTGAAATCATTTTACTGTTACTGCCGAATCTTGTAGTTGTTATCTTAATCTTATAATAAATTAGGATTTATTCTTGTTCAAGCTTCAATTTAGGGTTCATTAAATTGTAACAGTGGTTCAAAGAGAGTTACCGTTTTGGTATCCTTTTTTTCTGTAGAAGTAGCAACGATGTGGCAGCGTGTTGTTGCTCCAGAGGAGTCCGACGGTCACACCTCTCGGAAACCTTCGATCTGAATCTTCCTTCGGATTTTATGTGTGAACCATTTGAGTTCCGCACTCTGAGAAGTTTTCTCGTTATTTTTTTTTTTTGTTTCTCTTGTAGTTTGTTCAGATATATTTTTATTCACTGCGGTTATTGAGGTTTCTGTTTTGATATATATTCACTGTCTCTATCTCGAATTGAAAAAAATTTTCTATGTTTTGTGGTTAATCCTCAGATTAACTATTTGCTCTTCTTCAAATATCAAAACCCACGCCTGGCTTGAGTTCTATTGAGACACAATGTATTTGTGACTTGGTGATTTTTATTTTTGATTGCGATTTTTTTTCTTTTTGATCCGTGACTCTTGAGGCACTGTTTCTCTTTACTGCTATCTGTTGGTGATTTTGATTCAGCTTGTGATTGCTAAACCTTTGTTTCTGCTATTGTGCATCTCTTGTGGCTTCTTTGTTTTTGTCTTTGAGAATATTGGTGCTGTTTTTATTTGTATCTGTGAATCTATTGAGATTCTGTGGCTATTATTTTTGTCTCCTTGTTGCCTATTTCTGTTGGTATTTTTTTGTGTTGTGTACATCATGTCCACTCCAAAACTCGAGACTGATAAGTTCGATGACAAATATGATTTTGTTATGTGGAGAAGAAAAATGAAAGCTGTTTTAGTTCAAAATAAAATCGCGTCTGTTATTTTTAGTCCTGATAAATATATAAAATCTTGGAAGGAAGAAATTCTTATTGAAAAACTTGGTGATGTTAATAGCTGTCCCACTTTGTATTTAAATGACAGTATTTTAAGCGAAATTGATGAAAGAGATACTACTCTTGAAATCTAGACAAAACTTGAGAAACTTTATTTGGAAAAATCTTTGTCAAATAAATTTATTTGAAAGAGCAACTTTTTGGTTTTAAAATGAGTAAATCAAATTTCTGAAAATATTGAAGATTTAAAGAAAATCATTTTAGAACTACAAAACATTGGTGAAAAGATTACTGATGAAAACGTTGCAGTGATTATGTTAAATTCTTTGCCTAAGTCTTTTAACGACGTAAAATCTGCCATCAAATATGACCGAGATGATTTGACTTTGTCTGATGTTAAAATTTTTTTGAAATCAAAAGATTTAGATTTACAAAATAAAAACAAATCAAACAGCGAGAACCTTTACGTGAGAGGGAGAGTTGATAAGAGAGAATCTTCAACCATCGATCCAAAAGTAAAGGAAGGTCCAAGTCTAGAGATAAAAGTAAAAATAAAATCAAATGTTTTACTATGGCAAAGTAGGTCATGTGAAAAAAAAGTGTTTTCAACGAATCAAAGATGAGAAACAAGGTAAGAAAGGTAACAGGAGTGATAAAATTGATAACAAAACAAATGATTTTGAACTAGACAGAAACTCAATATAGCTCGAGGTTTTATATGTATCCCCTACCCTTTCCTTCTCACATGTTTCTGATAAATGGATTGGATTCTTGATTCTGGTTGCACTTTTTACATGAGTCCAAACAAACACTGGTTTTCTGATTTTCAAACTCTCGATTATGGAAAAGTATTTTTGGGAAACAATGAGGTTTGTGACATTAAAGGGATTGGAAATATTTTTTATAAAAATGCATGATGGTATGACTAAGAAACTAATGGATTTTAGATATGTTCCTAATCTTAGAAGAAATTTGATTTCTCTTGGTATTTTTGATACAAACGGTTATTCTTATAAATCTGAAAATAGGATCTTGCGTGTTTGCAAAGGTTCTCTAGTCATACTTAAAGGTTTTACGAAAAATAGCTTATACACTTTGCTTAGTAAAACCATTTATGAATCATCTGCATTGTTTACGAAAACTGCTTTTGAAAAATCCATGTTGTGGCATAAGAGGATAGGCCACATCAATGAAAAAGGTTTGCAATACTTGAACAAACAAAATCTTTTAAACGGCGACAAAATCAACGCCTTAGATTTTTGTGATCATTGCGTTCTTGGCAAACAACACAAACTCAGTTTTTCCACTGGGAGACACAAGCCCATTGCTGTACTTGATTATGTGTATTGTGATATATGGAGTCCTGAAAAGGAACCCACTTATGGTGGTAATGTCTATTTCCTTTCCATTGTGGATGACTTCTCTAGGCATGTTGGGTTTTTCTTTTGAAAACTAAGGACCAAACTTCTGAAAAATTCAATGAATGGAAATGTTCTGCTAAAAATCAAACCAGTAACAAGATGAAATTTATAAGAATGGAAAACGGTTTGGAATTTTGCAACCAAAAGTTTAATGATTTATGTGCATCACATGACATTGTGCATCATAAAACTGTTAGACATAATCCCCAGCAAAATGGTGTTGCAGAGAGGATGAATAGGATCATCATAGATAAGGTTAGGTGTCTCATGGTGTCTTCTAGCATTCCTAAACCTTTTTGGGGTGAAGCTGTAAGTACAGCTATTTATTTGATTAATAGGTCTTCCTCCACTGCTATAAATTTTAAAACAACTATTGAATTGTGTCTTCTGGCATTCCTAAATCTTTTTGGGGTGAAGCTGTAAGTACAGTTGTTTATTTGATTAATAGGTCTCCCTCTACTGCTATTAATTTTAAAACACCTATTGAACTGTGGTCCGGTGCACCACCAAATCTGTCAAACCTTAGAATTTTTTATTGTGCTGTTTTTGCACATCAAAAGGAAGGGAAGCTTGATCCTAGGTCAAAGAAGGGTGTGTTTATAGGTTATCCTAGTGGGTTAAGAGTTATAAGGTATAGCTAGAGGTGAGCCAGATGTGAGGGTAGTCATTAATAGGGATGTAATCTTTAACGAGCTCGACATGTCATATCTTAAAGCTAAACCAATCTCGTTAGTACTATCAATTTTCCCTCAGTTGGGAATATTTCTGTTGAGGTAGAGGACACCTCTGTTCACTCCTCCGAGCACATACTTACACCTAAAACAAATAATGAAATGGATAACCCAGGTACTATACCTAAAAATGCTGTGCCTGAATCAGAAAATTCAGAAAATGATGAGGAACATCCCGAGGCACAAGCACACTCTCTTAATGATTATCAATTAACTAGGAATAGGGAAAGAAGGGTATCTAAGCTAATTGTAAGCTATGTGTTTTCATACATTGTATCTTATGCATTTACTGCTACATCATTTGTCAAAGAAAAATAACCTATGTGCTTTTTAATGTTGTTAAGAGTCCTAATTACTCTTTGTGGATGTATGCTATGAGGGAAGAAATGGCTTCTTTACATAAGAAAGAAACTTAGGTACTTGTTCATAAACCTTCTAAACAAAATTTAATTGATGGTAAATGGATATTTCAAAAACAAAGAATCTGAATCTGTTAATGAACCTCCAAGTTTTAAAGCTAGACTTATTGCAAAAGGTTTTTCTCAAATTGAAGGTGTTGACTTCAAAAAATCTTTTTCCCGTCGTTAAGTGTAAAACGATTAGGATTATGCTAGCTATTGTTGCATTCTTTGATCTTGAACTTGAGCAGTTAGATGTCAAAACTGCTTTCTTGCACTGTGAGTTAGATGAAACCATTTACATGCATCAACCTCCTGGTTTTAAGGTAAAAGGTAAAGAAAACATGGCTTGTCTTTTGAAAAAGTCCTTGTATGGACTTAAACAATCACCCAGATAGTGGTACAAAAGGTTTGATTCTTTTATGATTAAATATGATTTTTATTAAAAACAATTATGATAGTTGTCTTTATTTATGTGGTGATAACGTTGATAATGCTATTTATTTATTGCTTTATGTTAATGACATGTTGATTGCTTGCAAACATAAAGGAAAGATTGTAAAATAGAAATATTTGCTAAAATCATAATTTGAAATGAAAGATTTTGGCACTGCTTTTAGAATCTTTGGCATGAACATTGATAGGGATAGAACTGACCATTCTTTGTTTGTATCCCAGAAATTTTTCTTAAAGAAAATTATTTCTAAATTTTCTATGGACATGTGTAATCCTATCAGTACCACTCTTTCTAGCCATTTTCAGCTTTCTTCTAAAACTTGTCCCAGAACTGAAAATGAGAAGAAAAACATAGCAAACATCACTTATAGAATAGCTATAGGATCTGCTATGTATTTCATGATATCCACCAGACCCGATATAGTCTATTCCATAAACCTCTTTAGCCGTTTCATGTCCAATCCTGGCAGGGACCATTGATAGCCTTTAAATGGTTGTTGAGGTACTTAAATGGGATAATTAATAGAGGTTTACACTATCATAACTAGACTAAAACTTTTGATTTGGTTGGTTATGTTGGTTCTGATTTTGCTAGTGATAAAGATTTTCGAAAATCTACTACATCTTATTCCTTTACTCTAGCTGGTAATTGCATTTCTTGGAAATCTCAACTTCAATATATAGTTGCCTTTCAACTACTGAGGCTGAGTACAATGCTGCCACTGAGGCAATCAAGGAAGCCATTTGACTTCAAGGTCTTTTTAATTGAATTGCATCTGTTACATTCTAAAGCTGTTATTTACACTAATAGTCAAAGTTGCTTTCATTTATGTAAAAATCCTATCTATCATGAAAGAACTAAATATATTGATGTTAAGTATCATTTCATTAGAGAAAAGGTCACTAATGGTATTGTTGATATCATCAAGATTAATATTAGAGATAATCCTGCTGATTTTGGTACCAAAGTTTTGACAACTCATAAGTTTGCTTTGTGCAGAGACCTCTTTATATTGATGAAGGTTGACTCACTTTGAGTCTGCCTTGGCAGGTTTATTAAAATGTGTGAAAGGTGGAGTTTGTTGGCCACTATTTGGCCTATTTCCCACATTTTACTTTTTCAACCCAGTTATATCCCAAGGATGAAATATTGCATGTTTATTGACTGGGCTTATTATACATTTCTAAAGATGCCGGGCAGGTTGGGTTAAACCCACTCGCCCCAGTAGCTTGGAGGATAGTATATATACTCTCTTTCTCATTTTGCTTGCCCTAATTGAGCAGCATTTTCTTGACTTCTCTCTTTCGACCGCCTTCCTCTAGGTTTTCTGCCTTCGTCTTCTCTAGGATCTCCAACTTCCTCTTTTGCGTCGCTTGTTGGTTGCATTCGGTTGTCTTGTCGATTTTATGCTTGACCAACACTTGAGGATTATAGAGATAGAGAGACTAAGAGTAGATTTCTTTTTGCGAGGCTCACTTCAACTAAGGGACTTCCCCTTTTTTTTTGAAATCGTTTTACCGTTACTGCCGAATCTTCTAGCTATTATCTTAATCTTGTAATAGATTAGGATTTATTTTTTGTTCAACTTCGATTTGGTGATAATAGTAAATTTGTTAGGGTTCATTAAATTGCAAATTGTAACAATTATACTCAAATTTAGTTGCAAACACTTTAGATTAATGATTCATTATCACTTTTGCGCTTATCAATCGATGTGCATAATTGTAAAGTAACTTTTTTTAAAGGAAAATTCGTAAAATAACTATTAAGATATATTGCTATTATATTATCATGTTAAAAGTAATCTTTAGTTTTTATGATGATACACTGAATAATTTTAGTGATTCAGTTAATAATTTAAACTTTTCTAATTAAAATTATCACTTCAAATACAAGTCTGTTAAAGCTTTTATAATTAAGTTTCATAATTTAACAAAAATTATAATTAATATTAAAATAGAAAAAGAATTTTTATCGAAATAAAATGACTGAATAAATAGCTTTTTCTTTTTTTTGAGATCTTCTATTAATAAAAGGATAAACATTATGCTCTAAGGCCAATATACATGGTGGTCCTCTAAAAGTAGAGTGAGCAAAGCAGGAAAAAATGGCACATAGCTAAAAACAAATGTCACTCTGGAGTTTGCTTAAAAGTTTTTGCTGCCAGGCTATTTTTCATTCACGTACTCACATAAGAACTTCTCAAAATGACAGAATAAAAAGTTTTATTATTTTATAATAATAGATTTGCATGTTTTTTGTTTTTTGAACAACATTAGATTTGCATGTTGACATGCACCAATATAAGTTAATATTTTAGATATTAATTTTTTTAAAAAGAATTATGATGAAATAGTTAATTAAGTAATAGATATAATTAGTTTTAAATAATTTTATAAAATAATAAGTTATCTCTTTTCTTTCACTCAATTCTCTATAAAAAAAATCTAAACGTATAAATTTTTTTTTTTTTTTTTTAAAATTGGCCTATCCTAGATGGGCCAAGCTCAGCACATATTAGTGAGCTCGAGCTCACTACATATATTTCTCGGGCATAGCTGCGCCCAGCTCTGTAAACTTGATTGAGCTTACCCATTAGGTATATTTGGATTAGAGTTTGATTTTTTGATTTTTTTTATAAAAAATGTGAAGATACATTTGGATTAAATTTTAAATTAAAAAAAGTATAATTTTTTTAATTGAGATACGTAAAATATGTAAAAGATAAAATAATTGTTCGAGTGAAACTGGGGTTCAACATAAAAAAATAAAATTGTTCTTTATTTTAAATTCAATGTAAAGGTACATTTTTTTCTTTTTTGAATTCGTGAAAATTAATTTTAGAGAATTCCTTTAAAATGCCCCTCAATTATTTTTTTAAGTTGCACAATGTTCCTGAACTTATATTTTATTTTTTTTATATCCATGAATTATAAGTCTACCACCATAAATAGCAGTGGAGCAATCTCTCAGAGATCATATGTTGTTCACGTATGTGTTTGTGGAGAGGCAAAATTATTCATTAAGGACTTTCTATCCACAACTAAACGTGTTCCACATTGCAAACACATATGTGGGCGGCATGTGATCTTCGAGAAGTGGTATTTCATCTATTTAATGGACAATTTTATTGTGGAGAGGTCTTTAATGGATAACTTTTTCCATCCAAATACACGTGAATAGCATGTGGAATCTAGAAGGTGGTACCATCGCTATTTATGATTATAGGCTACTTTATAATACACTATTTTAATTTAGGAATATAAAAAGATAAAATATGAGTTCTAAAGGGAATTTTAAGTAAATAGTTGAAGGGAATTTTAAGGTCATTTCCCTTAATGTTATTGTGAAAAGAGATGTAAGTAATACAAAAGAGGCATTTGGTTCGAGTTGGGTGTTCCAATACACCCTTAGTCTTTTATTTTCGATTCATTATTTTATCCTTTGATATATCTTTTGATCATTCATGATTTCATGAATGTTTCTTTTAGAGTAAATATCATATTTAGTCCCCGACATTCGTTCAATTCTCAGTTATAATCTTCAATTTTTATTTTTAACTCTTAAATCCCCAATAAATTTTTAAGTTGTATTTATAATTTTTTTTTTCAAATTCTATCAAATTTAACTTATCAAATTAACTGTCAAAGTCATTTAACTTCAAAATCAAAAATACTCAAAGATGAAAATTTAACATTATAAAGTGTAAAAGAAAAAACCCAGGAAACAAAAAAGCCGTCTTCCTCACGCCACCACCACTACCGTCTAGCTTGGTCAAATTTACTCTCCAAAACAAAGCCTCAAGCCATCTAAACCTTCTAAGGTAATTGACCAATACTTAACACCATAACATCCCCAATTACTAGAATCTCCATCACCAAGCCAATCCTCTAAAGATGACAACAAAGAGAAATTGATAGTGAAGGGACATCCATAAGAGCACACTAAAGTGAACTCAGAAGCAAAGCAAAATAAATAAACAGGTACAATTAAGAAAATCTCTTCCTTCAAATCAAAAGAAATTATGAAAATCTAACCAAAATAATTTTCAAAACACTAGGCACAAGTACCAAGCTTTGACTTATTGTTAGTGTTATAGATTATAAAAACAAGGACACAATCAGAGAAAGGAAAAATTATCTAATCCTAAATGAAAGAAATCAAGAAAACAAAAAATACTAGTAATTTTATATTATTTTTATGCATTGCGAAGTGGGGATCAAGACCTTACTTGATAAAGAGTACTTTTACCATTGAGTTAGCAACTTGTCATATGACTTTTGTATATTGGTATATTATTTAATGATTATTTCTATTTCACTCCCAAAAAAAAAAAAAAAAAAAGAGCTTACTATTCACAATGTGATAAAAACAAATTATAGCACAAAAAACTTTTATTTCAAAATTCATTTCCCTCTCTTCCCTCACTCTCTCTAACTCTCTATACACTTCAAAGCCCAAAAATTCAAATCCGAGTAAATCTAACCCAAATTTCAAGAGAAAAAAATCTCTTCAACTCTCTATATACTTCAAAATCCAAAAATTCAAATCCGAGTAAATCTAACCCAAATTTCAAGAGAAAAAATATTAGTACATCATTCTTTACTCACTTATTTAAGATTTTATTAGTTTAGAAATAAAAAATTATACCTAATTAAAGACATTTGGTACAAAATAAATCTGTTCCCAAAAAGATTGAGTGGTGAAAACCTTCACAAAATTCCGCCAAGTCAGAAATCACCATAAACCAATTTCACATAATATTAGCCACAAACCAATTCAAGAAATTACCAAGCAGTCCCTCAATCCAAGATAAAAAAATTTGCAAGCTTTCAAACAAAAACACAGATTTACGACTAGTATAATATATAATCATCTATATAAGACATTAACAACTAAAATATTAATGCAAATCAATTAAGCAACTAAAATGATAACATAAAATCAACCAAAAAACCTAACATAACAACATAATTGTAAAATTTTAACTAAAAAAATCGAAACTATGGAAAAAACCTCGAGGGCAGGATTTATCCCATAATTTCAATTTTTTAAAAATTTTTTATAATTAGTTTTTTATTTTAGTTTCTTTTTGTTAATTTTATGTTATTATAAATAGTTGTTTTAATTGATTTTGTATTAGTTTTTGTATATTTTTTTAGGAATATTAGTTTTTGTATCTGGAATGTAGAGAGAAGATAGAGAAAGAAACAAAATTTTGAAAATGAAAGTTTTTTTTCGTGCTATAATTTAGTTTTACCGCCTTTTGAAAATAGCTAGGCTTGAAATGTCTGAAAGGGTCCAGAACAAAGGTCTTAGATTTAAATCCAATTATGTATAGGGATCTTGTTAAGGATTGACATATAATTAAAATAGGATTACTATTAATCCTAAACTGTGTATAATTATGTTTCCTAGTTGTAATTAGTTAGGTTTTCTACTTATAATCTGCTTAGGATTTGTCACATGGACAATCTATATACTGTACACTATTTTCACATTAATGAGACAGAAAACACAAGATTGTTTTCCCCACTGGAAACTTTCATGGTATCAGAGCCAATTGTTTAAAATTTCTCACAATGAGTAACGACAATATTGGCAATGTTGATAATGACATGGGGAAGAAAGCCATGCTCACAAAATAAAGAAAGATTCTTATTATGTAGCATCCACCGATGGACTTGGATTGATTCTAACAACGGTCCAGTTAAAAGAGACAGAAAAAGATAATAATTATACAGAATGGGCAAGAGCCATGCGCATGGCCTTGAGATCGAAGAAGAAGTTGGGATTCATTGACGGAATAATTCCAATTCCTGAAGGTGATCCAGATAGATAAGAAGAATGGTGGGAAATCAATAATCTTGTAAACTCTTGGATTCTCAACACTATCGAACCCTCTCTCCGATCTACCATATATCACTTTGAGAGAGCTGATGAATTATGGATAGACTTGAAGGAACGATTTCTAGTTGGCACCGGCCTGCGAATATACGAATTAAAAGCCGTATTGGCGAATTGTAAACAAGGCGGTGATTCAGTACACGTGTATATTTCACGTCTGAAAAAGTTATGGGACGAACTAGAAAACTACACCCAACTCCCATCCAGCACAGACACAGAACTGTTGACCTTTATCATAAAAGAAAGAGAAAACGAGAAGGTCTTCCAATTTTTAATGGGATTAAATAGTGCAATTTATGGCACCGTCCGTTCCCATATGATCTAACAAGAACCTATACCCAACTTACGTACAGTTCTTGCTCAAATTTGCAAAGAAGAACAACACAAAAAGTTAACACGAATAGAAGACTATTCTGGAGACGGCGCCGCCTTCGCCGCCCCCGCCGCTGGAAGAGACCGTCGAGTTTTTTCTTCAAAATTTCACTGTACCTACTGCAAACGAGCTGGCCACGACGTCACCGGATGCTTCCAGCTTGTGGGTTATTTGGAGTGGTGGCCACGAAATTCACCCTAACTCGTCGCCGGTCGCGGCTTCGCACTGGCAAACAATAGCAGAGTTTGGCGCAGCGGCAAATCTGGGCGAGGCGGAAGACAGCACCCGTAGATGCCAAGACCTCGCGCAATAGATGGAGGGCGATCGTTGGAGGCGTGGGCGAATTCCGCTTCAGTTCGGCAAGCACGATCGGCGGCAGAAATTTTCAGCAGAGGAGATCTGCGCGCTGGAGAAGAAGATGGTCGCAGTGACGGGCCGGGTGGCGGGCCGAGCTCAAGCAGCAACGGGCCGGACAGTACCAGGCCGGGCCCCTTTCCAGCTTTGACAGCTGACCAGTGGTCAACACTGTTGACTGCATTAAAGAATTCAAATAATACGCAATCTGAAAAGTTATCTAGTATGGAAAATTTATGGATTTTAGATTCAGGATGTTCTAACCATATGACTGGTAGGAAAATTTTCTTACACAATATACATCCTATCTGTCAGCACATTATTGGATTACCTAACGGTGCCAAAACTTTTGCTGTGCAAGAAGGAACGGTCTCTTTAAGTCCTACATTAAAACTCCACCAAGTGTTGCTAATTCCTGAACTCACATGCAATTTAATTTCTTTATCTCAATTGGCATGAGACTTGCAATGTTTTATCACTTTCTCTGACAAATTTTGTTTTATACAGGACCGTATCTCGATGAGGCCGATTGGAGTGGGTGAGCAGAGGAATGGGATTTTCTTCTAAAAGCCTATGGAATTGAAGGAATTATACGCTTTTTCTAGCATGGTCCTTGACTCAAGCACATTATGGCATATACGGTTGGGACATCCTTCAGATTTTGTGGTGACTAATTTTTTGGGTAATTCTAAAGACTCTACAACTGGAAGATCTCCTTGTAATATTTGTCTACGTGCCAAACAAACTCGTGATTGTTTTCCTCTTAGTATCAATAAAGCATCTATAATTTTTGACCTAATTTATTGTGATCTATGGGGCCCATATAAATTCAAATCAACTATAGGTGCTTCATATTTTCTTACCATATTAGATGATTATTTTAGGGCTATTTGGATATATCTACTGTAAAAGAAAAGTGAAGTTGCATCTATTCTTCAAGATTACCTTGCCATGATCAAAACACAATTTCACAAAACTGTCAAGACAATCCGTAGCGATAATGGGACAGAATTTGCACCCCTAAAGTCGTATCTTGCTACCCATGGCATAATCCACCAAAGTACTATTGCTGGCACACCACAACAAAATGGAAGAGTTGAACGCAAGCATCGACATATTTTAAATGTAGCTCGGGCATTACGATTTCAAGCAAATTTGCCTATAAAGTTTTGGGGAGAATGCATTTTGATGGTCGGGTATCTCATAAATCGAACTCCCTCAAAATTGTTACAAGGTAAGACTCCTTATGAGTTGTTATACGAAAAGAAACCATCATATTCTCACGTTAAAAGTTTTGGGTGCTTAGCTTATGTTCATGGCCACGATACCCCAAAAGATAAATTTCGCGCCCGCAGTAGACCGTGTATTTTCCTTGGCTACCCTCTTCATAAGAAAAGATGGAGATTTTATGAATTGCAAACAGAAAAATTCCTTGTGTCCTGAGATGTGATTTTTGATGAAACAAGATTTCCATTCCACGAAAAATCAGACACTTCAATAATTTCTACAGACTTCACACAATTTTACAATTTTGGAGAACAAGTTTTAGGCTCCAAGCAACATAGTATGCAAGATAGGGGGAGTTTAGCACATAACACACCCAGCCCAGATCAAATAAATCCTACCCACAGCCCACCTGCAAACCCAGATCCACCAACCCCTCCCCGCAGCCCACTAACCCACAGGCCAGATCCAATATTCCCTCCCCACAGCCCACCTACAAACCCAGCCAACTCCAAAGGCCCACATGCAATCTCTTCCCGCGGCCCATCTACGCACAGCGAACCTCCACTTTCCAGCACTGGCCCACACCTCTCTTCCGGCCCACCAGATACACAATCCCGCAGCCCAGTTCAGCGAAGTCCACCACCAACCTCTCTCGCAGCCCCACTCCACACTAGCCCAAGTACACACTCCTGCGACAAGCAGTAATCTTCAGTAGCCCAACCCAGTAGCAATCCACATCAGCCTCCTTGCGAAAAAACAAACATTGAGCCAAATTATGGCCCACTTCAGGAAGATATTCCTGCCAGATTGACGCAAGACAATCCGCCAACTAATGCACCTAGACGAAGCACTCGAATTAAAAATATTCCGACTCGGCTCCAAGATTATGATTGCAACACCATATGGAAGTCCTCTATATCCCATTCCTCCTCTGCTCTCTCACCCTCTTCGGACCTCTCAGGTACGTCCCTTTATCTCATAACAAAATTTGTGGACTATAGCAAATTTTCTAATTCACACAGGCATTGTTTAGTATCTGTAGCAACGGAATCCGAGCCCACCACTTACTCTGAAGCAGTTTCTAATCCTCTCTGGCGCACCGCTATGCGCCAAGAGATTGATGCACTTGAACAAAATGGTACATGGTCTTTAACCTCCTTGCCTCCTGAAAAACGTGCTCTGGGGAGTAAATGGGTCTACCGTATTAAGCACAAAGCAGATGGCACCATCGAGCCGAGCACCAGTGATTTCGTATCCGGTCAAAATCTTGGCTAATTGATCGAAGTGGGTAGCTCCAGTAGACCCATAGATCATGAACAAATAGGGTGGGTAGGCCCAAGCACCACACTACACGTATAGACGCAAACCCCCCTCGTTACCGTACGTGCGACTCTCACCGCATAAGGCTCGCACAAAGACTCCTAAATCCATCCCGAGCCTTTTCTTCCACCTCTATTCTCCAATCCTCGATCAAACTTGCATTCCCCAGGTGCTATGAAATGGGGGGTCTTTCCTTTGCCTATCGTATGTTATCGGCTTAGCTTCGTCCCCGAACCAAGGAGGCATTCTGGCGAACGCATGCGTGTAAGAAGACCGACGACTACATAAGCTAAAAGACTACGACTAGAAGACAAGCCAGAAGCTACTCGTTTCTATTCTTGTTGGGATTGGATATAGATGGGGAATCTATATATCGTAGTAGTTCTCCAACCTCTCTAACTAACATACGATACAATTTCACTTCACGGCACGGCCAAAAAAATAAAGCCCGTTTGGTAATTTTGAGAAATACACAAATGGAAGGTGTTGATTTCACAGACACCTTTTCTCCAGTTGCTAAAATGGTCACCGTTCGCCCTCTACTTTCCGTTGCCACTGCTCGCAGCTGGCCTATCCATCAAATGGATGTCCACAATGCGTTTCTCCATGGAGATTTACAAGAAGAAGTATTTATGCGACCACCCCCAGGTTTTTGTACCTGTTTCAAAAGACAAGTCTGTCGATTGAAGAAATCTTTATACGGTCTTCATCAAGCCCCTAGATGTTGGTTTTCAAAGCTAACTACTGCTCTCCGTAGGTATGGTTTTTCTCAGTCTTATGCAGATTACTCTCTCTTCACATATTCTCGAGGGAATATTTATCTATGTGTTCTTATTTATGTGGATGATTTACTCATTACTGGAAATTCCCTATCCAAACTTGAGAAATTCAAAGCTTCATTACATAAGTGCTTTCACATGAAGGATTTGGGACCGCTCAAATATTTTTTGGGCATAGAAATTGCGAGAAACTCCACGGGATTATTTTTATGCCAAAGAAAATACACATTGGAAATTCTCTCTGAAATGGGTTCATTAGGTGCCAAACCGGCATCTACTCCTATGGAACCTAATCATCAGCTGGCGAAAGCATTTGGATCATTGTTTGATAACCCAGATCGCTACCGCAGACTCATAGGCAAGCTAATATATCTCACACTCACTCGGCCTGAACTCGCATATGCTGTACATACACTTGCTCAATTTATGCACGCCCCTCGTCATGCTCATTGGGATGCGGCTATCCGAGTTGTCCATTATCTGAAAGGGAGTCTTGGACGTGGAATTCTTCTTACCTCTAACTCTCCTCTTTCGTTGACTGCATATTGTGACTCATATTGGGCCACCTGCCCGATAACTCGACGATCTCTCACTGGCTATTTTATCTCTCTTGGTGGGTCTCCTATTTCCTGGAAGATGAAGAAACAACATACTATTTCTCGTTCTTCTGCCGAAGCTGAATATCGTTCTATAGCCATGACTTTATGTGAACTAAAATGGTTATCTATTCTCCTGCGGGATCTTCATGTCCCTATCACTCGCCTAATTCCATTACATTGTGATAACCAGGCTGCTCTTCATATCGCTGAAAATTCTGTTTTCCATGAACGCACTAAACACATTGAAATAGATTGTCATTTTGTTCGTGATGCTTTCCAAGAAGGTTTTATCTTCCCCGCATATATTCGCAGTGAAGAACAGCTTGTAGATATTCTCACTAAAGCTCTTCATCCGACACATTTTCATCGATTAGCTTCCAAGTTGGGCATTTCTGACCTTCATGCTCCAACTTGAGGGGGAGTGTTAAGGATTGACATATAATTAAAATAGGATTACTATTAATCCTAAACTGTGTATAATTATGTTTCCTAGTTGTAATTAGTTAGGTTTTCTACTTATAATCTGCTTAGGATTTGTCACATGGACAATTTATATATTGTACACTATTTTCATATTAATGAGACAGAAAACACAAGATTGTTTTCCCCACTGGAAACTTTCAGATCTCCAGATCAATCAAGTATCATTTTAATATATCTGTGTCTCTTTTCCGAACAAATCTGGATCCAAATTTGGGTAGACCTATTTCTTATACACACTATAATTTTTTCATTTTAATTAAATATTCTTTAATAGCAATACATTAATTAATGTTTCAAACTTGTAAATAGTAATACAAGTTACCTAATTCATAATATAATATACAAATTTTAATAAAGATATGCATGAGAATCATCCATACTCACAAATTTTATGATTTTAGGAAACACTAGATAGACTTATCGAGATGATGGAGAAGTAAAAATTAACATTGGTGAAAAATAAAATATACATGTATAATATAAGGTTGTAAAAACATATCTAAGTCTCACATACTCAGAATGAATTTATTTTTATATTAAAAAACCGATTTGAATTTAGATCTGGATGAATGTGCATAATTCTTATTTCAGGTCCGTACTATTTAACTTAAATCTGGATCCGGTATCAACTATATCTATCTCCTTTTCAGCCTGCCCAATAAAACCCCCAAAAAAAACAAGCCCCATATCCCGTTTTGGGCTTTTTTACCTTCAATTGATGGTTAAACTGGGCCTAGCAAGCCCTGTATCTTCGACTTTTTGCATTAGGTTGGGGAGGCCCAATTATTTGACCGCTAAATCAACAGTTAGCGCGTTAGAAATGAAACCTGTCTCGGGAGTTTAAGTTACTTCCCTAGACCTTCAGGGTGAAAACAAGGCCAGACAGGTCAAATAGCCCCCCAAAGAGTTGCTCGGCGTCTGACTATTGAGCTCTGTAGCGCAAGCCTCCATTCCCCCCCATTCCCGTGCCGCCACTGGTGCTGTCGCCGAAGATGAGTCTATTCAGAATTTCCAGCAAATCGAGTCTTTTGATCAAAATGGCTCAGCGAAGTCAAGGAATTGCTTCAATCCTTTGCGATACGCCAAGGCATTTTTCTACTGAAGCCGGAAAGCCGAAGCTGGATATATCATACGATTCATTTCTTGAACCACCATCAACTGGTACTCGTGAAATTCAGTTTATTACTTTCAGTTCTTAACCTGCTAATTTTGTCTAACATGAGCAAGGGTTTAAGGTTTAGCATAGGAATACTGAATTGGTGAATAAGCTTGTTTCTTGAGATAGGGTCTAGGGCTTACGAAATTTTTTTCTAGAATTCTGTTGTGTTGTTTACTGCGGGGTTTATGGCTTTTGGGTTCAGCTGATCATTTTGGGATATTTTGAAACTTTGAGATGAAAGCTTGGTTGGTTTTTGGGGGTTAGTTTTCTTGTGGATTTGAAATTTTAATGATAAGTTTTATAAATAGGCCTATCTTACGGAGCCTCTTGAGTCATTGTGATTTTTGAGCTCTGTATACAATTAGTCAACTTTTTGCAGCATTTTACTTTAGGATGTTAGAATTACTATGTAAGACAGGAATTTTTTATGGCTCCAACCTGATCTTGAAATTTGACATTTTTAATTCAGCATCAAGTCTGATAGATATTTATATATTTTAAGGGAAATAAAGTATTCTTGTTTATACTATTTCTGATGAAAGATGTTTCTTGATACATTTTGCTTCCACTGCTCATCAGGCCTGGTTTATGGAAGGTTAACGGGCATAAGAAAGCATACTACAAAGAGTGATATTATTAACTTGTTGGACAGCTCTAAATTGAGCTTAGATGATGTCAAAGTTGATTACAATCGGAACTATTCCCCAATGGCAATGTAAGTTCTACTTGTGCCACATCTATAGATTCATATAGGGGAAAATGGTGTAGAATTATGACAAGCTTTGCAGGTTTTCATTGTCGATCATCTCAAGAGAGTTTCTGTCATATCTTTATGCACATTTCTGTTATTCTTAGTTCTTAGCTTCTTCACTATAATCATATTTCTTATTGAATTAAAACTTTTATGGCTTTTGGTAATATGGACTTCTCAATTTTGTCCTGTCATTGTTGATGTAATCTAATTCATTCATTATCTTGAACTGGGGCTGGTTTTATGTGGAGGTAGTTTCATAAATCTAATTTAAATATTATCCTAAGACATCTTGTGGTCATACAGGTTGGTTCAGTTCCCAAGTCCAGAAGCTTACGATGCTGGTATTAGATCAGTAGTAAGAAAAGGGCGCATTTTCAAATTGGAAAGGGTTAGTGTATTTCACAGGAGGAAATAGACTTTGATTTTTTGCCATATAAGAATCAAATCTCAATTTTCAAGCCAATTTATTTCTGATGACAGACTGGTCGCAACCAATGGGATCAAGTTAAACCCTATGATGGGAAAGCTGTAAGAGGAATTCTCAAAACTTTTTAGATTTTTTCTCTTTCCCCTTGTTTTGGTTTGCTTGATTTGTTTCATGCTAAGAATTGAACTTGAACTTTTTAGACTACGGTTTCTGAATTGCATTACTTTTGTTGCAAAAGTTGGTTACTTATGTAACTATATATATATATATATATATACATATATACATATACTCTGGTTGCTTGGAGATGATAGCAAATTGTTGTTTTTGTAATTTTCCAGATCTTACTGCAAGGAATCCCTCGCAGGGCATTGCTTGATGATATAGAGCGGTTCCTCTCTGGCTGTGAATATGATTCATCCTCCATCACTTTTTTTATGAGGTTGATTCTACAAGTCGTCACTCGTTTCATTTGGGGAAGAGTATAAACAGTCTTGATTCTTTCCATTTTATGAATTTTTTGTATGTTTCATTCTTTCTTGCAGGCCAGCATTCCCAGATCCCATTAGAACGTCACGGGTGCACTTCCCTTCGCGTACCCTTGCCATGCATGCATTTATCACAAAAAATAGGGGCTTTTGTCTGGATAGTCAAATTTTGGTGGAAGTGCTCCAGTAATTTCTCCTTCTTCTTTCAAGTGCCGGAGGCTCGATTTGGAAGTAATAGTTAGACAGCTAGAAATATGCTTCTCCTAATTGCTTCTTTGATTCTAATTTAGTCAAAAGTTCATTTACTTCTATCTTTAGATTGTAGTTTTAAGAAATATTATGGATCTTAATTATGCGCCATTCAAGTAAAACCAATTCAGAACTCCTTATTGGTGCATAGAACCTTTTCTTTCATATCCTGCTATAAATGTGGAAAAGAGATTGAGGTTTTCAGTTTCTGGATAAATGGTTTTCCTAAAACCCCTCCGGGTGATATGATCTGCTACTGATATTATTTAGCATCAAGGATAGTTGTTGATAATCTTTTCTCCTGTTGTAGTTCCTAACTTTTGGTACATAACTTCGTCATGTTTCTTGTGTTGAGAAATGTGTTTAATGGAAAGAATTATTTTCCCCCCTAAGATCCTAAGTCTGTTTTTTCGGATTACGTTGGTATTTTGCTCAGAAAAGGATTTCATCTATAGCTTTTTCAATGTAACTTTACGTATTATCATATTATAAAATCAATCGAATTAGTTATAACATCTTCAATGTGACGTTACAAGCTTTATAGCTTCTTCTATGTACATTAATTATGTGACTGACGTTACATATCACAATCAATTGAATTAGTTATTAACTTCTTCAAAATGATCGTTACATAGTGATTTAATTAACTATCTATTTATCAACATTAAGAATCAATGTAGGCATGCAATTTCTTCAAGTAAATGGGACTGACCATGAGCACGCATATGATCTACTAAAACTTCCAATACAGAAAGTATCTCTATCACATTCAAGTTAGACCTGTCTTCTGCTCTAAACTCATAAGTTTCATTCTTGATCTCAATCCAACTATATCCAGGATCTGTTTTGAGCCCTTTATCTTTCATCGCCTTTCGAACTCTAGCAGCATCATCCCAATACCCAACACCGGCATACAAATTAGCCAACTGTAAATGAGTAGCAGCACATGATGGTTCCAAAACCAGCCTATTCTCAGCAGCTTCAATTCCAACCCATAAATTTCCATGGAGCCTACAAGAGGAAATCAATGAACCCCATATGACAGCGTTAGGACTAATTGGCATTCTTTTGATGAAATCCATGGCTTCTTCTACTAATCCTGCTCTACCAAGAAGATCTACAACCGATGAATAATGATCTAATCCTGGTTTTACACCATACTTGGCCATTAAATTGAAGAAAGATTTCCCATGTTTAACCAAACCTGCGTGACGGCAGGATGATAAAATGCCAAGGAAAGTAATGGCATCTGGCTTTACCTTCTTCTTTTTCATTCTCTCCAGCAGTTCAATTGCCAGCATTGCAAGTCCATGCAGAGCATAAGCGGCAATCATGGAATTCCATGAAACTAAATCTTTATTGTCAATGTTCCGAAATATAAAGAAAGCATCCTCAATGTTTCCACATTTGCAATACATGGAAATAAGTGCATTGGCAATGTGTATATGAGAATCAAAACCCAGATGAATCGTTTGACAATGGATACTCCTTCCTTGCCCAAGAGAACCACAAGCAGTGCACAAGCTGAGAAAGCTCGTGAACGTGAAATCATTTGGTTTCAATTTTAAATTCCTCATTTCATTATAAAGTTGCAAGCTTCTATCCACCTGATTTTCTTGGGCAAACCCATTTATCATTGCAGTCCAAGACACAACATTTTTCAGAGGCATTTCATCAAACATTTTATAAGCATCATTTAGGATCCCGCATTTACCGTAGAAAGAAATCAAAGAACTTCCAACGTATATGTTGGATATGAATCCATTTACAAATACCAAGCAATGGAATTGAATTCCCATTCTTAGAGCCCTTTCGGATCCACATATACTCAAAGCATTTGATAATACACTTGGGTCTATACTCAATCCTCGTTTATGAAGCTTGTATAGAATTGAAATGGAATTCTCGTTCTGATCTGGATGAAATGTTTCATTATCAATCTGGGTTTCTTTCAACTGAATTGGATTTGTTCGTAAAAAGTCTTGAACGAGGCGAAGATGGCTTTGGCAATTGTTGGCGACATTAGGCTTTGAAGCTACGATATCAAGGACCCTTTTTCCTTTGAACTGTATTGTTTTAGCGGATTGCCCCAATTCTTGTAGAGCTGAAAATGGTTTAGAAGATTGAACAGCAGAATTAAAAGGCAGGGAATTGTTGCAGTGTGAAGACTTGTCCCAGAAACGTCGAAGGTATAATAAACAGTTCATTCCTAAACCAATCCCACATCTCTCATTTTAGTGTTGGAATAGAAATAACACACCCCTAAAAGATAAATAAATAAATAAATAATAAAAAAAGGAAATAACAGTATGAGTTTTTTATTTTTATACCATGAGTTATATTGATATATAATCTTTTTTTCTATGAATGGGAGATCGAAGGAAGGGGTGAAAGACTGGTATTTGTACCCACTGAAAAGAAATTTTCAAATTATATTACATTAATTTCTATTTGAAAGTAGGATGCAAAATTCTTTCACAAGACATAACTTTTATATATTGAGAGATTTCTATGTTTAGAGATGTATATAAATATTTTATTTTTTAATTAATTTTTCTCAAAACACCTACCTCATAAGTAATTTAGATCCCTTATAAAAAAAGGTAATTAAGGGAGTTCTTTTTTTGCTCAATGTAATTTAGGGAACCTAAGTATAAATAAATAAGGAGGGATTTCCACTTTTTTTTCTTTTTATCATAAATATTTCTTAATCTATACTCAAAATGTAGGAAAAACTATAGAGGGAAATGACTAGAAATTAAAAAAAAAGTCATTTTCCCAACTGTGTATTGAATCAAAACAGTTGTTAAATTCTCAAAACCTGTTCTTTGGCTCCAAAACAATGTGTGTGGCCTTTAGGCTCTCTCTCTCTCTCTCTCTCTCTCTCTCTCTCTCTCTCTCTCTCTCTCTCTCTCTCTCTCTCTCTCTCTCTCTCTCTCTCTCTCTCTCTCTCTCTCTCTCTCTCTCTCTCTCTATATATATATATATATATAAAAGTTATTGCCGGCCAGTCTTGTTTGGTCATCAATCATCATATAGCTATAAATCCCCACAACTCAAAATCTGCCGGCCCTTCTGTTGAGCATGTTCCTTTTATATTGGTGAAAAAAGGACTTGAATGCTAATATTCTATGCAAACTGCAGTTAATAAAGTGTCATAAAAGTTAAAGTAGGATCCTTAATTTTCAAGAACATAGCTGGAAATATTACTTTGGATTAAAGAGGTGAAAAATTTTCATACTTTAGTTTACCCTATAATGTGAATGTTATTCCAAAAGGGATTCTTTTTGTTTGTTTGTACTTTGCATTACTAGTATAAAATGATCCTGCCACTACTGATCCTTTAAGAGTTTTGATACCTTTGTTTATGAGGGAAGAGTGCCTAACGGAAGATATACTTTATGGATAACATCAAGATAAATCAGCAGAGAAGAGCAAGTAACTCCAATAATACCTCAAACACTCTGGTCAGGTGAAAAGCCCGTAAGAGATGATAGGTTGAGGCGAACATGCAAGTTATACTGTGTTGCAGGTAAGAATGTTTTTCTGATATGTTTGTGTATGTATTATGCTGTCTTTTCTTTCTTATGTGGTGAAGGGTAAATGGGATTGTTATTAGCTAGGCCACTTAATGAGGATGAGGTGAAGCAAAAAGTTCAAGTGGTGATTTCTTGTAATGAGGTTTAAACAAGAAGTAACTGCAAGCCTATATGTTGCAAATAAGCTGTTGAATAAAACATACTTGTTTGATAAGGTTTGGTTCTTCAAGATTTCCTTAAGTAGATAATTCATCATGATTTTGTCTTGCCATGATGTAGAAATGGCGAAATCTTATTGCTTTTGTTTAGGTTTTTGGTCCCTCATTTCAGCAAAAAGATGTGTATGATCATGTAGTGGCTCCTACAGTAAATGAAGCTCTTGAAGGTTATACTTGTACCATATTTGCATATGACCAAACTGGAAATGGAAAAACTTACACAATGGAAGGTGAAGGAGGAATGGAAAAGGTTATAAATATGTGTCCATTTTCTTGTTATGCTTCTTTTTCATCTTTTCCTTTCTTTTTCATCTTCTTGATTCTAGAATGGAATATGTCATAAGGATGCCGGAGTTATTCCAAGGGCCGCTCAGCAAATTTTTGGCATTCTTGAAACTCAAAATGCGGATTACAGCATGAAAGTGGCCTATTTAGAGATTCATAACGAGGAGATAACAGATCTTTTAGCCCCGGATGAGAAGCAAAAGAAGCCAATAGCCCTAATGGAGGATGGTAAAGGGCTGTTTCTTTTAGAGGCCTAGAGGAAGAGTTAGTATGTAATGCAGATGAAATATACAAAATTTTGGAGAAAGTGTCTACCAGAAAGCATGCTGCAGAAAACTCTTCTTAACAAACAAAGCAACCATTCTCACTCCATATTTTCTATCACAATTTAAACAAAGGAATGCACATCAGACTCAAAAGATCAATTAGAAAGGAAACAGGTAAGAGTTCATAATATTCTATGTCAAAAAATATACTTCATGCTGGCATAATGGACTAAACTACTCCCAATTATTCTAATTTCAGAGAGAATTGGATAAATCTGAACAAGCACGGGTTGATCTAGAAGATCAATTTAGACAGGCAACAGAATCAATTAAACAGAGAGAATACCTGATATCCAATCTCCTTTGTTCTGGTGAGCAAAATTTCAAATAGTATTCATAGCTTCATTTGATTACTCGGTTGCAAGAATAAGGCTCCATCTGCTGTCCAACTAACTGTTTGGGTCACATACCTGTAAAAATATTTAACGATGTAATGCTAATTTTTATTACTCAGAGATAGCACTAAATGAAACGGCACATGAGCTCCGAGCTGAACTAGAGGATGCAACATCAGAGGTTTCCAGTTTGTTCGCACAGCTTGGTTCATATTCCAGCTTCTAGTTCATTCCCTTTACCTTGCATTAGAACATAATTCTTTTACACTTTTAGAAACAGAACGAAGGAATCATTTGGACGATGAAAACAAGCTTCCTGTCAATAACTTTCATACTGAATTAGCTCATAGCTGGAAGTCTTAAATGGGCAACTGCTATGATGCAACATGAGGAGATGGTCAAAGTAGTACAAGAAAATACCCAATCCTTCCTATCTGCTAAGGCTAAGGTAAAGTACAAAAGCTTCTCCCCTGTGCTCCTACCGGATAATAAGCCATTTGAATTCATTTGTATCTGCTGTCCCACTTTCAAGA
Organism: Catharanthus roseus; assembly: GCA_028651295.1. Classification (NCBI taxonomy): domain Eukaryota; kingdom Viridiplantae; phylum Streptophyta; class Magnoliopsida; order Gentianales; family Apocynaceae; genus Catharanthus; species Catharanthus roseus. Next base: position 31,390,775 of record JAPQWS010000159.1, on the reverse strand, counting down.
ACAGGCAACTTGGAGTATCAAATGCAGCTTCAAAACCTGAAAAGAATTTATATTTCGGGTCTTCAACAACTAGATGCTTCAGCTGTGGAACTTTATGGAAATTCTCAATTAGATTTTGGTAATCTTAGTGCAGAAATACCTAGCCATGCTTCTGCCATTGCCAAAGTTGGTATTGTTTTTCCTGCCCTGAACTGTTTTTACCTTTGCATCAATGCATTTCACCGGAATATACATATATATTGCAGTTTGTTAGTGAAAGTTTCTCAAAGGGTGAAGCTATACTCGAGGAACTAGAAATGAATCTTAATAATTTTGAGTTGAAGATAGCTCTCTATCTACAAATGGAACAAGAGGTAAAAAGGCCTCCCATTCAAGTATAGTTATATGTCCTTTCACTTTGAAATGAAATTTATAAAGTTTAGTTGTGTTTAGAATCGGCCAGAACATACAGAACAGCTGAATCTTTTTCTGAATTACTTCTCAAGTTTTTCAAGATTATAAACTCATATAACTTGAAATTGACACTGATGGAAGAAGAATCTCAAAAAGTTTATGACAAGAAAATGAGGGCTCTTTCAGAGAAGTTCGAGGTAGTCTTCTCGTATTACTAAATAACATTTCTTTCATTCGGCACCAGTTTCCTATTTCTAAAATTTTTGGCCTGAAACAGGATCTTGATGCTAGAGAAGGAAACCAGCTGCTAAACAAAGTAGCAGAAGTTTTAGCGAGTTCGCGTTCTCAAAAGAAAAGGATGGCATGTATTTCTTCATTTAACGATTAATCCCTAACTTTTTCACTCGTATCCTGCATGAGTCTGCACGTACGTGCAGCGTTTCTATATACGATTTAACCTAAACTTTCCATTTCAGGTTCAAACAATATTAACTGATTTTCGCGAGGAAACAGCCATCAACAATAGCCAGCTGAAAAAAGAAATGTCTGACAGGCTAGATATTAATACTTCAATTCAGGAAGATTGTGTAACTTATTTTGAAACAGCAGAGGAAGGCTATATTCAAAACTCTACTCTGATTGAAATTTGGAAAGGCAGCCTGGGAGAAAGCTTCCAACACTGGTTAGATATTTTACAAAAGAATATTTAGAGACTTACATTTCCATTATGTATATGCAGACCATAGACAAGACAAATCCAGAATTCCATTTTTATCCGCTATTTAACTGTGTAGCATAAAACACTTTAGGACGGCTGAGGAACAACGCGATACTGCAACAAGTTCATTCCTAGGCCTACAAAGAAGACATATAGATTCATGTAACTCCATTATCAAGTAAGTAATATTATTATTGTTTATCATTGCCATTATCATTAATTGTTCTTCAAATATCTCATTCAATTTTTACTCCACAGGTGTGGACTACAAGTGAATTGTGGTCAGATTTCTCCCATAGCTTCTAAAGTTGTTGAACACAGGGATGCTTCTGAAAAACATATACTTGCTCATGCCAAATGTAAGTTTGTGTGTGTGTGTGCGTATTCTATCGGAGAATCCTGAAGCTCTCAAGTCTGATAATTAGGCCTATAAATAGTAAAAAACAGTTTAATTATTTACTTCATCAGATCTGCAGTAGCTAGACTATAATGAATGTGAAAAGACCATTTCCTTCATAAATACCTGCTTTCAGAATATGAAAGAAATGAAAATCATCCACAACAGGAGAAGTATGGAGATCACAGCAAGTACTAGAAAATCTCTAATAGAAGACTTATTCAAGGTATGAATAATTTCCAGAATTGCTTCTTTTTTAAACTGTCTTTCATGTGCAAGAGAAATCCTAAATTATATTATTATTAGCACCAAACCCTAAATCCAGTATAACCATTCATCTGTTTAATCCTTGAAAGGTCTAGAATTCCAGCTTCAATTGTCAGGATTTATAGTATTAATAATATGAACTTTTGTTCACATGAGCAGGTGGATGAACCTTCTTCTTCATCTATGCAAAGAACGATGAAAAGATACAATTCGCCAAGCAAAGAATCAAGTGAAAATCTAAGAAGGGCAAAAGGATTAGGATTAAGCAATCAAGTGGATGAAGATGTAAAAGGAAAAACCAACGGCATGTGATATTGCTTATTATGCATGATACTAATTAGTTTCATCCTGCAACAGTTCATCATGGCAAGCTGGACAAGCAAGACTGATATACAGTTCATGTTAAAGAAAACTATTATCACATGTGAAAATGCCTTAAACTGTTCATATATAAATAGTATTACATGTATATATCATTAATGTTATGTAATAACATCAACATTTAATAGAAGAAAATCTATTCTACATTTTTATATGAGGTGTTGACATTTAAGTTCTATTGTATTTCTAAAGACATTGATACATAGATAATAATCTTGAATTCCTAAAAGCTTAGAAAAGTAAAATTTGTTTTCTTTTCCAGCTCTTTCAACTTCTTTGTGATCTCAGTCTCTTTTCTGCTGGAGCACTACAGTCTTCGTCGAAATCTTCTCCTTCTTTATCCGCGTGCAGGTAATTCCACAAACAAATATTCCGGCGAAAAGTAATACACGGATCCCGCTCATCCTGCAAGCGGTCCAAAGCTCCACTAACCACTTTCTTGACCTCCACATCCTCGGCGTCTTCTTTAAGGAACTGTGAGTCCCTAACCAAAGTACAAATATCTGCACTTGAACCCGAACTATAAGGCAATCTCGCAGCTGCATCTCTCACTAAACAAAGTATAGTGAAAGAAGACGGTCTGTCTGGCTTCAATATGGAGTGTTCTCGCGCTTTCTTCAAGGCCCTTTTCAAAGGTACAACGGTAGACTTTCTCCCGTCACGAGCTGTGTATCGGAAAGCCAAGTCTGGAACTGAGTATCTTAAACTCTCTTCTATCCGAAAGTAAGCCCTAACTTCATCGCAGCTCGGGCTGATTCCTGGAGCACTACCTTTAAAGTTCCTTGTCTCTCTAAACCTATCGTCACTCAAAACCTGAGGCAACAGCGAGAGTGGTGGAGGAGGGAGACTAGCTATTTGCTGAAGTGGGGTTAGGGTTTCTTTGAGCCAATTGCTAAAACAACCAACTAATCCATCCAAAATTCCTTTTTTAATCCCCCAAGCGTCGGGAGAAGTATAAGGGAAGTGAGGATGACTGGGTACTGGACCAACCCATAACCAAACTTTAACTAATTGGTTATAAATAACCAAGGGATTCCACAATCCTAACCTGGGAGATGGAACACAGGTGGATGCAAATATCTTAAGAACTCCTCGTACCAGATCCTGGAGGCGAACATTAATCTCCATTACCCGGGGATCTCCTGGATCAGAACTCACACGGTCCATGATTTGATTGAATGTGAGTGAAGGTAACTCCTCCTCACTTTTTCTTCCCATAATACCCATACTGAGAGGGCGATTGTCGTAGTAATCATTGCTCCCGTCACCTTCCTCGAGGGGATGAATCAGCGCGAGACGAACAGTGGAGAGGAATTCCACAACCCCGAAGGGTAATTCCGCGGAAGCCGAGGACTGATCCGCAGGTACCACCTCGTTACCAGTCGAAGTAGATCCTGGCCGTTGCTTGGGTGGAATCACGATTAGCTTCCTCTTCTCCTTACTTTTTCCTTCTCCAGAAGAAATTTTTTTCGCCTCGTTTGATTTTGGCAGAATCTTAGATGGTTCAGAAGAACTTTTTCCTCCTGCGGCCTGATTAGAAATCTTCCTTTTAAAAGCATCTCTAACCGGAGGACCATTTGCCATTTCGATTAATATGTTGGCAACTTCTAGCTCTTTGTTTCTCATCATATTCTTTGGAAAATCCATTAAAACATATAATTAATAAAATCAGAGAGAATTAATTGATAAAAGAAGAAAAGAAGCGTAGATTTTCAGCAGATTCATCGGCGGAGGAAGAATGCTTATATCATGAACAGCATTTAGTTTTGCATGCAAAAACATAAAAGTAATTAATAAAGTTAAAGTCAGCAAAAAAAAAAAAAAAATTAGCATACCGCTTTGACTTTGATGTGATTAACTGTTTCTTAATTCTCCGGCGCCGGTGATTTCTTCTATCTACTTTGATCCGCCGCAACCAGAATGCTTCTCTTTCTCTCCGGTAGAAATTGACGGTGGAAGACGACGGTGGACTGGAAAGTTGAAAGTACCACGTAAGCTATCAATTGGTGAGAAAAAACGAAAGACTCGTTTCGTTTTCACAACCAAATTTACTAATTTAACCCCCAAAAGGGGAAAAAAAAATCGTTTTCCTTTTAATTTTTCTTTTTGGGCAAAACAAGAATCAATACAAAACAAAACCTACCCCGGAATGGTGGTGATCAAAGGAATTCTCAGTTGATTCTGTGGATGGATGGATGGATGGATTTAGAGAAAGAAGGAAGCAGAAGGAACCTGGAAACGGGTTTTTTGCTTTGCTCTAGAGAGAGAGAGAGAAATGAGAGAAGAGACAAGGTTGTGATGAGTAGACAAAGTGATAGAACTACACACCCCCCTTTATATATCTATCAAGATGGATGTAAAAATAATTTTTTGTTATTGAAAAAGGCAAGTGAAAATTAAATGCCACCGTTGCGTTCTTTTTTACTTAGGTAAGTAAGAAAATTATTCAGTCGTGGACCGGATATTCATGGATCACACAATAAATCAAATGCTGTTTTCTAACAAAATAAATGGTTTCTATGTTTTAAAATTATACCTCAAATAAATTTTTTGTACACACTTAATTTGGTATAATTTATTAATAAAATTTATAAATAAAAATAAATATTAAAAAAAATACATTATATAAAACAATAAGACCGCTGATAATATATGAAAGTACTATATATGATCTTGAGTATTATATAAAGAGTTTGTCTAATATATGCACACACGTTATACAAATAAAAAGAATAAAGTATATAAATCTAATAAATCTAATAGAGTTATATCATATATATTATTGTTTAAATCTAATAAATCTTATAAAATTTAACAAAAATTAGTAAACTCTAATATTTAAATGGAAGAATTAATACATATGTAATATTGATTCCAAAGTACTTATTAAACAAAACCTTTATATAAATCGTATAATATGCTGTATGTGCAATATAATACTTTTAATCCTCTTAACCACAAAATTTGATTCATTATAGAAATTTTCTTGAAAGTTTAACAAATTTTTTAATAGGTAGACTATCTAACAATTTTTCCTTCTTTTTTCCTTTTTCCAATATCTAGTCAAATGGAGTAATTATGGAAAATATATCTTACAGACAACAATTTGAGTTAAATATAAACAATTTCTAGAACATTTTTTTGATAAAAAATTTCCTAATATATGGAAGATTCAAATAAAAGGTGTCGAGACCTATATACTATATTTCACTATAGTTTATACAAGGATAAAAATTATGTTATGGATATTATCTATGTCCTTACTTATGGACCATACTTATGGACCATATAGTTTATATATTAAACTACACAACTTTCCTTGTTAGGCTTATTTCTATAATTAGAGACATAATCAATGACAAGAGTAATTTTATAATTCATGAGTGCGAATATAAATTGGGTGCATAGCAGAATATTTCATAACATGAGCCCTCTAATCCCAAAATTTAAAGAGATAGAATAGGGATTAAAAGAAAGAAAATGTCCATAATCTAAATCCAGGCTTTAAATCCAATTTAATTAGGGCGAAGGTCGTAGACCTGGCTCAATTGGTTCTACCAACTGATGGGCCAGGTCATTGAATGGACAATCCAATACCCATAATCGAAGTAAAAGCCCCAGAAAAGAAAATATTTTTCTTAGGTCCATTTGAATTCGATTTTAATTTAGAAGAAGTGAAGTGTTTGAGTTTTGTGAATGTGAAATTATTTGGGAAAAAATAGTTATGTTTATCATGGACGAACGTATACCTCTAGTTTCATACAAAACATTTTGTTAGTTTTTTATTTACACTTGATAAAACTATTCTACAATCAATAAATATAATAATTTTTGGCCGTTTTTAACCTAAAACTCATATTTTAAGGACATTTAGAAATTTAAGGATTTTCCTCAAATTCAATAAGTGCTCAATAGGTAAAAAATCGAATTATATGGGAATCCAATCCTATTACCCAAATAAACACAAGTTAGACTGCATTTACTCAAATCAAAAGCAAAACGAAGTCTAAATTGGAAATAACATGATTTAGTCCGTTGGGCATTTATTTAGTTGGAGGGATGCCTTTGAAATATGGATCTTGGGGCATAAAATCATCGGGAGGGCGGAATAGTTTTAACAACGAAAAAATTTGTAATTTATATATTGATAAAAACTAAAAAAAAATTCATACAGAAATAACAAAACATGAATTTTCGACTTGTAAAAATAGATACTTTCCCTTATTTGTAAGGAGGTATTGGTTCCACAGTAAAAAAAAATAAAATTGTTTTTATTTTTAAATCTAATACAAATGAACTTTAACTTTCCCCCAAAAAAATTCATTTTTCCTAAATTAAAAGCTAATCCAAATATATCCGGCCTAATGCCCACTCATTATTATAATTATTACTATTATTATTATATTATAATTATGACTATTACTATTATTATTACTATTATTATCATTATTATTGTTCTTATTATTATTGTTATTATTATCATTATTAATATTAATAATATTAATTAATAATATTATTATTATTAATAATAACGTCCGGAAGTATTTGAAGTATTTTGGGTGTGCAATATTAGGCTTGTCAATCGAGGTCAATAAGGTAACTTTGGACTTGTTCTTTAGGCCAAAAAATAATACGGACCAAGCTCGTGCATAGATAGAGTAGATTCAATAAGAAATATTATAATTTATAGTTTTATATTATATTATATATTATAATACACATATACATAATTATCTTTTATCAATTAAAAATTACACTCCGAAATATTAAATTAAAAAATTTGATTCTAAACAAAAACAAAAACAAAAGAATTCAATACTTCACAACCTATAAAGAAAACATTAACATTGATTTCCTAATTATCTAGATATAGATATATAACATGACATATAAAAGGATTTTGTTGCGAATCACTCTTTATGGAATAAAAGTTTTAAATGTTATATTACATATATATTGAATACGTTTTAAAAAGTTAGGGCATAGTAAAATTTGGGTCTTTTAATGTATATGTCATGGAGTATTACTGATTAACTTTTTAATTTTAAAATATAAATTTCTTTAGAATTTAAAAATTTTATTATTAAATTTAAACTAACATGTATGATATATTTTATTGGTGTTAATGTATGTTTTAAACTGCATGTTTTAATTAGGGTCGATAAATCTAACTCGACAATCTATATGTATAGCATTATTTTTTCTCCTCTTCCCTACTCTTTCTCTCTCTACACAATTTCTCTCTACTCTCTTTCTACTTTAAAACTATAATCTTTAATATTAAACTTGTATTGGAGGTAGATATGAACCATTATGAAGAATTTGTAGAATAAAATATCGAATTTAAAGTAAAAAAATTGAAAATAATTATTTTTTGGAGTTGGTACTCGGATCGCCTGGATCGGCGACTCGGACCTGAGTGGGTCGCGCATTCTAGTGGTCCTTTCTCAGAACCGATCGTCCAGATGCGCGATCAAATCAGGTTCGGCTCGCCGGTTCGTGCTACTCGAGCCCCAGTTGATTTTTTTTAAATGTTAGTTTTTGAAAATTTTGTTTATTACACTGATTTTACAATTTTATTTTTAATATAAAATGTGTTAAGATTTTAATTGTTTCATACTATATTGTAACAGAAAGACGTAGATTCGATTAGTTGCAAATAAATATCCGTAATCCACGTATTCTTCCAATTCAAAAAATTCTTCAAATGTATTTGGATCTACGTCGTTATGTTATTTGGATCTATTTGCATCTTCATTGTGCATTATGACTAATTCACAATTTACGGGCTAAATATCCTATGTGGTAGATAACACACCTTGATTGTAAGTTATTTGCAACATCATCTTTTCATTTATTTAAAAAAAAAAAACTGGTAAGAAGATTGAAACCTTGACCTCATGAAAGATAACATAGAAACATTATTACAACAAGTGCATGAGATTTTATTTAATAATAAAGTATTTACGTATTCCAATATTTACCAACTTCAATCATTTGAATTTTTAATTAGAGCAAAAAGAAGACTGCTCCTCTGTTTAATTTTTAAATTAGTGCCGTAATTTTTTAGTTAATAAGAGAGAAAGTATCAGAAATTACAAAACGTAAATTAAAACGAAAATAGGATGTTTTTGTGGAAACAGTTGATGGAAACCGCCTAACCCTCCCCTCCCTCATTAAAAAACAAAACACGATTTTCCACTTACACCCCAAACCCCCACCTTTTCCCCCGCCCGCACACCCCCCTCCCCCTCCCCCCCCAAAAAAAAATCTCTTTCCCTCACACCCCCCAAACCTCTTCCCCACCCAAATAAAACATCCCAACATTTTCTAGAACAAACTAAAAAATAAAAATTATTTACAATCATGCTTAATTACTCGGGATAAATGTCTTTCTTTGTTTCTCTTTTATTACAGCACATGAGTAGTAATGGATATACTGTATATAGATTAGTGAAGGTTTTTTTCTACTATTGATCATATTTTCTAAAAAAGCCACTAAAATGGCCACAATATTTTTTTTAGTCTTATTTTGGCCATAACGCATGTTGATTGTGCGTTATCTTTAATGATAACGCATATTCATTATGCGTTATCACTAATTCACAATTTTAATGGGTAAATATCCTATGTGGCTGATAACGCACCTTAATTGTGCGTTATTTGCCATATCATCCTTCCATTTATTTAAAAAAAAGCCTTGTAAAAGATTTGAAGCCTTGACCTCATTAAAAATAACATAGAAGACTTACCAATAGACCCACATGAAACCTTATTGCAATGGGTGTATGAGATTTTATTCAATAATAACTTATTTACAAATTCTAATATTTACCAACTTCAATCATTGAAAATTTTAATTAGAGCAAAAAAAGAACTGCTCCTATGTTTAGTTTTAAAATTAGCGGCGTAATTTCCTTAGTTAATAAGAGAGAAAGTATTAGAAAAATGTAAAACCATAAATTAAAACGAAACTAGAGCGTTTTTTGTAGAAACGATCGATGGAAACTGCCTAATGGCCACAAAATGCTCACAAAAACATAAATTAAAATAAAACTAGAGCGTAGCTTCCATCGTGTAGATCTCGAAAAAAAATACACGAAATGCCCACAAGAATCGCCTCAATCAGACGTTCGAGTGCAAAATTATACCCCGTCAAAGTTTTCAACTTTATGGGAAGAATATTTTGCTTCGAAACGCGTCAGGATCACTTTTTCAGTGATGCCATTGCGTTTATATTTACGAGAACTATTGAATCGAGTGGTCATATGCATTAAACGGATATCCGATCCCAGAGTTATTCATGTTTCAAAATTTTTAAATACCTACAAAAATTCTTTCTTCCTAATCAACATAAACAAAAAATAAAAAAGTAAAAAAACCCGGGTCGCCCAGACCGGCGATCCAGATATGAGTGGGTTGCACATTTGGGTGATCGGTTCTGAGAAAGGACTTCTGGAATGGGCGATTTGCTCATGTCCGGGTCGCTGGTCCGGGCGATCGAATTAGTGCCAAAAAAAAAATAATTTCAACTTTTCTTACCTCTAAATCGATATTTTCTTCCACAAATTCTTCATAATGATCCATATCTACCTCCAATACAAGCTCAATGTTAAAGATTACAGTTTTAGAATGGAGAAGGAATAGAGAGAAGTTAGAAAGAAATTGTGTAGAGGGAGAAAGAGTAGGGAAGAGGAGGGAAAATAATGATTTTTTTGCGCTATACATATAGATTCTCGAGTTAGATTTATCGACCCTCTTTAACTATATATTAATGAAAAAGAAAACTACGAAAGTGCATACGGTAGATGTAAGTTTTATGCTCCACTTTGTAGTTGTACATCATTCAAGATTAACACATGAATTCTAGTTCTAGAAGGGAAAAAAAAAACATAGAAAGAAGAAGAAGATATGAACCTTTGATTAGTGTTAATAATTATCAATCAAGTGGTTGAATAGAGCAATGAGAGAGACTGAAGAAAACTTCAGAAATTCATCAATTTCTTGATGATAAGTGATGGATTATGAAATATGTGGGCCAGCAAAGTGGCAGCCCATAAAACTGGGTAATTCAGGAAAGAGAATGGACCTAAGCGGAGGTCCAATGTGAGTCTGGCAAGGGCCTATCTAAGAGTCAAAATAATAAGGGTGGGTCGAAAACTCGATCACCAAAGATAATGCAGATCGTCTTTAGGAATCTCACATCGAAAAATGAGAGCTTCATCTCAACAAGTAGCTGAAGATAAAATGTCCCTCTTTCCTTAATTACTATTTATGCAATATCAAGTATTAAATACTATTAATTGCCTATTAATTAAATCCTTGTGGACCCAAAACTAACTTAAGCATCGGAGTGTCTTTGGGAAACAGATCTTTATCAGTTCTTTGACAACTAACTTTTTGGTCTTGCAAGACTAAACACGTGGCAACTTGATATTCATCAATTGGCGCCTACCATACGTGTTTGACCTTATCTTTTGGGGACCCAAGAAATTAACATACCTCCTATGAGGAATTACAAGATAATAGTTCTTCGCGACGGAATGACCATCCTATAGCCCCAGGGCAAGTAGCTGATATTACGGAAGGGGGAATATTGGATGTGCCATTCACTCTCTAACAAAAAGTTTTTATAATGTCCCTCTTTGGGATCGAAACACCACAAGTAAGTGGGGAGGAACCGACAACATCGACACCCCAGATGGTCCTCACACCTACGAAAACAAAAGTGCATAGGCCCAAATACCTTTACAGGGTAATAACAGGAATTATGTGGAATATAGCCCATTTTCGGAAGATATCAGCAAGCCCCAGTGTCTAATAAATTTAACACTTTGAGATTTGATAGATATGACGGTACCACGAACCCGGCCAAGTATTTACAATATTTTTTAGCCCTTATTATGATCCATAACGCTTCAGACGTCAAACTTTATTGGTTATTTCCCAGCTCTTTGCGAGATTCCACTTTGTCTTGGTTAGTATCACAAGCCTTCGATCCATCTCGAGATTTCGGGAACTGGGACAAAAGTTCAGGCATCACTTCGCCGCGCAGCGGGAAATCATCCCCACTTCTGACCACCTGCTCGCCGTACGACAACAGCAATATGAAATCGTGTAAGCTTACACGAAGTTGTTCAATAAGAAAGCCATGAAAGTATCGAATCTAAGTGATTGAGAACATATTCAAGCACACAAAAATGGGTTGCGATCTCTCTCCCTTACGAAAGTTCCAACCACAAAATGGATACATTATATGGACCATCTTTTGTATGTAGTCCATAAATTCATTAAAGGTGCAGTAAGCGTGTGAAGCAAGTGGGACCATCTAGAGGGTGGCATAGGGGAAGGGGGAAGTAAGCGCCCGTTCTATATAGAGCTAAACCAGTCACTAGTGTGGGATCGTTTGACCTTTCCTAATCCTAAGCTATACTCACAGAATCAGGCATAGGGGTATAGAAGCACCAAGACAGGTAAACCCCGCTCAAAATGTCCCGGACTGAGATTCTCCACCAAGTGGAATTATTGGGTATTCTAAAGGCCCCAGCTTCCCCCCGTAGAAGTGTAGCCAAACAAAGCATTGCTATTTTCACTGAGACAACAACCATGATAAGAAGCAATGCATTGAGTTGAGAAAAAAAATTGAACACGCCATAGGAGTTCATTGCTCATTGTGTAGATAAAAACAGGATAACAAAAGGAGGAATAATCAGGGATAAATCATCGGTAAAGATATTTAGGGAGATAAGCCACCAAAGGTAAAAGTCATTAATGTCATAAGCAATGGCCCTTCTGATGGGTCGAACAAACGAGCCCAAGATGAGGACAATGATGCTCCACCAGTCATTTTCTAAAGTATAAGAGACTGTACAGTCAGGAGAATATTAGTGAATATGGGGAGCGCAGCGAATGTGTTGTTCCGCGATATAGTCACCCAAATGGGAATATCTAAGAATAGGATTAGACTTAGGTGCCCCTAATTGGTTTCACAGGGCGAACTATCAACTCGATAGGGGTTCATTGAACTCCCCATTAAAGTTTAAGGGACCACTTGTAATGCAGAGTTCTTAGTTGTTGATGCTCTATTATTATATATCAGACTTCTTGATAGACCTGCCTAAACCAAATGAAAGCTACATTCTCCATATATTTACTAACATTAGACATACGAACAACTATAGGGCTATTTGCCATACGGGGAGATCGGCTAGTGGGTTGGGAATATTTCATGGCTCCCCGAGCTAAAGTGGAGCAAACTTTGGCTAAGGAAAATTTGAAGAAAGAGGAGGAACAAAATCGCAAGTTACAACCCCAAGGAGAGTATGAGTTATTTGAGGTAGATCATGATCACCTATGATCACCTGAACAGATAAGTGCTGGTCGGAAAAGATTTACCAGAGCATGTTCGAATCTTAATACAGAATACCCTTATTGAACTATGGGATATATTTTCTTGGTCTCCTAGTGATTTAGGAACTATATCATGTGATACGATGGTTCATAGATTAGGCATCTCGGATAGCACAACACCCGTTATCCAGAAGAAGAGGACGTTTGCCCAACAGCGTCAACAGGTTATCCGAGACAACATGCAAAAACTGTTGCAAGCAAGAATAATTAAACGGATTGATTACCCCGACTAGTTGGCAAATCCTGTAGTGGTACCAAAATACAATGGGGAATGGCATATATGTATTGATTATACAGACCTCAACAAGCCTATCCCTAAGAAGTTGTTCCTAGATGCATACAAAGGGTACCATCAAATACGTATGGCACTCAAAGATATGGAAAAAATAGCATTTGTTACAGATGATGGCATCTTTGGCTATACCCATATACCCCTTGGGCTAAAAAATACACAAGCTGAATTCCAACAGTTGGTGAATAATGTATTTGGTGATCAAATTGGTTGGAACATGGAGGTATATATGAATGATATTATTTTAAAGTCCAAAAAAGTCGAGATGGTACCCCAAGATATGAGAGAGACTTTTGAAAAGATATGACAGGTTGGAATGTGGCTGAACCACAAAAAATGTGTATTCAGGGTACTAGCGGAAAATGTCTAGGCTTTATTGTATCTGAACTGGGTATAGAGGCTGATCCCAAGAAGATTCGAGCAATACAATAGATGACACCCCTGAGAAGTGTGAAAGAAGTGCAGAGGTTATCAGGATACATGTCATATCTTAGTAGATTCTTAGCCAAGATGGGAGGAAAAAGCCTTCTCTCTTACGAATTGTTGAAAAAAAGCACTGCTTTTGAATGGACTGCCGAATGTTAGCGTGCTTTTTACAAGCTTAAAGAATATATGAGTCACCCCACTTTACTGGTTAGCCCTACAAAAGGAGAGTTATTATTTATGTATTTGTTACTTAAATTGTACTTTTAGGCACACCCTGTGATAGTGTTAACAAACATGCCTCTTCTGCAGGTCATGCACAAACTGGATCTTATGGGGGTATGACTAAAATGGGCCTTGGAATTAAGTGAATACGGGGTTGAATTCCAATCCAAACATGCTATGTAAGCTCAAGCACTGACAGATTTCGTAGTTGAAAACACTTTATTGAGTCTACAAAACCTGAATTTAGCATACAGGAGTTGGATTCCAAACAGTATAGATTGTTATATGTGGATGGATCCACAGAACAGGAGAATAAGGGAGTGGAATTGTGCTGCAAAACTCGGACGGGATAGAATATTCCTATGCGTTGAAATACACTTACTCTTTAAGTAACAATGAATTCGAATATGAGGCGCTCATAGCCAGGTTACGAATGGCCTTAGCCATGAACATAGAGTAACTCATTATCTAGGATGATTCCAAATTCATTTTTAGGCACATCAGAGGATCCTTTGAAACTAAGGAAGAGAACATGAAGCGGTACTCTGCGATCACAAAATGTCTCGTAGCTCGGTTCAAGGCCACTTAGTTTGAAAAAATCGATAGGCGAGACAACCAAAAAGCAATGAATTATCAAAGGCCATCTCGAGGGAGCAGATAATAGGGTCTAGTTAGAACCCTTAACTCAAAAGAGCATTCAGGGGGACGTGCTTTGTAAAGAAAGAGAGAATAACTGGATGACTCCCCTTAAGCAGTGCATTTTGAACGTTTACTTGATAGAGATACGATAGTAGAAAGAAAGATTCGTACCACAGCGGCACAATATGTAATGCTACAGGGCGAACTATACCATACCATGGGTGATTGACCATTGTTGAAATATATATCTCAGGAGGAAGGATCCTATGTCCTTAAAGAAATTCATCTTGGCATATGTGGGGCTTGTATCGGAGCAAATGCTTTGATCAGGAAGGTTATGCAATACGTGTATTTTTGGCCAAGTATGAGAGAAGACACCAAGGATATGGTATGAACTTGCTTGGGCCATTCCCTAAAGCTAAGAAGGAAAAGAATATCTAAGTCGTGGCCATAGATTATTTTAAGAGATGGATAGAGGTCAAAGCATTGAGTAGCATCATATCAAAGCAAGTGGAGGATTTTTTTTTGGAGAATTTTATCTATCGATACAAGATTCCAAAGGTCCTAATAACCTACAATAAGAGGTACTTCAATGCTAAGAGTCTCAAGGAATTTTGTTGAGCTCTAGATAGAGCAACGATTTGCATGCATAGTACACCTACATACTAATGGTTCGGCTGAAGTCACAAACCGTTAAATACTTCAAGGTCCCAAGAAGAGGTTGGAAGGTGCAAAAGGAAAATGGATTGAAGAGTTGCCAAGTGTGTTATGGTCATACCGAACTACTCCTATAAAAGCCACGGGGGAATCCTGTTAGTTATATATCCTAGACCAATTTTTTTACATTTATAATAGTTATTTATGAGGCATGTATTTTGAATTGTAGTTTATGCTCTTGGTCATCAAGTATGTGACTTGATAGTAAAACCCTTCTTGCTAATAAAATACTATTCTTGTTTGTCCCTAGGTTTATCACATCTTGTATTATTAAGTTAGTGTTAATTTGATTGATGATCAAGTTTTACTGATCATGAATATGAGATATAAAATCAATTCATAAATATGTATTGAGAATATTGTATTGGACATGACCCGAAGTGAAGAAGAAATATTGCATGGATTTAGTCATAAGTATTTCTTCTCAGTTTTATGTTTGGTGTCCTTTGACCTAACGTTTCTAATGCTTCTTGCGTGGGGAGAAAATATGTTTTAACATAGTCAAACATCACTTTTAATCAGGTGATTATTGCTATTAATTGGGCTATTTTCTTTTCATGGCTTGAACATTAGAGATAGTGAAAGGGATTTGTTCCTCTCTTATTAGACAGAGATATACATGGGTCTCTTAATAAGGAAGACTGGAAAATATGTATGGCCATGCTCAAATAAGTATTAATAAGGTGTTATTAATACTATTTGTCAGAACAGTCTACATGGTGATCAAGTAAATGGTTAATTAAGTTTTATAAGGATGACTCGGTCCATGCCTTATACTTAATTAGGATATCGTGTGACAAAAGGACTAAATATTAAAACTGATGTTAGGTTATCATGTCTTTTACTTAACTTGAGTAAACATAATGTCTTGTTAGAGGCCACTTACGTTTTGTGGATAAATGTCTTGGACATTTTTATTCACTGCCAACGTTAAGTGAATCTACAGGGTCACACGCATAGACAATCTCGATGTCCACGCTCAATGAATCTAGATCGTAACAAAATTCGTTGAACATATATAAAAAGGGATCAGATCCCCTGTTGTATATGTTTGGTAAGTTAAATAAGTAACTAATTTATTTATCAAATAAATTAAATTAATTACTTAATAATATTCATCCAATCGTTCGATGATTATAGGAATAGACGGACGAGATTAAATTGTCATTAGATGACAATTAGGGTTCTGATTCGGACATCTATAATAGCTTATGTTAACCTTTTCAGCAGCCGTCTTCCTATGGAAAAAAAAGAAAAAAACCTTTAACCCTAGAACAATGAGAATTGTATCTTGCCCCTCTCTCTCTCTTCCTCTCTAAAATTCTAAAGCATTACCAAATAGTTAGGGTTCGTTCTGAATAATTTTCAAAACGCCGAGTGGCTAGCATCCCGTTTGCTTGTAGAGGAGGTTGTCGCATGGATATTGGTAGAAGGTGAAGCATAAACAACAGTGCCTCCACACCTAGCGGCATCGAAAACATTGAGGTAGTTTTCTTTCTAATCGGTTTTTCTGGTATGTGCAGATCCTGTTGGTGATATTCATAGTTTTTTTAATTATGCTTTTTTGTACGAATTCCAACAAATCCTCCTTTCATCTCTGCTTCGGGGTAGAAGCATTAATACTTGTAGAGATCAAGACCCCAAGTGCCAGAAACTTGGGATTTTGCTTGGAAGAGAACGGGAGACATTTACGGGAAAATCTTTTGCTTATTGATGATTTGCGAGCAATTGCTGCTCGAAAGAATGAATATTATAAGAGAGCCGCCGCTCACGGGGCATATGTCTTAGTTGACAGCGAGGATAGATGTCTTGCAAAGACGTGGAATGACACTAATTTTTGAAAATATTACCCGTAGTGGTTCTTTTATTTAAATAGTCATCTTATCCTTTTTTGTCCTTAAATGAATATTGAGGAGTATTGAATTAAGTTTCTTGAAATGAGAAAATAGATTTCTTACAAATATTGTATTACTCCAAATTTATATCAAAATATGGGCCGTGAATAATAGACCTCCTAATACTGTTACAAAGATATTGTTAACTATCTTAAAGAAACTATTAGCAATCACTCGTCTGCATTGGACGAGTCGGCCAAGTACACGAGAGAAGCAACCACGACGGGCAGTGCTTGCCATCCCCTGAACTACTCAGTCACATATATATGACCAAGTGACAGCTAGTTTCACAAGCATACAACAGAGTACCCAGAAAGCGGCCAGGAACTGGTCAATTCTTGATTGAGGAGTAATTAACCTGATGTCTTAAATGTGGGGTATATATAAAATTATGCAACAGGTAAGTGTACCTATTATCATAGTAACAGTGATACGCCCGGGTTGTCGAACTCAGGAAATAAAAAAGCTCAATTGCTAACCGTTTTATATAATGTCTAGTCTAACAAAATTGATCTTTGAGAAAATATTTTAAAAACTACCAAGAAAACAATTAAATGAAAGCAATAGTTTAAAAGGTATAAATTTGAGAAAATGAGTTTGAATGATGGAATTCTCCTAACTTTTGTCTACTATTTCAATTGGAAAAATCATAAAATGATGTTTGAAAACCAAGATTTTGTTATCACACAAAAATTGGGCAATCCCTATCTCTAGGTGAAGGCCACTGATGTGTGAGTTTTAATAACTGGGGATGAACTTCTAAGAACTAGAGCAACGGACAAGTGGACCTATCACTGCAGTAATCGAGCTACACCCGAGTGTCGAATCTTGTGGAACGATAAAGGCTCAAGTACTATTTGCTCTTTCTAATGTTTAGCCTAAAGATTGGGTTGAAGAAGAATAAACTCAAAAGGTGAAAACTGATTTACAAACTAAAGTAAATAAAACAAGAAACAACCAAATATTTTTAAAACTATTAAAGTAAGAGTTTGGATGTTGGAATCTCCCTAATACTTGTTACTAATTCAATTGGAAAAACTTTATAGAAAATGATGTTGAATTAATCGAGTTAGGTTATCACAACTAATCGTGCAATCCCAATCTCTAGGCAAAAGCCACCCTTCTCACCCTAAAAATTAATCGGGTTGGGTTATCACAACTAACCCTTAGAGGAGAATCTCTTTTCTCCCTAACCAATTATGAGTGCAGTAATTATAGGTGATTTAAAGGACCTAAAAGTGCAATTTCATACCTCTAATCTATTGCCCCAATTAACCCCCAATTGGTTGCCCTAGAATGTTATTCCTTTTTAAATTTTGAATACCCTTATGATAAATCTGACTTTGCGACAATTAAATTGCAACAAAACACAATTGGAAGACAATTCTAAATGTTCTTCCTTTTTTCAATTCTGAATACCCTTATGATAAATCTAACTTTGCGACAATTAAATTGCAACAAAACATAATTGGAAGAGAATTCAATTGAAAACAAACATCAAATTCAGTAAATTAATCCAAGAACATCGTAAACGAGAATTAGGGTTCAACCCTCATCCAAACATAAAATTCAAGCCACTAAACATTGTATCAAAACTAAGATTAAACACTAAATTCAGTAAAAAGAAAGGAAAAGAAAGCTTAGGGGAAGGTTGAAGCCGTAATCGCGATCTCGAACGTCGCCTGAGCTCGTGTCTCGAGTCGCCCAATTGAAGCCCTTGATTGTGATGTTGAATCTTCAAATCTTGATATCTTAGTATTCAATTTCTGTTTTTCTATTGATTTCCTACCTAATTAAGAATGAATTTGGGGGAATTTCTAACCTAGGTTCGCTCCTAATCACCTCTCTAAGCACTAATGGCGAAACTCTCATTAATAACTGAAAGTTATATTAAATAGAGTAAAAAATGAATTAAAACTACTACAGTCGGGACCTACTGCGCAAGTAGGTCGAGCCCTACCGTCTATGGTAGGTTTCTGTACAAATTGTCTTTTTTGTGTCTGGGACCTACCGTCGATGGTAGGGGTAGCCTACTATCGTTGGTAGGGTTCTGTTCCTTCGTGGCTTGTGCTCCAGGACCTACTGTTGACGGTAAGTTGGCCTACCTCAGGCGGTAGGTCTGCTTCCTTTGTGCCGTCGGCTTTGTATTCGTCGTTTTCATTTCGTTTTTGACCATTTTCGTTCCTTTTCGTTGTTTTCTCCATTGGGAAGCACCCAATACAAGAATAAAGGGTATTAGTCTAAAATATGCATTTTATATATTAAAAACATCGTAAAACGATGAAAATAACATACAAAAATATAGACAATAAAACGCATATAAAATACCCCCACACTTATCCGTTGCTTTCCCTCAAGCAACAGAAACTAAACAGACATAACAGAGGAGTTTAAAACTTTATCTAGGAAAGACGATACATGAAAAACGAGAAATGCCAACCTAAAACAATTAAGACCACAGATTGGCCAAAAAACACGACACGCAAACATAACACAAAAAAAAAAAAAAAAAAAAAACTAAGAGTGAAGCCACTTCAATGGAACACTATACCACTCAACTCCAAAGGCAAATCAAAAGACACGAATGATAAGATTCACCAATTCCACCACCAGTTACTAATAAACATTATAGATCAACGGTGTATGTATGTGTATTGCTCACGCCGCTCTTCATAGAAGATAAGAAATATCAAGTAATTAGCACAGTGAAATACTTTAAAGGACAATGTACAACAAACTCATGTTTTCCATCACTTATCCACTGTAAGTCCTATTCTAGGTCGTTCTTGGATTAGGTAGGACTTTTTGGCTTGTAATGTTAGGCTTGGGACATATACAGAGTACCAAACCAAGGTAAATAGAGAATAAAAACAATAGAGACAGAGCTAATGGAACTGAAAGGAAAAAGATGACAAATTTATAGAACAACTTTCTAGCTGCTTTTCATTCTTCTCGAACATCCTACTTCGTTCTATTAACGCACACCCCACCTAACAACATACTTCTTAATATTCGCATGATTTTCCAAGTATAAGATAGAGATGCTCGATATTTTTGAGAATTAACCATAAATATAATAAACACTCATCTTTTTCTCTTTGTTTTCTGCAAATTTTTTCTCTTTTTTCAACAGCCACAAGTACTGAACTACTAAAATATCCAAAATACCCTTTTCAAATACAACCTTTTCTTTCTTCACTCCTTTACCCCCACGCTTATATATTTACCTTACTCAAAACGACTAAAAAGATATTCTAGACATCAGCTCCACGAATTGAGGTTTTATGTAAGGTGAGGTTTAAAGAACAAAGAAAAGAAGATATTGAAACCCTTGGCATGAAGGCACAAAATAGGGAACTAGGGGTTGATTTCATATAAGGATTTGGCAAGAAAGGCACAAACTATAAAATGAAGGCCTAAGACTATTATTTCTGAGACCAACCTAAACTAGAATTCTTTGCTTCCAAGAACAGAAAAACATAAGAATGTAGGAAAAGACTCAAAAATGATTCTCACTATGCTAGTTCCCTAAGATTCCTATGCATCCATTACTAATCGGCACTTACAAGTGCTAGAAAACCATTGATCGTATAAGAAAATTAGTAATTGTGGTTTTCAAAATGATAAAGTAATATGCTCTTTTGAACTTCCTAAAGGGTATTGCGGTTATGTACTCTACTAAAAGTGGCAAAACAAAATTCTTTTTGGATTTTTTCTAAGTAAGAGAAAAGGAAAGGACAATAAAAGTTTTTGAATTTTCAATTTTTTTGATTTTTTCTGGGGTTTTTCAAATATGAAACCAAAAGTTAAAAATTACAAGAAAAAAGAAAAAGGAAAAAAAGGACATAAATACCTCCGCACTTAAAACCACATTGTCCTCAATGTGGGGACTAGACCAACAGAAAAACAAACAAAACACATAAATGGCAAGCAATTCCTCAGATATAAAATGAGTAAGCATACCAAGAAGCCATTCCCTCATAAAGAAAAAATAAGAAAGAGAAACAAAAATTGGCAAAAATAACTAAAACAACAGAAAAAACAAAATAGGAAAGAAACGAGAAAGCATAAAAGGAAAAGGAAAGAAAGAATGAAAAGAAAAGAAAAGAAAACTCTCTATTTCGGACCAAAGTCCGCACTGCCACCTCCATTGCTGCCCTGATCGAGTAGGAATCTGCTATATAGTCAGGCCAGAATCACCTCCTGGCGATCAATGGATGCCCTTTGATGCGCCAACTCATCTGCATAACGATGAGTTGACTCTACTATCTCCGCAGCTGGCCCCATGGATATCTTGAGTGATACGAACTGCTCAAAAGCCGCCCGCATCTCAGTCTGGAACTCATCCACGGGGATTGTGAGGGGTGCATCCTCAGCCAAGAGGTCCTAAGACTTGTCGTTCTTGCTCTCATCATCATCGGCGGGCTGTGAGGAGGACGTGCCAGTACTGGTTTGTGTGGTTTTCTTTATTGATAAAAAACTTGCATAGCGTTCCTGCAGTCTATCCTCTTCGGCCGGAGGGATCCGCACTTTGTTGGCTTTATCAAATGGATAGCTGCAATTGTTGAAGGTTGTGAATGTTATTATCTGCGGCAATCCTGTTGATGATCGTCGCTCCCTTGTAAAATTTACATTAAAAGAAGCAAAAACTCTAGAAAAATTATAGTGTAACGATACACACATGCTTTGTGTTGTCACAGCTGGTGTTACACATTGTGTGCATCATCAAAGAAGCAATAGGAAAGGGGGATTGATTGTGAATTTTATCCAGAATGTAGAGGTCAAGAATGCGGACATCACTTTGCCCACCCCTTTCGAGCTAGTGTATGCCCGAAGAAGTAATTAAAGACACGAGGAAGGAGTGTGGTAAAATCATCCTCGTGGAGGATACGACGACGATCAATTGGACGTGATGGCATACCAAAGCAATCAAAGATTGCCTTGTAACTCTAGTTCGGGTCCTCATCTATCGTTTTTTTGTTCGCATTCTAAGAACAAATGCGAGACGTTCCCTAGTTAAAATGATTCTAACCCCTTTAACAATGGAAATGATAGTTTGAAGATCCTTGTCCATCTTATGGAGCATGTTTGCATAGAATTCACGGGCATGGTCGGGATAGAAATCTCCAAAAATATGCAAAATAGGGACCTAACCTAACCTCCCAAAAAGACATTCTAGTTCAAAATGTTTGATGACCGGCTCATCGAATGACTTTTCGATAATGATTTTGAGCGTCTCCATGCCAGCTACTCATTTTCGGGCTGCCGGAGAAAGATGCTCTAGGAAAAGAAGAATATCGAGGGTGGTGGGATTGGGTGAGGACCCCTCAATACGAGCCCTTTTGGATTTTTAGGAAGAAGGGGTGGATTTCTTTGAAGCCATGAGGGAATGAAATCGAAAGAACAAAAAGAATGATTAAGAGGAGACAATACAACTGCAACACAAACAGCATAGCACCGATAGAAATGTAGAACACAAAAACACACAAAAAGGAATATATGAGCTAAATGTAGCCCGTGTGTACTAAGTGTCCTAACATCGCCCGTGTGTGATAAAGTGTTATGAGGATAAAAGAAAGAAAAACTAGAGAAAAAGTAAATTAAAAAATAAAAAACAAAGCTCCAAGAAAGCAAAAAAATCACAAAAATGCTCACAACGAATGCAAAAGGAAATTAAAAACAACCTAAACTAAAATGAGGCAAAAGGTATAAGAGGTAGCCTTGGTTTGTTTGGAAAAAAAAAAAAACTATCACCATAAGTCCAACAAAGCGTGTTTTCTGCATCGTATAGTTTGGCACTGGAGTTTTGCTTGAGTCGCCGAAAGTTTGCCAATTGTTTTTTGAAATTTTTCGCAAAAATTGTTAGAGAACAAAACAAACCACAATACAAAGTTAGTAAAACAAGAATTAGCAAAAAGAAGGTGGAAAATATAAGAAAATAGAAGGAAAAGAAAGAAAGGGGGAAAGAGGTAAATAAGGGTGTAGAATCGGTAGAGGAAGGAGGAATGTGAAGGGAAGGAGGAAGAAAAGGAGGATGGTGGTGTGTTTTGGGAGAAAAAGGAAGAGAAAGGAAAATGGAAGAAGAAGAAGAAGAAGAAGAAGAAGAAGAGAGAGAGAGAGAGAGAGAGAGAGAGAGAGAGAGAGAGAGAGAGAGAGAGAGAGAGAGAGAGAGAGAGAGAAACCAACGGAAGTGGCTGTCAGAGTTGTTCGCCGGAGAGCGAATGCTGCCAAAAAAGAGAAGAGAAGAGAGGGTGCTGAAAGAGAGAGGTGAATGGGAGAGACGGTAGGAAAGAAGAAAGGAAAGAAAGAATGAAAATTAGGGATTTTTTGAGAGAGATGTGGGAAAATTTTCAGAAAATTAGGACTTTTATGATGGAATGGAATTATAATCGGTGTTTACCCTTAAAAAACTGAACTGCGGCTGTAAATTAACCTTACCGCGTCCAATAGGTCGAGGCCTACCGTCCACACTAGGGATCTACCTGCTCCGATTTTTTTCTTCTATTTGCAATTTTGAGACTTGTTTCATGCCTGCTAACCTTGTTTCACTCTTAAAGTGGGTCTTAAGAAAGTAATTATCTCTCCAAAAACACGTTGCAACAACAACAACAACAAATCGAATTAAAATGAATGAGGGCATAATAGGATACAATGATACAATTACATAAAACAACATGATAGGAAGAGCTACTCTTAACTGTTTTGGAGAGCTAGGGACTCCTTCTGAAGGTTTCCCACGTCTTCTCCAAAGTACGGCTTAAAGTGATAGCCATTTATGACCTCCTTGTACATGGAAATGAAAGAATTTGAAGCCCAAAACAAGAAGAGAAATAAAAAACTCAAGGTCAAGCTCAAGAAAGATATTACAAATTATGAAAAATTTTGACTCTTGAAAGGAAACAAAAGGTTAACTAGGGCTAAATTTGAAGAAAAACTCATTCGTGATTTTCTACAGCATAAAGGTGGTTTTCTTCTAATGCTCTCGTAGTCACCTCCAAACTCGAGGAGATGTCTCCTCTCCTCTTCATTCTCCTTAGTTTGCTTCCATAATTCCTACACACACAAGGAATTCCTCAGCAAGAAAAGAGCTAGTTTCATTTAGTAAGGAAGTTTACTCTCTCACTCTTTTCGATGGCATCTGTCTCTGTTTCTTGTTCCTTTTCTGTATGACTCTTACTTTCTATGAGACTTTCATTTTTCTTTTCTTGCTCATCTTTCTCAAATTTACTCTTATTTCTGATTGAGCACTTATCTCTCTCACTTTCTTCCACTATACTTGTAGTCTGTGGAAGTTCTTTGAGTCTTGGGAGATAATCATGCCTCATTTTTTACTTTTCCTCTTCTTCCAGTGCTTGAGCAGCTTCCTCCTCTTCGTCCACAACCATGGGAGATGTCACTACTAGTTCTTTTACAATCCGCAAGGTGACCCTCTCTGCATGCTCCTTTGGAATTTACTAAAGAGTATTACTAGGTAAACTACCAAGCGGGCTTTCAGTGATCATCTTTGCAAACAACTCGATTTGACTCTCCAGGTTGCGGATGGAAGCTATTTGGCTTCTCTGGACTTCTTCCATGCTTTTCACCATGGCATCTATGGAATTGAAATACTTTGCAACGAGATCTTCCAGATTAGGCTGTGGGGGTGATAGATGTACCAGTGGAGTATTGTTATATGGTGAAGATTGAGTGAAACCTCCACTTTGAAAGCATGGGGATGTTGCTGTGTCCTTTGACTTTGACCTTCCCAAGGAACATTCGGTTGGTTCCTCTAACCCCATCTGTACTGGTTAGGATACGTGTTATACCCCTGCCAGTTTCCTTGAAACATAGCCTACTGATAATGCATATGTTGAGGTGTAACAGCCATGTTCTCCATCCTTTGTTCTAGCATTGCTGCCACTCGGGCTTCCATGGCATCATTGATATCCATATTTTCTTCTCCCAACCTGAAACAAATAATTAGATAAGCAATCGCATAGGTTTCAGAGGTAATAAGCTGAAATTCCCAATATTCATATCACGAACACCTAAGCAAAAGAAGAGTACCGAACAAAGAAACGAATCAAAACAACAAAAACAAAATGACTAAAGTACTAGAAAAATGATTTTCTTTAAGTTGCCGTTCCCTGGCGACGACGTCAAAAACTTGTTGTGTGATTTTTAATAACTGGGGATGAACTACTAAGAACTAGAGCAACAAGCAAGTAGACCTATCACTGAAGTAATTGAGCTACACCAGATTGTCGAATCTCGAGGAACGATAAAGGATCAAGTACTAATCACTCTTTTAGTGTTTAAACTCTTTTAGTGTTTAATCTAAGGATTGGGTTGAAGACGAATAAACTAAAAAGCTAAAAACGGATTTGTAAACTAAAGTAAATAAAACAAGGAACAACCAACTATTCTAAAAACTATTAAAGTAAGAGTTTGGATGTTGGAATCTCTCTAATCCTTGTTACTAATTCAATTGAAAAAACTTTATAAAAAATGATGTTGAATTAATCGAGTTGGGTCATCACAACTAATAAGATAATCCTTATCTCTAGGCGAAAGCCACCCTATTCACTAACCCTTAGAGGAGAATCTCTTCTCCCCCTAACCAATTATGAGTGCAGTAATTATAGGTGATTTAAAGGACCTAAAAGTGCAATTTTATATCTCTAATCTATTGCCCTAACTAACCCCCAGTTGGTTGCATAAAATGTTTTTCTTTTTTCAATTCTGAATACCCTTACGATAAATCTAACTTTGCGACAGTTAAATTGCAACAAAACACAATTGGAAGACAATTCAATTGAAAACAAACATCAAATTCAGTAAATTAATCGAAGAACATAGTAAAAAAAATTAGGGTTCAAACCTCATCCAAACATAAAAGTCTAGCCACTAAACATTGCATCAAAACTAAAATTAAACATTGAATTCAGTAAAAAGAAAGGAAAAGAAAGCTTAGGAGAAAGTTGAAGCCGAAATTGCGACTTGTACATCGCCTGAGCTCGTCTCTCGAGTCACCCAATTGAAGCTCGAGATTGTGATATTGAATCTTCAAATCTTGATCTGTAAGATTCAATTTCTATTTTTCTATTGATTTCTTACCTAATTCAGGATGAATTTTGGAGAATTTTCTAACCTAGATTCGCACGTAATCACCTCTCTAAGCCCTATTGGCATAACTCTCTATTAATAACTAAAAAATTATATTAAATAGAGTTAAAAATGAATTAAAACTGCTACAGTCAGGGATCTACTGTGCATAGTAGGTGGAGCCCTACCATCTGGGGTAAGCTTCTATGCAAATTGTCTTTATTGTGACTGGGATCTACCGTCGACAGTAGGGGTAGCCTACTATTGCCGGTAGGGTTCTGTTCCTTCTTGGCTTGTGCTCCAGTACCTACTATGATGATAGGATGGCCTACCTCAAGTAGTAGGTCGGCTTCCTTTGTGCCGACGGTTTTGTTTTCGTTGTTTTCACTCCTTTTTTTTTATAATCATTTTTGTTCCTTTTCGTCGTTTTCTCTTTCGGGAAGAATCTAATATAAGAATAATGGGCATTACTCTAAAATATGCATTTATATATTAAAAACATCGTAAAACGATGAGAAAATAACATACATAAATGTAGATAGTAAAGCGTATATTCAACCACTATACTCACTTACCTTTAGAGGAGAATCTCTTCTCTCTCTCTCTCTCTCTCTCTCTCTCTCTCTCTCTCTCTTTCTCTAATCGATTATGAATACAATTAGATTAGGTGATTTAATAACCTAAAAGGGCAACAGATATCTCTATTAAATTGTTAACTTTTATTATCCAATTAGTTGTCTTAGATTAGTTTTCCTTTTTCAATTCCAACCAATTTTGCGAAATAATCGATTCTGAGCAAATCATTCATCACAAAAGCATAATTGAACAACAAACCAAAGTAAAACAAACATCAATTGTATAACATCCAATTAAAAATCACATCATTCAAAAGTTAAGGTTCAACCTCATCCAAATAATGAAAATCTGGCCACTAAACATCCTAACATAAATCGAATTAATGATAATATCCATAACTAACAAGAGAAAAGAAAGCTTAGAATAAAGAAGATTCGTATCCACGATTCCGAAAGCCACTCGAGCTCGTCTCTCGATTTGCTTGGTGAAATCCGAAACTGCTCTGTAAAACTTCTTCAATCTTTCCCCAAAAGCTTCAATTTAATGTTAATAGATGAAAAATATCTAAGTGAAGAAGAATTGGAAAGGGTTTTATTGCTAAGTTTTGCCCCCAATACTTCCTCTCTAAACTTAAACTTAAACTTAAGAATGTCCCAAAAGAGGGGAAAATTACATACAAATAGCAAAAAAACAAATTATGTATGATGTAATCGAGACCTACCGTCCGCGGTAAGGTTTTGTCTAAAATTCCTCTTGAACCCTCGGGACCTACCGTTTGCAGTAGACTTCTGTTTTTCTTTTTCTTTTGTCCTCCAGGACTACTGTGTACGGTAGGTTGACCTACCGTCAACAGTAGTTCATCTTCATTGGTGCCGACAGCTTTCACTCTCTTCGTTTTCGCTCATTTTAACTTTTATTCTCTATCTTCTTTATCGGGAAGCACTTGAGATAAAAGTAAAGGGAAATTGTGTGAGTTATGCATCTTATATATTAAAATATCGTAAAAGCGCCGAAAATAACATATAAAAGCAATGACAATATGGTACATAAGAAATACTCCCACATTTATCTATTGCTTGCTCTCAAGGAATACAAAACTAGGCTAAAACTAGAAGCTGGAAGTTTAATCATTGAAAACAACACACGAAGGAGAAACACCAACGACCAAAGAAACACAAGACTCTACGAACAAAAGGATAGAAAGGCCAAAAAAAAAAAAAGAAAAAACAAAAAAAACAAAAACAAAAATAACAACAATTAAAGCATCACTTGAACAGGAGATATAACTACTCAACCACGAAAGGAATTTTCAAAGGACGAACCACAAGAATCAACAATTCCACTGCCATCTTACTAATAGACTTACTAATCAACGGTGTGTGTGTATTGCTTGTGTCTCTTTTCAAAGAATACAGGGAATATCAAGTTATTAATACAGTGAAGTACTTTTATGGAAACTGCACAACACAAGTCATGTTTCCTAACACCTTCCACCTCTAAGTTCTATTCTAAGTTGTCCCCGGATTATGTAGGACTTTTCAGCTTGTAATGTTAGTCTCGGGACATAAATGGTGTCAAACGAAGGGAAAAGGAAAACAAGGCAATTGAGATAGAGTTAATGTAACCAAAAGGAAAGATATAAAAAATTATGAACAACTTTCTAGCCACTTTTCTCTCAGTCCCATTTACCCTTGAACGTCTTGCTTTGTTCAAATAACACAATCCCCCTAACAATCTCTAATTCTCATAAATCACATATTTCCAAGTACATAAGAGAGAACAACTCAAAATTTTTGAGAGATTAGCTGAAGACATATTCAAGTATTCATTTTTTCTTTGTTTTCTTTGATATATATTTTTCTAAAACAAACTTTGCTTTCTCTCTTTTAACCGTTGCATATACCTTGCTTACAAAGATTTTTCGGAATACTTTCTTTTTTTTTTTTTATACAGAATCATTCTCTTTACTCAAATAACCCTACACTTATCTATTTTCCTCACTCAAAACAACTAAGAAGTCATCAATCATCAGCTCAACGAATTGAGGTTTTATATAGTGTGAGTTTAAAAAGCAAAGAATTGAAAGGATTAGAACCCTTGGCATGAAGTCGCAAAAGGAGAACTAGGGTTTGATTTTTATATGAGATAGGCAAGAAAGGCACAAATAATACAATGAAGGCCTGTAACCATCATTTCTAGGACAAACCTAGGCTAAACCTTATCGCATAGAGGCAAAGAAAAACACAAGGGTGAAAGCAAAGACTAGAAAAATATTCACTGTGCTCATCCCTTAAGATTCCAAGGCTTTTATTACTAACCGACACTTACAAGTGCATAGAAAACCATTGATTTTGTAAGAATAAAAAGCAAGTGCGGTTTTCAAGTTGATCAAGTCATACGCCTTTTTACAATCCTATGGGTTTTGCAATCAAGACTCCCACTGGTTGTGACAAAAACAAAAATCTTCTTAGATTTTTTTGAGTGTAAAGAGACTGAAAAAAAGGAAATGAAGGACAAATTTTAAGGCCTTTAAAATTATCTAATCTTTTTGGATTTTTAAAATTGAAAAAGAGAAACATGACTTCATAGACTATAACAAAAAACTAAACACAAACCCAGCTTAAAACACAAAAAGAGATAGTCAAAAGACACAAATACCCCTACACTTAAAACTACATTGTCCTCAATGTGGGGGCTAGAACAAAATGTAAACGCAAGTAAGACACATACATAGGAAGCTATCTTGCAGATATAAAGCATGTAAGCATATCGGGAAGTAATCCCCACGAAAAGTTAAAACAGAAAAAGAGACAAATAACAGTAAAGAGAACATAAAAAATATAAAAAAGAAAAGAAAATAAGGAAAACCGTAAAAATACAAAAGGAAGAGAAAAGAAAAACTCCCTCATTGCGGACCAAAGTTCGAACTGCCGCCTCCACTGCTGTCCTGATCAGGTAGAAACCAACTGTCAGTCTATGGATGCCCTCTGATGTGCTAGCTCGTCCGCATAACGATGGGAAGAATCTACTACCTTCTCCAGCTTGGTTCCATGGATGTCTTGTGTGAGGTGGAGCTGCTCGGAAGCAGCACGCATCTCCCCCTGAAAAGTGTCCATGGGGATAGTGGGAGGTACATCCTCGGTAGAGAGATCATATGACTCATTGTTATCAGACTCATCATCCATACTCTCATCATCGGCGAACTGGGAGGAGGATGCTCCAATATAGGTTTTTGTGTTTTTCTTGATTTCTTGAAAACCGGCAATGTTACGCTCTCTCATTCGATCCTCCTTGGCTTGGGGTATCCATATCTTTTGGGCTTCATCCCAAGTGTAGTCGCGGTTGTTTAAGTGGTGAGTTTGATAATCTGTGCCTGTCCAGTCGCCACTCTCCATTGACCTATGAAATCAATATCGAAAACAACAAAGACACGTGAAAGAATCACAAGGTAACGAGACACACATGTACAAGTAGTGTCACAACCTATGTTCCGCATTGTGTGTATGATGAAGGGTGCTACGGAAAAAGAGGATTATTTTTTAAGTTTATCGATCATGAAAAGGTCCAAAGTGCTGACCTCACTCTGCCCTACCCCTTTTAAACCAATGTGTGCTCGAAGAAGTATGTGAGGACTCGCGGTAGGAGTTGGAAAAGTCACCCCCGTGAAGAATGTGTTGGGGATCAAATGGACGCAGTCGGATCTCAAGGTAATCACAGGTTGCCTTGTTGCTCCAATCTGGGTAGTCATCGGTGGGTTTTCTACTGGAATCGATGGTTACTGTATTTCCCTCATCCGAATCCTGAGAATAAAAGCTAGCCCTCCCAATCAAGAATAATACATACCCCTTTGACCATAGAAATAATTGTGGAAAGGTCTTTTTCGCTTTGTGGAGCATGTTTGCAAGGAGATGAAAAGCATCAAGGACCAATCATAAGAGTAAGAGCAAGGAGAATGAAGGAGGAGGATGATAAAGTTGCTCATAGATTGATGATAGCAATTGAAGAAACAATTAAGTAAGGACTAAAGTTCAAGAATGAAGCTTTGGAAGATGATGGAAATCCTCCTAAGTTGCTTATGATTCGATGCCTAAACTTGGAGCAACTAATGGAGCAAATTAGAAGAGGAAGAAATCAAGGAGATGAAAGAACAGAGCCTACCGCAGGGGGTAGGCCCTATACCTGCTCTCCACAATAGGCTTCTGCATAAAATAATCTTGGAAGGCTAGAGATCTACCCCCAGCAGTAGGGTGCTGTTAAAATGTAATGCATTGTTTTAAGAGAGAATCAAACTAGAAGATTACGGTCATCAAAGATGATAAAAGACGCAAGGAAGAATGAAGAACAGAGCGTACTAGTGATGCTAGGTCTTGTACCTACTGTCCCCAATAGGCTTTTGCCTAAATCCCACAAGTGTGCGATTAACTTACGCCAATGGTAGGTATACCCTACCGTAACTAATGTGTTGTTTTAGGTGAGAATTTATATTTTAAATTCAATTTTTGGCTTTTTAGTTCCCTAATTTGTCTTGGATTGACCCAAGACCATGTTTAGATTAGGCTTTGACTAAATTCTATAAATACCATATTATAGCTTAATTGTAAGACTAATTAATGATTTTATGAATTGATGAGTTTATCTCTAGGGTTCCTAATCTTTTAAGATTTCTCCTAAACTTCATCTAGGGTTTGACCATTCCTTAAATTGATTTTATTTGAATACTTAGATTAGGTTGATCCAAAGGTTCTTAATTTGATCACAATTCCTAAATCTATTATGCTCATATCCTTGTGGTTTGTTCTAGAGCTTAGGTCTTTTTCAATTGATCTAATTGGGTAGTGGGTAACTAATGTAAATCTTGTTGTGCAAAGATCAAAAGCCTTCAATAAAACCTCCCATGGACCTTTTGTCTTCAATAGAACTTGAATTAGCTCATCCCTAAGCAGCCAATAGTAACCTTTGACCTCTTAAATTCAAGTAGTTAATCTTTCCTTCACAATCTAATTCAACATTGGACATGCAAAATCCAACACTAACTAGCTTCCAAAGAAGACCCAATCTAGACAACTACAAGGATATAGAAATCTTAGAGAAGGAATTAGTAATCAAATTGAGAACCCTTGGATCTTCCCAATCAAAGTGTTCAATAAAATCAATCTAAGGGAGATCAAACCCTAGATGAAGTTCAAGGAGGAAGCCTTGACACTTTAGAACCCTATGGATAACTCTTCAACTTTCATAAGATCACCAATCAGTCTCATTATTAAGCTATAATAGGGTATTTATAGAGTTTAGGCTAACCCTAATCTATACATGGTCATGGGTCAACCAAAGACCTATTTTGAACTTAATTAAAATCTATAAATTGAATTAAAAAATAGCAATTTCAACCTAAATCAATGCATTGGTTACAATCAGTACCCTACCACCGACAGTAGGATGGACCTGTCATCGGCAGTAGGTTAATTGTACACTTGAGGAATTTAAGCAGAAGCGTATCGGGGACGATAGTTACAGGGCCTACCGTCGCTGGTAGGCTCAGTTCTTCATTCTTCTTTCCTTCTTTTATCATGTATGATGGCCGAGAGTTCTAGTTTGATTCTATTGAGCTTCTTTGGACTTTAATGTGTCTTGAAAGTATTAAAACTCTCCCAAGCCTTCAATTTGAATCCAAAATTCCTCTTGTCAAAGCTTTCAACCATGATGTCTTCACTTTTCAAATGCAACTAGTTGCTCCTCTAAAATTTATTGAATGATCCTTGGTCGTTTTCATATCAGTAACCAACCCCATTGTCTGATTAGCAATTGAGGGAAAGATCCTCTTCGTATGCATTGATTCATAGTTTGGGTTGGTTTATGGGTGGGTGTTATTGAAGAAGATCAAGTCCTACTGAGGGCAAGGTCCTTGGTAGATGGATATGAAGATTTGATTCATTGAAGATCCAAAATCATATCATTTGGTATCAGAGCTACCTTCAAGCAAGCTCTAATTTGTTTTCAATTGCTGCAAAATTTGAAAAAAAGAAAAGAAAAAGTATATGATGATCTATAGAAAAATACATGAAGATCATAGAAATCTCGGATAGAAAAATTAATGCCATAAGATTGGCTTGACTCGAAGTTGTATTACTTTATTTATTTATTTATTTTATTGTATTTTTGCAAAAATGTGTGATAGATCTCAACTATTCTGAATTATTGATTTATTCCAATTGGTTGCACTGAATTTAGACTTGATTTGATAGATCAATTAGATCAAAATTGTTAAGATGTCCAGAAGCCAGATCTGTTTGAAAATTATGGATTAACTAGATCATATCTTGTGTTATATCGATTCAATTTGCACTAAAATTTTACTTAAATTCATCCTCATAGAGTTGTGCTTCTTTCTCAATTTAGAATTATACATTTTGAGTAATCGGGATTTCTGTGACAAGGTTTTAGTGACCTCTGTTTTTTGGAAATTTTGTTTTAGTACTCTCACTTCTTTGTGTAGCTTAATTTTTTTTGTTTCATTGTTTTTGGATTCTAATTGCTTCTTTCAGTGTTTTCCTATTCTTTGTGGTGATCAAATTGATCTTGTCGGCCCTAATTGCTCTTGGATAATCTTTGGAACTCTTGAACATTAAATGTTTGCTGAAATTTCTCTTTGAACTTCTTTTACTACCTCAACTAAGTGTTTAATTAAAGTCTATCTCTGGTTGATTACCTTTGGTGGTTGCGGTGGAGGAAGTTTTAAGGTTCAAAGAACTCTTTTGAGGTGAGAGTTTTGAAAAAGGCAAGAGGGTGAGCTTATTTCATCAAAAGTTGTAAAAGAGATAAACATGAGAGCATTGAGTGATCATCCAAAGAGTGTATACACTTAGGGAGTGATTGTGAGGTCCTTCTTTTGTTATTTTTGTGTTAATTTACAGGTTTCATCATGTCTACGGATGCTCAATTACCAACTTCTCACAATGAAGGAACTAGTTAAAGTTCTCATTCCAATTTTGATCCAATGAAGGTCATCATGAAAGAGCTTCAATCCATGAGAAAGGAAATGCGAGATATGAGAAGGG
Source organism: Catharanthus roseus (assembly GCA_028651295.1). Lineage (NCBI taxonomy): Eukaryota > Viridiplantae > Streptophyta > Magnoliopsida > Gentianales > Apocynaceae > Catharanthus > Catharanthus roseus. The sequence goes on along the minus strand of JAPQWS010000159.1, from coordinate 31,357,303 downwards.
ACATAACTAATCTTTCTATAAAGCATAAAGATCAAAGCAACAATGGAGGGTATGTCAGTCCTTACACTCAAAAGGGATATGTGTGACACCCAACCCCTCGCTAGGTTAACTGCGGCTGAACAAGGTACCAGCGGAGCTCTTGGCACTAAACTACAAACATCTAAACTAATGCAAAAACTGAATAACACTTGGAAACATTTACATGAACTAAGAAGAGGAAAAACTGGATACAAATAAGGCGACCATTACATAAGTTCCAAGAAAACTTTATGTAATATCTCTATCATAGGAAATACTTTACAAAACCAAAAATGTTTTAGACTAGTCGAGCATAGAAGTATAAACCATCTTTCTTGAAATAGCTATGCATAACATGTCTTGGCCCCAAAAACTTCATGCAAAAATACTCTAATAGCTTACTGTGCCGTTTCTCGTCCCAAGTCATCTAGAAAATATGACATCTAAAGACATGAGCGAGAACGCTCAGTGGTTCCATGTGAGTGTGTCCTTTTGTGCTTTTCTAGAAAATAATGATGCAATTTTATAAAACATTCATGCAATGTTAAAAGAAAACATTTCTTGGTTATTTTCAAAGTGCAGATACATAAACCTATATGAGGGGTTCAGATGCAACTGGAAAGTCTAAGCGAATCAAGACACATCAGTGTAACTTTTGCACCTGAATTCTAATATCATGCCATGCAAAAGTTGGGCTCCACAGATAGAATTCGGAACCCAAAATGAGCCATGCAAAAGTTTCAGCATCTCGTAGTCAATACCAGCCAAACACCATACGAGCGCTCGGTTTCTACAACAACCGTACTCTCCAAGTACATAAAACCAGGCTACAGATCCTGGGGCACCTACTATGTCCTCTTTGAGACTAATCTTAGTTTCGAGCCCCTTCTGACTTCAACTAGGCGGCCGTCCCACCACAGTGCATGATGCAACGTCTAACGCAGTACCAATTGGGCCAAACCCTCAACGGTATTATACCCCCTTTCAAGTTAATCCACTCTATGGAGTTTCTAGTCGTCGACGTCATCAGAAGAGGCCCTAATACGAGGGACTAGTCACATACAGTGTAATTCTCTAACGTTGCCAAACGCATGATCCTATTAAGAACTTCATCCCTGGTCAGCATGGGGTTTTTATATAGATTCACAAACCAGAAGGCCACTTACTTGGCCGTCCAAACATATTTAAGTCATAACCTTCCCATCCACCAGTCAAGTAATGCGTATGCATGTTTTGTAGATATGTTAAGTTTACATTTATGTATGTCAAATCGTGCAATTAATCCAGACTAGAGTATTTCCAACTCATAGTATTCAAAGAAAACCTGTGTATAATAATACTTCCTTTCAAAACAATAATAACTCTTTTTCAAAATAATAATAACTCTTTTGCAAAACAATAGTAATTATTTTCAAAATAAATAAAAACACCTATACAGAGCACTGCTCTATGCATTTCTAATGCACAAGTTAAACATGTTGTGGAGAACATTTCTAATTTAAAAGAATCAAATATTATATCGCCCCAAAAGAAGTGAGCATTTTATATAAATCTTAACTGGACAAGATATCAAAAAATATAGTCACTTAAAGAAACATCGGTAACGCCACTAAATATTTAGGTTAGCTTGTGGACTCACCTAAATAAAGATCTGGTGCTATGATCTTACAAATAGAGTAATAAAATACTTGATTAAACATTCTAACGTTTCTATTCGCTAATGAATATAATTATCTCCTTAAATGATCTTAGAATTTTTACACATATTTTAGCTCCTAAAGAAGAACTAAAATCTTATACCCTTAAGAATCCTTAATTTGGGCACTTATCTAAAGCGCCTAAATTGCTTAAAATAAAATTAGGAACTAACTCCAAAAATAAATTATACTCCACAAATTAATTATCAATACCTTTACCAAGTCATGTCACTTGTTCAACCCAATGATCATATTCAATTAAAACATATAACTGTCATAATTAATAAATAGTTAAAGAGTTATGGTTTACCCATACCTCAAAAAATGAAGTAAAACTCGAAAATGACTCGAATTATCGAATCCGAAACATTCCTCGATATTTTTTACCATGAATAAAAAAAAAATCTAAAACAAATTAAGAGCTCAAAGAAATTCCATCTAGAACTCCAATATCGAACCTATTTATATATAAGAAGACTAGATAATAAGAAAGAAAAAAAAAGAACCTTACCTTACCTATATATCTCTCTCTCGGGTAGCACCAAAGAAAAGAGGAGAAAAAAATGATGAAGGGTGAATTAGGATATATATGTATATATATATATATATATATAGGGGAGGTGGCAAAAATTTCTTTTGCTTAATAAAATGTATCACTTATCTTTCTTTTCCTTTTTTTTTAACACTTAGTAATATGACTACAACTACTACTCCTAATAATAATACAACTAAGAATCTTAAACTTAGTCCAATAAAAAAAATGTCTAAAATATTTAATATTTTCCCACAAAAATTATATTAGATCCTAATAGTCTTCTTGAAACATTTCTTTCTAAACTCAATATCCTATTTTAAAATCAGCACTTAAAACCTTATACACATATCTCAAGTATTTAGAAACCTAAAATGTGCATACTAAGCATAGTAAAAAAAATAAAACTAATCTACTTAAAGATATTCATAAATTACCCCCGCAAATACTTAATTAAATTTAACTCTCTTTCTTAAGCATCTCTAAAATTATCGTTGTGCCCCAAATGCTTTGTTCCACAAAGTCAGGCCCCAGATTCTACGTTTGTGACTTTCGCACTTTTGGGTCATATGTGAGGTGATTATAGGGTAGAGCATTAGAATATGGCAACTACAATCCTCATCATCATTTTGAGCCCAATTCATAGCACTCATCACTTCTATGAAAGGGGTAGACACACCACTCCTAGAGGGACTAGACATGCAAGATTGGGTGGAAGGACATATCAAAGATCACATGAGGAATTCCAAAAGAACGAAGCTTGGCATGAAGATGACATGGAGTTGAAGAAGGTGGACATATTATTAGGGGACAAGAACACTTTGGTGGATATTTTGGTGGACGACAAGGGGATAAAGCCTTAGAGAAGATCAAGTGGAATGTGACTAGCTTCAAGGGGGAAAGTGATCCAAATGTATTTCTTGATTGAGAACATCAAGTGGAGAATCTTTTCATGGTGAGAAATTATAATGACAGTGTCAAGGCTAAGTTAATCATTGCCAAATTTTTCGGTTATGCTCTTCATTGGTAGGACAAGATTGCAACTCAAAGGATTAGAAATGGAAGGAGATCGGTTGAAACTTGGATTGAGTTCAAGACTCTTATAAAAGAAAGATTTGTGGCATAGCATTATTATAGGGAGCTTTGACTACCCACACTATTGAAGATGAATCAAGCCTACAAAGAGAAAATATCTTTCATACCAAGTACAAGGCGAAAGGTAGACTTGCAAATCTTATCACATATATTGTTTGTTGCACTAACATAGCTAGCACTTACCTTGTCAAAAAATTGAATTTGTCTACCTTTAAGCATCCTAATCCTTACAAGTTGCATTGGTTGAATGATAGTGGTGAAGTTAGATTGTGGAGGCACGTGTAAAAGTGCCTATTCCTATGGAAGCATACAGTGATGAAGTAGTATGTGATATAGTATCTATGCAAGCTTGCCACTTATTCTTAGGATGATCTTGGCAATTTGATAGGAATGCCATTCATTATGGGGAGATGAATACTTAGACATTTGTAAAGTATGGCAAATCTTATACCATGAATCTTCTTACACCTCAACGAGTTAGAGAAGAGCAAAAGAAAATGAGAGAAAAAGAAAGAATTGAGAATGAACAAAAGAGAAAAATTATTGAGGAAGGAAAAAGAGTTGAGGAAAGCGAAATGAGTGTGGAAAAGACAAGAGAGGTAAAAGTGAAGAGTGACAAGAAAATTAGTGATAAAAAAAAGAGTGTTATAAAAGAAAAGAGATGTTTCTATGCCAAAGAGAGTGAGATCATAGAAGCTATTGAAAAGGAATAGTTGGTGTTACGCTTATATTGCAAGGCAGCACTTGTTTCTACTTATGATCATTTATCTTCTTTGTCTAGTGCTATTGTGAAGGTAATTGAAAAATTCAAAGATGTCTTTCTGAATAGATGCCCAGTGGACTCTTTCCTTTGCAAGGTATTAAACCTCAAATTGATTTGGTGCCCAGTGCGGTGTTTCCAAATAGGCTAGCTAATAGGAGCCCTCCTGAAGAGACCAAGGAGTTAAGAGGACAAGTAGAAGAGTTGCTCTTCAAAGGCTATGCAAGAGAAAGTTTAAGCCCTTGCATTGTTCCCGTTTTACTAGTTCTTAAGAAAGATGGTACATGGTGCATGTGTGTAGATTGTAGAGCCATTAACAACATCACCATCAAATATAGGCATCCTATCCTTAGGTTAGAAGACTTTCTTGATGAGTTGCATGGTTCTCAAATATTTTCAAAGATAGATTTAAAATTAGGTTACCATCCAATTTGCATGAAAGAAGGGGATGAATGGAAAACTAACTTTGGTCTTTATGAATGGTTGGTCTGCCTTTTGGTTTAACTAATGTATTCATGAGACTCATGCATCTTGTTTTGAGGGATTTCATTGGAAAATTTGTTGTGGTTTACTTTGATCACATCTTAATTTACTGCAAAACTTATGAAGATCATTTACATCATCTTAAACAAGTTTTGCTGGTTTTGAGAAGTGAGAAGTTATATGCTAACCTTGAAAAATATAAGTTTTATTTGGAAAAGGTTACTTTCCTAGGTTATGTGGTGAGTTCTCAAGGTCTTCAAATAGATGAAGACAAGGTTAAAGTAATCAAAGATTGGCCTACTCCTAAGAGTGCATCTAAAGTGAGAAGTATTCATAGTGTAGCAAGCTTTTATAGGTGATTTATCAAAGACTTTAGCACCATTGCTAGTCTTTAGCGGATGTAATCAAGAAAATGACCGAATTCAAATGGGAGGAAAAACAAGAAAAGGATTTTAAATTGTTGAAAGAAAGGTTGAGTAGTGCTCCTCTATTAGCACTATCAAACTTTGAGAAAATATTTGAAATAGAGTGTAACACCTCGGGGGTTGGCATTAGAAGAGTGTTGATGCAAGATAAGATGCCTTTGGCTTATTTTTGTGAGAAGTTAATCGGAGCGGCATTGAATTACTCTACGTAAGACAAGGAGCTCTATGCATTAGTGAGAACATTGAAGCATTGGCAACATTATTTGTGGCCTAAAGAGTTTGTACTACATATCGATCGTGAGTCATTGAAGTTTCTCAAAGGATAACAAAAGCTCAACAAGAAGCATGCAAGATGTATGGAATTCATAGAGACATTTCCTTATGTCATTCGGTACAAAAAAGGTAAAGAAAATGTTGTAACTAGTGCTTTATCAAGAAGGTATCCTCTAATATCTATTTTACAAGCCCAAATACTTGGTTTTGAAATGCTTAAAGAGTTATATGCTAGTGATAATGAATTCAAGGACATATTTGATGTTTGTTTGGTTGTGCCTAATGAAAATTACCTTTGCATGATGGATTTCTTTACCATGAAGGTAAATTGTGTTGTTCATCTAGATTGTTGCTATTTAAGGAAGTTCATTGTGGTGGTTTGATGGGTCATTTTGGTATTTCCAAAAATTATGACATTTTGCAGGAGCATTTGCCTCGCACGATAGGAGATGTAGAGAGCTTTATTGATAATTGTTTAGAATGTAAAAGAGATAAATCCAATCTTTTCCACATGGACTTTATACTCCTTTGAATGTGCCGAGAGAACCTTGGTAGACATTTCTATGGATTTTATGCTTGGGCTACCTAGATCCCCTAAAGGCTTGGATTCTATATTTGTTGTGGTAGATCGGTTTTCTAAAATGGCTCATTTCATACCTTGTAAGAAAACCGATGATGCTAGTCATATTGCGGATTTCTTCTTCACTTGGGTGGTGCGGTTCCATGGCATACCTAGAACTATTGTTTCGGATCATGACACTATGTTTCTTAGTCATTTTTGCCATGTTTTACGGAAGAAACTTGGAACTAACTTATTATATTCTACAACTTGCCATTCACAAACTGATGGACAAATAACAGAATAGTTGGACAATTTCTTAGGGCCATCCTTAAGAAGAATTTGGGCTAATGTGAAGGTCGTCTACTCATATTGAGTTTTCATACAATAGGCCTCGTCACTCTATTATTTCTTACTCTCCTTTTGAAGTTGTCTATGGTTTAATCCTCTAACTCCTTTTGATTTGGCTCCTTTACGTATAGATCATGCTTTGAGCTTGGATGGGAAGAAAAAGGCGGAGTTTGTGAAAACTATTCACTCCAAAGTTCATGAAGCTATTGAGGCTACCAAGAAGAGGCTTGTTGCTAAAAGGAATTGGGAAGGAAACGTGTAGTCTTTAAACATGGTGATTGGGTTTGGGTTTATCTTCGAAAAGAATATTTTCCTTCTCAAAAGAAAACAAAGTTAGATAGTCGTGGTGATGATCTGTTTCAAGTTCTTGAACGTGTTAATAATAATGCTTATTAGATTGATCTTCCAGGTATTATAATGTTAGTGCTACCGTCAATGTTTCTGATTTATCTCTATTTTATGTAGGCCAAGATTCGAGGACGAATCTTTTCAAAGGAGGGGCAGACCATATGAACCAAGATGGTCAAGGAGATGAAAAACATCAACGTCCAATCACAAGAGCAAGAGCAAGGAGAATTAAGGGGAAGAATGATAAAGTTGCGCATAGGTTAATGATAGCAATTGAAGAAACTATGAAGGAAGGCCTAAAGTTCAAGAATGAAGGCTTGGAAGATGATAGAAATCCTTCTAAGTTGCTTATGGTTCAATGCCTAAACTAGGAGCAACCAATGGAGCAAATTGGAAGAGAAAGAAATCAAGAAGAGGCAAGAACAGAGCCTACCACAAGCGGTAGCCCCTGTACTTACTGTCCATGGTAGATTTTCCTAAAATCATCTTGGAAGGGTGGAGACTTATCGCCAATCGATGGTAGGGTGCTGTTAAAATGTAATGTATTGTTTGAAGCGGGAATTTCTATTTTAATTCAATTTACAGCTTTCAATTAAGTCCCTTGGGTTGACCCAAGACTATGTTTAGATTAGGGTTTAGCCTAAATTCTATAAATACCCTATTGTAGATTAATTGTAAGACTAATTGATGATTTTATTAAATCCACGAGTTTATCACTAATTGATGATTTTATTAAATCCATGAGTTTATCTCTAGGGTCTTAAGCTTTGAAGCTTTTCCTAAACTTAGATTGATTTTATTTGAATACTTGAATTGGGTTGATACAAGGGTTCTTAATTTGATTAAATTCCTAAATCTATTATGATCACATCCTTGTCATTTGTTCTAGAGCTTAGGTCTTCTTTAATTGATCTAATTTGATAGTGGGTAACCAACCCCATTTTTTGATTAGGAATTAAGGGAAAGATCCTCTTCATATGCATTTAATTCATAGTTTGGGTTGAATTATGGGCGGGTGTCGTTGAAGAAGATCGAGTCCTATTGAAGGCAAAGTTCTTGGGAGATGGATATGACGATTTGATTTCATTAAAGATCCAAAATCATATCACTACCTAAGAGCCAAAAGAATAAGGACGAGTCGAAGACCCGACCGCCCATGAGAATGCAGTTGTCCTTAGGAATCCCACATTGAAAAATGATAGTTGCATTCCAACAAGTGGTTGAAGAAAAAAGGTCCCTTTCTCTTTGATACTATTCATGCAATATCAAGTATTACATACTATTAATTACCTCTTAATTAAACCCTTAGGGACCCAAGGCTAACTTAAGCATCAGAGTGCCTTTGGGGAGCAGATCCGCATCGGTTGCCTAACAACTACCTTTTTGGCCTTGTAGGACTAAACACGTGGCAGCTTAATATTCATTAATAAGAAAATCTAATTAATTTTTAAACGAAAATTCGAGTAGAAAAATTTCACTTCCTACTAAATCAAAAGAAGTTTCAATCTATATATTTACCACCATTACCAATCTTTGTATCAAATCAAAACCAATAAGAAATAAATATCCATACAAAAAATTGCATGCAAAGCATAAAAGTCAAACGCTGAAAAATTCACAGAAAACCCTAGAAATTTAGTAATTTAGATAGATATAAATGTGGGAAAGGTATATACATGGTGGAGGGACAAGGAGAAAGTGAGGGAAGTGATTTGGAAGGGAGAGAAGGAGAAGAAGACGACACTGTCGCGTTCTTGAAAAGGTTTTTTGATTTTTTTAGGTTTTTTGATTTTTTTTTTTTTTTGGAGGCAAATTGATGTTCTTTCCCCTTAAACATTTATTAAAGGTGTAGTAGATCCATGAACATTTATTTAATACTTTTAGATACCCAAAACATATTATTCTTGGCAAACTTAGTACTTCCTTCCAGTTTTGTTATTAAACATGTTTTTTGGCCGTTAAGAATTTTTATCCAAATAGAATCCAAATCCTTTATCGTTTGAGATTATTTTGGGGTTAAAATGAAAAATTAAAAAAGTATTAGGGATCAAAATGATAACCTGATCTTCATTCTCTTCCTTCTTCCACAACTTCTCCAAGACCACCTGTCCCGCTGCCACCTCCACCACATCTTCACTCACCACCACCCCATTCTTTATCTTTCTTTTCTTTATTTTGTAATGGAAAGGGAGTTTTATTCTTTCAAAATATGCATTTTATCATGTCCTGTCGCTTGTGATATATTGTGTTATCTGAAGACAACACGACTACTCAAAACGGGGCCCATCGAAAGTCATTCGAGAAGAGTTGATATTTGTTTTAGAGACTTGAAGATCCACTGCAATATTTTTGAAGTTTACTAAAATCCAAGTTTCCTAAGTGATACATGATTAATAAAGATATAAAACTTAGTGTATCTTGTTTTTTAGAAAACTTATATGTGAGGAATCTTAATCTTTTTCTGGTATCAAAGATAATGTAAAGATACAAAGGATTTAGAATTCCTCTAAGAGTTCATAACCCTAAATAGTTAAGCCCTTCGTTGGCGAAGATTTAGGGTTAGCCGAATAATCAATTATGCTCAGGTATTCGATGTATTCATTCAGCAATCCAGAGCTTAACTTTATGCAATCATATATCTTGAAGATTATGGAGTTCATCTTACTTGCATAAACTATGTTACTTCCAGTGTTAGTTGGTTGTGTTAATAATACTATAGATTGGACTTTTTTGAATAGAACTTTTTTAATGGGAAAGAAGTTACGCTGCATATAACAGTGTTGTTTGTTGTAGGGAGTCCAAGACAAGACAAGAAGCCAATCTACCAAGGGGGAACCTTGAAAAGTGAAGAGAGTTCAACTATGTTGAATGCAAAGGGAGTTTGCATTATCTACTAGGGAAACCATTAGATGTGTCATCGAGCTAAGTGTTTTCTTATACTTTGTTATCAGTTTAGTGGGTCATTCTTCCTGTGCGTGCCCCAGAGATGTGCTCTTGTTAGGCCGAACTGCATTGCCATTGTTGTGTTGTGTTTACTGTTTTTATTTTCTTACTGTTATACTGAAAACTTGACAGATCACACTTAAACGAGCATAACTTAACATGATAGAACTAAATACAAACTCATATCTTGTATCAGAGTAAAGCATCCCCTTATGTTGTGCTATTTATTTAGTAGGTAAGATCATGGGAAGTTGGTATTTAGGTAACCATATCTATCAAGAAAGGTGGCTCTCTGTCTCGTCCATCATTGCTTGGGGGAGAAAGTACGCCTACTGAAAAACTAGAACCATCATCTTTATACAGTCCATCAATGGATCTGCTTGGGATGCTGTAGAAAATGAATGGACTCCTCTTACCCAAAAGGTAGAAGATGCTATGACAAAACTAACAAAAGAAGTCATCAATCCACGAAGTGAATGTGATGATGCTGAAGAGAAATCTGGTCGGGCTAATGCAAAAGCTCTAAACATAATCTTTGCCATTAATGATGAGGAGCAATTTAATTTGATCTCAATATGTAAATAATGCATGAAGAACCCAGCACAGTCAGAATTCCTAAGATGCAGATGCGGACAACACTGTTTTAGGAGTTGAGTATGCAAGAGGATAAGAACATTGCTATGTTTAGTAGTAAGCTGAGGGACATTGCCAACAAAGCATTTTAGTTGGGAGAAACATATTCAAAAGAAAAACTGGTAAGAAAGACTCTAAAATCTCTACCCATAAGATTTAGAGGAAAAGTTGTTGTAATTGAAGAAGCAAAGATGCAACTAAGATGACTCTTGATGATCTTTTGGGGTCCTTGCAAATCTACGAGATGAATCTGGATGCCCAAACCAAAGACGAAGGTTTGGCACTGAAATATGAATCAACAGCTCAGAGAATATTTCCTACTCTGAAGAAGAGACTATGATGTTGACACGGAACTTTGGAAAACTTCTTCAAAAGCCTAGCAGAACACCAAGGCCTTAAAACTTTGCTAGAGGAGAAAATCAAGACAGAAGGATTAGTAACAAGTAGAGACCTGAGAGGCATGTTGAAAGGAAGAACTATGACTCAACACAGAAAGGAAAATGTATTAAGTGTAGAGAATTTGAAGAATTTAGCCACATATAAGTTGAGTATACCAACTCACTGAAGAAAGACAGATCACTGAACACCATGTTGAGTGATGATGATAAGAAGGAAGAAACTGACTATGATGATGATGATGAATTAATTTAGAGTGATGAATAGAATAAAGAAAGTTGCTTGAAGAGCATTGAAACCTATCCAAGTGCACTTTGACAAACACTAGTGTTATGTGTTGAAAGAAGATAAAGAGTGCATCATCATTGGAACCAGGACAGCCGACACCTGTTATCGAATAAATAGAGTTGTAGACACAATTAGTATGACAGTACAAGTACATGACATGGAGCTGTGGCATGGGAGACTCGGTCATGTGAATTACAAGCTTGGCAATAAGCACATTATTCGAGGAATAGCAGCATTTAAAAAAGAGAACAAGCTTATATGCAGAGATTGTCAAATGGAGAAGTCAACCAAAGTTATGCATGTTCAATTAGGAGATATTACAACAGCACGTATTAGAGTAGATGTACATTGATTTGCTTGATCTACAACACACAGAAAGTGTTGGGGGTAAAAAATATACACTAGTGTGTGTAGATGACTACTCATGGTACACTTGGATAGGTTTTCTCATGAACAAGCCTAATGATACCTTTGGAGCCTTTAGAAGAATATGCCTAAATATACATATAAAGAAAGGGTCAACACTCAAACGATTGAGAAGCGATCATGGTCAAGAGTTTGAGAACAACATGTTTTTTTTATTTTTTCGAAGCATATAGAAATAAGCATCAATTCTAAGCAACAAAGATGCCACATTAGAGGCATGTTGAATGCAATGATCATGGCACGCAACTGGTGGGCAGAAACAGCCGACACGATAGTTTACATTATCAATAGAGTCTTCCTTAAGCCATTGACTAACAAAACTGCCTATGAAATCTGAAAACTCAGGAAGCCGAAACTGAGTCACCTACTTGTCTTCGGCAGCAAATTTTATAGACTAAAAGACAAGAAACATTTCAGAAGTTTGATGCTAGAAGTGATGAAGGATTATTCTTCGGATACTCAACAAATAGTCATGTCTTCCGTCTATTCAACAAAAAAATTGGTGTTGTAATAGAATCATTGAACACAATCAGGAATGCTGAAAGGATATAATCATTGAGCATGTTGGCGACAAATCAGATACATAAGTTTAATGTGGTGATGAGAGAAAGACCAATACTGAGTCAAATGTAGTTGAAAATGATGAGAAAGAGATATGGAAACAATAGCCAAGCCCAAAAATATTAAGTCTAGAATAAAAGAAATATCTTCCAATAAACGTAGTCATTGGTGAAAACACATAAAGAAGAAGAACAAGAGGAAAGAGGTATGTTGACTATCGTGAGATGGCTGGAATAGTGAGCATGTTATACCTCCAAGAATATCAATGAATAAATTGTTGATAAATACTGGATTGAGATCATGCAAGATGAATTGCAACATTTTGAAAGAAATGATGTGTGGGAACTTGTTCCTAGACAAGAACGTGTGAATGTTATAGGAACCAAGTGGGTCTACAGAAATAAGAGAGAAGAGCATGTAAGCATCACCAGGAAAAAAGCAAGGCTTGTTGCACAAGGGTATACTTAAGTCGAAAGGCTTAGATTTTGATGAGACCTTTGCACCGGCCACACGTCTTGAATTGGTGAGATTGCTATTATCTATTGCATGTACTACAAAAGATGGATGTAAAAAGTGCATTTCTCAATGGAATAATACAAAAAGAAGCATATGTTGAGCAACCTAAGGGGTTCGTGGATCTTGAGCATCCTGATCATGTGTTCAATTTGAAAAAGGCGTTATATGTTTAAAGCAGGCCCATAGAGCATGGTATGAAAGACTAACAAACTATTTGTTGAACAAAGGTTACAAAAATGGTGGTGCTGACAAAACCATGTTTGTCAAGAAGGCAACACACCATGTGTTGATTGCTTAGATCTATGTTGACGATATTGTGTTTGGTTTCACCTCAAAGGAACTCACTGATGAGTTCATCATATCAATGCAAATAGAATTCAAGATGACTATGGTCCATGAATCAACATTCTTCTTGGGATTGCAGATCAAACAAATAAAGGAAGGCATATTTCTATACTAAGCTAAGTATACACGCAACTTTGTTAAGAAATTTAGGATGGAAAATGGAAAAACAGTTAGAATACGATGATCACAACATTGAAAATTAAAAAAAAAATGAGAAGGGTAAGAGTGTTGCTCAACATGAGTACAAAAGCATGATTAGTGGTTCGCTCTTTTTAACAACCAGCCGATCAGACATAGCTTACAATATTGGAGTGTGTGCCAGGATCAGGCAGACCCAAAGGAATTAGACCGAAAATTTTTAATGCGTGTGTTTAGATATATAAGTTGCACAATTTTGTGTGGTCTCTTCACAGTAAAGACACCACAACACGCCATGTTAAGTATAGTGATGCTTACTTGGCAGGAAACTGCAATGACAGAAAAAGCACATATACTGGATGCTTCTATGTTGGGAACAGTCTTGTACCCTGGTACAACAAGAAACAGATATGCATCTCATTCTCCACAGCAGAAGTAGTGTGCATTACTACTGGGAGTTGCTGTACGCAGTTGTTATGGATCAAGCAAATGTTTAATGACTATGGGATAGTAAAAGAAGCAACTAATTATATTTTGCGACAATAGGATTGAAGTGAACATTACCAAGAATCCTATGTAACACAGCAAAACCAATCATATTGATATCATACATCATTTTATCAGAGAATTTGTGGAACAAGGTGTTGTTGATCTAGAATATATCACTACACAGAAGCAATTGGCCAATATTCTTACTAAGTCTCTAGATGCTATGAGATTTGAAAAGCTTCGGCTAGCCTTGGGAATATGTGTTCTTTGATCTTGAGAAGTGTTTACACCCATTTAACTTATTACTCTAACATGCTCTCTTTTGTATGTTAAACAGGTATACTACATATGTTGTATGGTCTTCTCTTCATTATCTTCTATATTTTTCTCAATATATTTTTCTCTATATGTTGTGTAATCTTGGTGTCTACACTCAACATAACACAATATAATCTTTGGCGGTAAAAACAAGACCCCACTTTAAGTTTGACTGCAAGCCTTGAAAATATGGAATTTCTCTCTCTACTATTAAATCATGCAGACTCTCTATCGTTTGCGTAGTTATCACTTGGTGTTTGAATTTTGAGTAAAGGCAACGAGATTATCTCTCTCTCTCTACAAAAATCTAAGGTTTTTCCACCCTTAAAATTTCTCTACCTTGCTTCTCCGTCTCTGAGAAGGACTCTATCAAGACAGTATCTGAGAGTGTTCCTCACATTCCTTCTCCATCAATGGCTAGTGACAACTGATTATACTGAAACAGCGTCTCTCAATTGACCAAATGGAACATCAAACACCAATGTGACTATTGTACTAAAGGCCAATGCTCATTCGTGTTATGCCTTTGCCCCAAAGAAGAAGATCAACCTTTGTACTATCATTTTCCAAAATATCCTTAGGCAGCTTGAAGAAAAGAAGAATAGAACTTTAGCCCTACCTTCTCCATGTTTAACTTTTAAATTCATTTAAGCTAAAAGAATTTGTCTTTACCTTTTAACATGTGATGCAGAGAATTCAAGCTCTTAGTGCTGCAAGAGATGTTGCCCTTCGAAGCAGTGCCTCCTTCTCCAACTCATATAGCACCAGAAATACCCTCAGCTCTTGCCAGATCAACAAGAAAACAGACCTCTTGGAGCAGCTTGCCACTCCTTTAGCATTAACCTCTCCTGTCCTGAGGCATACACAAGAAGCCTCTCTCCACCACCCCTTATTACTGGCATTGAACTGCCTGAATCTAAAAGCAGATTGGATCAAGTTGAAGATGTGGTGACCAAAATGTGCACCAAGTTCTTGACAAAACTTGGTTAATTATCCGCTCACCGCAGTCATGACAACTATTATATTATTAAGCTTCAGTCTGAGGTAAATAGGTTGAAGGATAGTGATATGTCCATTTTATACATATTTTTACAGTTTTTATTCTTCGTTTTCGAAGTAGTTTAGTAGTAAAATAACATATTTATCCTCCTTTTCTTCCCTTTTGTTTTTAGGTATGTCACGAATGAGTTAGAATGAAGAATGAAGTCGAACGGGAGGATACAGAGCAAAAACAAATGCAGCAAGTGGTGGGACTTGGCTGCCCAAGCAGGGGGACTGGCTGCCCAAACAGCCAAGAAAGCAAGGCCCGGTCATACCAACTGCCTAAGCGGGGGGACCCGGCCTGTCACTTAGAGGGGCCTATTATGCAATTTTCTGCATCTTTTTAAATAGTCTCTTTGCAAATTCAATCTATCCTCATCCAGGATTTCTTGGGGGCTGAGAGAGGCGATTTTTGAGAGAAACATCCCTCCCAAAAACTTCTATTAATCAACTTAGATCAATAGTTAGATTTGGAATTCAACTTTTTTAATAGTTAGATTGAAGAGTTTCTTCAGAGCGAATTCGGGATTCTTCTGGCAAATTGAGAGAGGAGCTCGGACAACATTCTGGATCGTGGATTCTTCAATTGAAACTTCTAAGCTTTCTAAACTCTTGTTTAGTATGAATTCTTATATGGATTTTATGATTTCTATGACGTTTTGTGGCTAGGGTTTATCTTTGTATTTAAATGGGGTAGAAACCTAGATGATCTTAGTTATGTTTATTGGATTTTTTATGGAATAAATTGTTGAATTAAATATTAATTATTGTTCAATTACTTTGTTTGTGTTGCTAATTTTACCGGTAATTGGCATCTTTGCATAGGTTGTTTGGAATTGAAAAAAGAAGAACAATTTAGGGCTAAAATTGAACAAAAGGAATTTGGTAGTTAATTATATATAATAGCTATGGTTTCTAGGTCATTAGTAATCACTCCTATACTTTGATCGTTCATAACTGAGTTAGGGAGAGAAGGAATTATTCTCTAATTAATTAGGGGAATAATGGGTTTTCACCTAGAGATAGGGTTAATCCTAATTAACGAGTGAGACCGGATTAATGATTCAACTATTTCTAAATGTTTTCAATGGATTAGCTAAGGGATTCTACCATTAAACACATTCTTTTTTTAAACTTGATTTCAATTATTTTTAAAGTATTTTACTATTCTTAGTTAAATATTCTTTCAAACTATTTTAGTTTTATTAAACATTAGAGAGACAATCATTATTAGAGCTTCTCTGTTCCCTGTGTTCGACAACTCGGGAGGTTCTCTAGTACTACATTGATAGGTTTGCTTGCCTGTTATATGTTAATTTTAGAGTAGTCTGGTATGAACCTCTTTAGGCTTGTATGAGATCCAATTTGCTCCCAAGATTAAACTCTCTTCAAGAGGCTTCTTTAAAGTCTAGTGATGGGAAAAGTGAGATTCCAAGAACAATTTTCAGTAGAAATTAATCAAAGAGAACTTCCTATCTTGAGAGCCAATCAACAAAGCCTAAAGAAACTTCACCTATTCTCCACACACAAGGAAGACCTCACTCCAAGCAATACTACTTATACAAAACTGGCACCTTAAGGAGACAAAAGGATTAGGAAATAGAAAAAGAACTCTTGAATTGGCTTCAAGAATCACTTGCCTACAATTGTACAATGGATATAAATCACTAATTTACAAGGAAGTGGTAGAAAGCCAAGAACCCTAGGTTCTTCTCTCAATTTCCCCTTCAATATATCTTCAATAGTGTTTGCCAAAGGCTGAAAAATACATATTTATAGTGTCGAACATTATTATTTCAAAACCCTAATGGTTAAATTAGCTTAAGATAAGTTAATGGGCTCTTAGGACTCTTAATTACAAGTCAAACAGAACTTAACAAACAAAGTGATGGGTCAAGGGAGTTAAAAACTCCCTAATCTTAGCCTTCCCGAGACCTATCACCGACAGTAGGCCTAGCCTTACCGTGGATGGTAAGTCGAACTTCTCAAGCAAGTATTTGGCCAGAACCCTACCAGCGATGGTATAGTGAACCTACCTTTGGCGGTAGGTAGCCTTTCCTCCCCCTTTGCAATGACCCTACCGTGGATGGTAGGTGTACCCTAACGCCTGCGGTAGGGTTAAGTCTTCTTCTCCTTTTGGTTTTGAAGCTTTAAGATCTTCCAAACTTCTTTCTTTGGCTTCCTCCTCTTGCAATGTGGGAAATAAGAGTGTCTTGGTTCCTCTAAAAACTCCTTATGCTCCTATCACTTGCCAAGCCAAGTCTTGGATCATCTTTTCAAATATGGCTATCTTTCCTTGGTGCTCCTCCTCCATGCTCTTAGCTATGACTCTTGTGACCCGGACCTTACAATAGCTCTACGGTTTCTTGTGCATCCCGGGTCATACCATCCGTCCCTTCTTTGAAATGATTCATCCTCAAATCCATTCCTTCAAATAACCACAAGAGGTGGGCAACATTAGAAATGGAGGTATTAAAAGGCACAATACTAGGAAAGTTACCCAAGCACTCAAGACTTAGAAGAGAATAAGCAAATAAAGCATCAAGTTTGTCAACCAACGTCTCAATGCCATAAGAATTCCATTGGTAACATATTTCCCTAAATGGTCTATGATAAGAAAAGGAAGTGTAAACAAAGAAGTTCAAAGCTAAGAAACTCAAAAAGGACTATTCAAGAGCCACTCAAAATTTACAAGAATTCTCAAAAAAGAAGCACACTTGAAAGTATAGAATTCTTGTAAATCAAAGAAAATGTTAACATCAGCATCTTTAAAAGAAATATGATAATCAAAGGTTTTGTCCTTATCCAACTCTAAGAGTAAATCAAGAAGATCAAGAATTTGAAACATGGTCTCTTTAAAAGGAGGATGGTAATATAAACTTAGATTCTCAATACTTTTCAAAGTTCTTTCATGGATTCTTGACAAATGCTTTTGAAAATTTCTAGAAATATAATGAAGATGCAAGTATTTTTAACCCAAAGACTCTCAAGCTCACAAACGTCATTAGCTAAAAAGCTCCTTTTGGAAGTCAAAGAATTGGTATTGAAAGGTTTAGCATCATTTTGTACTTGATTTGCAACACCAAATTTTCCAAAATAACTCTTCAAATTGCAAGTGAAAACACCATATCCTTCCTATTTTCCATTTCAAAGAATCACCAAAACATGTTCTCAATTGTTTGATCAAAAGCTCAAAACAATTAAATCTAAAACTAACACTTCAAGTCCACCAATAACTCCCATAAAAATCTTTAGAAGTGCTAACTAGTTCTTTTGCTAAATCATGTTTCCGAAAGATTTCGTTGAAAGGAAGATGGTAGAATAAGAAGTTTTGGTGCAAATTCTTCCAAAAGAGCTTCAAGAAACTATTCAACAAAGAACACTCTTGGTTTAACATCAAAACTTGAAGAACATTATGTTCTCTTTTGAAAATCAACTCATTCAAAAACTCCTTGAAGATTAGAGAATAAAGCAAGGTAGTACTAAGAGATTGATTGTCAATCTTGACACAAAACTTTGTGTTTTGAACAATTGAATCATTTAAAGCTTCATCTTTGAAGATAAATTCAATAAAGGCAATAGAATAGAGGAGATGTTTCTCAACAAGATCTTCAAGTTTAGTTCAAAAACACCATTTCCAAAGGTAGTTTTCACAAGATTCAAAGACGGGCTTTAAACACATAAACTATCATTCATTTTCTTTCTAAGGTTTAGCAACCACATAAATTCCTAAAATGATAATGGTAGAATTGAATTCCATGAATATTTCCAGACAACAAAGGTTTCAAAAATTCTTCAGCAATTAAAACCTTTTGCTCTTCATGAGGAAATTCAAATTTATATCTCACAAAGCACAAGAGTTTAATAGAAGGAATAAATCCATCAAAATTTTTTTTAGACGCATAAAGGAAAAATGATGCAAAATCACAATTCTCAACAAACTCTCCTTTAAACTTAGCATGAAAATCACCACATAAGGTCCAAAAGAAACAACGAACTCTCTCATAACCATTTTCAACAAAAGTTCGAAGGAATATATAAATCTTACTCCACATAGATGCACAAGAAGTTGAGACATTAGCAATAAGTCTATCAAAGAGGAGATTATCATGAAACAACTCAAGGCCATGATAAGATGGTTTAATCCTAGCAATACTAACCTAAAGTTGTTTTTCAAGAAAAGCACATAGAGAAGAATAATTAAGCATATGATCAATATCAAGAACTAGCTCACAAGTGAAAAGATTTTCCATACAATTCCCAACCAAAATCACATAGGAGACGTTAAATTCTAAGAACAATTTTAACTTTTTGAAGGCAAACACAAGGTAAATGAGAAATAGGTTTGAAGAAAAACTTATTGTCAAATATCCATAGCATAAGATTAGTTTTCCTCCAACATTTTGGCCTTGGCCTTCGAACTCCATGGTATGTCTCCTTCCTCTCATTGATGTTATGGTGCAAACATGTTGGAGAAATTTCTTATCAAATTCAAGTGCAAAGCCAACAATGTTAAACTCAACAATGGAAGTACCATCTAAATTACCAAAGCCATAAGAAGAAGGATCAAACATAACACTACAAGTCATCAATGGATCCTCAAGAGAGAAATGAGAAGAAAGGCAATAATACACATGGCACAAGAAGGAAAAGCTTTCCTTCGAAAGAAATAATACACATATCACCAATTAAGCTCACTTGAAAAGTATAAGAATCTAACAAAGACTTTAATTCCTCAAAAGAAACTTCATAACATAAACAAGACAGGTTAAGAGATAGGTTTATTGATAAGTGTTCAAGAATAAGGCCAAGCTCTTTCTTCATGCTCCTTCTATCCTCAACTCCTAGCACACAAGAATCACAATTAGCAATATTGAAATCATAATCATCAACTCTAGGAATTGCACAAGATATGGAATTAAATTCAATGAAGTATCTCTTTTCAAGATATGTTCTAAGATAGTTAAGGAAAGTGAAATGATCTCCATGTTCTATGAAAACAAGTGAGAACAACTTAATTTCCTTAAATTAAATCTCAAAGCACAATTAGGAATTTGAAGGAAAGAAGCTTGTTGTCTTGATGGAGTTGTAGCTAACTCTTTCCTCTTGATTCTTGCTTGGTTCTCCAAAATTATGCATAAAAGGAAATTCCCTAACAAGAGAAGAGTTAGTTTGGTTAGAAAAGAAATTTATTTCCTCATTCTTCTCAAATACATCAAACTCTTCTTTTGAATTCTCTTGTTTTTCTTCACTCATTTCTTTTGTTCTCTTATTTTTCTCAAGATCATTTTCCTTTTCTTTTGAGCACTCATCTTTGTTCCAGAAATGACTAAGAATACCATGGGCTTTTATCTTTTCTTCCTATTCACAAATCACCATATTAGCACCCTTTG
Source organism: Catharanthus roseus (assembly GCA_028651295.1). NCBI lineage: Eukaryota > Viridiplantae > Streptophyta > Magnoliopsida > Gentianales > Apocynaceae > Catharanthus > Catharanthus roseus. The sequence continues at coordinate 31,337,275 of JAPQWS010000159.1, read as the reverse complement.
GTTGTTCTTGTTCTCCTTGCATTCTCTCTTTCAATTTCTTTAAATCTTTAATCACTTGAGTAGGAGAGAGAGATTTAAGGGCAGTCTTAAGGCCACCCCAGGTACTTCCTTGTATCCATTAACTCATTATCTTTCTTATAACATCAAAATTTTGTAGCTGCTATCAATGCAGGCATAGAACCCACAAAATATTCCGAGGCAGCCTCTATTCCAGAATGGCATCTTGCTATGAAGCAGGAGATAGACACTCTTGAAAAGAATGGTACCTGGACAATGACAAAATTACTCCCGGTAAAGGTGCTCTTGGTAGCAAGTGGGTTTACCGAATAAAGTATAAGTTCGATGGTTCTGTTGAACGGTACAAAGCGTGTTTGGTAGTTCTTGGGAATACTGAGCAGGAGGTAATTGATTACACTGAGACATTCGCTCCGGTGGTGAAAATGGTGGCTGTTCAGACCTTTGTTATCAGTAGCTCCTGGCTGAAATTAGGAAGTTCATCTAATGGACGTTCACAACGCCTTCTTGCATGAAGACTTGACTGGAAAAGTTTATATGAAACTTTTTCCAAGGTTTCATGCTTCTAGTTGACATCAAGTTTTTCGTCTTAATAAATCGTTATATGGGCTTCGTCAAGCTCCTCGATATTGGTTCTCTAATCTTAGAGCCTCTCTCCGTTAGTGTGGGTTTGTGCAATCATATGTCAATTATTCTCTCTTTACTTTTAGGAAAAATAATGTCTTCCTCTGCATTCTCATTTATGTTGATGACCTGTTCATTTCTCGTAATGATCTTGCCTTTATTACTAAATTTAAGTCATATTTAAGTTCATGTTTTCATATGAAAGATTTGGGTAATCTCAAGTATTTTTTTGGCATTTGAAATTGCTCGTAGCCGAGCGGGTATTTATCTCAGCCAACATAAATATGCATTGAAAATTATTTCTGAAGCCAGGATGCTTGGTCCTAAGCCTGTCTCCACTCCATTAGAACCAAATCAAAAACTAGTTAAAGCTGCTGGAGAATTCTATGCTCACCCGAACCTATATCGTCGTCTTATTGGGAAATTAGTCTATTTGTCTATAACACGCCCAAATCTTGCCTATACTGTGTATGTTCTGGCCCAATTTATGTATAACCCTCGCAAAGAGCATTGGGAAACAGCTCTTCTATTGTTCGCTTTCTAAAAGGGCTCCAGGCTAGGGTATTCTTCTCCGTGCTGATGCACCTCTTCCTTTAACCCATCATTCAATTACTGGATATTTTATTTCCCTTGTTCATTTTCTCATTTCTTGGAAAACAAATAAACAACATACGATTTCTTGTTCTTCAGCTGAAGTTGAGTACCAATCCATGGTAGTGACTCTATGTGAATTGAAATGGTAGAAACACAAGAACCCTAGTTTCTTCTCTCAATTTTTCCTTCAATATATCTTTAATGTTGTTTGCCAAAGGCTGAAAAATACATATGCATAGTGTCCCTAGCCATTAATTGCAAATGCCAATGGTTAAACTAGCTTAAGATAAGTTAACGGGCTCTTAGGCCACTTAATTTCAAGTAAAAAATAACTTAACAAAAAAAGTAATGGGTCAAGGGAGTTAAAACATCCCAAATCTCAGCCTTCCTAGGACCTATCATTAGTGGTAGGCCGAACTTCTCAAGCAAATATTTGGCCAGAACCCTACGGCGACGGCACGGTGAACCTATCGTCCGCTGTAGGTAGCCTTTCCTCCTCACTTGCCATGACCCTATCGTGGATGGTAGGTGTACCATACTACCTGCGATAGGGTTCAAGTCTTCTTCTCCCTTTGGTTTTGAAGCTTCAAGATCTTCCAAACTTGTTTCTTAGGCTCCTCCTCTTGCAACATTGAAAATAAGAGTGTTTTAGTTCCTCTAAAAGCTCCTTCTTGTGCTCCTATCACTTGCCATACCAAGTCTTGGGTCATCTTTTCAAATATGGCTATCTTTCCTCAGTGCTCCTCCTCCATTCTTCTAGCTATTGCACTTGCGACCGTACCTTGCAATAGCTATACGGTTTCTTGTGCATCCCGGGTCATACCATAGTCCCATTTTAAGACATCAGGTAGACTCCTCCTTTAGGTAGTTTTTGAGCTAAAGGGGAGTTCACTACGGCTAGAGAGCGAGCTAAGGGGGAGTTTCTTTTTAATTGCTGAATAATTTTAGAGTGGTCTTGCGTGGCCCTTTAGTTTTATTGTTGTATCTATGGTTGGTGGCCTGGTATGAACCTCCCAAGCTTCCATTCAAGGTCATTCACTCCTAAGATGCAACTCCTTTCTTGAGACTTTCCTTGATGGTTTTGTTTGAAGAAAAGAAGAATACCAACACATAAATACAGGAATTTAACAAAGAAGAAAACAAATAAACCTTCTTATTTGAAGGGGAGGATCAAAAAGGCTTAAGTAAACCTCACCTATCCTCTAAACTCTAAGAAGTACCCAAGACCCAAGCAAAACAAACTAGATAGTTGTCACTTGAAGGGATTGACGGGATTTGAAATTACACTTGAACTCTTGAATTGGAGGATTCAAGAAGTTTCTTGTCATGAAATTATACAATAGTAATGCTTAATTTACAAGGAAGAAGAAGAAATCAAAGAACCCTATTTTTCTCTCTTGAAATTTCAATGAATGAAGCTGGTGCATATAGCTGCCCACAAAAGAGTATTTATAGGAGTCTTTACAATTAATTTTCAACCTTAGGGATTAGACTAACTAAGAGACGTTTAAACGACACTTAGAATACTTAAATATAAGTCAAACAAGTTTTCAACCAAAAATAAATAGTTCAGGAAGTTAAAAACTTCCCAAATTCCCCTTCAGCCGAGACCTACCGTCAATAGTAGGTCCCAACCTACTGTCCACGATGGGTGGATTTCCTCTAGGTACCTTGCAATACTGATACCTATCGCTGATGGTAGTTGGGAGACCTATTGTCTGCAGTAGGTCGGTTTCTCTTCAGTCCATTACAACCCGAAGCCTACCAGCAATGGTAGGGTGGAACCTAGTGTCAGCGGTAGGGTGCAAAAATGGCTCCCCCCCTTCGGCCTTTGAAGCGTCCAACCCTTCCAAGCTTGCTCCCTTGAATTCTTCCATTTTCACTCTTTAAAATAGGAATGTTTTGGATCCTTCAAAGTCTTCTTGTTGTTCCTCTATCACGTGCCAAGCAAGGTCTTAGAGTAACTTCTCGAACGAAGATGCTTCACCCTTGTATTCATCTTCTATTCTCTGTGCCTTTCCTCTTGTGATCGGCCCTTGCATCAACTCTACGGTCTCTTGCTCGTCCCCGGTCATACCATCTACCCCTCCTTTGAAAGGATTCATCCTCGAATCCTAATCTATATCCAAAAGAGGCAAGTCAGAGACATTGAAAGTGGCGCTAACAAGATACAAACCAGGAAGATCAATCTTATAGGAATTGTCATTGATCTTCTCAAGGACTTGAAAAGGCCAATTGCCCTAGTCCAATTTGTTCTTACGAAGGTAAGAGAGCCGTTCTTTTCTCAAATGCACTCACACCCAGTCTCCGGGCTCAAAAGTTACTTTCCTCTGTCCTTTATTCTTCCAAGAAGCCACCATTTCATTCTTCTCTTCAATTTGGTCACGGACCTTGGCATGAACAGATTTAACAAATTCGGCCTTTCTTTTATCATCCAAACTCAATTGATGGTCAATTGGCAAAGTAATCAAATCCAAAGGGGTTAGTGCGTTAAAACCATAGATAATTTTAAATGGAGGAAACATAGTAGTGGAATGACAAGCCTTATTATAAGAAAATTCAATGCATGGTAAATACTCGTCCCACTTGCTAATGTGGTTTTTAAGAATTTCTCTAAGAAGTTGGCCTATAGTTTTATTCCCTATCTCGATTTGCCCATTCGTTTGAGGATGACAAGAATAAGCACTTAGTCCCAAGTTTCTTCCATAACACTTTCCAAAAATGACTAACAATCTTAGATCTCGGTCCGAAACTATGGTTCTAGACATGCTATGCTATCTCACAACTTGTTAAAATTATAAACTAGCAATATGAGATACATCATCCATTTTTCGACAAGCAATGAAATGCTACATTTTTGAAAAACGATCAACAATGACAATGATAGAGTCCTTTCCAGAAGAACTCCTCAAAAGCCCCAAATAAAATCTATGGAAAAATTCTCCCAAGCTTTGGCAACCGGTAAAAGGGTATACAAACTATGAGGCAGCGATGATGATTTTGTACGTTTATCTAAACAATTTCTCACAAATCTCTCAAAATCTCTCTTCATTTTAGGTCAAAAGAAATGCTCATGCAAATTGTCATATGTCTTAGCTATGCTAAAATGACCCATAAGAACACCCCCATGAGCCTCTTTAACAAGGAAATGCCTAACGGAACCACTAGAAATGAAAAGTTTTCCTTCTCTAAACAAAACCCATCCTTCACATAAAATTTATCAGAAGGAGCAATGAAGCATGCATCAAAGATGCTACCAAAATCAACGTCACTAGCATATGAATCTGTCAACATCTCAAACCTAAGTAAGAGGGAATGTATTGAAGTGAAAAATTTATACCTTTGTGAAAGTGCATCAGCCACAACATTCTCTTTTCCTTTTTTGTAGTGGATGACGTAGGGAAATGAGTCTCAATGAATTCCATCTACCACACATGTCTCTTGTTGAGATTTTGTTAACCCTTCAAATATTTCAACGACTGATGGTTGGTGTGGATGACGAACTCTTTAGCCACAAGTAATGCTGCTAATACTTCAAGGTCGTCACCAAGGCATACAACTCTTTATCATACGTGGCATATTTCAATGTTTCTCCTGATAACTTTTTGCTAAAATAGGCAATGGGTTTCTTCTCTTGCATTAAAACCCCGCCAATCCCTAACCCCGACACTTCGCACTCGATCGCAGACATATTGTCAAAGTTTGGTAAGATGAGAAGTGGAGCATTGCATAGCTTTTCCTTCAAGGCCTTGAATGCTATTTCTTGAGCTTCACCCCAATTAAACCTATTGGTCTTCTTGATGACCTCGGTGAAAGGACTAGAAATGGTGCTAAAGCCCTTTATAAACCTCCGATAGAAACTAGCCAACCTATAGAAACTTCTAGCTTCGGTAGCACTCTTTCGCATTGGCCAATCCTCTATCGCCTTCACCCTGTCAAGATTCACTTGTAAGCCTTTGGAACTAATAACATAGAAAAGAAAGATTATCTTTTCTAAATAAAATTCACATTTTCCCTAATTGGCATATAATTGTTCGCTCCTAAGCACCAAGCAAACTTGTCTAATATGATGCAAATGATCTTCCGATGTTTTGATATATACTAAAATGTTACCGAAAAATACAACAACAAATTTACCAATAAATTCACGCAAAACATGATGCATCAATCTCATAAACGTGCTAGGAGCATTGGTAAGATCAAACGGCATAACAAGCCATTCATAAAGACCAAACTTGGTTTTAATGGCGGTTTTCCACTCATCTCCTTCTTTCATCCAGGTTTGATGATAACCCAATTTTAAATCAATTTTGAAGAAAATCATGGAACTATGCAATTCATCAAGTAAATCATCTAGCCTAGGAATGGGATGACGATATTTAACGGTTATATTGTTAATTGCCCTACAATCAATACACACGCCAACTACCATCCTTTGTAGGGACTAGAAGTATCGATGCCGCACATGGGCTAAGTATCTCTTGGATGTACCCCTTGGCAATAGCTCCTCCACTTGTCATTGAAGTTCCTTGGTCTCTTCGGGTAAGCTCCTATATGCGGATCAGTTTGGCAAGACGGCTCCGGTAACAAAATCAATTTGGTGCTCTATGCCTCTCAAGGGTGGCAATCCTCGCGGCATCTCCTCCGGAAAAACGTCTTCAAACTCCTTGATGACACCTGCAATAGCTTGAGGCAAAGAAGAAACAATTTCATCGTTAGAAGACACATAAGATCCTTTGTACATAAGAAGTAAGATAGTTTTCTTTTGCATTAATGGCCTCACAAATCTCAACATAGTCCCTCCCTTTCCCTCATTTATTACCACTCTATCTTTCTTTGTTCTCGCTTGAACTTTCTCACTCTCTTGAGTCTCTCGTCTCTTATCTTTTCCTCTACTTTCTTCACTCCTTTATGTTCTTCTTTTTATGTTCCATCTCCTCTTCCTTCATTTTAACTTGGTCTTGATACACTTGGAATGGAGTGAGGGGTTTGAGACAAATCTTAACACCATCCTTCTCAAAGGAATAGGTGTTCTTGTACCCATCATAGATGACTCTTCTATCGAATTGCCATGGTCTTCCAAACAAAAGGTGTCCAGCCCACATAGGCACAACATCACAAAGGACCTCATCCTCGTACCTCCCTATAGAAAAGGTCACCAACACTTGCTTTGTCACCCTCACTTCCCAACTATCATTTAGCCATTGCAACCGATATGGTCTAGGGTGTTCGGTAGTCGGCAAACTAAAATTTTCCACCAAGTATGTGCTTGCTATATTGGTGCAACTCCCACTATCAGTGATGACATTACATGACTTGTTTTCAATGTTACACCTTGTATGGAATATGTTATCACTTTGTTTACTTGACCCATCTTCAAAGACTTGTGAGCTAAGAGCCCTCAAAACCACTAAAGCCTCTCCCTCATGTGGAGAATCTTCATCTGATTCTTTAAGCTCTTGTTTAACTTCAGCCTTATCTTCTGAAATGACCTCCCCCATTTGGCCTAATGATCATGACTTTCTTGGTGGGGCAATTACTAGCATAGTGTCCATACCCTTTCTATTTAAAGCATTGGATATCTCTAGCCCGACTAGGAACCTCCTCTACCTTGATCTTATCCTTGTTCTCTTCCTTCCCCTTAGACCTTTCCTTGAATGCGACCTTGGTTGCATCATCCTTTCTCAAAGGGTTAGGCTTGTAGGTTGAGGCCATTAGCTTGGAAGTAGTGAAAGGATTTTGAAGATGGCCTTACTCTTCAATCGCTTCTCTATTTCATGGCCTTATGAACCATCTCTTTTAATTCCACATATGCTTGTAGCTCCAAAGTGTGAGCTATGTCCCGGTTAAAACCACTCATGAATCTTGCCATTGTTGCCTCCCTATCTTTAATGAAATTAGCCCTTATCATTGCTACTCCCATCTTCTTGTAGTAATCTTCTACACATTTCTCCCTTGCCGGAGATTTTATAGCTTTCTATAAAGATCATTATGGTAATGTGGAGGAATAAATCTCTTCCTCATCAATGTCCTCAATTCCTCCCATGTCTCCACCGGTCTCTCTAAGTTACTCCTTCGATTCGTCACCAATTGATCCCACCATATAACAGCATTGTCAGTAAACTCTACCACCACTAATCTCATCTTTGTCGGCTTTCGGATCACTTTTCCCTTGGAATAGAGGGATTTTCAATTTAATCCTTTCGAATTCCTTTTCCTCAAAGTAGCCCTCTTCATCTCTTTCTAATTCTCGGTCATATCTATCTTTGCCGCCATAGTATCTTTGTTGTTCTCTTGGCATTCTCATGATTTCTCTTCCAAGTCCTTTTCTGATGACCCTTCCATTCCTTCCCCCTCTAGCACCAAATCTTCGTCCGCCTTGGGTTTCCAAAGGTTAGAAACTTTCTTGGAAATTTTTGGATAGGTCATCCCTAACTCATAAATTGGCATGAGGAGAGCTATCTTCATCCCTCATAGTTCGTCTTGGAGTAATGTTCTCATAATTGTGAAATCCTCGCCTATGACCCAATGTCAATTCTTGGCAATCAATTCGGGCAGACAAAACCCTGACATTACTTTAAATGTTCCCCATTTGTTGTTGCAAGGATCTCAAAGTACTAACAACCTCTTGTGTAAGAGGTAGGTCCCTCATTGTGGTTTCAATTTTGCTCCTCTTCATGAGACATATTCAAGATTGAAGGATCATAATGGTACTTACAAAACGAGCAATTGAGTAATAGAAAACAAGGACCTCGCCGCTCCCTACGTATTTCGCTCAATTATAATTGCTCTCAACCCTCGTATTTGCACTCACTCTCTACGGCTTTTGTATCAATTTGCTCATCCTCTTGCCTTTCACCTTTTCCTCACTACTAGAGTTTTCTAGTGATTTTCAAAAGCTTCCAAGTTATAAGACATTCCTAAAGCAAAAATCATGCAAGCAACTCTTGATAAATAAGAACCAAGAATTTCAAAGAGAAATTTTGTCGAGCATGTGGAAGACATAGAATGTCAAAGAACAATTCAAGAGCACGAGTCAAGGAATGAGTCTAATTTCCACCAAAGATCTGTAAAACACTTATAATTATATCCCAAAGAAGTTGTAAATTCAAAAATAAGATAATTGGTTCACAATTCAAAGATACGTGGAGTACTAGAATTCAATTTCTAGAAAACAAAGCATGATAAACAAGCTACAGTATTCTCAACTTAAGTCATTCACTTCTCAACCAAATAAGCCCAAATTTGTTATAAAATCTTCACAATCGAATAAGCATTCGATCAAGACTAGTTTTAGGCAATTTGGAGTTCATTTGTTATACTTTTCATTGTAATCTTTACTCACTACTGCTTTTTTCTAGATTTCTTGCCTTTTCTCAAATATCATCAATGGCTTTTTTCTTAAGCACAAATTCAACAAATAAACATGTAAAACATCACCTCAATGAGAGCTTTGCTCTGATACCACATGGTATGAACCTCCCAAGCTTCCTTTGAAGGTCCTTCACTCGCCAGATCCGTCTGAAGCTTGAACAAAATCACCTTTGTTCTGAAGGCCTAGTGAGTCCAAAGATGCAACTCCCTTCTTGAGGCTTTCCTTGATGGTTTTGTTCGAAGAAAAGAAGAATACCAAAACACAAATTTAGGAATTTAACAAAGAAGAAAATAAATAAACCTTCTTATTTTAATGGGAGGATCAACAAGGCTTGAATAAACCTTACCTATCCTCCACACTCTAAGAAGTGCCTAATATCCAAGCAACACTAACTAGATAGCAGGCACCTCAAAGGATTGATGGAATTTGAAATTAGACTTGAACTCTTGAATTGGAGGATTCAAGAAGTTTCTTGTCATGAAATTATAAAATAGTAATGCTTAATTTACAAGGGAGAAGAAGAAATCAAAGAACTATAGTTTCTTTTCTTGAAATTTCAATGAATGAAGCTTGTGCAAATGGCTGCCTACTAAAGAGTATTTATAGGAGTTTTTATAATAAATTGGCAACCTTAAGGATTAGACTAACTAAGAGGAGTTTAAAAGACACTTAGAATACTTAAATATAACCTAAAACAGTTTATAACCCAAAATACATAGTTAAGGAAGTTAAAAACTTCCTAAATTCCATTTTAGTCGAGACCTACCATCAATGGCAGGTCCCTTCCTACCGTCCATGGTAGGTGGATTTCCTCTAGGCACCTTGCAATCCCGAGACCTATTGCCGACAGTAGGTGGGAGACCTACCGTCCGTAGTAGCTCAGTTTCTCTTCAGTCCCTTGCAACCCGAAGCCTACCTGAATAACTAAATGATTTAGAATTCCTCTAAGAGCTAATAAACCTAAGTATTTAATACTCTCATTGGTGAAGATTTAGGGTTACCCGAATAATCAAATTTGCTACAGTATTTGATGTATTCATTCAACAATTCAGAGCTTGAGTTTGTAGAATCATATATTTTGAAGATTATGGAGTTCATCTTACAACACAAAATTATGTTACTTCTAGTGTTAGTCATTCATGTTAACAGTACTATACATTAGACCTTTTTTTGAAGACAACTTTCTTTTCGGGAAAGAAGTCACGTTGCATACAATATTGTTGTTTGTTGAAGGGAGTTCAAGCCAAGCAGCAAATCTACCAACGGGGATCATTGAAGAGTTAAAGGAAGTTCAACTATGTTGAGTGCAAAGGGAGTAGGCATTATCCACTAGGGAGAACATTAGGAGTGTTAACGAGCTAACCGTTTTCTTGTACTATGTTATTAGTTTAGTGGATCATTCTTTCAGGGCATGGTCCTGCAGATGTGCGCTTATTAAGCCAAACTGAAGTTACCATTGTTGTGTTGTGTTCACTGTTTTACTTTCTTACTGTTATACTGCAAACTTAACACAACACGCTTTAGACGAGCATAACTCAACACGATATACCTAAATACAAACTTACAATTTTCATTTTGTCTGTCCAAGTGGTTGGATAGAGAAGGTTTTGGTAGATTTTCCCTTCCCATTGGATTACTCTCTATGATCTTAATCTAACCCTCTCAAGACTATCTAATTTATCTCCAATAGTTGATCCTTTGGTTGAAGAAATTTCCTCTTCTTCACCGAACTGTGTTCGTATTTTTTGTATTCATTTTTGCTAGAAATGATGGTGTTGATGTTGAGGCAAAGGATGTGGGTTTTGGGGTTCGAGGTTGACGGAAATGGTAATGATGGTGGTGGAGGAGGAGGAATGCCTCGGTGGCGACGATAACCGTAGTAGAGAGCTTAGAGATTGAATCAATAATAGTTGTAAATTTCTTGGGCAATCTTACATTTTTGTAAAGAAATGAATTTTGGTAAAGAAAGGAATTTTGTTCTAGCAATTCAATTCTAATGTTTTACTTGCTTTCCTAAAGCTCTGTTGGCTCCACAATGATGTCTCTTTTGCGCTAAAATTGTAATTTTTTTATTCTGGCAATATATTTTCCTAGAAAGGAGTATAATAGGTAGTGCAATCGAAAGGAAATTTTATTTTTATTTGGATGTGAAAAGGTTGGTAGAAAGAGAAGAAAGATAAAGAGTGGCATGGTGGTAAGTGAGGAGGTAGTACAGGAGGGAGGCGGCGGCGGTGTGCAGGGATGGGTGGTCTTGGAAAAGTTAAGGAAGAAAGAAGATGGGGAAGATATGTTATCATTTTAATTCTTAATATTTTTTATTTTTTATTTTAGTCGTGAAATAATCTTAAAAGATATAGGAGTTAAAAATTTTTTTGTATAAAAATGCTCTCACTTTAACAATTAAAAGAAATATTTAACGGTAAAAGTGGACAAAATTACCAAGTTTGACTAATAATAAAATGTTTAGATAAATAAATTTTTATAAACCTACTCTATTTTTAATAAATATTAAGTAGAAAAACACCAATTTACCCCCCCTTTTTTCTATTTAAAAGGTTTTCTGATGTTGATGAAAGATTTAATTGGGGTCATTTATTTAGGTTAATAGCAGAGTGGCCCAAATAGTTAAAAATGACAAAAATTATAGTTTTTAATTTTAATAATAAATGGAAATTCATCCTCTCGAATTGGTTTAATTAATTTGATTTAATACAGTATATGAGGGCTTTATCTATTTAAAGTCTCAAAAATGAATACTTGCACATTTCCTTAAAAAGGACAAAATTTATTATGAAAGCTTTTGATATGATCCAGTTCAACCATAGGATCCACCTTCATGTATTGCTACTAGCCTACTACTCTTTTTGCACATATTTCATAATAGTGTTTTCTTCATGCGGGTGTTTCGGATTACACCTTAATATAAATTAAAATTTTAATTTCAAGTAATAATTTTTGTTGATAAATTGGGGAATAGGGTTGTGAAGATATTAATCTTTTATGATTAGACAATTTTCATTAGAATTTAAAATGTGTAAGATTTATTACAATTAAATTACTATATACATAATATATATTATTTGTATTAATTTATGCCCGCAAAGCACAAGTTAGACATACTTTCGTAATATAACTTTTTGTTTCTTTAAAAAAAGTTCAACTTTCAAAAGTTTTAATGCAAAAATTTTTCAATTTTTTGTAATTTGTGTGGTCATGTGTGTGGGTAGATATATATATATACATAAACAAAAAAAGTTCAATATTCTAAAATTTTAATGCTCAAAATTTTCTAATTTTTGTAATGTGTGTGTATGTATATATTGTATGTAGGATTTGCTTAACGCTTGATCCTTGAGCATATATTAATATAGATTAACTTTCCAAATTAAGATATGAGTTTCCTTTTAGTTCAACAATTTCTATTAGACTTTTAGATTTGATAAGACTTAATATCATATATAAGTATGTTTTATCCATATTAGCGTATGCCACAGGAGGTATGTTAGACATACCAGTTAGCTACTAACTGCCACAAGCCTTGTACCGACTTGGTTATAGACCAATTGATTTTCCCCTATGTTTTGGCCCTTTAGTCAAGCGTCGATTTGTTCTCTATCCAACACCGATTTTGGAGTTTGTTCTTCAAAGTTGCATTTTGATACTGTAGGCCTGCTGTGTCGATTTTTTCACACATTCTTTTTTATTTTCTTCGAGCCCATGTTCTATGACCCGATAATGAGATGGATTGGGTCTCACAACATAAATAGGTTTGAGATTATTTTTAATCAAGATGCCGGGTGGGCCAGGCTGGCAACAGCCCAATCTTGCCAGTGTCTACCAAGGTGACATGGCTGTTTTAAGTTTTGAATGAGTCTTCCAGGTAACTTGGCTGTTGTTGTGGAACGAGTCTACCTTAAGTGCTCTATAAATACTCTTGTCCTTATTATTGCTGAGATCAACTCTGTGAAGCCTTCTTACGTTTCTTTTCTCTCTTCTTCTTCTTCTCTGCAGCTTCTTCTTCTTCTTCTTCTGTTGCTATTTTGTTCTCTGTGAATTCCTCTGTTGCTGCCGCTGTTAGTCGCCATTCTTGGTTGACTGTGTGCTTGGGTGGCTTGTGAAGGAGAGAACCGAGAGTGAGAGATTAGATTATTCTTATGTGAGGCTCATCCATTGTTCTTAGGGTTTGATCGAGAATCTATATTTTGCAGCAAAACCGGTCGTCCGAGTTTGCCTTCTTCTTCCGTTTTGGCGTCCGAATATCTCTGTTACCCTCTTTTGTACAAAAGCCGATCGTCCGATTTTCTGTGTTGCTCGTCTGCTTTTTAAAAGGGTCGACTAGTTTTAATAACCGGACGTCCGATTCTATCTGTTGTGGCAAAAATCGAATGTTCAATTTTTGCCAGCTTTATCCGATTTTCTTTATTTGTTTTGTAGATACTTTAGATTAAAGAAGAATCGGTAGTCTGTCTTTCAGACCTCTCATCCGATTTTGAAGAGCCTTTTATAGTTGTTATCCGGTTGCATTATCCAGTTAATGTAAAAGATTAGATTGTTTTATATTCTATTCTTCCGATACTTTTGTAATAGTTTGTAGGAGGTTTGTTATGTAACAGGGCTGATCACCATATTATTGTTCGCGTAACGGTGGTATCAGAGCCATAAGGAGATTTCACATTTCTGGTATCTGTTACATTTCTCCATTGACGCAGTCTTCATCAGACACTTCTTGGACTGCTTTCCAGACTCACGGGAATTGTTGAGTTTCGTGAATTTGGCACACAAATGTTTACTATTACTGCTTTCTACTTTTTTTTCGTTTAATGTTTTAATTTATTGTTTGGATATATATATTCTGTTGTTGGATATATATATTCTTTTGTTATATCTCTGATCACAGATCAAATTTTTGTGATTTCTGTTTTTCTCTGAAATCCAAAACCCAAGTCTTGCTTGAGTCCTATTGAGACTCTAAGCATTAGTGTCTTGGTGTTTTTCTTGTTTGATTGCGAAAATTTTTTCTTTATTGTCCGTGACTGTTGAGATTGATTTATTATCTGTTTGGGGGCTGTTGCTCAGCCTGTGTTTATTTGTTCTATCTCTCTGATTGATCATATATTTTGTGGTTGTTACTCAGCCTTTGCTATCTGTTGATTTATTGTGAGTTTATTATCTGCATATTGCCTGTTTTTCTAGCTGTATTATTTCCAGGCTGTTTTTGTGTGACAAAACTTTTTTTTAAATCTTTTATTTTTCACGCCTCTGATTACTCTTATTTGCCACTTTATAACATGTCTGTTTCAAAACTTGAAACGGACAAGTTCAATGGCAAATCTGATTTTGTAATGGGCGCAGAAAAATGAAAGCTGTTTTAATCCAAAACAAAATTGCACCCACTATTTGTACTCCTGACAAGTATCCGGAATCTTGAACAGGAGAAATACTAGCTGAAAACTTGGTGATGCACATAGTTGTCTCACCTTGCATTTGAAAGATAATGTTTAAAGAGAAATAAATGAAACAGACAATACTTATGATATCTGGACAAAACTTGAAAAACTTTATTTAGGAAAGTATTTATCAAAAAAAATCTATTTAAAGGAACAACTCTTTGGTTTCAAAATATGCGGGTCAAAATCTCTTTCTGAAAATATGGATGATTTAAATAAAATTCTATTAGAACTCCAAAATGTTGAAGAAAATATTTTTGATGAAAATATTGCTTTTATTTTGTTGAATGCTTTGCCTGAATAGTTTAATGATGTGAAATCTGCTATCAACTATGGCAGAGATAACTTGACTCTTTCTGATGTGAAAAATTCTTTGAATTCAAAATATTTAGATTTGCGAAAAGAAAATAAAAACAAACAGAGAGAATCTTTTCGTGCAAGGGAGGGTTGATCGGAGAGAACCTTTTAGTCACCGCTTTAAAAGTAAAGGGAGGTCTAAATCTCGAGACAAGAATAAAGTGAAGTGTTTTTACTGTGGTAAAGATGGTAATATGAAAAACAAGTGTTTTAAATGAATCAAAGATGAAAAAATATGTGAACAAGGTAATAGGAAGGATAATACTGACAAAACACACGATTTTGAACTATATGGTAATTCTATACTTTCTGAAGTTTTGTGTGTATCCCCTTCCCAATCTACCTCTAAAGTTTCTAATGAATGGATTCTTGATTCTAGTTGCACATTTCATATGACACCCAACAAGCATTGTTTTCTTATTTTAAAACCCTCAATCATGGAAAAGTTTTTATGGGAAATAATCTGGTTTGTGATATCAAGAGAATTGGAAATGTTTTTATCAAAATGTACGATGGTATGAATAGAAAATTGACCGATGTGAGGTATGTGCCTAATCTTAGGTAGAATTAATTCTCCCTTGGTGTTTTTTATACAAATGGTTATTCTTATAAACCAGAAAATGGGATTTTACGTGTTTATAAAGGATCTCTAGTCATACTCAAAGGTTTTAAAAAAACGGTTTGTACACCTTACTTGGAAAAGCTATTTGTGAATCATCTGCATTATTTCTAAAACAGTTCCTGAAAAGACCATGTTGTGGCATCGTCGGATTGGCCACATTAGTGAAAAGGTTTTGCGTTACTTACACAAACAAAATCTTTTAAATGGTGATAAACCTACTTCTTTAGATTTTTGTGATCATTGTGTTCTTGGCAAACAACATAAACTCAATTTTTCCACTGGCACACACAAACCCACTGCTGTTCTTGACTATGTGCACTGTGATTTTTGGGGTCCTGAAAGGTACCCACTTTTGGTGGCAATATTTATTTCCTTTCGATTATTGAGGATTTCTCTCGGCAATGTTTGGGTGTTTCTTTTGAAAACCGAAGATCAAACTTTTCAAAGATTAATGAATGGAAACGTTTTGTCGAAAATCGAACCAAAAATAAACTAAAAGTTATAAGAACTGATAACGGTTTGGAATTTTGTAACAAGAATTTTCATGATTTATGTGCTTTGCATGGTATAGTGAATCATAGAACGGTTAGGCATAATCCTCAACAAAACGGGGTAGTTGAGAGGATGAACTGAACCATTATGGATAAAGTTAGGCATTTTTTGGTATCTTCATGGGTTCCTAAACTTTTTTGGGGAAAGGCTGTTAGTACTGTATTATACCTTATAAATAGGTCTTCTTGCCATAAACTTCAAAACTCTCATAGAATGGTGGACCAGCCAACCACCAAACCTGTGCAACCTTAGAGTGTTTGGGTGTGCTGTTTTTGCACATCAAAGGGAAGGGAAGTTAGACCCTAGGTCTAAGAAGGGAGTGTTTATAGGATTTCCTAGTAGGGTAATAAGTTACAGAGTGCGGCTTAAAGGTGAACCGTGTGTGAGGGTAGTCGTGAGTAGAGACGTAGTCTTTAAAGAACTAGACATGCCCTGTCTTGGAATAGAAACTAGTGCTTAAGTGTTCTACAATAATACCCATAGTTGGTAACATTCCTGTGGAGGTGGAGGACACCTCCAAATTCTCTCAAGAGCACACACTAGAACCTGAACTAGAACCCGAAAAACTAGAACCTAATATGGAGTCTGTTAGCCTAACTAGTATTCCAGAACCCGATGAGCTCGATCTAGGTAATTTTGATGATGATGATGATCATCCAAAAGCACAAGTACAAGCCCTTAGAGATTATCAACTATCGAGAGGTAGGGTTATAAGAGTGCAAGGGAACCTTCTAGGTATTGTTTTTCATACATCATTTCTTATGCTTTTGTTGTTGCATCTTCTGTTGAAGAGAAAGAACCTGTGTATTTTCCTGATGTTTTAAAGAGTCCTAATTGCTCTTTATGGATGCATGCTATGAATAAAAAAATGTCTTCTTTGAGTAAGAACAAAACTTGGGTGCTTGTTCCTAGATCACCTAAACAAAAATTGATTGATTGTAAATGGATTTTCAAAGTTAAAGAACCTGAATTTGTTAATGAACCTCTAAGGGTCAAGGCCAGATTTGTTGCAAAAGGTTTTTCTCAAGTTGAAGGTATTGATTTTAATGAGATCTTTTCACTTGTTTTTAAGTATAAAACTATTAGAATTATGCTTACTATTTACTATTGTTACCTTTTTGATCTTGAGCTTGAACAGTTAGATGTTAAAATTGTATTTTTGCATGGTGAACTCGATGAAACCATTTACATGTGCCAACCACCTGGTTTTGAAGTGAAAGGTAAGGAGCATATAGCTTGTCTGTTGAAGAAGTCCTTGTATGGGCTTAAGCAATCACGTAGACAGTGGTATGGAAGTTTGATTCTTTTATGCTTAAAACTGATTTTGTTAAAAGCAATTATGACAGATGCTATTATTTTGCTGGTGATATTGTTGATAATGCCATCTATTTGCTTCTTTATGTTGATCATATGCTTATTGCCTGCAAGCATGATAAGATTGTGCATTTGAAATCTTTGTTGAAATCAGAGTTTGAGGTAAAGGATCTAGGATCTGCCTCTAGAATTTTAAGCATGAATATTGATAGGGATAGAGCTTACCGTTCTTTGTTTATATCCTAGAAGTCCTTCTTGCAGAAAATTGTTTTGAAATTTTCTATGCATTTAAGTAAGCCTGTTTGTACCCCTCTTGCAGGTCATTTTCAGCTTTCTTAAAAACAATGTCCCATAACTGAAAATGAGAAGAAAGATATGGCCAACATCCCTTATAGAATGGCTATAGGATCTGTCATATATTCCATGATTTCCACTCGTCCTGATATCGCTTATTGCATAAGCCTTTTGAGTCGTTTTATGTCTAACCCAGGTAGGGATAATTAGTCTGCTCTTAAGTGGCTATTGAGGTACATTAATGGGACTATTGATAGAGGCTTACATTATCATAATTGGACTGAACAATTTAATTTGGTTGGTTATGTGGACTCTAATTTTGCAGGTAATAGAGAAGGTACAAAGTCTACCACTTATTATTTCTTTACTCTTGTTGGTAATTGTGTTTCTTGGAACTCACAGTTGCATCCTGTAGTCACTCTTTCGACTACGGAGGCTGAATATATTGCTGCCATGAAGGGAATTAAAGAAGCCATTTGGCTTCAGGGACTTTTATTTGAACTGCATCTTTTACATTCTAAAACTGTCATATTTACTCATAGTCAAAGTTGTCTTCATTTGTGTAAAAATCTTGTTTACCTTGAATGGACTAAACTTATAGATGTTAAGCATCATTTTGTTCGTGAAAAGGTTTCAAATAGTATTGTTAATTTGGATAAAATTAGTACTAAAGATAATCATGCTGATTTTAGTACTAAAGTTGTGACAACTTACAAGTTTGCTCTATGTAGAGACCTTCTACATATTGATCTAGGTTGACTGTCTTGGCTGGAAGTTACCTAAAATATGTTCAAGGTGAAGCTTATAGGCTTGTTGGGCCGATTTTTTCACACATTTTTTTATTTTCTTCCAGCCCATGTTCTATGACCCGATGATGAGATGGATTGGGCCTCACAACCCAAATAGGATTGTGTAGGCTTTTTTGGGCTTATAATTTTTCACACTATTTTCATTTATCAACCCACTTATTTTATCCCTATGATGAGTTGTTGGTTGAGCCCTCACTAAAGAAAGACTGGGTTTTAATATTAGGCCAAGATGCCGGGCCGGGCTAGGTCCCAAGGTGACTTGAGCACTATATAATATCTCTTTCTTGGCTGCCCTAATTACAGTGAGCAGCCACACTTTCTTATTCTCTTCTCTTTGCCTTCTCTCTCGTGCTTCTGCCACCGTCCCTTTACTCTCCCTTCTTTTCTGTTTCTATTTTTCTTTGGCCGCCGATGCCATCTTGCGTGACTGGTATCTAGAGTTGAGGAAGAGTGAGAGAGCCAAAAGGTGAGAGAGAAAGAGGGTTGTATTCTCCTTGAAAGGGTGGTCCCCCATTCTTGAGGGACTTGGCCGGCGTCTACTGTTGTTGTTCTCGATCACTGACGCCTCGACACTACTCACTCTCGTTCGGTGCTGTTCGGCTACCGCCGCTAGCTTTATTACGTTGCTGTAGCTGTCGCTAGATTGGACTCCGCAGTGGCAGGTAAGCCCTCAGCTTTTCTTTCTGTTTCTGTTCACTAACAGTTTATTGCAGCTCTCTGGATCAACTCTGGTGCTGTTCGGAGAAGATTTTCTGCCGGAGAAAGTGCAACTCGGAGATCTTGAGAAGAAGACTTTCTGTAATAGATTTTGGTTTGCCATATTTATTATTTGTCTTCATTATCTTTGGATCTGTAATAGTAAAATTAGATTGTAATTGTAATTAGGCACAAAAGTGGTATCAGAGCAGCGAAAATAACTACAACTTTCTAGAGTTATTGTCAGCGCCGGCAGCCAGATCTCTCGGCTTGATATTCCAGACCCACGGGAACTGTTGAGTTCCGTAGATCTGGCTTGGAAATGTTCTTTGAACCTCCTATGTTTTATTTTTCGGTATTTCTGTTTTTACTATTGATTATGAGTTAGATCTGCTGCCTATTTGATCTTCTGTTGTTTCCGGTTGTTTTGGATATTTCGGTTATATTCAGTTTACTGTTTCGTTATCTAGTTTTCTGTACTGGTTTTGTTACGAATCTACACTTTTGTTATTCTGGTTATTTATTTTGAAAATCTAAAACGCAAGCCTGGGTTGAGTCCAAAAAGGACTTCAATTAGCTGTGTCTTAGTGATTTTGGTTAACTATTTACAAATTGATTGCATTATGAGTAACTGCTTTTTCTTTTATTATCTTTGTTGGAAGGCTGTGGTTCAGCCCTTATCCATCTATTTCTCTGTATCGGTTAGTTTGTTGCTACTACGCTGTTTCTGTTGTGAGATTCTTGCATTTCACCTATTTTTACAGTGCCATTTTTCAAAGCAAAATCCGAGCTTTTTTATTTGTGTGACAAACTTCTTTTTCAAATCTTTTATTTTTCTAGCCACTAATTACTCTTATTTGCCATTTAATCATGTCTTTTCCAAAAATTGAAACCGACAAGTTTGATGGCAAATCTAACTTCTTAATGTGGTAGAGAAAAATGAAAGCAGTTTTAGTCCAAAAAAAATCGCACCCGCAATTTGTAGCCCTGAAAAGTACCCGGAGTCTTGGACGGGCGAAATTCTTCTTGAAAAACTTGGTGATGCACACAGTTGCCTCACCTTGCATTTAACCGACAATGTTTTACGAGAAATCGACGAAAAGGACAACGCTTTTGAAATCTGGACAAAACTCGAAAAACTATATTTAGGAAAGTACTTGTCTAATAAAATTTATTTAAAAGAACAGCTTTTCAGTTTTAAAATGAGCAGGGGCAAAATCGCTTTATGAAAATGTCGATGACTTAAACCAACTTGTTTTGGAACTTCAAAACGTTGGAGAAAAGATCTCCGATGAAAATGTTGCTGTTATTTTATTAAATTCTTTGCCTGAGTCTTTCAATGATGTGAAATCTGCTATAAAGTATGGCAGAGATGATTTGACTCTTTCTAATGATAAAAATGCTTTGAAATCGAAAGATTTGGATTTAAGAAAAAGAAACAAATCAAATGGAGAAAACCTTTACGTGCGAGGGAGGGTTGACCAGAGAGAACCTCTTAGTCATCGTTCTAAAAGTAAAGGGAGGCCCAAATCTCAAGTTAAGAACAAAGTAAAATGTTTTTACTATGGCAAGGAGGGACATATGAAAAATAAGTGTTTTGAAAGGATCAAAGATAAAAAAAACAACGTAAACAAGGTAAAGGGAGTGATAAAATTGACAAAACCCACGATTTTGAGATGGTAAATCAATATACTCTGAGGTTTTGTGTGTGTCCCCTTCCCCTTCTTGTTCTAAAGTTGTTGATTATTAGATTCTTGATTCTTGTTACGCATTTCATATGACACCCAATAAGCACTGGTTTTTAGATTTCAAACCCCCTGACCATGAAAGGTTTACATGGGAAATAACCAAGTTTGTGACATCAAGGGCATCAGAAACGTTTTCATAAAAATGCATGACAGCGTTATTAAACTCACTGAGGTGAGATATATGCCTGACCTTCGTCAGAATCTAATCTCCCTTGGTTTTTTGGATTCAATCTGTTTTTCTTACAACTCTAAAAATGGGATTTTAAGAATTTGCAAAGGGAAACTAGTCATGCTTAAAAGTTTTAAGAGGGATAGTCTATATACCCTTATTGGAAAAACAGTTTGCGAATCATCTGTATTGATTTCGAAAATTGTCCCTGAAAAGATTATGTTGCGGCATCGTCGGATTGGCCATATTAGTGAGAAGGGACTACATTATTACAAAAGAAAAATCTTTTATGTGGTGACAAAATCGATTCTTTGGATTTTTGTGACCATTGCGTTTTGGGAAAATAACATAAAATCAGTTTTTCAACCGGTACCACAAGTCCACTTCTGTCCTTGATTATGTGCATTGTGATTTGTGGGGACCTGAAAAGGAACCCACATATGGTGGTAATGTTTATTTCTTATCTGTTGTTGATGATTTTTCTAGGCATGTGTGGGTTTTCTTTCAAGAACAAAAGATTAAACTTTCAAAAAGTTTTGTGAGTGGAAATGCATTGCTAAAAATCAAGCCGAAAATAAACTAACAACGATTAGGATAGATAACGGTCTTGAGTTTTGTAACCGAAAGTTTGCCGATTTGTGTGCATCACATGACATCCTGCATTATAGGACTGTTAGTGATAACCCTCAGCAGAACGGTGTTGCTCAGAGAATGAGTCGTACCATCATAGATAAGGTTAAGTGTCTTATAGTGTCTTAAGGTGTCCTAAAACCCTTTTGGGGGAGAAGCTGTAAGTAAGGCTGTCAATCTCATTAATAGATCTCCTTCTATAGCCAAAAACTTCAAGACTCCTTTAGAGTTGTGGTCCGGTGTACCCCAAACCTATCCAACCTTAGAGTATTTGGGTGTGCTGCATTTGCACATCAAAAGGAAGGTAAGTTAGACCCCAGGTCTAGAAAGGGAGTGTTTATAGGCTACCCTAGTGGGGTAAAGGATTGTAAAGTGTGGCTCAAAGGTGAGCTGGGAGTGAGGGTAGTTGTTAGTAGGAATGTTGTCTTCAACGAGCTAGATATACCCTGTTTTACTGCTAAGGCCGTTTCTGATAGTCCATCCAATATTCCCACTGTTGGGAGTACTCCTGTGGAGGTGGAGGACACCTCTGAACCCTCATAAGTGCACACACATGAGCCTGAAACCAATGAAGAATCGGATATACTGACCAGTGTATCTGAAACTAATGTGCCAAAAATAGAAAATTCTAATGATGATGAGGATCATCCTGAGGTACAAGCACAAGCCCTTAGGGACTACCAGCTGTCTAGAGATAGGGCTAGAGGAGTGCATAAAGAACCCATTAGATACGGTAACTCATACATTGTCTCATATGCATTTGTTGTTGCATCCTCTGTGGAAGAGAAAGAACCGCTTTGTTTTTCTGATGTGTTGAAGAGCCCTAATCTTTCTCTATGGTTGTGTGCTATGGATGAGGAGACGTCCTCTTTAGACAAAAACAAAACCTGAATCCTTGTTTCGAAAACCTCAAAACAAAATTTGATTTATTGCAAATAGATTTTTTTAAATCAAAGAACTTGAGTCAGCCAATGAACCTCCAAGATTTAAGGCCAGGCTGGTTACGAAATGTTTTTCTCAAGTTGAGGGCATCGATTTTAACGAAACATTTTCTCCTGTAGTTAAATACAAAACGATTAGGATAATGCTTGCTATCATTGCTTTTTATGGTCTTGATCTTGGACAACTTGATGTAAAAACTGCATTCTTGCATGGTGAGCTCGAGAAAACTATTTATATGTGTCAACCACCAGGTTTTGAGGTTAAAGGTAAGGAACACATGGCATGTCTCCTGAAAAAATCATTGTGCAAACTTATACAGTCACCGAGACAATGGTATAAGAGGTTTGACTCTTTCATGCTGAAAGCTTGTTTCATCAAAAGAAATTATGATAGTTGTCTCTATTTTTGTGGTGATGATGTTGATAAAGCTGTTTATCTTTTGCTTTATGTGGATAATATGTTGATTGCATGCAAATATTGAGCTAAGATTGATAGTTTGAAATCCTTGTTAAAGTCCGTGTTTGACATGAAGGATTTAGGTTCTGCTTCTAGGATCCTTGGGATGAACATAACTAGAGATAGGACTGACCATTCCTTATTCATATCACAGAAACCCTTTCTCAAAAAAATTGTTTCCAAATTTTCGATGCATTTATGCAAGTCAGTTTCTACCCCACTTACGAGACATTTTCAACTTTTCGAAAAATCCTGTCCCAAAACTGAAAATGAAAAGAGAGATATGGCCAACATACCTTATAGAATGGCCATTGGTTCAGTCATGTACTCCATGATATCCACCCGACCTGACATTGCTTTTTCTATAAGCCTTCTTAATCGATTCATGCCTAACCTGGGTAGGGATCACTGGGCAGCTCACAAGTGTTGTTACGTTACATTAATAGGATAGTAGATAGGGGCTTGCTTTATCACAATTGGTCTGATAATTTTGAACTGGTTGGTTATGTTGATTCTGACTTTGCAAGTGATAAAGATGGTAGAAAATCTATTTCATCTTATTTCTTTACCATAGTGGGTAATTGTATTTCATGGAAGTCACAACTGCAGCCTGTAATCGCACTGTCGACTACAGATGTTGAATACATCACTGCCACCGAGGCAATCAAGGAAGCCATTTTGCTTCAAGGGATTTAAAATGAATTACATGTTTTACATTCAAAAGCTGTTATTCATACTGATAGTCAGAGTTGTCTTCACTTGTACAAAAACTCTGTTTATCATGAAAGGACTAAGCATATAGACGTTAAGAACCATTTCATTAGGGAAAAAGTCTCAAGTGGTTCAGTTGATCTAGAAAAGATTAGTACTAAAGATAATCCTGCTAACTTTGTTACTAAAATTGTGAATTCTGACAAGTTTGTTTTGTGCAGGGATCTCCTCCATGTAGATAAGGGTTGACTCTTTTGAGTCAATTGTGGATGGGAAGTAAATGAAAATAGGTTCAAGGTGGAGTTTGTAGGCCTTCTTGGGCTTATAATTTTTCACACTATTTTCATTTATCAGCCACTTGTTTTATCTCTATGATGAGTTATTGGTTGGGCCTCACTAAAGGAAGAATGGGCTTTAATATTGGGCCAAGATGCCAGGTCGGGTCGGGTCCCAAGGTGACTTGAGCACTATATAACATCTCTTTCTTGGCTGCCCTAATTAGACTGAGTAGCCACACTTTCTTATTCTCTTCTCTCTGCCATCTCTGTTGTGCTTCTGCTGCCTTCCCTTTGCTCTCCTTCTTTTCTGTTTCTGTTTTTCTTTGCCCGCTGGTACTGCCTTGCATGACCGGTAGCTAGAGTTGAGGAGGAATGAGAGCCGAAAGGTGAGAGAGAAAGAGGGTTGTCTTCTCCTTGAAAGTGAGGTCCCCCATTCTTGAGGGACTTGACCGATGTCTGCTGCTACTGCTGTTCTCGATCACCGGCGCCTTGATGCGGCTCGCTCCCATTCATCGCTGCTCGGCCATCACCACTGGCTTCATCACATTGCTACAACCGTTGCTGGATTGGACTTCGAGGCGGCAGGTAAGCCCCTCGGCTTTTCTTTCTGTTCCTTTTCACTAACAGTTTATTGCAGCTCTCGGGATCAACTCTGGCACTGTTCGGAGAAGATTTTCAGCCGGAGAAGAAGGTGCAATTCGGAAATCTTGAGATGAAGACTTTATGTAATAGATTTAGGTTTTCTATATTTATTATTTGTCTTCATTCTCTTTGGATCTACAATAGTAAAATAGGAAGGTTGTAATAGTAATTACGCACAACAGATTGAGATTATTTTTAACCCACGATGCCGAGTGGGCCGATCTGGTAACAGCCTAATCTTGACTGTCTCTATCTAGGTGACTTGGCTATTTTAAATTTTGAATGAGTCTTTGATGTGAACCGATTTGACATGCAAGAATATCAAGGAGTTGTGACAAGAGTCAAGGCAAAACAACTAAAGAGTCACAAGGATCAAATTGAGCAAGAGAAGTTTCAAGGCTTAAATTTTGATGTCCAAAACTTTATGGGGCTTAAATTTTGATGTCCAAGACTTGATAGGGCCATATCCTAAAGTTTGGAATAAATTAGAAATTGAAAATTCACCTTGGTAGATGGTTGGAAGCCTTTTTGCCCAAGCTGGAAATTTGCCTCCTATTTTTGGCAATGTGTTGACTAGTGCTCTAGAATAGTCCAAATGTAATTAAAACACATATATTGTCTTATCAAGTGTATGTATAGGTTATATCTATCCTTTGGGCTGAAAATATGAGAGAGAAAATTTTCTATTTTCTCCCTCAAGAATCTATAAATATGTAGTCTTCCTTTTTGAAGAAGCTAATCAAGAAATTTTTCAAGACAAAGGTTCTTCTCTTAGTATTTTTAGTTCTTAGCTTAGTTTTTCTATCTTCTTCAAGGATGAACTTCCTTGAAAGAAAAATCACTTTGAATACTTGTTGAAAGTTCCAAGAGCTTTAAGGTTGATCATCAAAATTCCTTCATACTAGTTATTACACTATTGTAGAAAACTAGTCTTGAGGTCTTCTTCTTGTTTCATTGAGGTCTAAGGTTCAAAATACCTTAGGTTGCTTGAACTTTGAAGAAAATATTTTGTTTAAACCTTCATGAGTGGATTTAACATATCCAAGGTTGTTAGAAGTTCACCTTTTCAAGTTCTTTCAAAGGCACTTTCTCTCTTCTACTTGTTACACTTGTTTTGTTTGTTCTCTCCCTCACTTCTTGGACGAAATTTTATGGTTTTGAAGATCATTCCGCATCATCCGTGGTCTAGCAAGCTTTTGCAGGAGACTCATCAAGGAACTTAGCCGCATTTCTAGTCCCTTGTATGGTCGATGAATTGAAGGAATTTAACTTAGATGGTGAAGAAGACAAACACTTAATCTACATAAGTTCACTTTTATAGTCAAAAGAGGAGGAATATTATGTTCAAATTTTATATGAATTCAAGGATGTCTTTGCTTGTATATACAAAGAGATGGAAGGATTAGATCCAAAAGATTTTGTCCATCACTTATCTGTAAAAAGAAGTGCTCGACCAATAAAACAATCCCAAAGTTGTCTTTGTCTTGAATTGATTCCTTAAATTGAAAATAAGATCAGCAAATCAATTAAGGCTAAATTTGTTTATGAGGTCAAATGCCCAATATGGATATCTAGTATTGTGCCTCAAGAAAGAGAAAAGAATAGAGGAATCATTTTTTGTAGCAATTTGTTAGGCATCAATTTGTATGTGTTTTGGGGAGGAAGATTGAAACTGAAGCTGAAAGAGATAATTTAGAACATGAGAGAGAGAGATGTGTGTTTCTATCATGACAAAATCTCCTTTTGTTCTAAAACATGTATCATATTCTCGTTGAGCATATTTTTTGCTCTTTTGTTCATTTCACTGATTGGTTGTTGAGACTGGATGAGTACAATGGTTTGTTGCCTTTTTAGTTTGGAAAATTCTGTAAGAAATTCTTCTCTATAAAGTGGAAGTACATATTTTTTCACCTTCATTTCTGAAACAATGTGAGCACGGGTTGTGATCATGGATTTAGTTTTCTCTTTCGACCACACATCGTGAGAGAAGGAGAAAAGAGCTTAAATAAAGATTGGTAGTTGTCTAGGTAACTGATGTGTTATAAAACTTAAAATGGGATGTCCCTAATTACTACAATACAAGGCAAGTGGACCTAATAATGTTAAAGTGAGTTTCAACCTGAGTGTCAAATCTTTCGAGGAACGGAAAAAGCTTAAGTACTAATCTTGTTTCTAATGTTTAGTCTAAAAAGATGATGTTATTGATAAAAAAACTAAAAAGAACAATTAAAAGAAAACAAGCAATATAAAAACAGTTTTAAAATTAATTAAAGCAAGAGTCTAAAAGGTGGAATCTTCCTAATCTTTGTTACTAATTCAATTGAAAAAACTTTAATGAAAACGATGTTGAATTAATTAAGTTGGGTCATCACTCAAATCAGGCAATGCCTATCTCTAGGTGAAAGCTACCCTACTCACTAACCCTTAGCGGAAAATCTCTTTTCTCCCTAACAAATTAAGAGCGCAATAAAATTATGTTATTTAAAAGACCTAAAAGTACAATATCGTATCTTTAGTCAATTGCCCCAATTAACCCCCAATTGGTTGCCCTAAATCGTTTTTCCTTTCTAAGTTCCGAACAACCTTGCAATTAATATATCATGTGACAATTAAATTGCTAAACAAAATCAATTGGAAAACAACTTAAATCAAATCAAACATTGAATTCAAGAATTTAAACCAAGAACTCCATCATCAAGAATAGGGTTTAACCCCAGTCCAAACAATAAAGAACTACTCACTATTCATTATATTAAAACTAAAATAAACATAAAATTCAATAACAAGAAAGGAAAAAGAAAGCTTAGAATTGAAAATTGAAGCCACAATTGAAATCCCGAACGTCTTCCAAGCTCCTCTTTCAAGTCACCAAGTTGAAGATCAAACTTTGAAATTATGTCTTCAATTCTTGAATCCACTAAACTAAATGGCCAAAATCTTGAAACTTTACTAACTAATTGAATGTATAAAATCTTGAATTTAAAGAGTATTTAATTTAATCTAACCTAATTAATCTACTACTAACCTAACTAATCCTATTCTAATTCCTAAATTATATATCTATCTATCTAACTATTGCCCTCTAAGTCTCTCTAAAAGCTACATAAAATGCCCCTTATATAGAGTTGAAAAATAAAAGAAAACCTAGTTGAAATTAGAATAAAATATAAGAAAATCGAGTTTGTTTTGGACTCAATCGCCCTTTCCGGCCTACGCTACTGCTGACGGTAGAGCGAGACATACCGTCGGCAGTAGGTCTCCGTCGTCCATACCCGTTGCTTGCCAAGGAACGTACCGGGAACGGTAGGGTAGCCTACCTCGCGCGGTAGGTTGGCTGTTTCATTTCTGACGACTCCATTTTCGTCGTTTTCTCTATGTTTTCGCCATTTTGCATTTCCTTTCATTGTTTTCTCTTCTGAAGGGCACCTAAAGTAAGAATAAGAGATATTAAGCTAAAATATATAATTTTATGCATTAAAAATACCGAAAATGATGAAATCAACGTATGGAAAATAGAGACAATTATGCACATATTAAATACTCCCACACTTATCTATTTCTTGCCCTCAAGCAACACAAACTAAACAGGCAAAATGAAGTATTTTAAAAACTTTGTTTTAGAAAAGACAAAACATGAAAATGGGATAAGGCGAAATATAAACAGTTAAAATCTCAAAACGGTCGCAAGCATTAGTAGCGAAAATAATTAAAAAAACTCATCAAAAACAAAAACTAAAACTAAGAAAAATTTAAAATAAAACCACTTCAATAGAGTATTTTCCTGCCCAACTCCAAAGTAAATCAAAAATAGACTAATGACAAAATTACTAAGTCCACCACAAGTTACTAAAAATCATCATCGATCAAAGGTGTGTGTGTGTATGTGTGTGTGATTTGATCATGCCCTTTGTCATAGAAAAAGAGGAATATTAAGTGATTAACAAAAAGAAATATCTTCAAATGCAATGCACACAACTCATACTTTTTCTT
This sequence comes from Catharanthus roseus, assembly GCA_028651295.1. Lineage (NCBI taxonomy): Eukaryota > Viridiplantae > Streptophyta > Magnoliopsida > Gentianales > Apocynaceae > Catharanthus > Catharanthus roseus. The sequence goes on along the minus strand of JAPQWS010000159.1, from coordinate 31,309,010 downwards.
TCACTTAGCCACTCTTAAAGTCTATTTTAGGTCATTCTCGGATTAGATAGGACTTTTTTGACTTGTAATGTTAGACTAAGGATATAACTAAGTTACAAATGAAGGAAAAAGGAGACAAAAACAAATGAGACAGAGCTAATGCAATCGAAAGGAAAAGATAACGAAACAAAAGAACCACTTTCTAGCCGCCATTTTCACTTTCTTACTGACTCTTGTACCACTTTCTCAAGAATTTTTCAACAATAACCGAGGTATAAGAGAGAGACGCTTGATTTTTTTTTCAAGAATTTACTATAAAACAAACTCAGAATTTTTTTTCTTCTTTTTCTTCCATTTTTCATTTTTTGGCTCTTTCTCTTTTTCTATTTTTTCAAGAATCAATTACTTTTTTTCTTTCTCTCTTTTCAATAGCCAAAAGCACCAAACACATGAAATTACCCCAAAATACTCTTTTCTTTATAAACAGGTTTTTCTTTCTTTCTTTCTTCACCCCTTTTTCCCCCACATTTATTCATTTCTTTCGCTCAAAATGGTCAAAAGTCTATACTAATCATTAGCTCCACCTATTTAGGTTTTATATAATGAGGTGAAAAGAACAAAGAAAAGAAGGGAGTTTAACCCTTAGCATGAAGGTACAAAAAAGGAACTTGGGATTGATTTTATTAGGGATATATGATAAGAAAAGCACAATCGGTTCAAAGAAGGCCTATGACCCTCATCTCCAGGACCATTGACTTCTTTGCTTTTAAAAACAGACAAATCATTAAATTGCAGGCAAAACTCAAAAATTATTATGATTATGCCAATTACCCAAGATTCCTAAGCTTCTACTACTTAAATAACATTCACAAGTGCATAAAAACCATTGATCATGTAAGAAATTTAGTAGAAATAGTTTTCAAAGCAATTAAGTAATACGCCTTTTTCAAAAAACATAAAGAGTTTTACAATTTAATACTCTACCAAAAGTGCTAAAATTAAAATATTTTTCGATTTTTTTACATTTTCTAGATATTTTTGGAATTTTTCGAATAAGAGACTAATAGAAAAACAACTTACAGAGACTAACAGGAAAAAAACTTAAAAGAACTAACCTCCTTCCCAAACATAAAATCACATTTTCCTCAATGTGGGTGTAAGACTAACGATTAAAATAAAAAACAAACACATACATGGGAAGCACTCCTGCAATTATAAAGTGATAAAGCATAATGGGAAGCCATCCCCACACAAAAATAAAACATATAAAGACAAAAACATTAGACATAAAGAAAGTTTTGTAAAAAAAGAGAGTTTGAGAAGTGTTATCCTGTGGTTGCTTGAGCAAACAACCCCTTTTTGACTTCTAGAGAAGAATTTTGAAATTCATATACCAAGGGGCCCTACCACCGATGGTAGGGTTGAGCCTACCATCGGCTGTAGGCTTCTACCTCGCCGCGGAGCGTCGACCAGCCTACCGCCGACGGTAGGCTAGACCTATCGTCTGCGGTAGGTCTCTGCCAAGCTTACTAGAATGTCTTTCGACCACTCAAATGGCATTCATAGGTGAGTTTGATCTCACATATAATCTCCTAAAAGATTTAGCAATCACATCAACAAACGGTTAAGAGAAATCAACTAAAATAAAGTACGAAAACGGGGGAAATAAAGATATAATAATAATTTACATGGTAACATGGCCAAACTTACTTGTCTAGAAGAACAAGGGAATCCTTTTTTAAGAGTTCCCACGTCCTCACTGAAATACGGTTTAAGACGATGGCCATTCACCTTAAACGTCCCTTGTGTAGGATGTGTTACCTCTATGGTGCCGTAGGGGAAAACTTTGCTTATTGTGAACGGTCCAGACCGCCGTGATTTAAGCTTCCCAGGGAAAAGGCGAAGGCGGGAGTTGTGTAGTAGCACAACATCTCCTTCTTTTAATTCTTTTTTGAACAGATGTTTATCGTGCCATCGCTTTGTCTTTTCCTTATACATGTTGGAATTCTCGTATGCTTGTAATCTCCATTCGCCGAGCTCATTTAGCCGGAGTAGCCTTTGTTTTATAAGCAAATGATTTCCCATATAACAAACAGAAAAGAGTGCACCTGATTGGTGTTCTATAAGCAATGCTATAAGCCCAAAGAGCATCATCTAACTTAATACTCCAATCATTTTGAGTACTATCAATGACTTTTTCAGGGATGCGTTTAATCTCCCTATTCAATACTTCTACTTGGCAGTTAGTTTGAGAATGATAGGGAGTAGATAGTCTTAAAAGAGGGTTTTGGAGGTACCTTCAATTCTTCTTGTATAGTAATGATCTTTTCCTGCTTTGATTCATCTAATTTCTCAATTAGAACCCGAAACTCCTCAGAATCCACTTCGTTTTGGGAATCTTGTTGCAATGCTATCAGTAACGTATCTTCTTGGACAACTTCCTATACATGACTCGAGATATAAGGGTCTATAAAGTCTACCATAAAGCGTGTATCATCATGATCTCCCCTTCTACGCATGGCATCGGGAAGTCTTAAAACCACTTTTTCTTCCCCTAATCTAAGGGTCAGCTTTCCTTCCCCCACATCTATGAGAGCCTTAGCAATGGCAAAGAAAGGGTAACCTAAGATGAGCGGGACATTCAATGTCCTCACTTATATCCATGATCAGAAAATCTGCCAGGAACACCAAGTCCCCTACTTTTACTAACACATCTTCTATAGTACCTCTAGGATACTTAGTAAATCTATCTGCTAGTTGAATACTCATCTTAGTAGGCTTTGGCTCTCACACTCCCAATTTTTTTAAAGAAATCATAAGCCATGAGATTTATACTAGCACCTAAATCAGCTCAAGGCTTAGAAGCAGTTATATCTCGTAAAGTGCAAGGAATAGTAAAACTCTCTGGATCCTTTAGTTTTGCTGGAAGCTTTCGTTTAGAATTGAGAACTGCTAAAAAATCCTCATTCATTATTACAGAAGAGATGTCCTTCAACCTCTTCTTTCTAGAATAACTTCCTTAAAAAACTTTGCGTATTTAGGCATCTTTATTAAAACGCCAACCAAAGGTAAGTTAATATGTAATTGTTTAAAGAGACGGTTTTGCTCCTTTGGACTTCTTCCATACTCTTTACCCCAATGTTTTCCAAATTTACTTCTTTTGGCAAAAGATTTTCCAAGCTAGGCGATGGAGATGATGGAACTTGATTTGAACTTCTGTTTTGAAAACCGGGGGTAGTTGTTTTCTTCTTTGATTTTTGCCATTCTACTCAGCCTCCGGTTGACTTCTCTAACCCAAACTGTATTGATTTGGATATATGTTGTACTCCTGCAAATTTTGTTGGAACATGGCCTGTCGATGATAAGTATTTTGGGGTTTAATGGTAATGTTCTCTATCCCTTGTTCCAATATTTCTACCAGTCAGGCTTCCATGGCATTATTGGCGTCCGTGTCTTATATTTCAAACTTGAAATGAACAATTAAGAAAAATAATTAACACAAGTCCCAAAAGCTAATAGACAAATTTCCAATGTTCATACCACAAAAACCCAACAAGAACGAAAATACGGAGCAAGAAAATGAAAAGAATTATGACAAAAGTACTAAAATAAACGATATTCCTTAATCTGTCGTTCTCCGACAACGGCGCCAAAAACTTTACGTGTTATAAAACTTAAAACGGGATGTCCCTAATTACTACAATGCAAGGCAAGTAGACCTAACAATGCAGAGGTGAGTTTCAACCCGAGTGTTGAATCTCTCAAGGAACGAAAAAGGCTTAAGTACTAATCATATTTCTAATGTTTAGTCTAAAAAAACGATGTCATTGAAAGAACACTAAAAAGAACAATTAAAAGAAAACAAGAAATATAAAACGGTTTCAAAATTAATTAAAGCGAGAGTCTGAAAGGTGGAATCCCCTTAATCCTTGTTACTAATTCAATTGGAAAAACTTTAATAAAAACGATGATGAATTAATTAGGTTGAGTCATCACTCAAATCGAGCAATCTCTATCTCAAGGTGAAAGCTACTTTACTAACCCTTAGAGGAAAATCTCTTTTCTCCCTAAAAAATTAAGAGCGCAGTAAAATTAGGTTATTTAAAAGACCTTAAAGTACAATATCGTATCTCTAGACAATTGGCCCAATTAGCCCAAAATGGTTGCCCAAGATCGTTCTTCCTTTTTCAATTTTGAACAACCTTGCGATTAATCTATTCTCGCTATAATTAAATTGCAAACAAACTCAATTAGAAAACAACTTAAATCAAAACAAACATTGAATTCAAGAATTTTAAACCAAGAACTCCATAATCAAGAATTAGGGTTCGACCCCAATCCAAACAATAAAGACCTACTCACTATGCATTATATTAAAACTAAAATAAACATAAAATTCAATAGCAAGAAAGGAAAAAGAAAGCTTAGGATTGAAAATCGAAACCGCAATTGAAATCTCGAACGTCTTCCAAGCTTGTTTTACGAGTCGCCAAGTTAAAGATTGAAATCTTGGAATATGTCTTCAATTCTTGAATCCAAGAAACTAAATTGCAAAAATCTTGAAACTTTACTAACTAATTGAATGTATAAAAGCTTAAATTTAAAGAGTGTTGAATCTAATCTAACCTAATTAATCTACTACTAACCTAACTAATCCTATTATAATTCTTAAATTATATATCTATCTTTCTAACTATTGCCCTCTAAGTCTCTCTAAAAGTTGCATAAAAATCCTCTTATATGGAGGTGAAACATACAAGAAAACCTAGTTGAAATTGGAATAAAATACAAGAAAATTGAGTTAGTTTTGGACTAAACAGTCCTTTCCAGCCTACCCTACCATCGACGATAGGGAGAGACCTACCGTCAGTGTAAGCCTCTATCTGCCATGCTCGTTGCCTGCCAAGGAACCTACCGGCAATGATAGGGCAGCCTACCTCGCGCAGTAAGTTGGCTGTTTCGTTGCTGATGGCTCTGTTTTCATTGTTTTTGCTCCGTTTTCACCCATTTTTATTTCCTTTCATTCTTTTCTCTTCCAGAGTGCACCTAAGATAAGAATAAGAGATATTAAACGGAAATATATGCTTTTATATATTAAAAATAAGAAAAACGATGAAATTAACATGTAGAAAATATAGACAATTATGTACATATCAGTAACTGATATGAATCATCTTTTGATTATTGAATTGGATCCAAATCTTTCCTAAGATCACCTCCCTCTTGAAGAACCTCTATTGAGGATTCGTAGCTTCCATACTCAATGGAAAACCTATGAAGAAATTGTTAGTTATATGCCCTAGACCAATTGATTAGCATTAATATTGGTTATTTATGAGGCATGTATTTTGAATCGTATTTTATGCTCTTGGTCATCAAGTATATGACTTGAGTAAAACCCTTCTTGCTAATAAAATATTATTCTTGTTTATCCCTAGTTTTATCATATATTGTATTGTTAAACTAGTATGAAGTTGATTGATGATCAAGTTTTACTGATCATGAATATGAGATATAAAATCAATTCATAAATACATATTGAGAATAATGTATTGGACATGACCCAAAATGAAGAAGAAATATTGCATGGATTTAAGTGATTAGTATTTCTTCTCAGTTTTATGTTTGGTGTCTTTTGACCTAATATTTCTAATACTTCTTTCATAGGGAGAAATATGTTTTGACATAGTGAAATATAACTTTTAATAAGGTGATTATTATGACTACTACTTGGGCAATTTTCTTGTCATGGCTTGAATATTAGAGATAGTGAAAGGGATTATCCCTCTCTTATTAGAGAGAGATATCCATGGGCCCCTTGATAGGGAAGAATATAGAATACGCATGGCTATGCTCAGATATGTATTAATAAGGTGTTATCAATATTATTTATTAGAACTGTCTGCCTGGTGATCAAGTAAATGGGTAATTAAGTTATATAAGGATGACTCGGTCCATGCCTTATACTTAATTAGGATATCGTGTGACAAAAGGACTAAATATTAAGACTGATATTAGGTTATCATATCTTTTACTTAACTTAGGTAAGCATAATATCTTGCTAGAGGCCACTTATATTTTCTGGATAAATGTCTAGGACATTTTTCATCCACTGCCAACGTTAAGTGAACCTATAGGGTCACACGTATCGATGATCTTGTGAGAACTATATCCATGTCCAATGAATCTAGATCATATCTAGTTTCATTGAACGTATACAAAAGGGATCTGAGGAGGTGTCCAGATTCTGTGTTGTAGCTATTTTGGTAAGTTCATAAGTAACTAATTTCTCTATAAGAAAAATATAACTAATTACTTAATATTATTCATCCAACCGTTGGATGATTATAGGAATAGAAGAACGAGATTAAAATTGTCATTAGATGACAATAAGGGTTCTGATATTGACGGCTAGAAAAGGTTAACATAACCTTTTTCGCAACCGACTTCTTTTTTATTACAAAAGGAAAATGCCTAGAATGGCCATAATTGTCTCTTGCCTCTCTCTCAAAAAATTCAAAAGAATTGCCAGATAGTTAGGGTTAGTTCGAAATAGTTTTCAAAACACCGAGGGGCTAGCATCTCAATCGCTTGCAGAGGAGGTCGCCACAACAGATACTGGTAGAGGGCGAAGCGTAAACAGTAGTGCCTATACACCTTGCGGCATCAGAAGTCGTTGAGGTAGTCTTTCTTTCCAATCGGTTTTACTGGTATGTGCGGATCTTGTTGGAGGTTTTTCGTAGGTTCGATTATTATGTCTTTTTTACTACAGAATCCAATAGAACAAACCTCACAAACCTAACATTAAGAGGCTAAGCGTTTTCCCAAACTGAGGCAAAAACCTTGAGGGAACTAAGACCTTAAAACCCCCACCACACAATCTAGAAGACCTAAAATCAATTAATTCAAAGAAAGTAAACTCCATGAATCAACCAATGAAAGGAATTTGCATGATCAATTGATTCCACAGATACTTCAATCTAGGCTTAATTGTTCACAATGCCCAAGGACATTAATCCTAGGAAAGCTAGACTAAGAAGGAGAATAAACCAAGAGACAACTTGGAGAACTCTCTCATATTTTCAGCAATCATCATTCAAGATTAGTTACAATCAATATACAATGAGGTACTTATAGGATAAGCATTAACCGTAGCTAAACTAGTGATTATTGGCTTAAATTACCTATAAACCCCTTTTTTAAAAGGTAGATAAACAACTCGAATTACAAAATCCTGCCCAAAAGGGCGCAAAAACACAATCCCTGCCGAGACATACCGGTGACGGTAGAGTGGAACCTATTGTCGGTGACAGAAACTCACCGGTAACGGTAGGGGCAACCCTGCCGTTGGTGGTAAGGTGGCTTCTTGCAAAGACTTAGCCAATTTTCACCCCAAATTGTTTCCTTAACTGCTCCTTGACAATTGAACACATTGTGAACAACTTGGGAAGCTTCCTTTGACCATCAAACTCTTCAATCTTGCTCTTCAAAGTGTTCTCTTTGTAAGCAATCATGCTATTGTCTTCATGAAGCTTGAGTTTCTTCCTTTGAGTTCTAGTCATTGGTCCAAGCTTCAAATCTAAAGGTGATTGACTCATCCAGTTCATATTATCCACCCCACCTTTGAAAGAATTCATCCTCAAATGTTCACCTACATCAAACAAAGACATATCATAACAAAGAAGGAAGAACTGATTGAATTGCAACCGGGAAAGTGATTTATAGAAACACTGAAGTATTCAAGAATCTGCAAAGGCTCTTTGCTATCGCCATCAAGCTTATTCTATGGATGAGAAGGAAAGCGGTTGTTTCGAAAGTGACTCCAATGCCCAACCACCGGGTTAAAAAACTAATCGTTCCTTTTCAAACGTCTTATTGATGATTGCAATAACATCATGGTGCTTAAAATGGATATACTTGAAATACTCCATCTTTTTCACTTCACTAAATCTCAAAGCATGATCGATGAACAAAGAAATCAAATCAAAAGACATTAGCAAATTGACTCCATAATCAACTTCAAAAGAAGAATAAAGAATAGTGGACTTATGAGCAAACTCAAGATGAGGTGAACAAATTTCCCATATAAATCCGAACATCTTCTTGGTGACATTTATCAAACTTCTTGGTGCCATTTATCAAAGATAGAGCGACGATGCTTAGGCCCTTGATGAATCTGTTATGAAAGCTTGTGACTCCATTGATGCTTCTTTCTTCAAATGCACTCTTGGAAATAAGCCAATCTTTTATTTCTTATCCCGTATTTGCACCCACTTGGAAACTTTGAAAGCTCAATACATAACCTATGAAAGTACCATTTTCTACACAAAATTCATAATTTCAACGATTATTATATAGTTTCTTATTCCTCAAAATAGATGCAAATGATCGTCATAAGTTTTACTATCAATCAAAATGTCATTCAAATAAACCACAACAAATGTAGAATCTATGCCTTTAGACAACCAAAGTAATTCAACTTTAAATGGCAAAGATATGTCTACATAAGATTCTCTAGGAATATTCAAAGAAATATACTATCCATGTGGCAAGGATGTAGAGTTAGCTCTTTTATACCCTAAGCAATTAACCATAAACCTTTCTACATCTCTTTTCAAGTCAAGCCAAAAGAAATGCTAATGTAAAGTCACATAAGTTTTGGAAATATCAAAATAATTCATCAAACCAACACAATGAGCTTCTTTAGCTAACAACAATCTAAAGTGACGAAAAGGAATGCACAATGTACCCACATGGCAAAGAACACCCATCATGTATAAGGTACTCATCATTATGCACAAGAAAACAAGCATCAAATATGTCCTTGAATTCATTATCACTAACATCTAATTCCTTAAGCATATCAGAACAAAATAATTGAGTTTATAAAGTAAAGTTTAGAATGTACTTTTTTGATAAAACATTTATTACAACATTTCCTTTACCTCTATTGTACCAATTGACATTTGGAAATATCTTTAAGAATTTAATTCCTCTTGCAAACCACTTGTTGAACTTTCATTGTCCATTAAGAAACAATGCATAGAGCTCCTTGTCATAAATAGTATAACTCAATGTCGCTCCAGTCACCCATTCAATTTGATGTTCCATTTCCTTCAATGGAGAGAGTCCACCGAGTTCCTCTTTGCAATAGAGAAGTGAAGTCAACTCGTCCAAAAATTCTTTGAAGGTTAGAGAATAAAGCAAAATACTACCAAAGGATTGATTAAAAGCTTGACACAAAAAGTTGTGTTTTGAATTAAGAAGTCTTTTAAAATGTCATGTTTCAAAAGATAATCACTAAAGGAAATAGGGTACATAAGTTTCTCATCAAGATCTTTCAAAGTTAGTTCAAGAACACCATTTTGGAAGGTAGTTTTCACAAGATCACAAAGACGAACTTTAAGCACCTTAAAACTACCATCCATTTTCTTTCCACTAAATTGCAACCACATGAATTCCTTGAAATGAAAATAATAGAATTGAAACCCATGGAAGTTACCTAACAATAATGCTTTTAAAAATCCATCAACAATTAAAAACTTTTGTTCATCATAAAGAAATTCAAATTTATAACTCAGAAGGTTCAAAAGTTGAATGGAAGGAATAAACCCATCAAGATTTTTTCATAAAAGCATAAAGGAAAGATGATTCATAATCACAATTCTCAACAAGCTCTCCTTTACACTTAGTATGAAAATCACTACATATAGACCAAGGGAACCAACTAGCTCTCTCATTAAAACCACTTTAAACAAAAGATCCAAAGAAAATATGAATATTACTCCACATAGATGCACTAGACGATGAGAAATTAGCAACAAGAAGATCAAAGAAAAGATTATCGTGTAACAACTCAAGGTTATTATAAGATTGTCTAATTCTAGCAATACTAACCAAAAGTTATTTCTCAAGATAAGCACATGGAGAAGAGCACTTAAGCATATGATCAATATCAAAAGCTAGATCACAAGTGAAAGAATTAACCATCACATTTCCAACCTAAGTCACATAAGAGGCATAGAACTCTAAGAACAACTTTAACTCCTTAAAAGAGAACTCATGGTATAAAAGAAAAGAGTTTAAAGAAAGGCTCAGTCATGTGTCTTCAAAGCCAATGCTAAGCTCCTTATCCATGCCTTCTCCTTTAACTTTCATCTCATGATTTGACTTTCTTGCACAAATTGTAATTAAGAAGTTCAAGAATTGAGGTTGAATTCTATCATAAAAGAAAGAAAAAGAAAAACTATTATATTTGTTGATAATGACATCACAAGACAAGAGATGTAGAAGGAAGGAAGCTTATGATTTTATAGAGCTTATAGCAAAGACTTCCTTCAGTTTCCATGTTTTGAGCTTCAAATTTCTGCATTCTTGGAGAAAAACAAGTAAGGAAATGGTTATTGAAATTAGTAAATAAGTTCATCTCCTTACTAAAAAGTGACTTTAATGGTGAACTAATGTCACAGCAACTCTCTCTCTCTCTCTCTCTCTCTCATTTCCTCTCTTTTATCTCCCTAAAATTATTAAGTTCATATCTTCCTTTGTTTCCTCACTGTTTTCAATCTCATCTTACTTTTCTTCCACTTGTTTTTCTTTTATACTCTCATGCTTTTCAATCAAGTACTCACTCTCTTTTCTTTTTCCCTCACTTTCTTTTGTGCTGACAACACTCTTCACTATTTCCTCTATTGATGTTTCTTCTTTTACAAAGGTACAAGTGTTCTTCTTCTCATAGTGAATGCCTTTTCTATCAAACATCTTGAGCTTGTGAAAACTTATTTTGTTTTGTAGACTTTTTACACATTGAAGATTCCATGATATTTCCTTTTGCTTGACCTTGTATTTGTCTTCATAGTTTTCAACGCCAAATCTATCCCTTAATATTTGCTTCATTAACTCCAAGTCTTGATTGGTTTAGCACCCATTCTCCTTCTGTTTTTATGTTTACAATCCCAACAAACATTTACCTCATAAGAAAGAGAATTTTAACACCAATTAGAACTTTTCTTCTTCTCTTACACAATAGGAATAGAACAATGATTCCATTTTTTGCTCCCATTCTTCATAATCATAAGGACCAAAAGTTCACATAAAGAGACAATTTCAAATTGTTGTAACTAAGAGGTCTTGATGTAGTTCCCATAGTTTGAGAACTTCTTCTACAATTATAACCTCCATAGTTATAACTATCATAATATTCTCCATAATCACCTTTCTTTTATGAAACCTATCATTCATATTCACATAATTTCCTCTATTTCTAACTTCATTTCTTGGAACTCTTTTACAAAATATATCATGATAACCATTTCTAGTTCCAATTCTATTGCCCTCATAGAAATCATAAAAATTATGCTCATAAGATCCCAGATCCCTATTGGTTATCTTGCATTGGATGTCCACCAGACTCTCTTCTAATTTTTTTTCTCAAAAATGGCTTTCTCTTCTCTTTTTAAATCCTTCACAACCTTTGCTAGGCATGATAATTGTTGTTCTAATTCTTTCAAGGCTTGTTGCACATTATGCAGAGAATCTTCCATATTTGAATTTATGTTTTAGAACTTACAATGTAAACGAAGAAAAAAAAAATAAAAGGACCTCTCAATCACTCCCTAAGTGTTTCACATTTTGATGATCACTCAATCCACTCGTGTTTACGCTCTTATTGGCTTTTATCAAGATAGGCTCAACCTCTTGCCTTTTTCCAAACACTCAACACTAAAGTCTCTATAAGTTCCTTCAAAATTATTATCCAACTAAAAAAAAAAAGCATCATTCCCAAACAAGCAAACAATCAAAGCACTTAGTTGGATAAGTGTTCAAAGAGGCAAAGTTTCAAATACTTGATGTTTAAGAGTTTAAAAGAATTTTATCTATGGAAAAGAGCCAACAAACATAATTGATCATCAAAAAATTATTAGAAGCACACAAGGAAACAACTAGAAGTCAAAAACAAATCAAATCAAAACAATTAGGTTTAATAAAGAACACAAGAGTACTAAAATAAAATTTCCAAGAAAAAAGGAAATAATGACACCCTTACACTAAAATGACAATACCCCTCAAACTACGAATCAAAAGCGGATGAGAACAATTCATGAAGATTCCTCGCTCGAAGAAGATGAATTTAAGAACAAATATCAATCAATTTGGAGCAGTATAATGCAAGATATACTCGGATTAATCAACACTTTTTCTGCAGTCGTGAATCCGAAACACATTCCACAATTCAATCAAATTGAATAAACAAATGACCTCCAAATTAAGCACAACTTATTTCAAATTAATCACAACTTAAAGAAGAACATTTCTATAAAATTTCATCAACAAATTCTCACAATTAACATTCGACTTTTCAATTACTTTTAGATTGATTTGTATACTTAATATTGCATGATCTTCATAGAATTTTGTTTGATCATCAAGTATTTTCTTTTTCTTTTTTTTTCACGAATTTAAAATACTTACAAATCAAATTGATTTTCAATTGGAGATTCGTCTGATACCACTTTGATATGAATCATCTTTTGATTGTTGACTTAGATCCAAATCCTTCCCAAGATCACCTCCCTTTTTAAGAACCTCTATTGAGGATTTGTGGCTTCCACACTCCAATGGAAAACCTAGGAGGAATAAGCCTCACAAACCTAATATTAAGAGGCTAATCTCTTTCCCAAATTGATGGCAAAAACTTTGATGGAACTAAGACCTCAAAACCCCTACCACACAATATAGAAAACCTAAAATCAATTGATTGAAAGAACGGAAACTCTATGAATCAACCAATGAAAGGAATTTGCATGATCAATTGATTTCATAGATACTTCAATCTAGGCTCAATTGTTCACAATGCCAAGGATATTAACCCTAGGCAAGCTAGACTAAGAAGGAGAAGAAACCAAGAGACAACTTGGAGAACTCTCTCATATTTTCAGCAATTCATCATTCAAGATCAGTTACAATCAATGTATGATCAGGTATTTATAGGCTATGCATTAACCCTAGCTAAACAAGTGACTAATTAATGACTTACCTATAAACTTCTTGTTTTAAAGCTAGAAAAACAATTTAAATTACAAAATCTTACCCAAAAGGGCGCACAAGCACAATCCCTCCCGAGACCTACCGGGGAAGGTAGGGTGGAACAAACCATCGGCTGTAGGGGTCTTGCCTCCTAAGTGGTGCTGATAGATACCTAACAACGACAGTAGGGGCAAACCTGCCGTCAGCGGTAGGGTAGCTTCTTGCAACACATTGTGAACAATATGGGAAGCTTCCTTTGACATCAAACTCTTCAATCTTATTCTTTAAAGCGTCCTCCTTGTAAGCAATCATGTCGTTGTCTTCATGAAGCTTGAATTTCTTCCTTTGACCTTTAGTCATCGGTCCAAGCTTCAAATCCAAAGGTGATTGACTCTTCCGGTTCATATGAGTAACTTGATGATTTTTGTATTTCGATGGTCCTAATTGTGTTGCTATTCTCTATGAAAAAGAGAGATAGATAGACCCGATTGATACAACAATTCATAATTGTTTTACTTCTTTAAAATTTATTAGTATTTAGAAATGTACTAAAATACACATTCATGGTTAATTGTTAATAGTGGAATTTGATTGAAGTGCAAGTTCGGATACATTCTGATAGTTAGAGGGCAAAAATCATCATTTTTAAAGTTGACATGTAAAATAAAAAATTTGATAAAGTTTAAAGGTTAATGAGGCTTTTTACCCTATAGTATAAGAACTTTTTAAGTTTCTCCACTTTATGATTTGAGACTTATTTTCTCTTGAGTTTTGAAAATTAATTTTACTTGTAAAAAACTTAACTATGAATGTGTTATTTGAAGGTCCTGTGTAGTCTCATCAACAGTGATTAATTGTTAAATAAGGTCAGACAACAAAGAGATTAGAATATGAACTAATAGACATAAGGTCTGAAGTTGACCGGATAAAATTGATGTTGGAAGGTCTGAGTCAATGAGGACTCATCCTTCTCTTTGCATCTGAAGAAATTCACCATTCTTCGGAAACTATCGGGTCTGAAGTTCGAGGTTCTAAACAGTAGATGTAGTTTGTTTATGGAAATTAAGACTAACTATTCTAACCAATGATGTTTTTGCTCATGTCTTAGTAACCAAACGGATAGATTTGGGTTTGTAGTTAAATTAGTACTTGTGTACATCTTTTTGTTGGAGATGTATATCGTATGTCCGAAAACTTGAATTGAGGATAATTATGTTTATAATAATTGAATGTTCATTTAGTTATATTAAATTATGGATTATTATTTAATTAAGGATTCAAGATTTTTGACAAAGAATATTGTTTATTATTAGTATTAGTTTCAAAATTTAATAATAGCAAGTCCAAATTTGTCCGAATATATTGTTGAAAAATCTTCCCAAAATTGGTCCCAACATTTTAGAACAAGAAAAAAAACACATCCTAAAATTGGTCCCAACATTTTAGAAGCAGAAAAAAAGTCCCAAATTTGGTCCCAATATTTTAGAAGAAAAAAAAAAAGTTCCAAACTTGGTCACGGAGAACTAGAAAAATTAGTCCCAAATTAGTAACAGTTTGGGACGGAAATAAATCCGTGCCAAATAAGAAGGAAAATGAAGTCCAGAAAGGGCCAACAATATTCTCCGAAACATGGAAAAATTCCGTACGAAATTTGAGACGGATTCGTGCGTGCTAAATTTACCTATTTCTTATAGTGTTATAAAGAGTTATTTAGGTATTTTATTATAAAAAATATTTAAATTTCATATTTTTTAATTTGTGTAAAAAATAAATTAATTTTATATTATAAAACGAATGTGCTACTTCTCTTTCATATTATCTATTACCTTAAGATGTTACAAGAATTAAGAAAATTATTGAATTTTCTACATTCAAATGACTATTAATAGTTTTAATGAAAGTTTATAAATAATTGTTTAATTTCAATAAGATAAGAAAAAGTATGATTCAATGTTCTTTTAATTTTGATTCACTCATATGAATGTTATTTTGAAATTGAAAAATTTAAGCTTAAAAATTTTAAGCATGTATGCATTTGTCTAGATTGATAACCAGCAGAGGGAAATTCTCGGAAAAAAAAAAATAAAAAAAAGTAAGTAGTTTGGAATAGGGCTGTAAAATGGGCGGGGTCTATACCCATTTATAATAAGTAAGATTTAAATTATATACTTACAGATCCGTACCCGTACTCGTATTTATCCTGGATCTAAGCAGAGTATGGTAATACATAGACTCGTATACCTGTATTAATAAAATAATAATATATATTTTTATATATTATATTATTTATATATATATTATATTATATTAATATATAATTTATAATAAATTTCTCTTTTTTTCTTATTCTTTTAAAGAGCCCTATCGCATGTACATTAACATCAACAATTTTATGTAGTACATAAATAAGAGAAATTATCCCCAAAAAAAAAAAAAAAAACAAGAGAATTGTGATCCATTCTTGTTGAAAATCATTATTCTGGGCATTGGTACTGCCCAAAACAAACGAGGGTGTATTTTTATGTTGGAAATTTATTTTGATATTCTTTTTTGAATTATTTTGAATTTTTTCTCAAATAATCATTTTGAAAATTTTTTATTATTTTAAAAAATAAAAAAGTAATTAAATTGTATTTTTTTTTAAAAATGCTTAGTATGTAAAAAAGTAAAAGAGGAGTCTTTCATGCAATAAACGATTCTAGTATACTTATAAGTTTCCAACATTTGCATCTAAATGCTACCACTCCATTACACATTTCGTATTATATTATAAGATACTAACTACCTTCCGTTAGAAATATAAATCTTTTTACTCAAAATCGTCAGAAATATAAATCTTTTTAATCAAAATTGGATAGTCAAAATTATAAATTTTTTTTACACATATCAATGTGTATTTATTGTGTAGTTTCCAATTCAATCATCTTTAATTTAATTATTATCTCCCATTCTTCTATTTTTTCTCCTTATTTATTGAGAGGTAAAATAGATATCTTTTATAAAAAATTACAATGTTTTCTTAATCTTTAATTCGTTGCAAAGTCCAGATATATTCTTGACCGAAGGTAATATTCATTTATAAGAGTTTCATAATATAAGAAACTTCTTTTATTTATAATATAGATTGTATTTTAAGATTTTATATATTGTTTTATATATTTTTATTTAAAATAGAAAAAATAAAAAAATATGATATGGGTATACCCAGATCATATCTGGACCTTGGAAGATCGGGTTTGAATCCAAAAATTTAATATCTGAAAAATATGAGTTTAGTATAGGTTCAAGTTTCACTATAAAAGTAAACATTTGAGTCTGAAAGTATTTAGAGGGTTTAGACCCGTTTACACATTTACTTATGAACAAACAATATTGCATAGGAAATGACAACCGACGAAGACCTTTTTCATAGAAAATGACGATTCTCTGCATAACGATCTCCTCCACCAGAGAGCAGACTACAATGGCCTTAATACAAAATGTATTTTGGAAACTAAATATGCAGGAAAATCAAGAAGAAGGATCGAAGCTTTGGTAGACTCAACCAAGTTTCACTTTCAACTTCAACTCTTGATCAATAAAACTCGGGTTAGTCCTGCAACTTTTCCTTCTGTTTTCTTTTTTCCAAGATTTTCAGTACCCTTTTAAAACCTTTTTACTGTGCCTTTGAATAAAATTTTCCCATGAAATATCTCCATATCTCTTAACACTGTCAGTTCCTCTCTATGTTGATATTATTTTTCACTAATATGTTTTCCTTCAGGTAATCTCACCCAGGAAATAAAAAAAAAGTCAATCAAAATATAGACCATAATCTGTATCAATCATATGAATTTTAAGTTTCCTTTAGGTCCTGTTTGAACCAGTCTGTATCAATCATATGAATTTTACGTTTTCTTTACCGCCCGTTTGGTTCAAGAATTTCAGTGAGGGAAAAGAAAATGGAAAAAAGGAAAAGAAAATTTATATGTTGTTTTGTTAATTAATTAAAATAATAAAGGAAATAATTTCTCTTGATTGGTGGATGAAAATATGGTATAAAAATTGAAAATTATATATAGATTTTTTATACTTCATGTCCTGCAAATAAAATTTAAAAATTCATAAGTTGACAGCGAATAGTAAAAATATATATTAATTTCACTTCAATTCTATTTTTCAATTTTCTCCAAATAATAACACTCTCAAATAAAAGGAAGGAACGATTAGAAAATGAAATTGAACAAATTGTTAATTCTTTAAATTAGAAGAGAGCAAATGAGCAATAACTATTTCTACATATAATGATAGATAGAGACTCTACCTTTTTCTCTTATGTAAAAAAAAAAAAAAAAATAATGTATTCGTTCATCTTTTAATTAGAGTTATTGTAAATTAATTTAAACACATCTCTCATGATATATCTAATGCCATTCTTTTTTTATCTTAAACAAAATATAAATCTACTTTTCTTCAAAAAAACATTATTTGTATGTAAATATTCAAATATACATTACATATATATATATATATATATATAGATAGATAGATAGGTAGAAGTGTATCGATGTGGGTATCTTAAAAAAACTAAGAAAACATAGTCGAGGCATTATAGTTTATTTTCACCGACTTAAATTTCATCACAGAGGGAAGGATTTCTCCTAACCATAATCTAGAGGATGGTTCCTCATAGCATTTTTCCAGCAAGAATAAAATTATTATATTTTTCTCTGTCCAACACTTGCACATGATCTTTGATTTCTAATTATTTATTACTTTAAGAAATCAAGAAAAATGAGGAGAGTCTTGAATGAATCTTTTTCAAAGTACTCCTATTCTCTGTTTGACTTGATCAAATACAAATTTTCCATTTAGTCCTGTTTGTTAAGAAATTCACTGACTTTTCTGTCCCCGTCTTGAAGACTTTAGAAGACTACATCTGATGTAGAGAATTATTAGTACTCTAGAATTTTCACCACGAGACAATTACTTAACTAGAAATTTCTAGGACTCCTTTGTACGTCGGTGGAAAACATCTACAAATAATGGTTGATTGTTAGTTTTGGAGCAACATTTGTGAAAGAGAGCTCTGAGTGATTGGTGTGAGCTTAAGTGATAAATAAAAAGCAGTAAATAATTGTGGTGAGTGAGAATTTGAGGTTCGTATGCAAAAAGCTAGTGGTGTTAAGCTTTTCATAAGTTTCGTGATAAAAGTTTCTTATTTTCAGTTTGACACTTAATTTCTCTACAAGTGCTGCAGAGTAAATTTATTTTAGATTTATAATATTGGTAATTATGAGTAAAAACTGTATTGAGTTTGTTGATCGAGAATCACACTATAGGGAGATATTCTTGAAATAAATGGTTGAGAAATGTGTTTGACATTCAACAATCGATGATATGGTAATAGAAAGATTCTTTCATGCACAATTCGAGATTGTGAAGTATATTAGTTGAGGATCAAGCTTACTTGATTAAAGTGTTAGACGTCACGAAATTACGGTATTAAAATTGATCATTATATCGAGATGCTTAAAGATGACGACAATTACAAAGATTAGAGTGTTTGTCTCAAGTTTTACTTTAGAGAGCAAGCCTTAGAGGAGATGATCAATAGCAACTAGACAACGTCATCTGCCAGAGAAAATATTGCAAAATAAATGAAAGGGGATGCCAATGATGGTAAGGTTCTATCCATCCTAGCTTTGAATCAATGATCAGAAGTAGTAAATTGTGTTGAGTTAGAGAGCTTAGTGTCTATCCTATCTTTCATCTTATCTCTTGGAGATGAAACATTCCTTGTTCTTGAATATCATGTCCCGAGTCAATACATCCCTATTTTGATTTAGAACAACTTTTTGTTGAGCCTTTGGTTACCATCTTTGTTAAGTTGTTTGAAGAGAGTAAAAAAGATAAGAGGGTCGACTTATATTGAAAAGTCAAAAGAATGCATACATAAGTGGAAAGAAAATGGTGAGGAAGAATATTCAAGACTTGGTTACCATGATCGGGTTCATTAACCAACAAAATAAGGTATACTTAAGAGGTGATTGTGGAGCAGTTAGATAGGCAAGGGTGAAAAGAGAGGGTAAAGAATTGACAGGAGTCGAGGGAAGATGAGGATAAATGGAGGAGAAGAGTAGGAGGGGTGAAAAGTGCATGCCACTAATGAAGTGGAAGGAAGAAAAATGTTAAGGTTTCCAAACATGGGGGAAATCTTTCATAGCAAGCATAGTGTTACATCCTAGCTTTGACAATAGGGAAGAGATATTTGGATAAATAATAATTGCTAATAGTCCCAAGGAAGCATGGGATATCCTGATAGAGTGTTTTGCGAAGATTAATGACTCTAAAATACAGAGGCTTGAGAATGTATTCCATGACTCTTACTCAGGGAGATATAATGTAGGTCAGTTCTTTGATCAATTTAAATCATGTCTAAGAAAATTAAAAAAATAGATCCAGTTAATTTTGTCGATGAGAAAAGAATGATAAGGATAATAGTATAAGGGGTTTCGTCACGAATTCAACTCTATCATAGTAGCAACAAAGGGATAGGCCAATGAACCAACTCTCATTGAGTTGGAAAATATGTTCACCGATAAAGAAGTCCTAAATAATATACATCTAAAGCTCTAGATAACAATGAACAAAAGACTTTCTTTACTAAGATAAGCATTTGGAGACAAGACAAATTTTGAATGAAGAATTGAGGGAGACATGGCTCAAAGCAAGAAGAATGCCTTAAGAGGAATTCTTAACAAGAGGAGATGCACAAGGCATCAACAATCAAAAAGATCAACGACGAGATGGTGCCTGCCACAATTGTGGAAAGAGAGCCACTGCTTGAGGCTGCTAGCATAAACAAGCCAAGAGAAATACTGTTGTTACGAAATAGATAGAGAACAACAAAAATGAATGGAATCTTCTAACGTCCCTGATACTATTTTATTACCTTCAAAGGTGATTAGATAGTAGATTTTGGATGCTCCAATCATATGACAGGAGATAAGGAAAAATTCCAAAACATGAAGGAATATGATGTGAGATGAGTTGTTGCGACACTAACAACTTAAAAATAGCGATGATACAGTGATACTACATGGTGACAACCAATTATCTATATGGCTAGCAAAAATTCCAATATACCATGCAAGGAGAAGAAGCATGTAGAGCTCCATTGCCACTTTGCCAAGGAAGGTGTGTTGCAGAGATATTGAAATGAAAATGCTCCCTTCGTCTCAAAAAGATAGATTCACTTACCTTTTTCTTTTTTCTCAAATAAGCCTATTTCTTTTTCTCGATAATAATTAATTTATTAATTTCTTTTTATACCCTTTATTATTATATATTCTAATTATTAGATATCTCAACTTTTTAAGAAATATTAATAAAACTTATACAATTCTCATAACTTCACACTTAAACTTGAACGATTCCAAGCCAAAAGGTCAAATTCATTTAATATTGAAAAATTGCATAAAAGAGAAAACAAAGTAATTTATTAGTTGAACTAATTTTTTTAATGTGTGAAAATTGAATTCGGACCATCTTTTTTGAAACAGAGAGAGTATGTGAATATGGGAGAACAGATTGCCTACATCTTCACAAAAGGACTAAGTGGAACGATATTTGAAGAGTTTCGAAGGCAACTTGGTATGATAACATGAGAAAGAATAAGAGAGAACAGTTGTTCAGGGGAAGTGTCATGAAATTCACCAATTTTTGTTTCCCTCTCTTGACGACACTGGAAGATTACATCTTATCTCTAAAGAATATAACTCTAGAATTTCCCAACTAGAGAACTCTGGGGTATTCAGGATCGTTTAGAAAGTATTTTAGTAAATTCTCTAACACATTTTCTTAATTAATAGTTACTTTTCTCTTAGGTTTTCTCGTTTAGAGTTTAGAGTTTATCTTTTATTTTATAGGATTTGTATTAATAAAACTAAGATAAAAAAGAGTATTTTAGAGATTATATTAAAAGATGTACTAGAAGATCCCGGTAACTCTAAGACTCAAAAACGACTTTGTACATCGGAGGAAAACATCGATAAATAGGGGTTGATTGTTATTTTTGGAGCAATAAGTGAGGAAGAGAGCTCAAGTGAACACTAAAGTAAAAGTGGCTAGTGTGAACTTGAGTGACGGATAAAGAAGAGCAAATAGAGGTGAGTTAGAAGCTTAGTGGCGAAAATATTCGAGAGTTGGTTTACAAAAGTCTTTCATAAGTTTGGTAAAAGTGTCTTATTTCTAGTTTGTGCCACTTGAATTTCTCTACACTATGTGTCAATGCCTTATAAAGTAGTAATGTTGTTGACACTTGTAAAAACTTTGAGCATGTCAATTATATTGTTTAAAATTTCTGCATTGTCTTGAAAATGAAAGATCATACCAACCGAAGGAAAAACTAATTTATGAAAGCCAGATAAAAATGTACCAATTTTTTTTTATTTTTTTAAAGTAATTTGATGTCCTTCACTTTATTTGTACTATAGGAGACTATTTGATGAATTGATATACTCATGGGATGTGAGAGTATAGTGGTGGTTTTGGATGCATCTTCATTGAGAGATAGAAGTTGGAAAGAAATCAGAGAGGTTCTGCATGGATTGTTGCTGAATCCTGGAGATAAGCTTACACTTCTTGGTGTTCTGCATTCAGTTATTAACCCCTGTAAGTCTATATTACACCACAATTTAATTAAAGCGAATACCATAAATTATTATCAGGAAAAAAACGAACAGGGAATGAGAATAGACTATTACTTAATAAAATCGGGCCATTAATTAGTTTCTTAAGTTTTTTGTTTGGCCGTTTTTGATCTTTATCAGCATTTTTAGCATTTTTTTGTCTCTAAAGTTTTTATGTTTAACTAATTTGGTCCCTCATGAATATTTTGATCTATGAGTATTTTTGTTTTGACCAATTTCGAACAAATGTATAAACTTGTATTAAGAGACTAAACGAACATTATAGATTTTCAAAGCAGAAAAACAGTTAAAGGTAAAAATATTCAAGGAGCAAATATTGAATTCAAAAGAACTTAAAGTACCAAAAGAAAGTTAAAAATTATTCATAAGGGACCAAATCAAACAATAATAAGTAAGAGTAAAATAATTTAGAAGGAAGCAAATTAATGGTCAAGGAAAAAACTTTTAGTAACCAACATGCTAATTAATCTAATTTAGGCATGTACTCAATCAATATTGACTTGAAACTAATTGATTATTGTTATGAGTCTTAGCATATGATCGAGTAACCTGTCTAGACACATTAATATTTATTTATTTTTTGTGACCTAAAGTGAATCTAATTAGGCAAACTCGTTCTAACTAGGCCCCCCCTAGAATCACAAAATGACACTTAGTCTTTATTTCATACTCTAGCCTTTTATAAAATCTCCTAATAACTAAAAGAGAAGAGATCGTAATTGATAGGATTTTGCTAACAGAGGCAAGATATCCCATATTAACAGATTCGATTGAATAAAAAATCCAACCAATAAAGGAACAAAATAAAACAAATAAAGGAAACAAAATAAAATGTAAATAGGTAAGCTAGGCTGCATTTATTGTTGTTGCCTTTCTTCTTTGATATTGCCGACCTACAAAGGCATCCACATCATTACTTTCGAAGTGAGCTTAATTTGAGCTTGCCCTCAAGCTCAAACTCCAGGCAAGCTTCTTGGAAGTGGTCAGTTTGTTCCATGTAAGCATCTGCTGCAGCACATCCTGCCCATTGCACTAACAGCTCCTGTCTATCGTTGTTGAGTCTACTGTGAAGAACAACTTAAGGAGTAGGTAGTGTTAGCTTTACTGTAGTACGTTGGTGGCGATTCCCCTACAACAGATGGTTGGGACCTTTATACTCTTTGAGGAGAGAAGCATGGAACACATCATGGATTCGATAGTCCACAAGTAACTCAAGTTTGTAAGCAACAGGCCCAATTGTGGCTATGATCTTGAAAGGGCCAAAATACTTTGGAAGAAGTTTGTGATACTTTTGTCTAGCTATTGTTAAATGAGAGTATGGTTGAAGCCGCAGCCAAATCCAATGCCCAACTACAAAAGTCAACTCTTGATGCCCAGATTCATGTGTTTTTCATCCTTTGTTGGGCTTGCAAGAGCATATTACCATTATTTAGGAGTACTCCATCTCTATTAGAGGACGTTATAAACATCCTCAATCATGCAGAACCCGCTAAATAAGAGATAAGCCGAGAAGGCTCCTTACCATAGATCAATTGGAAATAGGTGGTTCCTAGAGCAGTGTAATATGAATTGTTGTAGCAGTACTCAACCTAAGGTACCCAACCAACAACATTGCCTCAAATGATCACTAGTGACACTTCATAGATATATCTTAATAGTACGGTTGACAATTTTCGTTGAACCATCATACTAGAGATTGTAAGCTAAAGAGAAAGAAAACTTGGAACCACTAAGACATAATAACTTATTTCAAAACAGGTTAAGGAAAACACTGTCTCGATATGAGACAACTGATTTGAGCATACCATGAAGTCTAAACACACTACAATGAAAAAAATTGCGAAAGATGTAGCAGTAAATGGATGAGACTAGGGTAAAAATAAGATGTACTTTTGATAGCCTATCAACCACGACCAGAAGAGCAAATTTGTCCCAACCTTGGAAATGTATATCGGGCCAAAACTATCGTGGAACTAGAAGAGTGTGAAGTAGACAAGGATGATGCAAATTTTGCAATTTGTAGCACTGATATACTACATAATTTGGTATGAATTCTAATGTAGCAAGCTCCATACCTTTACAATAAAAATCCTTTTGAAGACGTTTTAATTCTGCCTTCATATGCCATATCATGTATTGTTAGAGTAATGGTTGGGATAAGTGAAGAGGTTAGCAAGAAGTATACCCTTCCTTCAAAGAGAATCAGTCTATCACGTATGTATAATCCAATTTGACCCTAGCTACTCTTGCTTAAAGGTGCTGGTGTAAGTGTAAAAATTTCTTGGAAGCTGTCGTTTCTTCTCAAATGGTCTCCAATATTTCAACTTAAGGGAAAGAAACTACAATTATTTAGGGTGAATCCTCATGTTGTCTAGATAAGGCATTGACATCTTTATTTAGTTTTCCAGCCTTATACTCGACCTGAAAATCAAACCGAAGTAGTTATTAATTCAATGTTGTTTCAGAGATGTGGTGAGACGTTGTTTAATAGGTACTTAAGGTTGAAATGACCAGTTGGGATAAGGCAGTGCCTACCCCAAAGATGGGTCTCCGATGAGCTGCTAACTTGGCTAATCCAATTAGTTCCTACTTTTATGCAGCCACTTAAGGTGTTGTTCTGCAATCTTATGGCTGAAAAAGGCGATAGGGTGCACATTATGTTCTAATACTCCTCCAAACCTGCTACCAAAAAGCATCACATTCCACCACAAATTCTTCCTCAAAGTTTGGTAGTTGCACCATTGGGCTGCAAAAAAATAGGCTTTCTAATTTATTGAAAGCAATGTTAGTTTTTGCAATCCAGTGGAAAAAAATTTTGTTCAAGAGACTCGTGAGGGGAGCAGTAACATGCCTAGAATTCTTGATGAATTTTATGTAGTACCTTGCTAAACTGAGAAAACCCCATATACCTATGTCAGATTGAGGAATAGGCCAATCGATGGTGATGGCTTCTATTTTATCACATCAACTTTCGCTCTAGAGCCATGGATGACATATCCAAAGTATGATACCTGTGACTCTCCAAAGAAGCATTTTGACCTCTTTAAACAACATTTTAGCTTGAAAGCATTCAAAAACTGTTCTCACATGGTGAATATGTTCAATCCAGGTCTTGTTATAAAGCCAAATGTCGTCAAAGAAGACCAAGATAAACTTACACAAATAAGCTCTAAAAAGTTGAAGGTGCCGGACTAGAAATTCAAAGTTCCTGCGTGAGTTCTAAAAAGCTATCTTTTCTACATTGATGTAGCCATTCTGATTTGGTGGCAAACCTAATGATAAATCTAATTTGTGAAAGTTGTGGCCCATGAAGTTCGAGTACCTCATCCATAACTGGAATCGAAAACTCATCCTTAACAGTGAGAGGCGTTAAGAGCACAATAATCCACATAGAAATGCATTAGCCATCATGTTTCTTGACCAAGAAGACCGGAGAAGAGAATAGGTATCTGTTGGGGCGAATGATCCCTTGTTGTAGTATGTGGGTGCACTTTTTCTCAATCTCATCATTCTAAAAATGTGGGTACCTATAATGATGTGAATCTTCAATTGCAAGTAGATTTGATTCAACAACTTTCCAAGATCACCTACTTGATGAAGAACCGCTATTGAGGATCTCGTAACTTCAATAATCCAATGGAAAACTTATGAGGATCTAAGCCTCAAAAACCCAGCATTGAGAGGCAAAACTCTTTCCTAATTTGATAGGGAGAACCTTGACGAAACTAAGGCCTCAAAACCCAAACTACACAAATTAGAACACTTAAGATCAATTGAATCAAAGAACAAGAACGCTAAGACTCAATCAATGAAAGGAATTAAGATGATCAATTGAATTCCATAGATACATCAACCTAAGACAATCAAGTGTTCACAACTAAGGATATTAACTCTTAACAAGTTAACTAAGCGAGGGTAAAGAACCCTAGAGACAAAAAGAATTTTCTCTCAACAATTTTAGTAAAATTCATCAATTGTCTTTACAATGAGCACATAAATAGGTATTTATAGGCTAAGGACTTAACCTAGCTAATTAATCTATTGATTATTGGCTTAAAATATCCATTAAGCCCTTGATCTAAAGTTGGAAAATAAACTCAAACAATAAAATTCCGCCTAAAACTTACAAAGGTTGTTTTCTACCCAAACCCTACCAGCGACAGCGGGGTAAGACTAATCATTGGCAGTAGGGCATGGTCTTCCAAAGGCTGATCGGCAGAAGCCTACCGGCAACGGTTGGGGCAGGAGCTACCGTCGCCAGTAGGTCCAAGACTTCACAATTTTTCTCCTTTCTTGCGCATGGTAGAAATTATAAACAATTTGGAAGCTTGTTCTTCATCTTCAAAGCTCTCGTTTGTCTTGGTTTCTTCAATGAAAACATGCCAAACGTGCACTAAATGCCATGATCTTCTTGTCCTTGCAATAGTGCTTAGATCATGAATCAATTCATTAGCTTTGGACAACCCGATTCACATTATCCGCCCCTTCTTTGAAAAGATTCGTCCTTGAATCTTCACCTACATCAAACAAAGACATATCAGAACATGTAAGGTAGCCTATCATGAAATTTAATCGGAAGATCAATAGATAAAAAAGTCTACCACCATAGTCAACTTCAAGAAAAAGAGCAAATGCAATAGAACGATAAGCTTGATGGGACGCAAACTCACGAAGAGGTAAACAAATTTTCCTAGTGAATCCGATCTTCTTCTTGGGTACATCCATCGAAGACCTAGCAATGGTGCTGAAGTTCTTGATGAATCTCTTATAAGAACTTGGTAAACCATGGAAGCTTCTCTCTTCAAATGCACTCTTTGAAATAAGCCAATCTTGGATTGCTTGCTCCATATTTGCACCTACTTGGAATCCTTTAAAACTCACTACTACACAAAATTCATAGTTTCAAAGGTTAGCATATAGTCTTTCATTCTTTAAAATAGACAAAACTCGATTAAAACGATGCACTGATATACATAAGTTTTGCTATCAAAAAGACCTCGTCAACATAAGCCACAAGAAATAGAGAAACCATGTCTTTAAGAATCCCAAGTAGTTCAAATATAAACTCCATAGATATGTCTACACAAGGTTCTCGAGGCACATGCAAAAAAAATATATAAGTCCATGTGACAAAGATGTAGAGTTAGCTCTTTTATACTCTAAGCAATTAACAATAAACCTTTTTACATCTCTTTTTATGCCAAGCCAAAAGAAATGCTCATGTAAATTCACATAAATTTTGGAAATATCAAAATAATCCATCAAACCACCACATGAGCTTCTTTAGCTAACAACAATCTAAAGTAACAAGAAGGAATGCACAATTACCATCATGGTAAAGAACACCATCATGTATAAGGTACTCATCATTATGTATAACCAAACAAGCATCAATTATGTCCTTGAACTCATTATAGGTAATATGTAATTCCTTAAACCTCTCAATACTAAGTAATTGAGCTTGTAAAGTAAAAAGTAGAATGTACCTTTTTGACAAAGCATTGACTACAACATTTTCTTTACCTCACTTGTTCTAATTGACATATAAAAATGTCTATATGAATTTCATTCCTCTTCAACACCACTTGTTGAGCTTTTGTTGTTTTTTGAAAGACAATGTATAGGGCTCTTTATCATGAATAACATATATTAATGTCACTTCAGTCACCGATTCAATTTGTTCCATTTCCTTCAATAGATAGAATCCACCTAGTTCCTCTTTGCAGCGGAGAAGTGAAACCAACTCGTCTTTCTCAATGGCTTTTATGAACTACTCTTTTTGGCATAGAGACACGTATTTTCTCCAATAGTATTACACAAAATAAGATGAGAAAATATAAATGTGAAATTTCCAACATTCTGAGATGGTCTACATTTCTCTTTGGAAACCACTCTATCAAAGAACTCTTTAAAAATTAGATGAATAAACAATGTATCTTCGAATTCATGTTTCAAAATGAATGCACAAGAGTTCTTTTGAAAGCCAAAGCACATGAAATGAACAACTTTGAATCCAATCCTTGAAAGGTTTGTGGTAATAAAGATGCTCAACAACAACATATTTGCAAATTTGTTCAAAGGTCTCCTTTCTCAAATTAGAATTTTCAAACGCCAAAGGATTGAACAACTCAAAATTAGCTCCCAGTCGGTTTTTAAAATTTTTCAATAAGATTTCCTTGAAATCCAAATGATGAAATTGAAAATCAAATGTATTTTCAAATGAAGTATTCAAGGATGTAATGACATTTGCAAGCTTTTGTTCATAGCAAAGGAATTTCACTTGGTCGCTCAAAAAGAGCAAAGAATAGATTTAAAAAGATAGCTCCATCAAAGTCATTCATGAAAGTTTCAAAGAAGGATAAAATAGAATCACGATTGTCAACATACTTTTCTTTAAACTTTTTATGAAATACAACAAATAAAACACATTCAAGCTCAAAACCAACAATGTTAGGATCAACAAAGGAAGCATTGTTTAAGAATCCAAAATCATTGCAAGAAGGATCGAACTTAGCACCACTATTCGACAATGAATCCTCAAAAGAAGAATGGGAAGAAATGTATCTAGAAGTACAAGGCAGAACAATAAAGTGACTATCCCAAAAAGAGAGAGCACATATATCTTCAATTATGCTCACATAAGAGATATAAAATTTTAGAAACAACATTAAATCCGCATAAGAAACTTCATGAGATAAAAGAGAAGAGTTAAGAGATAGACTTGATGGTAAATCTTTAAAAAAATTTCCAAGCTCTTTCTCCATGTTTCTTCATTTATCTTCAATTCCTAGCACATAAGAAACATAATTAGCAATATTAAAATGGCATTCGTCAGCTCTAGGAATTGTATAAGAAATGAAATTAAACTCTATGAAATGTTTCTTTTTCAATAAAGTTCCAAGAGAGTTGAGAAAATAAAATTGATATCCATTTTCTATGAAAACAAGTGAGAACAACTTCCTTAAAATAAATCTCATAGCTCAAGTAGGAATTAGAGAGAAAGAAGTGTATGGTCTTGAAGGACTTTTAGGCAAGTTTTCCTCCTTCATCATTGAATCTTCAAAATTCTGCACATATAAGAATTCACTAGCAAAGAAAGAGTTAGTTTCATTAGCATAGAAATTCACTTCTTCACTCTTTTTAAATACAACTATCTTTTTTCCTCTTTGCTCTTCTTTTTTACTCTTATTTTTCAATGAAGCTCTCATTTTCTTTTACACTCACTTTTCTCAAGCTCACTTTCTTTCTCTTTTTAGCACTCTAAATGCTCACTCTATTTTGAAAAGATAGAGATAGAATCAAAAGATACTTGATCTCTCTACTAATCTTTTTTTTCTTCCACTCTTTCTTTTACTTTAATTTCAATCCTCTCTTTTTTTATGTTCTTATCTCTTATGAGATCACAATGTTCCACATTAGATATCTCTTCCTTAACATGTAGTACAATACTTTCTTCAACTTCAATTGCTTGTGGAAGCTCATTTACTTTTGAAAATTCTTCAATCATTGATGACTTCATAATTTCAACCTTTGCAACTCTTTGAGATGACATGGAAAGTTATTTTTCTCCACTCCTTTTAGCTTTTATAATGTTCTTTTTCGTTTGCTCTTGATCAAATATTTTTACCCTTTCTTTCAACTTCATTTGCTTGCTCTTCATAAATTTCGTGAGGTACTAAAGAATTTAGAATGAATCTCATGCCATCTTTGATGAACTTGTAAGAATTCTTGTCCTCATTGTATATAGCTTTTCTATCATTTATCCAAGGACTTCCAAACAATAAATGATCTGCTTGCATTGGTGCCACAACATAACACATCATCTTTATATGTTCCTTTAGAAATAGGCACCCAAACTTGCTTAGTGACTTTGATCTCTTCATTATCATTTGACCAATGGCTTATGGCTTAGGATGTTCAAGAAGAGACAAATTCAACTTTTTCACAAGGTAAGTACTAGCCACATTAGCACAACTACTACCATCAACAATAAGATTAACAACTTTGTCTTCCACATGGCATTTTATATAGACTACATACTTACTTTCATTCTTCTTCCCATAGACATGTTCATCATATAAGCTCTCAAAGTAAACTTCTCCACCATAACTATGTTGATAATTTTCATAACAATCATAAGGACTATGGTCATAATAATCACATTTATCATTATCTCTATCATTACCCCCATGATCATCATAAGAAGTATGTCCATATGATTTAGTATAAGAAGAGAAGTTACTAACTCCAACATGTATTTTAGAAATGAAGTCTCCATTTCCATGATTGTTCCTATCATAAGTTGACTCCATTCTCACCAACATGATAGAGGTTATGCATATCCCTTCCACACTTGGATTGATGATCCTCTTGTGTACTCTTTGCTTCAATCCTTTTCCATGATGGATTAGACCAATTGTACTCCATTTATTTATTTTTTACACCTACACAAAAAAGTTAGAAAACAAGGAAAGGACCTCCCAATCACTCCCTTAATGTTTACACTCTTTGATGATCACCCAATTCATTCAGATTTAGCACTCTTTATGGCTTTTATCAACATAAACTCACCTTCTTGTCTTTTTTAGACACTCAACACTCAAGTCTCTATAGATCCTTCAACTTCTTAACAAACTCAAACCAAGAGAAACAATCCCAAGCAAGTACGTCAATCAATGAACTTAGTTGGATAAGTGTTCAAAAAGGCAAAGTTTCAAACACTTTAGGTGTAAGAATCTTAAAGAATGTAATCTATGTAAAAGAGCTAATTAAACTTAATTGATCATCAAACAAAGATTAGGAACATACAAGGAAACAATTAGAAGAAAAAAACAAAGCAATTCAAAACAATATGCTAAACAAAGAACACAAGAATACTATGACAAATTTTTCCAGGGAATAGGGAATAATGATACCCAGTCACTAAAATAACGATAACTCGAAAACTACAAATCCAAATCTAATGAAACCAACTCACTAGATTCCACAATCGAAGAGGATGAATGTAAGCACAAATTTCATTCGAATTGAATCAGTAAAACACAAGATATGTTCGGATTAATCAACATATTTTCTGCAGTCGCGATTCTAAAACACATTTCACAATTCAATCAAATTAAGCAAACAATTGAACTCCAAATTGAGTAAAACTTATTTCAATTGAATCTTAACTCAAAGGAGAACATCTCCATCACAAATCATCAACAAATTCGCACATAATTCATTTAATTTCTCAATTGATTTTCGGAACAATTTTTCTGTAAATTTTCTATACTACTGTTGCATGATTTTCAAGTAATTTTTCATAGGTCATCAAATACTTCTTCTTTTTTATTTTTTGATTTTCAACGAATTTGAAAAAATTACAACACAGATGGACCTTCAATTGGAGGGTCTGATACCACTTTGATGTGAATCTACAATTGCAAGTAGATTGAATTCAACGCCTTCCCAAGATCACCTCCTCGATAAAGAACCTTTATTCAGGATTTTGTAGCTTCAACACTCTAATGGAAAACCTATCAGGATCTAAGCCTCATAAATCGAACATTGAGAGGCAAAACTCTTTCCTTATTTGATAGGAAGAACCTTGAGGAAACTAAGACCTCAAAACCCCAACTACACAAACTAGAAGACCAAAGATCATTTGATCAAAGAACAAGAACTCTAAGACTTAATGATTGAAAGGAATTAAGATGATCAATTGAATTCTATTGATTCATCAACCTAAGGCAATTAATTTTTCACTACTAAAGATATTAATCTTTAGCAAGCTAACTAAGCAACAGTGAAGAACCTTAGAGACAAAGAGAATTCTCTCTCAACAATTTCAACAAAATTCATTAATTGTCTTTACAATGAGCCTACAAATGATTATTTATAGGCTAAGGACTTAATCTAATTAATCTATTGATTATTGGCTTAAAATACCCATTAAGCCCTTGATTGAAAGCTAGAAAATGAACTTAAACAATGAAATTCCACCTAAAAATTACAAAGGTTATTTTCCACTCGAACCCTACAGGCGACGGTGGGGTAACACCAACCGTCGGCGGTAAGGCATGGTATTCCATAGGTTGGCCGGTAGAAGCCTACCAGCAACAGTAGGAGTAGGGTCTACCGTCAGCGGTAGGTCCAAGACTTCACAATCTTTCTCCTTTTTCACATCCAAATTGCTCCACTGAGTAATCCTTGTGTATGGTAGAGATTGTGAACAACTTGGAAGCTTGTTCTTCATCTTCAAAGCTCTCGTTTGTCTTGGTTTCATCAATGAAAACATGTCAAACGTGCATCAAATATCTTGAACTTCTTGTCCTTCCTCTAGTGCTAAGATCATGAATCAATACATTAACTTTGGTCAACCTCATTCACATCATATAAGGTCTTACTACAACTGGTCCTGACCCTAGTAAGAGAGATATACGATGGTCACTTTCATGACCAAGTGTAGCCTGGAAAGCTCCATGAAGAAGCTTGTAATCTCAGCCAGTAATTTGTCCAAGACTGCCACTGTTGAATTCAGTGCTTGCATCAAACTAAGGCATGGTCTGCCTCCATAGGTTGTGCTGGTCACGACACATTCCTTCCTACTTAATATAAATTTCATGGTTAAGGAACTGAATTCCCAAAAAATCGGTCAAAGAGTACACAATCATGTGTCTCACAAAATCACATCAAACCCTTTTAATGGAATAGTATAAAAATTAGCCTAAAATGCATCATTTGCAACAAAAAAAAAAAAAAAAACCCAAATTACAGATACCCATGCTTACCCATTCCTCATTTGCCACATAAATTTGCAATCTTGATTTTTTCCATACTTTCAGCCCCAAACTAAGTATATACCCTTCTCGCATAGAGTTATGTGTGATGCCTGAATCTACTAGCACCAAAAGAGTAACTCATATTACATCTACTAGTAATTGAATGGTAGGCCAGTTGCAGATTCTGATGATAGCATTCTAATGATGGCATGTAGAAAAATCTCTTTGATCTCCTGCCATGTCTTTCTCTGATTCACTTTTATCATTAGGTAACTCAATCCAAAATAACATTTGTGTCCTACGAAATATGATTCATCATAGTTATAACACAGTCCTTTGGCTCTCTTTTCTGCATTTGTGTCTTGGACAATTGCTTGAAAAAAGATACCGAAGAGCCTACCTTGTTATTGCACCCTATCGGTTTTGTTTTTTGTCCTCCTCCCATTGCATTAGAAATTCTTGTTGGTGGGGATAACAGAATTACTGCACATGGGGTTTACCGAGCCAATTCTTGCTAGTTTGTAAGGTTAGAATTCTTTGAGGAACCTTTTCTTTGCGTTCCAATGCCCAAGCCGCATTCATAGCAATCCCAAGGTTACCCAACTATTGTCTATCTTCTTGAATTCTTGAACCAATCCTGTCGTGAAGAGGTCCACTTGCTGGCAACGTTTAAGATCAGAAGTTTTGGCCAATAATGACTGCAACTGTGTTAGTAGTTCTCAACAGATCCGGACTGCTTAAGGTTGGCAAGTTCTCTCAAGGAGTTATTACTCATAGGTTGCCCAAATCTTACATGACAGTACTCATTTAAAGGCTCCTAGTCTAGATTCGTCTCCTCTTGTTCCATTTGATCAAACCAGAGTTGTTCCAGTTGATCAAACCCGAGTTGCGCCTCCCCCAATAGATGGAATGCAATGCGGCCAAACCTACTTTGTCTCCTTCACCAGTTAATTTGTAAAAAATTTCAAAGCTTTCCAAATGCTATTACCAAAGCTTTTTCCCCTGAGAATTAAAAATGCACAGATGCTAATATGTGTCAAATGTTAAGAGAATTTTGCCATTATCAAAGCTTTTTTCTCCCCAATTTTTAGAGTTGTTGTAATCTCCCATGATTCGCAGACATAATATAAATAGGTTATGAGAATCACATTAAAAAAAATAATTTTGAAAAAATGGGAAGACAACTAATTATATTGATATCAATTTCCTTGTTTTCTTCTTAATTCTCCAGTAGGGTATAAAAGTAAAGTGAATTCGAATTTAATAAATCCAAGAATTTTGGAGGAGGAGATTGCAAGAAAGAAGCAGCAGTTTTATGAAAATCTGGAACTTTTGAGACAAACAACATTAGACAAGGTTTCCACTAAACCAAACATTTCATTTTCCAATTCTATTATAAATATTCATTTTGAACGGCTTGTTGTATTTGCTATTATTTCATTTCTACTATCTTTTATTTTTAAATTTGTTATTGTTCGAGTCATCTAAAATTATATGCCGTCATTTTCTAGTTTGAGATGTCCAACAATACATCAACTTTTTTAGAAATAAACTGTTGGATCTATTTACTATTATAACTTCTAATTACTATTACAATAATCAAAATAAACACAATGGACAAATAAGCCTAACTCTATTACAAAAAAAATCCTCTTTCGTCTCCTCTACTGTCGGTCCAAGCCGAGCAAGAAGCCAAGAAACACTGAACAAAACAGTTAGAAAAATAGTAGAGGAAATAAAAAAAAAAGAGACGAACCTTACCTACCGCCGCAGAGTCTGTTCCGCCGGCGAAGAAACCAATGCCGAGACCGAGATGGTGCCGAGCAGCGGTAAGAGACGATGAGCTGCGTTGAGGTGCCGGCGGTAAAAAGTAACAGTAAGATCGACAAAACGGGTCCCTCAGTCAAAGGGCCTCAACCAATAAAGAAATTACTGGTGTCTCCCCCTCTCAACCTTTCGGCTCTCTCCCAAACTTAACAGAAAAATGAGATCGAACGAAGACCACCACAAGATGCATTTCACAATAAAAGTGACGGCGTCACAGAAGACAAAAGGTTGGAGAAGAGCAACGGACGCGGCAAGCCGCAGTGAAGAAAGGGAAGAAGAAGAGACAGAAACGGAACTTGGAAAGGCAGAGGAAGAAAAAAGAAAGAAATAATAAAGTTGGCTATGTGTGTTAGAAATAATAAAGTCAGCTATTTGTGTTACCGAGGAGAGGATGAGAGATTAAACAGGTAAAAGCCACAACGGGCAGCCCGGGTTGGCCGAGCCCGGATCGGCATCTCTAACCAGTTCAAACCACCTTATCCTCTGTTGACGCCCATTGGATCATCATAGGAAATTAATGTGGGCTGGAAAAATGAAAATTATTGAGAAGAAAATAGGCCCAAGTGTCTACAATCTCCATCTCGAATAATATTTTTTCAACCTTCAAATGACTGAATAAGAGTCCACCTGTGTCCAAGTGAAGGAAATTCCTACAAAACATAAACTTGTCAGAGCTCACAATTTTAGTATCGAAGTCCGCAGGATTAACATTAATACTAATCTTATCTATGTCAACTAAATCACTAGAGACTTTTTCCCTAATGAAATGGTATTTGACATCTATATGCTTTGTCCGTTCGTGATAGACCAGATTTTCGCGTAAATGTAAACAACTCTAACTATCAGTATAAGTAATAGCTTTTGAATTTAAAACGTGTAATTCATTCAATAACCCTTGAAACCAAATGGCTTCCTTGATAGCTTCCATAGCCGCGATATACTCAGTCTCGGTAGTTGATAAGGCAACTGCTGGCTGTAGTTGAGATTTCCATGAAACACAATTACCCGCTAGGGGAAAAAAATAAGATGAGGTGGATTTTCTACCATCCTTGTCACCTGCAAAATCGGAACCGACATAACCAATTAGTTCAAAAACATCAGACCAATTGTGATAGTATAAGCCCCTATCCATAGTTCTGTTAAGGTAACGCAGCAACTACTTGAGAACAGCACAGTGATCCCTTCCCAGATTAGACATGAATCTGCTGAGAAGGCTTATAGAAAAAGTAATGTCTAGTCAGGTAGATATCATCGAGTACATAATCGAGCCTATGGTCATTCTATAGGGGATATTTGTCATATCTCTTTTCTCACTCTCGGTTTTAGGACAAGTTTTGTCAGAAAGTTTGAAATGGCTCGCAAGTGGGGTAATAACGGGCTTACATAAATGCATCGAAAATTTAGAGACAATTTGTTGGACAAAGGGCTTCTGAGATAAGAAAAAGGAGCGATCAGTCCTATCTTTAGTAATACTCATCCCAAGAACCCTGGATGCAAACCCTAAATCCTTCATGTCGAATTTGAATTTTAGCAAAGATTTCAAATCATCAATTTTAGCTTTATTTTTGCAAGCAATTAACATATCATCTACAAAAAGCAACATATAAATAGCACTATCAATATTATTTCTAGAAAAATAAAGACAACTATCATAATTACTTTTAGAGAAACCAACTTTTAACATAAAAGAATCAAACATCTTGTACCATTGCCTAGGTGATTGTTTAAGTCCGTATAAGGATTTTTTCAAAAAATATGCCATGTGTTCTTTACCTTTAACCTCAAAACCTAGTGGTTGACGCATATATATAGTCTCTTCGAGATCACCATGCAAGAAGGCGATTTTTATATCAAGTTGTTCAAGATTGAGATCATAAAAGGCAACAAGAGCAAGAATTATCCTAATCGTTTATTAAAATCAATGTCCTCAACTGGTGAAAAACCTTTCGCAACCAACCTAACCTTAAACCTTGGAGGTTCATTAGCAGACTCATGCTCTTTAATTTTAAAAATCCATAGGCAATCAACTAACTTTTATTTTGAGGGTTTTGGAACAAGAATCCAGGTTTTATTTTTATTTAAAGAAGACATTTCCTCATTCATATTACGTAACCATAAAGAGCGATTAGGACTTTTCAAAACATCAGAGAAACACAAAGTTTCCTTCTCTTCCACATAAGATAAAACAGCAAATGCATATGATACTATATACGAGTAACCATATCTAGTGGGTTCCTTATGCGCTCTTCTAACACGATCTCTAGATAGCTGGTAATCTCTAGGGGCTTGAGCTTGAGCCTCAGGGTGTTCTTCCTCCTCATCAAAACCTTCTAACTCAGGACAAGGGTTTCAGGAACACTAGAAGGATCAAGTATACTACTGGATGGTGTGTCTAACTACTCGTTAGTTTCAGGCTCTTGTGTGGGCTCTAGAGACAGTTCAGAGGTGACCTCCACCTCCATATGAATACTACTTATTGTGGGAACACTGGGTAGACTATTGGAGACAAGTTTATCATTAAAATAGGGCATATCTAACTCGTTGAAGATGACATCCCTACTGATAACTACCCTCATCCCGGTTCACCCTTAAGCCACACTATGTAACCCTTCACCCTACTAGGATATCCTATGAACACTCCTTTTCTAGACTTAGGGAGTAGCTTACCCTCTTTTTGATGTGCAAAAGCAACACACCCAAAAACTCTAAGGTTGGACAGGATAGGGGGTTTACCACACCAAAGTTCTATAGGAGTCCTAAAGTTTATGACTGTAGAAGGGGATCTATTAATGAGATAGAAAGCCGTACTTACAGCTTCCCCCCAAAAGGGTTTTGGGATACCTGACGACACCATAAGACATCTAACCTTATTCATTATGGTATGGTTCATCTTCTCAGGTACTCCGTTCTGTTGGGGGTTATGCCTAACCGTCCGATGATGTAAGATGCCATGCAATGTACACAAATCAGCAAACTTCCAGTTACAAAACTCAAGACCGTTATTAGTCTTAATTGTTTTCAGTTTATTTCTAGATTGATTTTTGGGGAGGCGTTTCTACTTATAAAACTTTTTAAAAGTTTGATATTTTATGTTTAAAAGAAAGACCCAAACATGCCTCAAAAAATCATTAATAATAGACAAGAAATAAACATTACCACCATAAGCTGGAACCTTTTCAGGTCCCCGCAGATCGCAATGCACATAGTCAAGTATAGCAGAAGACTTATGTGTGCTAGTTGAAAAACTGATTTTGTGTTGTTTTCCCAAAACACAATGGTCACAAAAATTCGAAGAATCAATTCTATCACCACATAAAAGATTTTGTTTTTGCAAGTAATACAGTCCCTTCTCACTAATGTGGACAATCCGTCGATGCCACAACATAGTTTTCTCCGGAACAGTTTTTTAAATCAAAGAAGTTGAATCACAAACTGTTTTTCCAATAAGAATGTATAAACTTTCCGTTTTAAAACCTTTTAGCATGACTAGGTTTCCTTTGCAAACTCTTAAAATACTATTTTTAGATTTCTAAGAAAGACCAAGTGAATCCAAATAACCAAGGGAGATAAGATTCCGATGAAGGTCGAGCACGTATCTCACCTCAGTGAGTTTCCTAGTCACGCCGTCATGCATTTTGATGAAAATATTTCCAATGCCTTTAACATCACAAACTTGATTGTTTCCCATGTAAACCCTTCCATGATTTCAGGGTTTAAAATCTGAAAACCAGTGTTTGTTGGGTGTTATGTGAAATGTACATCCAGAATCAAGAATCCAATAATCAATAATTTTAGAACAAGAAGGGGAAAGGGAAACACAGAAAACCTCTAAATACATAGAATTACCATCTGAATCAAAATTATGGGTTTTGTCAATTTTATCAGTCCCTTTACCATGTTTACGTTGTTTCATCTTTGATTCTTTTAAAACACTTATTTTTCATATGACCCTCCTTGTCACAGTAAAAACATTTCACTTTGTTCTTTTCTCGAGATTTGGACCTCCCTTTACTTTTAGGCCTATGATTAAGAGGCTCCCTTCGATCAACTCTCCCTCGCACATAAAGGTTCTCTCCATTTAATTTATTTACTTTTCTTAAATCCAAATATTTCAATTTCAAAGCGTTTTTAACATCGGAAAGGGATAAACCACCTCCACCATATTTAATGACAGATTTTACATCGTTATAAGAATCACGTAAGGTATTTAATAAAAATAACGGCAATATTTTAATTGGAGATTTTCTCTCCAACGTTTTGAAGTTCCAAGATGATTTTATTTAAACCATTCATATTTTCTAAAAGCGTTTTCGGCCCGCTCATTTTAAAACCAAAAAGTTGTTCTTTTAAGTAAATTTTATTTGATAGAGATTTTCCCAAATATAATTTTTCTAGTTTAGTCCAGATTTCGAAAGCGTTATCTTTTTCGTTAATTTCTCATAAAATACTGTCGGTTAAATGCAAGGTGAAGCAACTGTGCGCATTACTAAGTTTTTCAGCAAGAATTTCGTTCGTCCGAAATTCTAAATACTCTTCGGTGCTACAAATAGCGGGTGCAATTTTTTTTGTACCAAAACTGCTTTCATTTTTCTCCACCACATTACAAAATCAGATTTGCCATCAAACTTGTCGGTTTCAATTTTTGGAACTGACATGTTTTAATGGCAAATAGAAGTAGTTTAATGGCTAGAAAAACAAAAGATTTGAAAATTTTGTTTTACCAATAAAATACCCGGAATTTTTTTCCCCTTTTTTTTGGGGAAAAAATTGGTGCAAACACGTCGTAGGCACAAATCCCAATAAACACAAACCGCAACAGCAGTATTAACCAAGTCAACAAGAAATAAATGACAGAAACAGTCAAACCAAAAAACATAAAAAGACAAATAGAAAGGATGTAGCAAAGCAGAATAACAAAAAAAAAAAATTTGAAACCAGAAAAACGCACCAAGACACACATACTTGATGTCTCACGGACTCAAGCCAGGCTTGGGTTTTGTATTTTTAGAAAACAGAACTGAAAAATCGAAAAATAGCATAACAAAATGATAGATCGGAAATAGAAAAATAATGAGCAGCAAGGGTACCAAATAACCAAAACTGTGACACGGTTCATAGAGACAGTAACCGAAACAAAGAAGCAGCCCGAACCGTAACACAATCTAGAAAAAAAAAAAACAGTAATAGTAATTAAAAAAACAGTACTCCAACACAGCAAAACAACACCAAACAACAAAAAATATTAACCGAAAAATAAAAGGAAGAGTCAAGCAATACTTCACTAGCCAGTTCTGAGGAACTCAACAGTTCCCTCAGATATGAAATTTTTCGAGGGGTTGCCGGCGCCGTTGAAGAGCACCGGAAAGTTGTAGTCAATTTCGGGCTCTGATACCACTGTTGGATCTATTTACTATTATAACTTCTAATTACTATTACAATAATCAGAATAAACATAGTGGAAAAATAAGCCTTACTTTATTACAAAAAAATATCTTCCTTCTTCTCCTTTACCGTCGGTCCAAGCCGAGCAAGAAGCTAAGAAACATTGCACAAAACAGTTAGAAAAATAGTAAAGGAAATAAACAAAAAAAGGATACGAACCTAACCTACCACTGCAGAGTCTGTTCCGCCGGCGAAGAAACCAATGCCGAGACTGAGACGGCGCCGAGCAGCAGCGAGAGACAACGAGCTGCGTCAAGGCTCCAGTGGTAAAAAGTAACGGTAAGATCGGTAAAAATAGGTACCTCAGTCAAAGGGCCTTAACCAAGAAAGAAATCACTGGTGTCTCCCTCTCTCAACCTTTCGGCTCTCTCCCAAATTTACCAAAAAAGGCGATCGGATGAAGACCACTAGAAGCTGTCGTTCACAGTAAAAGTGACAGCGTCACAAAAGACCAAAGGTCGAAGAAGAATAACGGACGTTGCAAGCCGCGGTGAAGAAAGGGAAGAGAAAAAGATAGAGATGGAATTCGGAAAGGCAGAGGAAGAAAAGAAGAGAAATAATAAATTCGGTTGTGTGTGTTACCGAGGAGAGGATGAGAGATTAAATAGGTCAAAGCCACAACGGGCAGCTCTGACCAGTTCAAACCACCTTATCTTCTGTTGAGGCCCATTGGATCATCATAGGGAATCATTGTGGGCTGAAAGATGAAAAATTTTGGGAAGAAAATAGGCCTAAATGTCTACATAAACATATGTTCCATTTAAAATTTCATCTTCTTAGTTTAATAAAATAAGGTTATATCTTGTTTGTGGTTAAATACTCTTATCACATTTTGGTGCTGATTTTTTAGGTCAAGAGTACTACTTTTTATGTTATTCTCATTTTTTTATACATGGGCAAAGAGGAACCTATGTAATAAGACACGATTATTATTACTCATATACTTTGTTGTTAATGTGGTTTGAAGACAGCAATGTGATTTGAAGATTGCCAATATGATGTTAAAAATAAGATAACTATATAGTAAAGAGAGTAGGAATAAAAATAAATGAATAAAGAGATAAAAAATATTTAAAAAATTACAATAAATGGTCAATAACAACTGACAAGTGAAAAATGACTTATATTTTGATCAATCATACACTTTCAAAAAGAATTTATGTTTCTGACCAGAAGTATTATTGTTTTGAAACAACTCCAAACTTAAATGCTTCCACATATTGTGAAGCAAATATAGTACTCCCAAACTTGAGCTTTTTCCACTTTGATTTCTTCCATTACTATAACTCCATTAAAGAATTCATGAAATGATATTCTCATTTCTAAAAAAAAAAAAAAATCTCAAACTAATTAATTATGCTAACTTCACTTTCCCCATGCCAGAAAAAAATATGAGAAGAGATTCTAAAATGTTGGCAGTTATATTTCATAAGCTTGAAGTTCCCTCTGTCCCTCTCTATTTTTATTTCAAATCATCCTATGTTGTATTTTAGTCTTAGGAAATATGGGTTCCCAAACTAGCAACGGAAGCTCAAATCATTATTCACTAGGACATAACTATTTTCTAAATGCTAGTTAAACATGTATAAGACAAAAAAAAACCAAATAAAACATGATCACCAACTCTAATAGCTCATTTTTAGGTACAAAATAATGAACACAAGACACTAGAAATTTATATTGGGAAAAAATTCACAATTAGAAAAAACTACGGGATCTAATCTTGAAAAACTTTTACTATCACCAATAATAATAATGTGTAATCATGTCCTCTTTAGATAAAATTAGAGGAACAATATTATCAAAATCATCTCCAAAAATCGATAAACCAAGAGAAAGTTTTGGAAGAATATTATTTAAATAGAGAGTAAGACTGAAAATCAAAATCAATAAACGTGTAGAGCTTATTGAAAGGATTAAGGTGATATAAATTTTATCTCGATCAGACTTCAAATGACCATTCCATTGAGGATCTAAAGGCTGAAGATCTTATTCTCTCAAAATACCTTCTATTCTCTATGTTATTTTAGTTTCTTGCCAAGGAAGAGATTGATTACACGACAGCTTCTAATTCAATTTTTCTAACCTTTGCTCAAAGGGTTTTGGGCCACTTAAAATTTTCAACCAACACAACAAATGAGCTAAACCAAAACTGGGCCAAATAATTTCCCCCTCTAGCTCATTTGGGGGTAAAATTGAACCAGCTTCCTATATACAGAATAAGAGTTTATATATGGGCAATACCTTGTCAGTATACCCAACGATATCTCACCTCAATATGCTTGGACTAAGAATGAAGTGTAGAGTTCTTAAAGAAATGAATGGCACCCTGACTATCACGGTAAAGATTATATTTCTCCTGTTTCATGCCCAATTCCTTAATAAACCTCTGTAACAAAGAATCTCTTTACAAACCTTAATGGTTGCTATACTCTGCTTCTGTATGAGAAAGCGCAATACAATTTTGTAGTTTGTTTTAACAGGACATTTGTCCCCTACGAATGTCATGGAAAATCAATATGTGGACCTCTTTTTATCAAAATCACCTCCCATATTAGAGTGGATGTATCCATCAAGTTCAATGTTACCATTTCTAAAGCATTAGCAAACTCTAGAAGTTCCCTTCAGACATATGAGAATCCATTTGACAACATTCCAATCTTCTCAATATTGATTGGAGAGATATCGACTTACAACCACAACTGTATAAGCTATGTTTGGTATAGTGCAAACCATCCATACATTAATTCCTGACTCCTGAAGCATAAGAAATCTTTTTCATGTCTTCTTTGTCTTTTTCACTTTCTGGACACTGCTTGTTATTAAGTTTGAAGTGGCCTGCAAGTGGTGTAAAGACTTCCTTAGCTTTGCTCAAATTTAACATGTCAAGTAGTTTCTCAACATGCTTTTCCAGAGGTAACTACAACTTCTATTTTGTCTGTCTCAAGTGATTTCATCCCAAGAATTTGTTTAGCTGGATCCAAATCTTTCATTGCAAAGGATTTTATCAACTTCTTTTTTAGCTTGTCAATTTTTGTAGTATCATGATCAATAATTAGCCTCATCAACATACAGTAGAAGAACGATGAAGTCACCATCAGAGAAATTCTTCACATAAACACATTTATCTAACTTTGTCCTATTGTATTTCTGATTTGTCATGAAGGAGCCAAATATCTTGTACCATTATCCTGGTGTCTTCTTCAAACAATAAAAACTCTTTCTAAGAGGACATACTAATTTCTTTTTGCCAATTTCTTTAGATATCTGGGGTTGTTCCATATAAAAATTTCCTCTTCCAAATCACTATGTATGAAGATTGTTGTCACATCTAGTTGCTCAATCTATAAGTTCAAGCTGGCTGTAATTCTAAGACAACTCTGATAGATGTTATCTTTACTACTGGATAGAATATCTCATCAAAATCTATACTTTTCT
Organism: Catharanthus roseus; assembly: GCA_028651295.1. Taxonomy (NCBI): domain Eukaryota; kingdom Viridiplantae; phylum Streptophyta; class Magnoliopsida; order Gentianales; family Apocynaceae; genus Catharanthus; species Catharanthus roseus. The sequence continues at coordinate 31,265,842 of JAPQWS010000159.1, read as the reverse complement.
TCGGATGGAACCTTTCACAATTAGTCTTGCTTTGTACTTTTGTTGTGAAGTGTTCTCTTGTGATTTCAACTTGTAGGCCCATTTTTCTTCAGTGTTCTCTTACCTTTAAGTAGTTCACTAAGTCATAAGTATTGTTTTTTATACAAGCATACCATTTCCTCTTGCATAGCTTGTAACAATTATTGTTTCTTTTCATGCTGTAAGGCCTCACTCTAGGAGTCTGGCTCACCTCCATATATTAATAACAAATAACCATTAGGATTATACTCATTGGAAGGTTTTCTTTCTCTTATAGACCTATTAGGCTCCACCTGTGCTGACGGTCCTGGAAATAGTGGAATTTGTAGTGTTTCTTGCTCATGTACATTAGTAGTAGTGTCATCAGTAACATTACTGTCTTTCTTTTGTTTTACCTCAGCTCCCCCTTTGATTAGAATCAAGTAGTTTTGGAACTGGATCATCGAAATTATCTTGTATTAGTTCTGAGTATAAACTGGTAGAAGTGCCACGTGAAGATTTTAAATCATGATCTCTATCAATATCTTCAATGTTCTTGTCTTAAAAAAAGACAACGTCTCTACTTCTGACCAATTTTTTTTCAACGGGATCATAAAATATGTAGCCAAAATCTTCATGCCCATAACCTAAGAAAATACACTACTTAGACTTCACATCAAGCTTTGATCTCTAATCTTTCGGAATATGAACAAAAGCTCTACAACCAAACACTCTCAAATATTTAATTTGAAGGATATATCTTTTCCTGTCCGCGTTTCTCTATAGGAATATCACCATCTACCGGAGGTGAAGGAGAGAGATTAATTAAGTCAATTGCAGTCCTTATTGCCTCACCCTAGAAGGATTTTTGCAGCTTAGCATTGGACAACATATATCTCATCCGCTCAGTGATAGTTCTGTGCATCCTCTTTGTTGCCTCACAAGTGTATATAATCTTTGAACTATTTTATCCAATCTTATCCGATTTGTTCTACAGTAGCTCTCAAATGGTCCTCTGTATTCAATGCCATTATCAGCACAGACACACTTCAACTGTTTGCCTATCTACATTTCAACTTTTATGTGAATGTCCTTAAACACATCCAAAACATAGTTTTTGGATTTCAAAGCAAAGCACCTAACTTTTCTCGAGAAATCATCAATAAAAGTTACAAAGTACATTGCACCACCAAGTGACATATCTTTCATGTAGCAAATATCAGCGTGTATCCTTTCTAATGCATTCAACTTTTTAGATGAAAAATTATTTATTGAATGCAACTTTTTGTTGTTTCCCCTAAACGCAATCAATACAAGGTCTAAGTGATTTACCTCGCATATTAGAAAGGTGCTGCTTGCGAAGAAATGTCTAAATCCCTTTTTCACTCATATGCAAGAACTGTTTATGCCACAAATCAATGCAAGAATCATGAATGACATTTACTTTATTATTTTCCAACTTCTTATGTATCAAGTCAAGAGCACTCCCTTTTGTTCCTTTTGCAAGAATGAGATTTCCCTTATTGAGTTTCCATCTGCTTCCTCCTTGAGAACTATGATACCTCGTCATCAAGATTTCTTGTAGAGACAAGATTAAGACGGTTAGTTAGAATGTGTCTAATATTCTTCAAAAGTAATTGATACCTGGTATCAGGGACAGAACCAGAACAACATTGTTGGGAGGGCTGGAGAAGAAAAAATTTTTACTAGAATTTCGTCTATAAAATGATGCATTCCATGTACAAAAGACGTCCAAACAATTCCAAATTTACATATAATATAGCAAAAGAATAGGTAATCGCCTATTACCAATGAGGAGTGATCACCCATCACTCACGAGGAATGATTACCCATCACTCACGGGATAAACATTATAATTCTAAATTTACATTATAATCATGTTTTTGCCAAAAAACACCCAAGAAATTTTTTTACTATCAAAATCAAAATTTAAGCACTCAAAAATCTATTTACCAAAATAAAAAATAAAAAATATTTCTACATAGATTAATCTAGAAAACTTAATTTTTTTATTCTTCAAAGTTTGAAGAACAGGGAAGCGAAGCTGCCGGCCTGCCGCCATCCTCCGTCTGCATGATTGTTGGTGCTGCCGCGCTGCTACAGCTTGCTGTCCACGGCTCCACCATCGCGAAGTTTCCGTCGCCGTCGACACCACTCGTCGTCGAGCTCGGACCGAAGAAGAGATTGATTGTTTACACGGAGGAGGAGGGAATCGGAGAGAGAGAGAGAGAAGAGAGAAAGCTGATTTTTTTTTTTTTTTTTGGTTTCTGCTGTTACCGAGGATTTCAGGTTTTTTTTTTTATTTTTATAAATCAGTCCTTAAGTTTTGTGGGGCTAAATTGAAAAAAAAAAATTTGAAGGGCTTAAATGTAAAAACTTTAAAAATTTTTTTAAAAAATAAAATTATTGGGGGGGTTCGAGCCCACCCGAGCCCCCCTATAGTTCCATCCCTGCCTGGTATCTATATCCAAATAAATATCTACCATGAAACAACTTTACATGGAGCTTCATTTCACATTCTAACAGGGTTAAAATCTCCTTTAGTGTAAGTTGAGAAGAATTGCCTGTGGAGAGTAACATGGTATGCACTTGAATCAATTATCCAATCATTTCTTGACAGATAACATTTACATGACCATCATCATAGAATACTAGGAAATCATCATGAGCTACCATAACTATTGTAGTGTCCTCTACATCATTGTCTATAATCTTATTACTGCATTTTTCTCAGAAAGTTCTCTTTTCAATATTCAGTAGTACATCTTGATATGCCCTTTCCTTCCACAATAATGACATTCAATATTTTACAGAGAATCATTTCTCGCTCTTGGATCTATTATTTCCGTAGTACAATTCTTACTTTTTACTTCTTCCTCTCCAACCATTCTTGTGGGTCATCAAAGTGTGAGATTCATAGTTGGTCCCTGTTCCTTTCTCCTAAGCTCTTTATCAATCACAATTTCTTTTGCTATAGCAAAAGTTAATTCAAGATTCGAATTACTGATAGAAACTACATCGTTTCCCAACTATTCGATAGTGAACTGAATAGTAGAACAACATGTATCTCATCATCTAAGTGTAGTTTTAAAGAAGCTGCTTGTTTAAAAAATCATGAAATTTACTCAAGTACTCAGAGTGTAGTTTTAAGGAAGCTGCTTGTTTAAAAAATCATGAAATTTACTCATGTACTCAGACACGATAGAGCCATCTTTATATCTCAATTGAGTAATAGCTCTGAACAAGAGGTTTTATTTACACTGGTTTTTCTCTCTTACATGTTTTCAAATTGGTCCCAACGTATTTACCTCTGTTTTTTTTAAAATGTGTTGAAATATACTTTGGCTAATCCTTCTAGTATTACCAAGAGTTTCTCTTTGCATATTTGACCATTTCTCATTTCTCATGCCCTCTGGTTTAGCCTTATCTCCTACAACAAGATCATACAAATCTTTACAAAATAAATAGTCTTCCATTCTATGTTCCCAATCAGAATAATTTGATACATCATGCATCCAATATCTCAATAATCTATTTTTAATCAGCACCAACATATGAACAAAGAGCTCTGATACAACTTTGTTGGGAAATATGGGTTCTCAAGACCAACAACGGAAGCTCAAAAATAAATATTCACCAAGATAAAACTATTTTTCAAATGCTAATTAAATAAGTATAAGAGAAAAATAACCAGATAAAATATGATCACCAACACCAACAACAGAAATAAGCACAAATAAGAAACATAGGACACCAGAGAGTTTTTGCGTGGAAAACCCAAAATGGAAAAAATCACTAGACCAAGTCTAGAAAAACTTTCGCTATAACCAATAATATAAACAGGGAATATAAGTTTTCTCTAGATAAAACTAGAGGCAAAATAATATCAAAATCATCTTCCAAATATCAATAAACAAACAGAAGGATTTTGAAAAATGCTAAAAAATAGAGTAAAACTAAAATCAAAACTAGTAGATTTTTAGATCTTCTTCAGTGGATCACGATGATATAAATTTCCTCTTGATTGGGCTTCAAACGACCATTTTGTTGAGGACCTAAAGTCTAAAGATTTTTTCTCTTAAAATGCTCTCTATTCTCTCTCTTCTTCAGTTTCTTGCTGAGGAAGAGATTGCTTACATGATAGTAGTAGTAACTAGCTATTTCTGATTCAATTTCTCTAATCCTTGCTCAGAGGGATTTCGGCCACTTAAAAATTTTCAACCAAGCTCAAGAAATATGCGCTGGAGTAAAACAGGACCCCAATATATAGTATTCATTTTATAATATTTCAATTAAAATTTATTTTCTATCAGATATGAATATTTAAAAATAAATTCACAATGGATTTAATCATAACAATGTTGCAAATATCAAGAATGTTACAAAGATGGTAAATATCATTGAGGACCTTGTTAAACCTTATAAAGTTGGAAGAAAATTTATGTAGAAAACTTGCTTCATCTTTTATTAGGTAGCTTCAAAAAATGTATAGTAAGTTCTACTAACAAGATAATTACAAATCCCCCGATTAGGGGGTTTTCCATAATCAAAGGATGATTACACATATTGCATAAAATAAAGATCCTACCTGATTATAAGATAATCCTAAATAAATATATCAATCAAATTATTAGATAATCCTAAATAAATACAAGAAGTCAATCAAGGAGAATCCCATGATGTTTGGGATATCTCCAACATCGCCACAAGTTAGAGCATGTATTACATAGCAACTTACCCAAAAAGTGGGTCAATTGTCTTTCTAAAAAAAAGATTCATTATACAGGGACATTTTTGCAAATAAAATGATAAGGAACATGTTAAATATATGGTGTTGACTTAGCCGCCAGAGCTTCTGGCCTCACAGCCCTTTTGTTTGGCGGGTTTTCTAGTGCCAGTGTGTTTGCCTCCCTCTTCTAGGCCATGGCTGATCGCCATCTGCTTTATGGTGTCGCTCAGGCTTTATTCATGAGTTCAGTCATTTAACGGAAGAATTGAGTTTAGTCTTGGAACTAAAAGGTAAAGAAGTGGGAAAAAGCATAAACAGGAAATCCTTAAAGAAATATTACTCTTCCCTCTAGGAAAGTATGAGTAAATGGTAGAAAGATAATCAAATGATCGCCCCAGCCTAGATAGCTAAAAAAAAAAACTATTGAAGAAGTTATAGCTATTAACAACGGGGTCAATCTATTGAAGAGAACCAGACTGCTCGCCCGAGCACGACGAGTTATTTTCAACATCTGTTCATTGTGACCCAGCAGTCAATTTGGGATTTTCGAGTTTGGAAGACTCAATAGAAAATCCATGGTTATAATCTGGTGAAACACCAAGACTTATAGAATGAGGCTAAATAAAAAAGACTGCATCATTAGTAGGCCTATGCTTCGGAAGGGCAATAAATCGAAGCTTCACTTAGTGTTTGGAAACAATGACAATACGGTGGTTGGCACCCAAGCAATTTGATTTCAAGTAGGCTTGGAGACAGCTTAAGTCCTCAAGCTAGCCTCGAATTTTGTTGGCATCTCCAAACACTCCATCGAAGGTTTTCCATGGTCTCCATAACTTGGTAGGGAGATGTCAACACTAGATTCGGATTATGTGGCATATCTTGAACCAGTCTAAATTGGTGAGCAAAGAAATTGGGAGAGTATGATTCATAGGAAGTCTTGTTATAGCTAGAAGAGGGCTTATCTCCATTGTATAGCTCTTGGGCAATTAACTGATACACCCAGATTTGACGTAGTCTAATAAAATTAGAGACCTCTTTTAGCCAATCATGCCAAAATTGGCAATCGGCAAAAAGGGCTAAGCTTACATATGCTGGAAGCACTCTTTGACATTAATTCCTGATTCCATGCCTTACAACGCAACTTGCAGGCAAGCTTTGTGAAGCTTAATTTAGGTTGCCCAATTGCCTCTCTCTGCAATGGCATTTGTTTTTTTTGGGTGTTCAAAAGCTCGAGGCTTGTGTTTGCTCCTTTAGTTCGTAATCTTTTTTGGCTAGCCAATCCAACACCCTTGAGTCTACTTCAATAAGCTAGAATTTATGTTGATTGCAGTCATAATCAAAGCATACCTCACTAACTTCTTCATCAATGTGAACATAGAGATCCTGTAGGTCTGAAGGGATGTTTTGATGATCAGAAGCATTAAAAAAAGCCTTCGCAAACGCAAATAGTTTTATTTGGACTTCTTGCCCAGCTGGAAAATGGCCTTCAAGAATTTGAGTCAGTACGCTAACATGATAGTCGAGGAGGCAGTGCTGCTGGTATAGCAGGAGATATAGCAAAGCGGATGCTATAACTTTCTTTGAGGAATGCTACATGTAGTGTGAGAGAGCTAAACCCGGCTCCAACAAATTCAGCCAATGAGGAAGCTGAGTTCAATGACATAGTAAGTTTTAAAATAATAGCGGAAGCAGCAGGAGGTTTGGTGGCTTTCTTAATTCTTTGTTGTGCTAAAAACGATTCCACATGGGATGGTGCATTAGAGGAGGCATGCCTATTCGATTTTCGGATTAGTCAACCATGTTTTCCCAACAGGCAAGCTGTCAAGTAGCCTTCAACATCTATTGGTTCAGAGTTATAGACCCCTACAAGGAAATGGGTCGTGTAAACCAACAACAGTTAACTTGAGGTTCATGCTCGGGCCAAACGAGTTACGAGGGGAACTAGTTCCGAGGAGGCATGTTTCTTGGCAGGTGGGTAAGGCTTGTTTCTGGGCAAGTGGCTGAGGTCTCTCAATTCCTAAAGAATTGTTAAGTTACTGAAAGTTTTCTTGTAAGAACTAGTTTATCCAGGCGTGTCTACTGTAGAAGAAAGCATTCCCTTGAAAGGAACAAACATCAGCAGCCAAACTTCAAGTGGTGCCAAAAAGAGGGATGCATAAGCTCTTGTCAACCAAGTGATGTAAATATCAGTACTGCTAGGTTGGGGCTCAAAATGCTAGAAAGGGAATTTGCCCATCTACCTATGAACCCCACCTACCTGAGAGTGCAGGTCTTCCACGGTCTCGATAACTTGGCAGGGAGATGTCAACACTAGATTCGGATTATGTGGCACATCTTGAACCGGTCTAAATTGGTGAGCGAAGAAATTGGGAGAGTATGATTCATATGAAGTCTTGTTATAGCTAGAAGAGGGCTTATCTCCATCGTATAGCTCGTGGGCAATTAACTGATACACCCAGATTTGACATAGTCTAATAAATTAGAGACCTCTTTTAGCCAATCATGCTAAAATTGGCAATCGGCAAAAGGGGCTATAAGCTTAGCCAACTGATCCCTAGTAACGTACACAAATTTCAAGATCATTGATGGTTCCATCTTTAAAACATGTACAATTCTCAACCAGTAACCCGAAATTTACCCAGTGAAGTTATCTCAAGTGTCTTTCAATAGTTTGTTGAGGCTAAACTCAGACAAGTACTAGTATAGCTACTAAACAATCCACAAGTGTCCTTGTACTAAACCCTTACATCTCCCTTGGGACATCATAAAGAGATTGTACACCTTCAGTAAGAGAGAGAGAGAGAGAGAGAGAGAGAGAGAGGATCAGGGTGCTCGAGCCTTCTGTGTTGCCATCCAATGGCTACATAATAGGTGGGCTCCAACACTACATCCACCGTGCTGCGCAAACGATGAATTGGCATGGCTAGTTGATCAAGAAAGGAACATGCACGGTATTAGAAACCTCTCATTTCCCCACAATTATCAGAGATTTAAAATACATAAAAAGGCTTAGCCCTCTTATTGAAGTTAGAAGTAAGATTGGGTTTTGGAGGATCAAAGGCAATTTCTTTGTCAGCCATCGGAAGTTCAAATATAATAAGTGATTAAATAGAGTGGGGAAGGTTGTGCTGAAGGGGACGGTAAAACCATTTATTGATTGCGATTATAATAATATCACGATAGCAAAGGACGGCTAGTTTGATCTTTTTCTCTTTGAGATGGATTAAATCGTAAACTCCCCAAATCTTCCATTGGTCACCAAGATTTAGGGAAACACTTTTTAACCAAGAAGCATACATTATCAAGGGTTTTAGGCTAATAATAGAATGTCGTGGGCCGAAGTCTGGCACTTCAACAAATTTGGTTAACTAGCAACCAAAATTCTGGTGGATCAATCAATTCCATGAGGGCTTGGCTATCAACGGATTGAAGGATAATACCTAGTTTTTTTCTACCCATCAAAGATGGTAAAGGTTGAGGTATCTACAGGTTTAGTCGAAATATAGGTATTAGGCAGGTGAAAGGGAAAGAAGCTATAAGAAAGAAGGGATTTTGGCGAAACTAGGGCTAACTCAGAGAATTAGACAAATGAATGCCATAAGGTAAGAATAATTAAAGAGTGAGGGTTCGAATTTCGATAAACCAGAGGGTTGGGTAAAAATGTTGTCTTATCTTTAAATCCCTAGAAAGGCTATTATACATGCAATAGGATCTTATTTGAGTTAGCCCATGATGGTTAGCCTTTGCAATGGATACTTGGGAAGAACTTAATGTTAAAATTCTTCATGAGAGCAGTATTAAAACTTGTCAACTTTTTTCTGCAACAGTAAACAAATTAGGGGAAAAAGGAGTGGCCAAGTTTTCATCCCTAAGAAATACATCCTTGCGAGCTAAGGACTAAACCAACTTAAATAAGTAGAAATCTAAGAGCTAGACGAGGTAGACAAGTGTTAGCTTATCGAGCTGAGGGCCAGGCTAGCTGACCAACTGAATTCGCGGTTGAGTTGGGAGTTACTCAACTTATCTGCATAGATCAACCAATCGAGCTAGAGTTCCATGACTTGGCCGAACTGAATTCCTAAATTCTCGCGAAAGTTATGTGAATTGGGATCAACTTTAAACCCATTTCTAGCACATTGTTTCCCACTACATGAAGAAAAAGGTGGAGAGTGTTGAGAGAAATAAGAAGTTGAGAAACGGCTATAAAGACAAGTAAAGCCAAAATCTAGGAGACATATCAACTAATATTTAAAATGCCTTGTGTTTTAGATTTTAAATAGCCTTTTTTGATTTTTTTTTTTAGTTCTTATGAAGTTCTTCAATTCTTAAGTCAAGATTTCTTTCGATTATAGTCCATTTTCCATCATTTACTGCTTTCTTACAACTTTATTTATAGCTTTCTTTTGAGCTTTCTTAGGATTTTCCTATTTAGTTTTAATTCATCAAACTCTCTCTCTTCTAAAGAACGTCACAAAGGTCCTTGAGATGATTCTTTCATTAAGTGTGCATCAAAATATCACCTTTCTTGCCTAGATGGTTTACCGAAGCCTAGTTACGAATCCTTGGGTGATGATATTTCTATATAAAACTTAATGCATACAATTTATCTTTTAGATTTTACAATTTAAAATTTAAAAATTTGAAATTTATAACATAATTATTAGAAAAGGGATATAATAGAGGAAGGGTTAAAATAGATATTACATAGGATTCAAACGGTCCAAATATACTCTTAGATATTCTCACAACATGATGTGAATGAGGATAAAAAAAGGTCAAATATGGCTTTCATAACTCCTCTGATGTTTAATTCTAAAATTTTCTAATTTTGTTTCATTTTCCATGTATATATATATTTCAGATTCAACTTGAGTTTCAGATACAGGCCGGACCTTCAAGAAAGGTTGTTGCAGTGGAAGCTGCAAAAAATTTAGGAGCAACGTGGATTATACTTGACAGGTAATTATGTAATGCATTCATTTTCCTTGTAAACAGAAAATAATTTTCTATAGCAAATCCGAAGATAAGTAATAGAAAAGAGTTTTCACAATCATTTCTCCATTTTGTGAAACAAATCAAGCAACACAACAAAGAAGTTTTTCTTTTTTAAACCAAATGCTAGGGGTAGGGGAGACTGGAAAGGTATTCATCCAATGACTTTCATTTCGATAAGAAACTTTATTCTTATAATTTTTGTAGTATAGTTGACGTTAACCTGTGATGAACAATTATGTATTTACATTTTATAACCATAACACTATATAAGTTTTGAGGTCAAAGTTTATAATATTTATAAGAGCAGTTAAATATTCTTTAACAAATATAAAGTATTTATTTATTAACTATCAGAATTAAAATAATAAATAAATATTTGCTACAACAAGCAAGCAACGATTTGAAAGAAAACAAGAATTAAAAGAGGAGTATCTCAAAAACAATTTCTCTTTTCTTTTTCCTAAATTTCTCTCTGTTCTAGTTCATGTTTTCTTTTCCTTCATTGTCTGTTTCAATTCATATTGATATTCTTTTTTTTTCCAAAATGGCAGGGGAATGAAGAAAGACAAGAGATATTTTCTAAAAAATCTATCGTGCAGAATATCAAAGATTAGAAGTAACAATAATATTGACGAGGTTAGAGGGCCAATAGCAACTGTGGGGAATGAAAGTTTACTTAATAAGAGTCCAGATAGTAATGGTCAAGTATCATATGATGAAATGATACCAGGAGAATCATGGGAAGAACATTATTCATCTCCCAAAGGTAATGTAAATCTCTCATACTTTCTTTGTGTCTCTATTTCCAAATTAGATACATATAGTTCCAGATCTAATTATTGTTATAAAAATATGCATTAATCTAGGATACCTCGTAAAAGATACAAGGATATTTCAGGAAACAAAAGAAAGTTGTAATAACTAGTTAAGATAAAATGGCAACATAATCAAATTCAAATAAAAATCTATGAAGTAATCTCTTTTAAACCTACTAAAAATCTAAGTTCAACTTTTTAAATTTATGTTCTTGTAAGTGTAAAGCAATTAAGAAGAGTTTTGGGAGAATAGGAAACTCTATTCCATGTTTTCTCAACGGACATAGCTGAGAGCAGCTATTGATATAGATGTACAAGTTTGATGACTAATGGAAACCTATATAAACATGGCAATTTGCCTTCTACACTCCTATGAATAATAGGAAAGATATTTACACCTAATTAATGACCTAATCAATTACAATCATAGTAAAATAGATAAGAGATACATAAGATACACAAGATAATCTCCAACTCCTCTTCAAATTGGAGCATGAAGGTTATGAATGCGCAACTTGCACAAAATATCTTGAAACAATGAATGGCCAAGTGCTTTAGTATCTACAAGCTGATATGAGAATGAACGTGTGTGAGAGAAATTTGATGGGCCTGATACTCAGCATGAACAAAAGAACAGTCCACTTCAATGTGTTTGGTATGTTCGTGATAGATAGGATTGGCAGTGATATGAAGTGCAGCCTAGACATCAAAGAAGAGAGAACTAGGTGAAGTTTGCGAAACCCGAAGATTCAAAAGAAGTTTTCGTAGCCACTTCATGTCATAAGTAACAGCCATAGAGCAATATTTAGCCTCTGCCAATGACCAAGAAATGGTGGATTATTTCTAAGTTTTCCAAAAGATCACGGAAGAAACCAGAAAAACAAAATATCCAGTGAGAGAACAGTGAGCGAAGGGGAAGCTGGCCCTGTCAGCATCACAGTAAGCAACAAGAGTCAGAGGACCAAAAAAACTGAAAAAGATGCCTTGACTCGGGCAAGACTTTAAATATCAAACCACACGCATGCAAGGCTTTTGAATGGATTGAGCCAAAATATGCTTCGAGTATTCAAGTTTTGATCAAGTAATAGTCAAATAAATCAGTCGACCAATCAGGCAGCGGTACCAGTCAGGAGAGGAGAAGAACGGACCTTTAGTACTGGCCAAATAATAATTTTATTCCACCGGAGTAGCTATTAGTTTAGCGCTGCACAAACCAGTTTCAGAGATAATATTAATGGCATAGTTTCTCTAATTAAGTTATAATCCGGACAAAGTTCAAGCAACTTCAATGGTAAGAAAATATTTTAGAAACCCCACATCCTTCATATGAATACATGTGCTCAAGTACTGCTTGAACTAAGTTATAGTAGCCGAGGTATTACAAGTAATAATAATGTCATCAACATTCACAAGAACACAAGGAACATACTACCAGATATGTAAGTAAATAAGGAGTTATCGATATAAGACTATTTGAAACCATATTTTTTCAAAGCAGCAGATAGTTTAGGAAACTAGCAGGGAGGAGCTTGACAGAGGCCATCAAAGATTTCTTGAGGAGGCATACCTGATTTAGATAAGTAGGATGAAAACAAGAAGGAAGTTTCATGTAAACTTCTTCAGATAGGTCACCATAGATGAAGACATTGTGAACATCCATTTGATGAACTTTCCAACTCGTAGCAACAGCTAATGCAAACAGGGTGTGAATGGTAATAAACTTAGCATCCGGAGCAAATGTCTGAATAAAATTATGTCCCTCAATTTAAGTATTACCAAGAATAACTACATGGAATTTATATCGTTCAACGGATCCATCGGACGTAAGTTTGATATGATAAACCCATTTCCATTCGAAATTCTTCCAAGAGGAAGGGAAGTAAGAGGCCAAGTACCATTATTTTCAAGAGCATCAATTTCATCATTCATGGCAGAGCGATATTTTGAATGCTTAACCGTTTCAGACAACTTAGTGGGTTCAACCTAAGATTGAACAGCCGCCAAAAAACTTTGATGAGTAGAGGAAAATTTATTACAAGTATGAAAGGAGGCTATTGGATAAAGACACATACTTGAAGTACCTTATGAAGAGGATGAGGCAAGAGAAGAATAGGATACATTTTTAAAATAGTAGCAATCATAACGAAAGAGTTTAGCCAGCGGTCAAGATACATGATCACTTCGTCAAAGGGGAGTTTGTTGAATTTGAAAGGCATCAATACTCCCCTTTACTGGTGGCACTGGATAAGAGGGTTGAGAAGGAGATGGACAAGGGACGGGCTGAGGAGAAGATGGCTCAATATCAGAGAAAAATAAGACTGGCCGAGCAGGAGAGACTTCGGCTGTGGCCTCAGTCCAGATGTTTTGATGGGCTCAAGAATTGGAGGCTGCAGAGCAAAAGAATGCGGGTTGTTGGCGGGTTAGAAGACAGGTTAGTAGAGATCCGTGTATCAAGGGAAGGGATGGAGATGTTTGGGTCGAAATTTGGTGGGCCTGGAGGAACAATGTCTGAAGGAGAGTGGATATTAATAGACTGGGCTGGGGGAATATTTGATGGGGGATTTTGAGAGATATTGTTAGGGGGAATATAGGAGATGTATGGGGTAGAGTCCAGATCTCGGGAAGGGAAATCTCGGTTAGCCAAGAGAGAGGATTGGTAAGGAAAATTATGTTAAAGAAAATTACATCTCAGGAAATGAGAAATTCTTTCGATATAGGTTCATAAACCCACCACTCGGGATTGCCAAGAGGATAACATATCCAAAACAGATGCGCCGATCAGACTGCACTGTACCTCGTCTCACCTCCTCGAAGCACCTTTGCCCGATCCCGAATGCGGGTGGGATTCAATCATTGTCGGGGATTCCAAAAGTAAAAATAGGGTTCCATTAGTTTAGTTAGTAAGGTAAGTTAGTATAGCCAATCCAGAGATGCATTTACAACTTCGAAGCAAAATTTGTCTGTGGTAAGTTGATGAACATAACAGAGACAACAAAATGATCGTAAAGAGTATAATCAAGAAAGGTATTACGTAAGAGTTCAAAAGGAGTTTTCTTCTTAAGAAGAGGGGAAGAAATACGATTGATTAAATAGCATGCGGTGAGAACACATTCTCCCCAAAAAGAAACGGAAGATTGGATGAGAAAGAAGAGCGTTAGCCACGTTGAGGATGTCGCGGTTCTTTCTCTCCACTCACCCACTTTGTTGAAGAGTTTATGGGATTATAGTTTGATGTGTGATACCATTTTCAAGAAAGAAATCTTTTAGAGCTAGAAATTTCCCCACCATTATTGGTATGCACATTTTTAATTGTTGTTTGAAATTCAGTTTGAATAGTTTTGTAAAAATGCGGTAATATGATTTTGATTTCACTTTTCTTAGACATTAAAAATATCCAAACGACACGAAATAATCATCGAGAACGGTAAGAAAACATTTTGCGCCATTATGCGTTTTTTGTTCATGGGGACCCCAAACATCGCAACGAAGAAGAAAAGAGTAGATGCATTATTCAAAGAAGAAGAAAAAGAGTCTCTAGCTTGTTCATAACGAAAACAAAATGTCGCAAGGAGAAATAGATTGAGAACTGGAAATATTAGAGAAAAGATTAAGAACTCTAAGCGTGTCCCAACCTCTGGGGCCATAATTCTCGTGATTGCCGACCTTGCACTTTATTTGCTCTAGCCACCTCCCGGTAAAAATAAAGCCCATTCGACTGAAGCTCACCCATACCAATCAGGATCTTCGAGGAATAGTCCTGTATATTATAATTTGAAAGTTCAAAAGATAAATGATAAAGACGTGACCTCATTGGTTGGGATATGAAAATAAGTTGACAAGTGAGTTTAAAATAAACAAGACATTGTCTAAATCAATCTAGTCCAAAATTTAGTTTTTCCCTTTTTTTTTCTGCTCAACTAATTTTCCCATAAGACAAACAAACTTACGGGCCAAGGAGCAATATGCACCACATCAAACAAACAAGGATAATTCCAACTCATGTGAAAGGAAGCTCCAAAACCAATTATTCGAGTATTTAAATAGGGGTTACCAATAACTTTTCGTTGGAAGTGGAGGAATTATTGGGCTGATTATTTGTGAAGACAACCTATTGTTCTTGTGTGAAATTGGGAAAGATCAAGTTTGACACTCCAACAATATGTCTGGCATAGCCATTGTCATTATGGCGACGGTGCGGCACCTATGATTCCGGCACCACTGTCGGTGCCAGTAGAGCTAATTGGAGTAGTGACATACGTCGTCCATCCCTGCGGGTACTGTGGGTGACCAGAAGATGCACGCCCAGCCCCTCTGTTCAAGTGCCCATGCCGCGCCGTTCCCGGTTGCCATTATTTCCAGTGCAGCTTCCTCTATTTTGTTCTTTTCCAACCACCATTCTGGGTAACAAATTACTTGGAAACATGATTTGAATTCATGCACACTTTTATTACAAAATATTGCAAAACAAATTGGATTTATTTGTGAGTTCGTTGTTTCGAACAGAGAAGGCAGCGGCTGTGCCGATATCATCTTCCTTGCTTTCGGTTTTCATGTTCTTCACATGCTCCTCTTGATTGATTTTAGAGTATTCACGTTTGGCAATGGGTTCTCGCCAAGAATGTTGGAAAGGATTGTTCCAAAAGCTGTGGTGTCCAAACCGAACATGAATTGCAAAAGCTTTTCCTTTTAAGTTGTAGTTTTCTCTTAGTCACAAATCAAAAAATGGTCGTAATTTGCAAGCTCACCCCATAGTTTCTTCAATTTGGCTAAGTATGTTGCCACGGACGTAATCTTTTGTTTGCAATTCATAATGGCGACCTGAAGTTCTTACCATCGAGGATCGTTCTCAATGTGGAACCTCTGAAGCAGTTCCTCTCCCATAGTTTTACAATAGTCGTCTTAGTGATTCATGACCATATTGATGGTTCAATTGTGTTAAATATCCATGAACTGATCAAAATATTGATCTTCTTCCATCGTTTGTACTTTGGATCGTCCTCTTTAGGCTGTGGAACAGACTTGCCAACGACCCATTTGTTCTTGGACTTGAGCACATGTTCAATAGCGTCTGCCATTCATCAATATCAATGTGCAATTAGACAAGAGTGATTAGAGTTCCTGGATCGTCATTTGTTCTTCTTCATATTTTTTAACCAAGATCTCAACGGTTTCTGTAGTCTCTTTAATTATGGTATGCTCTAATACCATTCAAAAGAATTACGAAGAGTTTCTGAGAGAATAAAAAATTATATTCCTTGTTTTCTAAATGTACATAGCCGAGAGCTGCTATTGATATACCTGTACATGTTTGATAACTAATGGAAACCTATACAAACATGGCAATTTACCTTCTACACTCCCAAAAATGAAAGGAAAGATATTTATACCTAATTAACGATCTAATGAATTACAATCATAGTAAAATAGGTAATACATAAGATACACAAGGGTTATATTTATTCAAAACATCTTGGTCATGTATAACTTACCCAAGAAAAGTAGTGGGAGTTTCAAATGTATTATTGAGGATTAAGTAATATATAGTAAATGTATTTTTTTTTGGGGGGGAGGGGGAGGGGGGTGGGGCCGGGGGAAGAAATAAGACAATAGAAAAAATTTAGTAGATGAAAACATATTATATGCATATAGCCAAAAAAGTAAAAAATCTTTAGAGCCCCTGCCTATCGACAATGAACTCCACCCCTGCCCAAGAATCCAATCACACGCGTGTAGACTATTTTTCTATGTTTGTCACAATTTTAATTAGTGCACACCAATGTTTCTAATTATAGAAACCTATTTAGAAATATGCTTTCAGGTACAATCTTCCTTTTTATGATAACAAATTGATGTAATGTGCGAGGGGGTAAACAATTAAGTTACAGAAGTTTGTGATATTTTTGTTAAAAATCTCACATGATTAGTTTGTGAATAAAAATTAATTTTAATTATAAAATTTGAACAATCATTTTTTTTTAATATATTTTGAAATAAATTAATTACAAGCATGATATTTTAATAATTTTAAGGATGAAACATTTAACAACATTTCACAATAAAGATTGAGAGAGCCTAGCAAGCTACGTACCCTCATTCTTTCCATCATCGTATTATTTTGAAAGGATAAGACCATTTAAAATCAACCACATACAAGATTGTGCAAAAATCTCCCCACTATTTTCACATTAATTTCGCTCATTTTCAAAATTTTATATTTGGATTATAAATGATAATGTCTTGTTAAAACCATATCATTGCATCAAATTTTTTCTCCCTGCCAGTAGGACCGATAATTTATTTCTTTTATCTTAATTTTCAAAGAAAAAACTTTTAAGAATATTTGGTATTAGAACAAAAATAGTAGAATTAAGAAGGCTACAAGTCACGTTACAATGTCACTTTTCTTAAGGTTTACTTTGTCATCAATACTTTGTACGTACTTTGTATGTAATTGGATTCAACAAAATATTCTCGACGATACAATGGAGCCTATATTTGGCAGCATCTTGCATTAACGATATCAAACTCTAGACTATTACCGATTCTAAAGAAATATAAGAATCTTATATGATATTAATAGGACACACTTTTGGATCCATTTTAAGTAAATAAATATCATCTTTAAGTACATCCATTTTTAGTGTTATTTATCCTTTTATAGGTAGCTTGTACCTCTAGTTTCAGGTCATATATATTCTTTAGTTTAAAATTATATCTCTAATAAATAGATTTTCATAAACTATTATAATTACTATGAGCATCCATAATTTATATATAAGATATATCAATTAGTTAGGTTCCAGGAACCTTCATAATTCACACATGTTCATAATATTTTGAAAATCTCCAACAATCTCCCACCATTTTCAGAATATCGAAAAAATTCATATACATGAAAATCATATACATAAACAAAGGTATCTTGCTATTTGAAACTTTACTTAGTAAAGTACGTCATAATTAATTAGAATGGCATGGTAGAATAAATATTTGAACCAACAATTCTATATTGATTAACTAAACATACTCTAGACATAGATTTCAAAACCAATAAATATTTTAATCAACTGACACTAATATGACCATGTCTCCGTATCCTTTTCATGAATAATATAAGAGTCAAGTCCTTTACCTTGAGAAGCGGTATCACTTTACATTCATAAGGTGGGCTCTGCAAATAGAGTGCTCCCATAATATACACTCTTAAATTAAACTTGTAGGTCCATTAAGAGTTTTAAACTCAGCTTTCTTACCAAACCTACGAGATACCAAGCACGTTATTCGGGATGGAGGAATAATAGTATTATAGTGCTTGCAATCAGACATATAACAATTTTACTCATTGAACTCAAGACTTGTCGTTGTATCGAGTGTTGAGTCAATTGCTATTATTGGTGATTTTGTTATAGACTTGTGACTTATCTCTATGTAACGTTTAAACACAAGAGCTCCCTTGTACGATTTCAAAATCTATTTGCTAACATTTAACTTATCTTAGAAAATAAATAATGATCACTTTAACCAAATATTTGATATAAGTATAGTTATAAAGCCCTCTAGTGCTTTCTACAAAAAATTCATATTTTGAAACATAAGTCATAAGTCATGACTCTAATTGACTAATCATTTCATTTTCTCATTTTCTGAGAATTCAACTCTTAAGAGATGCACATTTTAAAACTTTAGGCATAGGGATTGAATCATAATTTATTAAATACTTTCATGATTCAATGAAAATAATTATCCTCTATAGAACCTTTGGTTCTATTGGTTATAAACCAATATTCCTTATCATAATGCATATTTAATTCCTTTAACTTTCACCAAATTTTCATTGAAGTTCATGAACCTTTACAGCTCAAAAACTTTGAACTTCCAGATGCCTTAGTGCAAAGTTTTTCTTTTAATATATTTCTTAGATACGGTAATTTTATTCAATGTCAATAAGTTGTTAATGCAACTTCATTCCTAAACCTTCAGAAAAAATAGAGTTTAATAATATGAAATTATAGTTTGTATGACACTATTTTCCTTCTCAAGCACACAATTATATTGTGACATGGAAGAACGGAAATTCAAATCTCTATGGATTCAAAAATTTTGGATCATAAGATTTCTACTTCTGTCATGTTTGAAAATTCAATACATGCTACAAGATACAACTTCAGCCTTGAGAGTTTTTAATTCTCTCTTAACACGTAATCTTCTAAAAACAAAGGGTTCTATCCAGAGCTAATAATTATTAATCCAACCGTCAATAGATGATCTCCACCTCCCAAATTGAAGAACTAGTCCGAATTTCAGCATAATCGAAGGAAAAATGACCAATCTATCATCTACTAGAAGATGACTGTACATCCATAATTTTTTATTTCAACTCCCTCTTTCCTTCTCTATTACAGAGCTGCCTCTTACTTGTCTCATACACTTCACCCATATTAAGAAAGTTATGCATATGCAACTTTTGTCTCTATTATTAACATAGCCTCTTTCATATAACAACTTTAATATCATAAAGTAGCATTCTCCCATTATAAAGTTGGAACCATCTTAGAAATAAGTTTTAAAACTCTTAGAACAAAAACACTTGTAGGATTAAGATGACTCTGCGTGTTATATTGTCACTTTCCGTAAGGCTTATTTCACCCACCAATACTTTGGTAAGCAACTGAGTTCAACGAAATATCCTCGATATACATTGAAGCTTATGTTTGACAACGTCTTGAGTTAATGATATCAAACTCTACAATATTACCAGTTCTAAAGAAATATGAGAACCTTATAGGATATTAATGGAAGACACTTTAGGATCATAAGAGGTTTATAAGACTTTGAATAAATAGATATCATCTTTAAGTCCGTCCATTTCTAATATACCATTTAATGAAGAGAAAAACTTCAAGGATTTTTGTTCGAAAACCCCCAAAAGTTGAAGGATTGTCGATAATTATTCAATCTTGTAAAATAATTATGACATTGGTGATTGACTGTTCGGACTTAAACCACTAAATTTTTTAACCTATTAAAGAGTATTATAAGAATTATAGACTTATTTCATCAATTTTTTAATAATAAAAAAGGTTTGGGGTTTATTTGTAAAAAAAGGAAAATAAATTCAGAACTTAGTGGTACCAAAAGTCCTTACTTTGGAATTTTTTGGACTTAATCTCTTTTTTTACTCTTGTGAATATCATTATAATATAATATTCATAATTAGCGAATAAAAAATGTCTAATCCCTTTAAATGATTCTCTCATGTCCCTTGTAATTAGATGTGATTAGCAAATATGGTCAAAAAGGGGAAGAAAGTACAGAAGGTGATATTGCTTTGAAGGGCAGCCAAATAGAGGAAGAGGAAACGCCTCTACCGAACTCTATTTGCTCAGTATGTAAAAACGTACGGCCGAGGGTAGCATACTGGCACAAAGACTTCACATATGCTGAAATTTATGAAGCTACACAAGGATTTTCCTCTAAGAACTTCTTATCAGAAGGTGGATTTGGACACGTTTTTAGTGGACATTTGAACAAGTACGGATTGAAAATAGCAGTGAAACAACACAAAGCGGCAAGCCTCCAAGGTGAAAAGGAGTTCAAATCTGAAGTTGAAGTACTGAGCAAGGCCAGGCACGAGAATTTGGTCATGTTACTTGGCTCTTGTTCGGAAGGTAGCCACAGGATGCTTGTGTACGAGTACGTCTGCAATGGTTCCTTGGACCGACACTTATCGAGTAAGACATTGATATTTTATGACTGAATTGCAGTCAGATGAGAAATTTGCTATAAATTGACACTTATAATTATAAATTTTTATTTTTTTCTTTTAGTAATTAATTATTTTTAATTTTTGATGTATTAATTATTTTATTTTATTTTATTTTATTAATCATGAACTATTTTTAATAAAAAAAATTTCAGAATTAATATTGAGTTAAATATAATAGATCAATCGTAAAATTAAAAAAATCAAGAAATAGTACATTTAGTCCTTTACTATTATTAGAAAATAATAAAGTATTCCATTCGAAAAGACTTCAGTTTTCACTGAGTCAGAGAAATTAACTTAATGTTAATTCATTTAACACTATTCTTTTGATAAATTATTCTATTGAAGATGTAAAAAATAGTACATGATGATTTTTAAAAAAAATAGTTTATAATTAAAAAAGTTAAAATCAAAATTTATAAGTATAAATAAAAAATATAACTTATAATAGGAAAAAGATAAAAATAAGAGTATAATTGTTAATCGAAAAGTTAAAATGATTCATAATTATTTATATTTAATTTATTTATTTAAATTGTTTAATATAATTTTTAATATATTTTTCTTATTTAAAATTTGTTTTATAGTAACTTTTATTTAGATAAAATTTTTACTTACTTCTTTTCATAATAATTTTTTTATTTAGACAGTTTATTAGAAAATTTGATCACATCATTGCAGAAGATGCAACGAAACCTCTCACGTGGGAGAAAAGGATAAAGATTGCCTTGGGAGCAGCAAAAGGATTGGAGTATCTTCATAGTCACAACATCATCCATAGAGATATGAGACCAAGCAACATCCTTATTACCCATGATTATGAATCTTTAGTAAGTCAAATCATCTGTCGTCTATTTACTAGATAGACCTTTATATATATATATATATATATATGTCCTTTGTTCTTTTTTACTTTTAATAGTGCATGCATATGCCTACTTTTTTTTTTTTTTTTTAAATCTTTATTTACTGAAATTAAAAATTAGAGTCTGAAGTGTGAATTATTGAAGTTTGAATCTCAAAATTTTTAAGTTTAAATTCGAAAATAGAAATTTGAATGTTAAATTAATTAATAAGTGATGGTTATATATATATATATTAAAAGTGTTATAGTTTAGTAAACAATATATATTTTCAAATTTCATAGTTAAAAAGTTAAAAAGAAAGTAAAATATTTTCGCATAATTTTATAATTATAATTAAACATATTTTAAACAATTAATTGATTTATAAAAATTATTATCAAACACGTTTAAAATATTAAGTGCTTAAAATTATCTATTATCAGTCGCACTTAATTTAGTAAGTTCTTACCTAAATCATTTCATTCAATTATGGTAATATTTAATCATACCATTGTATGCATTAGAACAGAATTCAATACTTTCTTTAATTGCTTTTCATGAATAAATAATTATACATTTATTAACTGTACATTTAGGATACTTGTATAAATTAAAAAAAAGAAGTATATATTAGGTGCGAAACATTAGTGAAAAGTACATGTATAATCTATTAAACTATAAATATATATTATATAAAAAAAAAAAAAAAAAGGAGTACACCTCTTAACTATGAAGTATTAACTCTACAAATAATTTTGTTAAAAAGCTCTACAAATAATTTACACCATATCCAGGATACTGAGTTCAATTCCCTTACTGATGTGCATTATCATATATAATTATTTGATGTAAATGATCAGCTAGGAGATTTTGGTCTTGCAAAAGCACAACAAGACTCCTTAGAAGACAATATTGTTGGCACTCTTGGATATTTGGCACCTGAATATGCTGAGACTGGGAAGGTCTCAACCAAAACGGATGTTTATTCCTTTGGCGTGGTTCTATTGCAGCTCATTTCTGGTTTGAGGACAACAGACAAGATACCACATGGCAAAAGTCTTGTTGGCTGGGTAAGCAAACATTATTATAATTAAACTTCATAAATATATCTTTTATATCATGCACGTTCTTTTTTAATTAAAAAAATTAATAAAAATGGTTACATGTTATGAAGAGGAAATATAGGTTATGAGGATAATAATTACATAGCCAGGAGATAACACACCTCTAATTATAATTAGAGCCTTTGAGTTAACTCCCACCTAACACAAAATGTTGTTATCCTTCCACAAGGTTAATTCTCTCATCCTTTAAAGTTGTAATTATATTCGATATTTATTATTTCTTATATAAGATTTACTATAGTATGACATATATTATTTTATTTATTTATATTTTTTTTTATTACAAGAGTTGTTAAGTTATATTAAACGTTATAAAAAATAAGTAACAATGTACCTATGTCGGAGTTAAACTCTAACATTCCCAATCTCTAGATTAGAAATAGTCCAATTCTTACTATTCGAACACAACTTCACGAATGTACATGACACCCATTACTCTAAAAGGAATAGTAACTTATATGACACAAAATTATATCATCAATAAAATCCTAAAATTTTAAACTATCCTTGTTTAGTTTAAAAAAACTCCATTTTCCTTCATTTGTGAAGTTCTAACTTCTCTCTCTTTTTGTTAAACCATTTGAATACTCTATTCAACCCATATTTGACATAATTAGAGAGAGACAGAGAGAGATACAAATTTGTATAAACATACTGCCAATAAATAATGAACAACTTTAGTCCAGAAAATAATATTAATGTAATTACCTACCAAGAATATATATATATATATATATTAATTAGAGAGAAATTACAAATTTATATAAACATATTGCCAATAAACAATGAACAAGTTTAGTACAGAAAATGATATTAATGCAATTACCTACCAAGAATATATATATATATATATAAAGGATACATCGAATGAAGATTTGAAATAGGGGTTTCTAACATATAGCTACTTTATTTCTATAGGGAAGGCCACTTCTGAAAGACAAGAATTATCCTGATCTTATTGATAGAAGGATAATAGACTCACATGACTTTCTCCAACTTTTCTGGCTGGTGCGACTTACTGAGACATGTCTGTGTCATGATCCAAGTAAAAGATTCACTATGAAAAAGGTAAACTACACTACATGCTTATAAGTCATTGCTCTTTGATTTGAATTTATCTTTCACTATAGCACTATAGCACAATACATTTACAATAAGGAAGTCACTAAATTGTCCAAATTAGGAATGATGGAAGAATATTTACATTAGGCAAAATCTTGCATTCTAAATATGAGACACTCATCTAATGCATCTTCTATTTTTCTTTAATAATTTTATTAATATAAATTTTATAAATAAAAGATAAATTACAAATTTTAAAAAAAATTCTAAAAGAAAAATTACTATTAAAATAAGTGTAATAGAAAGTATATTAGAAAATGTATTAAACGATTTTTGAGTGCCTGGCGTTTAAAATACGTAATAAAAAAATTAAAGGGCATCTTTGAAAATATGATATTCAATGTACTTCTAATTTTCGAAAGTGACCCATAATTAAAAAATTAGGTTCAAATGGAGTTTGTATAGCAAATCCCAAATCTCTGGAGAATGGCATGTCTTTTGGCAGTAATTGATCTTTTTTAAGCATATCAAAATTTTCCTTTGACATATTAAATCTTACTGCATGCGTTTTTTATTATATTTGAAACATTATACTATTTTTAAAAAAATATAAAATTTTAGATTTTTTTCTTATATAGAGTAAATTATTTTTCGAATTTTTCTTTTTCTTCTTATCGTTTCTACAAGTTTCCATATTAGAAAAATAAAAAAAACTTAGAAGTTATTAATGGGAGGATATAATAAGAATAAGTTGATTAATTATTGTGTTAGGACTACAATTTGATAAATAAAAAAATATATAAAAACTATTTCAATCTGACAATTAAAAGAAAAAGCGAAGGAGTATTTGTTAAATTGTGAACGTTCAACACATTAAAGCTACCAAGCTTGAGTAGATTAATGAACATTGAAGATGTCAATCCCATAGTTTGTAAAATAAACCTAGTTTAGTCATAGTTTTTATTGAGCTTAAATAAATGTTTTATATGGTATATTACATTTAAAAAAAACTCAAGTAATTTGTAAAAATTATCTGAAAACTATTTTACTAGAAACTACTTGATCCCAATTTGATTATATCAATATCTTTCCTCCAACATCTATATTGTTCAACTATTCTATCACCACATCAACCCAAGGTGGTAAGGTGGTCTAGATCTTTGAATACATTCTAATATAGATTTCAATACACTTTGATATAGATTCAAATTCTTTATAATATTTTTTATAAAACTTTTTTTATCATTTTTAATTTAATATATTTTATTAATAAAAATCAAATCAAATAAAAGATAAACTCAAAAAAAAAAATTTTAAAAGAAAAAGATTATAAAAAAAACATTATAGAAAATATAACAAAAAATTTTGAATAATATAATATACTTTATTTAATAATAGTAATTTTTTAAAATTTATTTTTTAATTTATATAATTTATATTAATAAAACTATTTTTCCAGAAAAATCGGCGCAACATCACCTTAGCTAGACAGAAGAATCTGGTGGGTTCGAAGCATGTGCAACTCATGTCCAATTTTTTTATTTTGTTTTTCAAACCATGCCTTATTTTCCTTACGGGATTAAATGAATAAAAAAAAAAAAAAAACAAGAAAAACAAAACCAAGTGACAAGTGTAACCACAAAAAAGTGCAAGCAATACTTTTCTGTTCTCTTCTTTTGTTATTTTCTCATGCCGCATTTTTATTTTGTATTATAGTTGGTGTGATGCCTCGTAGATGTATATATATATATATATATATATATTTTGAATTAGTCCAAAAATTTTAGACACTAAGTAAAAAGAAAAAGTTCAAAAGGAAATCCTTATAACTTTTATTAGATGTGTCCTGAAAATACTTTGTAATTTGAGTTTTTATGTTTTTTGAAAATGGAAATTTGAGATCAGATTAAAATTTTATGTAAAAAGTTCAGAATTTATTTCATTCATAAAATCTTATGTAAACTGAAAATATCATTAAATATAGGTAAATTGTTGTGCTGTTTCTTTCTTTATACAACATAAAACAAGACATGCACTCTTATTGTTAAGTTTTTGCTCTTGTGTTTATACTTACTTTGATCAGCTAGTCATATTTAATATATTTAATTGCGCAGGTGGTTGACATATTGAACTCCATAAAGGATGGTAACGCAACCTGTGTAGGGGATTTTCTCTGATAGCATATTCAAAAAATAAATAAATAAAATAAAATCACTTAAATTGTCCATAAACAATTTACTCTCTCTTTTTACCTATAAATAAGTATTTATTTAATTTCTACTTAAATACTATTTTTTGAGTTATTTATACTACTAAATTAATAAAAATACGATGGAGGACACAAAAGTCTAATGCATGGGTTACCAAAAGAGGAGTATTTTCGTCAATTCATTAAATATAATTGCTATCTAAAATATTTATAACCCAAACCGACCCATTTCACAACTATGCAATCAAAACTTGATTATCCTATCAGCCCTAAAATGCCCAACTAGGACAAAATTATATGAGTTTTCTAAGATGCTCATTTTATCATTAATGAATAAAAAAAATGTCCTTGAGGCAAATCGTGAATGCGTTAGAATCGCCAACTTACGCTCTACTTTTATCAATTTGGTAGTATAAGTGACTCAAAAATAGTGTTTGGATAGAAACTACACCAATAATTATTTATAGGTAAAACAAGAAAAATGTAAATTATGTAAGGTTAATTTGGGGGATTTTCTCTTCAAAAAATATACGCTTGATTCTTTTGGGATAAATGAAGATAGAAAATCGGTACAAGTAACTTTTTTTTGGTAAGCCTGATATTAGAGTGTCTTCGACTAATGTAAAAGGGAATGAGAAGCCCAAGACCTGCTATTACAGCACAAGGTTGAATATTGAACATAAAATCACGAGTAAAATTACTTGAATACAACACCTCTCACTTAATATGTCAAGTAAAGATACTTGAGAAGGAAAAATCTCGCCATCAAAGTATCATCTTTTATATATGGCAAAAAGTTATATGAATTACATATCAAAAAGTCTTCCACTGTTTATATATATATATATATATGTAGAGGATGAGTTTGAATTTCAACCACTCAAATGCTTCGCTGAGAGTTTATCAACATTCAATTATACGAGGAAAAAAAGGTCAAATGCTAGTTACTAGTATTATTTACACAGTACCATGCGCACTATATATGGAGTGGGACATGTTATCAAATAAAGGTCATTCAATAATAATTTTTTAAATAAATGATTTATAATTTTAGATCAATGAGTGTTTTTTTTAGGACTAATTATGCAACTAGTATACTTTAAGTATATAAAACTGAACTCTGTCATGTTAATTTGTGTAAATGTATTATAGAGGAAAAAGTTAAAGTCTTCATATAATACAGTATAGGCTAATATCTTATAGTATTTCATATGAGTTGGCGGTCTAAAAAATTTACGATTTGTCAACATAGATATACTATGAGTGAAGATCTCGACTCATGGAAACAATGTAAATTTTTTTCCAGAGAAAAGGGGATCTTCGTATTAAATAAACCAAAAAAGGCCAAAGTTATGAGGTCAATGTAGTTTGTATGTTGGGTAGATGAAATTAGATAGTTAAGACAATTTATGTGCTTGTTTCTATAAGAATTACCCACTTGTGATTGCTCATGATAATCTAGAGTTCAAGGCCTTGTCATATAAGACTCTAATGTTTGTTTATTAGTCGCTCCATGAAAAAACTAGAAACATAATAGAACTCGAATTTATCTGACAGGTGATGATTTAAGGATGTTAGATGTCATTAAGGAATGTGCTAGCATACTTTATCTTATTCTCAATGATGGGTGTAAATATGGGGGTATTTTAGTGTTTAATACCTATAGAGCAAAGACACTGTTTCCAAAGTTTTGTTGTCGAGGTCAATCTTTTCATGTTGTGACTTTTGGAAGTGTTTAAAGGAGAAATGATGCTATTTATAGTAAGGTCATTTTGGTCATTTTACAAGACAAGATATAAATTATCGTTTGGTCCCCTATGTAGCTTATGAAGCCAATCACATCACAAAAGTTACAAGAATAAATTAAGATAGTTTTATTAATTATGCTCTTAGTATATTTATTTAGTTGTGATAGAAATTTATTTAATTAAATTAGGCTAACGAATTAAATATATTGAGTTTATAATTAATGGGTTTTATTTAATTAATTAAAAAGGTGCATAGATTAATTATATTAAACTTATGGAAATAAGGTTGAACTCGGAGTTGACTAAAGTCAAAAGACCAAGCACAATGTACATTGAGTTGGCCAAAATCCTAAAGATTTATCCTAGGGGTGGCCAACAACTCCTCTCTCCTTATTCATTAAAGAAGTCTCTAATTAACCATGTGATGGGGGTAATGGGATTCATGCCCAAATATACTACTCTTTAAGTAATAGTTACAAAATATTAACGAAATGCTTTATTTTCTAAATCTAGTTTTTTTAGTTTAGAATGCACATTTAATTTACATAAGTACGGGTCTATGGTCATTTAAAATACAAACAAGAAAACTTTAGTGTTTTATCCTTCACTGTTCGATGGAGTTGGGCACATCAAATAAAGGTCATTGCATAGTAGTTTTCTAACTCGAATGACTTACCCTTGGTCAATGAGTGTCTTTTTCATGACTAATTATGCAAGTATACCTTGAGTATATATAGAACTGGACCAGTAATATTAGTTTCTATAAATATACTATAAAGAAAAGAAACTAAATTCTTCACTTGCTACTACGTGGGCTAAACCCTAAAATTTTATATGAGTTGGCCATCTAGCGAAGTTAGGGCTTGTGTACCTAGATATACTGCAGGTAAATGACCCTTTTCATGGGACTAATTATACTTTTCATGTTCAGTAGATGAACTGAGTTAGCTAAGTTAGACTTTTATATTTACTTCTATGAGAATCACCCCCTTGTGATATTCCATGATAATCTAGAGTTTCAGACATTGGCACATAACACTCTATTGTTTGCTTAGGATTGCTCCATGGGAAAGTAGAAACATAATGTACATTGGATTATCGAACTATAGGTTTGATTATGGTAGATTTTATTGAGGAAGATACTAGTACATTTTATCATACTCAATGATAGGTGAAAACATAGAGGGACACTTTAGTCACTAACATGTACATATAGGTCAAAGACACTGTTTTCACAGCTTCATTCTTGGGATGAATGTTACCATATGGTGATAAATGGAAATGTTTAAAATGAGAAATACTACTATTTATACCAAGGACATTTTGGTCATTTTAAAACAAAAGGTACAAAATGGTCTTCTAGTCCCTTAAGTAGTTCATAAAGCCGTGGTAATTATTTATCAATCACATC
This sequence comes from Catharanthus roseus, assembly GCA_028651295.1. Taxonomy (NCBI): domain Eukaryota; kingdom Viridiplantae; phylum Streptophyta; class Magnoliopsida; order Gentianales; family Apocynaceae; genus Catharanthus; species Catharanthus roseus. Next base: position 31,237,120 of record JAPQWS010000159.1, on the reverse strand, counting down.
ATAAAAGTTATGAGAATAATTTAAAAGAGTTTTATTAACTATGCTCTTAGTATTTATTCACTAAATAAGGAGAAAGGTAGTTAATAAATAAAAGATTCCTTTATCTACTTAGGCTCTAGAAATTTATTTAATTAAAAGGCTCACTGATTAATTATATTGGGTTTATAGAAATAAGGTTGAGTCAAGAGTTGACAAAAGTTAAAGGCCTGAGCCCACGGTGAAGGGTGAAAATTGCTACCTCATGAGCATAACCGAAACAAAAACACAAAAACGAAAGATGGCCTAGAAGCCCTACCTGTAGGATTAAAATTATTTTTCTTATCGTTTGTGTCGATGGTGTTGGTTCAAGAATTTCTTCTTGAACTTGTTTGTGGGAAGTTTTCTGTGAGAATTCTAGTTCAAGCCCTTAAAGCCTTATATTCCTTCACTCAACTATTAACTCTCAGTCTTCCTAAGTATTATCTGTTAAAACAAAATCAATTGTGGGATCAAGATGACTCCAAAGCACGTTACACAATGTCTTTAAGACTTATTTTGCCCCACCAATACCTTTGGTATGTAACCGGGTTCAGCAAAATATTCTCGAGAATACAATGAAGCCCTATATTTGATAACATTCATTAAAGATGTCAAACCCTAGAGTATTTCAATTTCTATAAATATATGAGAGTTTTCTAGAATCTTAATATGGGACTCTATAAGATCTCAAGAGGCTAATAAGAGTTTGAGTATATATAGAACTTTTTGTTTGTTATATGATCTAGACCAATTGACTTACGTTGTAATAGATCTTATGATGCATGTATCTTGAGTCGTATTTATGCTTCTGGACATTAAGTATGCAACTTGAGAGTAAACCCTTTTGCTAATAAAATGCTACTCTTATAATCCCTAGTTTTGTCATATCTTGTATTATTAAACTAGTATGAAGTTTATTGATGATCAAGTTTTACTGATGATAAATATGAGATATAAAATCAATTCATAAATACATATTGAAAATAATGTATTGGACACGACCCAAAAAAAGGAGAATATTGCATGCGTTTAAGTCATAAGTATTTCTTCTCAGTTTTATTCTTTATGTTCTTTGACCTTATGTCTCTAATTTTTTCTTGCATAAGGAGAACTATGTTTTGACGTAGTCAAACATCACTTTTAACTGGGTGATCATTATGTCTATAGGTTGGATATTTTTCTTGTCAAGGCTTGAATATTAGAGATAGTTAAAAAGATTTGTCCCTCTCTTATTAGAGAGAGATATCCATAGCGTTATTAATATTATTTGTTAGAACAGTCTGCCTAATGATCAAATAAATGGTTAATTAAGTTATATAAGGATGACTAGTTCCATGCCTTATGCTCAGTTAGGATATCGTGTGACAAAATGACTAAACATCAAAACTGATTTTAGGTTATATCATTATATCTTTTACTTAACTTGGGTAAGCATAATGTCTTGCTAGAGGCTACTTATGTTTTGTGAATAATATCTATGACATTATTTTCATCCGCTGCCAACGTTAAGTGAACCTAGATGGTCACACGCCTAGACGATCATGTAAGTACTATGTCCATATTCAATGAACCTAGAATATATCCAGGTTCGTTGAACATAAACAATAGGATCTTTGAAGGTGTCCAAATTCAATGTTCAGCTATTTTTTGTAAGTTAATAAGTAATTAATTTATTTATCTAATATGCAAAAATAATTACTTAGTATTTTCCATCGAAACTGTGGAATGATTATAGGAATTAACTGACGAGATTAAAATTGCCATTAGATGACAATTAGGATTTTGATATTAACAGCTGTAAAAGGATTTGTTAGCTTTTTTGGCTAGATTAATTCTAAGAAAAACTCTAAAACGGTCAGACCTTCTGGTCTATTTTTTTTTCAAAAATTCTGAACACTACGAAACTAGTAGTTGTTCTGAAGAGTTCAGAGAACATCTAGGGGCTAGCATCCCATTCACTTGGAAAAGACTTCGTTGCGTGAATACCAGTGGAGGGCGAAGCCTAATAGCAGTAGTGCCTCCACACCTCTATGGCATCGGAAAACTCTTAAGGTAGTTCTTTATGCAATCGGTTTCACTAATATGTGTGGATCCTATTAGTGGCTTTTCGTAGGTCCTTTTATTTCTATCTTTTTTTTGCCTAAGAAACTCCAACACTTTTTACGTCTATCCATTTCTAGTGACACTTACCTTTTTGTAGATAGTTTAGTTTTAACACCTCTAGTGTAAGGCCATGATTTTTTATTTTAGAATTATATCTCTAATAAATAGACTTTCATGAATAACTATAACTACTATGGACATTCATAACTGATACATAAACATAAAGACATATCCATTAGTTAGGTTCCAAGAACCTTCGTGATTCATATGTTATGTTCATAATACTATGAGAGATCACGTGCTCAAATCCGACTTAATGCAAGCAATAAATGTAACTAATCAGTAGATTAGGGTTGGTTTTTCCTGTTAGAACATAAACAGTTATGGGATTAAGGTGCCTCCAAGGCGCGTTAAAATGTCACTTTTCTTCAGGCTTATTTCGTTCCACCAATACCTTAGTATGCAATTAGGTATAATGAAATATCCTCGAGGACACAATGAAACCCTATATTTGACAGCATCTTGCATTAACGATATCAAACCCTAGAGTATTACTTGGTTGCTATAGATATATGTAAACTATATAGGAGAAAATTTTAGCATCTTAAGAGGATAGGAGACTTAGAGACATCATCTCATCTCATTCTTTATGCGATCTACTTATCCTTTTATGGATAGTCTTGCACCTCTAGTTTATTGTCCTGATTCTATAGCTTAGAATTATATCTCCAACAAATGGACTTTTATGAATTATAACTACAATAAACATTCATAACTGATACATAAAAAATATATCCATTAGTTAGGTTTCAAGAACTTTCATGATTCATATGTTATATTCATAGTATTCTGAAAATCTCCAACCATCCTCCACTATTTTTAGAAATCTAAAAGATCATATATATATATATATATATATAGGAATCATATACATAAATAAAGATATCTTGTGATTTGAACTCTTAGTAAAATACTTAATAATTAATCAGAATGGCATGGTAGAATAAATATTTGAACTAGCGATTCTATAATGATTAATAAAACATACTCTATACATAGATTTCAAAACAAGTAAACACTCTACACTATTATGGCCATGTGACTGTATTCGATTCATGAATGTTTTAAGAGTCAAGTCGTTTATTCTGAGAAATGGCCACGCTTTACGTTCTTATAGGGTGGACTCTGCATATAGAGTGTTCCCATAGTACATATTGTTTTTTAATCTTTCAGGTCCATTAGAGTTTAAACTCAACCTTCTTACCAAATTTATGGGATACCAAACACTTTACTTAGGATGGAGAGATATAATATTATAGTTCTTGAAATAACACATCTTACAACTTTAACTCATTGAACTAAAGACTTGACGTTGTATCAAGTGTTGAGTCAAGTGCTATTATTAGTGATTTTGTGATATGATCTTGTAACCCATCCCCATTTAACTTTTTAAACACAAGAGCTCTCTAGTTAGATCTTTCCAATGTATATAATTTCTTGAATTTAACTAATCTTACAAAATAAGTAGTGATCACTTTAACCTAACATTTGGTATAACTATAGTTATAAAACACTCTTGTATATTGGACAAAAAGTATAAAGACTTTAGAACATAAGTCATAAATCCTCGACTTATCATTTTATTTTCTTATTTTCTGAGAATTCATCCCTTAAGAGATGAACACTTTTAAACTTAATTTAGGCATATGAATTGAAACATTATTCATTGAATACTTTCTTGCTTCAATGAAGAAAAACACTCCTCTATAGAACCCTTTGGCTCTATAGGTCATAAATCAATGTGCGTTATCATTATCCATATTCAATTTCTTTTTCACAAAGTTTTCATTGAAGTTCGTGAACCTTTTCAACCCAAAAACTTTGAATGTCCCAATGCATTAGTTAGAGCTTTTCTTAAAATGCATATCTTAAATGGGAATTCTTTTTTAATTTGAATTTTGTTCAACGTCAACAAGTTGGTAATACACCTTTATTACTCATAACATTGAGAATAAATAGAGTTTGATAATATGATATTATTTTTTGCATGACAATCTATTTTCCTTTTCAAGCACACAGTTATATTGTGACATTTAAAGAGTTGAAGTTTAAATTTGAATGGATTAACAAACAGTGGATCATAATCTTTCCACTTCTATCATGTTTTAAAAATTCAAAACATAAGTTGCTACAAAAATACAACTTCAGCTTTGTGAGTTATTTATTCTCTTTTACAACATAATCTTCTAAAAGTAGAAGATAGCCACAATATTATATAGAATAATTATTTATAAACACATTGAACATATCATGTTCACTAAATATGACGTATCAAATGTAACTAACCATATATTACTATATAGTAACTCTAGTAATATAAGAGAAAAGGAGTAGAAAGCACCAAAATAGTAGGTTCTGTCAGGAGTTTATAATTTAAACTACAACTGTCAAAAGATGATCTCCACGGTTCAGATTCAAGTATTGCCTCTCCTCTAACTCCAATCTAAATTTCAGTATAATACGAGATGAAATAGCCAACTAATCATCTGCTAGAAGATGACTGCACAACAAGAATTTTTTTGGTAATTCTCTCTCTCTCTCTCTCTCTCTCTCTCTCTTTTCTACTCCTTTTCATGTCTGCCTCTTACTTATCTCACACACTCCATCCATATTTAGAAACTTATGGATCTGCAACTTTATTATCTATGATTAAATAGCCTCTATCCAACAAGAATTTCAACATGATGAAGTAGTAATTTCCCATCATAAGGTTGGAGCCATGTTTGAAATAAGCTCTAAGACTATTACAATAATCGCCTGTGGGATGAAGATGATTCCAAGGCGCATTAAAATGCCGTTTTCCTTAAGGCTTATTTCGCCCCACCAATATCTTGGTATACAACTAGGTACAATGAAATATCTTGAGAATACAATGAAACGCTATGTTTGACAAAGTCTTGCATTAACGATATCAAACCATAGAGTATTAATGATTTCTCTAAACATTTGTAAACTATATAGCAGAGTATTTCAGCATCGTAAGAGGATAAGAGACTACATTGTCTTTAGAGACATCATCTCATCTCATTTTTTATGTGATCTTCTTATCCTTTAATAGATAGTCTTGCACCTCTAGTTTATGGTATTCTTTAGCTTAGAATTATATCTCTAATAAATGGACTTTCATGACCAATTATAACAACTATGAACAATGATAACTGATACATAAAGATATATTGATATGAACCGGAATGATCTAGAAGCTAAGGAGTTTCATGGACTAATCACTAGAGCAAAGGCAAGGAAGATCAAGAATTATGATGATGGCTTTGCTAAAGGAATGGTTGCATTTGTTGAAGAAGCAATGAAGAATTGATTAAAGAGAAAGAATGAAGGCTTAGAAGATGGTCATAAATATCCCAGGTTGCTCATGATTCATGTCCTAAGCAAGAAGCCACCAATGGAGCAAGTTAGAGGTACAAAAGTTGAAGAATTGCTGAAAAGAGGACTTAGCGTCAACGGTAGGCTATGTACCTGCTGTCCCTCATAGGATTCTGGATGGAATTCTCAAAGGACCACACAACCTATCGTCAACGGTAGGATACCTACTATCGACGGTGGGTACTGATTTTCTGCAATGCAATATTTTGAATGGTTTTTAGTGTATTAACTCTATTTCCAACTTTTAATTAAGGTCATAAATGGTCTTTTAGTGACCTATGACCATGGTCAAATTAGGGTTAAGTCCTAAACACTATAAATGTCTCATTATAGTTTAATTTGTACTAAGTTTGATCATGTATGAAATGGAGAGTGTTTGAATTAAGATTCTTGAGCTCTTCAAGCCTGTTCCTAACTTCTATATGGAATTTTATCATCCTTATGTTAATTTTACTTGAATCACTTGGATTGGGATGACCCAAGGGTTATGCTTGCTTGAGGGGTTGGGTTTAGTATACCAAATATTGAATTAGAGTAGAGGGGAAAGATTAGTTTCATGAATTCAAGAGGTCTTAGCTTTAGTATACCTATACTTGCTTGAGGATGGAACTATGGAAGTCCTTCTTGAGGCAATAGTCTTTGGGATTTGAAGAATATTATCCATTGAAGATCCAATTACATATCATTTGGCACCAGAGCTAACTTCAGGTAAGCTCTAGTTTGCTTCAATTGCTGCAATTAAAAAAAAGTATATGATGATGATGATGATGAAAAAGAAAAATACATGATCATGCAAAATTTCGGACAGAAAAATGATGCCAGAAAATTTGCTTGAATTTGAAGTTCAATTGATGTGTTTATTGAAAAAGCTCTTATAGATTTCATCTAACATGAATTGGTGATCATTTGGAATTATTTTCTTTGAATTTGGATCTGATTTGATTGATCAATTTGATCAAAAGTTCGAAAGTTTCTAGAAATCGAAACTGTTTAAAAAGGTGGATAAATGTGATCATATTTACCTCATGTTATACTTGTCCAAATTGGACAAAATGTGTGCTTAATTTCATCCTCATGGATCCATGCTTTTAACTAAACTGATTGGACTCGATTTGGAGTTATATTTGTTGAGTAGTTGCGTCTTTAGTGACAGGGTGTTATTGTCCCCTCTTTTCTGGAAATTTTTTGTTAGTACTCATTATTCTTTGTTTAGCTTAATTTTGTTTTGATTCATTGTTTTTTTCAACTCTAATTGTTCCTTTTCATTATTTCTAAGTCTTTTTGGTGATCAATTATCTTTGGTTGGCTCTAATTACTCTTAGATTATTTTTGAAACTCTTGCAATTCAAGTATTTGATGAAAATTCTCTTTGAATTCCTTTTGACTGCCTGAACTAAGTGTTTTGATTGAGATCTATTCTTCGGTTGATTTTCTTGGTAATAGTGGTGCAAGGAGTTTGAAGGGTTAAAGTATCCTTGAGAGGTAAGAGTTTGGAAAACGCAAAACGGTGAGCTTATTTTGATAAAAGCCATATAGAGAATATACACGAGTGAGAAGAGTGTTCATCACAAGAGTGCATACACTTACGGAGTGATTGTGAGGTCCTTTTTGTTGGGTTTTATTGTTAATTTGTATGTGTAGTCGTATTTACGGAACTTCAATTTCCTACCTCTCACAATGAAAGAACTGATGAAAGTGCTCATTCCAATTTGGATCCAATGAAGGTTATCATGCAAGAGCCTCAACAAATGACAAAGGACATAATGGATATGAGAGGGCACAAGACCAATCTATCTTTGGATCATGGAGATCAAAACAACATGTGGGAGCATGTCACTTCTCATACTGAATGGGGATATGGTAACTTCTCTCCTTATGCTAGATCTTATGAACATAATTCTTATGATTGCTATGAGGGCAATAGACTTGGAGCTATAAATGGTTATAATGATAGATCTTATAAGAGAGTTCCAAGGGATGATATTAGAAATAAAGGGAATTATGTGAACATGAATGGGAGGTTCCATAAAATAAGAGGTGATTATGAAGAATATTATGATAGTTATTACTAAGGAAGGTATAGTTGTGGAAGAAGTTCTCAAACTTTTGGAACTACATTAAGACCTATTAATTACAACAATTTATTACCTTTTTGTGTGGATCTTTTGGTCCTTATGATTATGTAGCATGGGTGGGAGAAGTGGAATCTTTATTCTTTTCCTATGGTGTAAGAGAAGAAGAGAAGTTCCAATATAGTGCTAAAATCTTTTTCTTATGTGGTCAATGATTGGTTGAATTGTAATTGTGAATATAGAAGAAGAATGAGATTAAAACCAATCAAGACTTGGAGCTTAATGAAGCAAGCATTAAGGATTAGATGTGGAGTTGAAAACTATAAAGGACAAGGTCAAGCAAAAGTTAAACTCATGGGGTCATCAATTGTTGAAGAAGTCTTAAAATACATGCTATGGAAGAGAAAAGAAGAGTGGAACAAGGTAGTTTCAATAAGGAACAAAGTGTTACTAAATCCATTTCTAATTTATTGGAAGATTGTGAATGTAAGAAGAGTGCTGTGAGCATAAAAAAAAGTGAGGGAGAAGCAAAAGAGAGTGAGTGCTTGATTGAAAATCATGAGTGTTTTAAAGAAGAACAAGTGGAAGAAAAGAAAGATGAGATTGAAAACAGTGAGGAAACAAAGGAAGCAATGAGATCAATTCTTTTTTAGGGAGAAGAGAAGAAATGAGAGAGAGTTGTTGTGACATTAGTTCACCATTAAACTCACTTTTTGGTGAGGAGGTGAACTTGCTTACTAATTACATTAACCATTTCCTTGATTGTTTTTCTCCATGTATGCAGAAATTTGAAGCTCAAACATGGTAAATGAAGGAAGTCTTTGCTACAAGCTCTACTAAACCATAAGCTTCCTTCCTTCCACATCTTTCTTGTCTTTTCATCTCATAATCTATTAATCTAATAGTTGTTCTTTTTCTCTCTTTTTTGATAAGATTCAATCTCAATTCTTCAAATTTTTAACTACAACTTGTGGAGCAAAGCCAAACCATGGAATGAAAGCCAATGAAGAAGGCATGGGAAAGGAGCTTAGCATTGGCTTTGGAGACACATCAGTAATCCTTTCTTTGAACCCTTTTCTCTTATGCCATGACTTATCTTTTAAGGAGTTAAAGTTGTTCTTAGAATTGTATGCCTCTGATATGAATCTTGTTGTACATGATCAAATCTTCAATAAACCTCCAAAGGATCTTTGCCTTCAACAGAACTTGCTCCTCTTCACTCACCCATAATTTACCCGAAACTATGAACAAATAAATATCAAGATGATATTTTCCTTAAGTGCTAAAAGAACAATGGGCTGGTTACCTATTACCCAATTAGATCAAATGAAGTAGACCTAAACCCTAGACAAATTACAAGGATGTGATTAGCATAGAATTAGAAATTGTTATCAAATTAGAACCCTTAGATCAACACAATCAAAGTATTCAATAAAATCAATCTAAGGAATGATCAAACTCTAGATGAAGTTCAAGGAGAAAGCCTCAAAACTTAAGAAACCAAAGAGAATACTCTCAATTTTTATATATCATCTAAGTTGATTACAATATTTGTGATAAATGCATATTTATAGTGTTAGGTCTAAACCCTACATTGACTATTGACTTAAGACTCTAAAAGACCAATTAAACCCTTAATTGAAAACTAAAAATAGAGTTTAAAACATTTTAAATTGGCCAAAACAATGCATTATTCACAACCAACCCTGTCGTCGACGGTAGGGTATACCCTATTGCACGTAGTACGGTGTTTGCCATCAAGTCCTTTCACTCCAAAAACCTACCATGGATGGTAGGTACAGGGCCTACTGTGGACAGTAAGCTTTGTTTTAGCCTCAACTTGATTTCTTCTTCTCCCGATTTGCTCCATTGATTGCTCCAAGTTTAGGCAATAAACCACAAGTAACTTATAATGGTTTTTATCATCCTCCTTCCCTCTATTCTTGCCCTTTAATAAATTCTTCAAGGTTTCTTCAATGAATGCATCCAGTCTTTTACCCAAATTATCATCATATGCCTTGACCTTTTTGCCCTTGCTCTAGTATCGGACCATGAATCAACTTATTAGCTTCTTGGTCATCCCGGTTTATATCATCTCCCCTTCCTTTGAAAATATTTGTCCTCAAATCTTCACTTACATCAAACAATGATAAGTCATAAACATTAAAGGTAGCACTAACATTATATTCAACTAGAAGATCAATTTTATAAGCATGGTCAATAAGGGGCTCAAGAGCTTGAAAAGGCCATCGCCATAGGCATCAAGCTTAGACTTTTGTGGAGAAGGAAATCATTCTTTTTTAAGGTGAATTCCTCTGAGATCAAAGGCTAATCGTTACCTTCCAACATTTCTTTTAGCCATGAGCTTCTTGTTGTTGGCTTCAATAGCGTCATAGACTTTAGCATGGATAGACATGATAAACTTCACTTTCTTCTTCCCATCCAAGCCTAAACCATGACCTATAGGGTAAAGTACCAAATCAAATAGAATTAGAAGATTGAAACCATGAACAATTTTAAAAGAAGAGTAAGAAGTAATAGAGTGGGGAGCTCTATTGTAAGGAAACTCAATAGGAGGTAAACAAGCTTCCCATTTGAATCTGATCATCTTCTTAATTCATCCAAGGGACTAGCAAATGTGCTAATGTTCTTGATGAATCTCCTATAAAAGCTTGCTAGACCATGGAAACTTCTTACTTTGGTTGCATTCTTGGGAATAGGCCAATTCTTAATTGCTTTTACCTTATCTTCATCCATTTGGAAACCTTGAGAACTCGCCAAATAGCCTAGAAAAGTAATCTTTTCCAAACAAAACTCACATTTTCCAAGATTAGAGTATAATTTCTCAAAACAAAGAAAACTTGATTAAGGTGATGCAAATGATATTCATAAGTTTTTCTATAAGTCAATATATCATTAATATAATCCACAAAAAATATAGAATGCATGCCTTTAGAGGACCTAGGTAAGCCAAGAATAAAATTCATAGGCATGTCTACCAAAGGTTCTCTAGGTACATCCAAAGGAGTGTAAAGTCCACGTGGTAAAGATATAGATGCAGCTCTTTTATATTCTAAAAAATTATCAATAAACCTTTATACATCTCTTTCCATGTAAGGCAAAGAAATGTTCGTGTTAAATGTCATAAGTTTTGCAAATACTAAAAATCTATCAAACCTCCACAATGAGTCTCCTTAACTAGCAACAATCTAGGGAACAAGGAATGCATAATTTACCTTCGTGGTAAAACAAACCATCATGTATAACCAAACAAGCATCAAATATGTCCTCTAAGTCATTATCACTAGCATACAACTCCTAACTCCTTAAACATTTCAAAATAAAGTATTTGAGCTTGTTTGTATGACCCAAGATGCACAAGAAATAGTGGAGTTGGTTCAAGGCCCAATTACGATAGCAATGACTAAGAGAATAGAAGAAGAACACAAGGGAAATGTAGCTTTGTTTGAGAAGATGTTCCAAAACATTACTTGGCATAAGCTAAAGGAACAAAGAGAACACTTTGGAGGATCTAAAACACTCTTATTGTCTAAGATGCAAGTGAAAGAATTCAAAGAAACTAGTTTGGAAGGGTCTGAAGCTTTAGTGCCAATGGGAGAAGAAGATATAGACCCTACCGCAGGCTGCAGGGTACATCCTACCATTCACGGTAGGGTTCTTGCCATGGAAGAGAGAAGCCCACGATACCTACCACCGATGGTAGGTCAACCCTACCATCGTTGGTAGGGTTCTAGTCGTGAGAAGAGCACCAAAGCTATCACCGATGGTAGGTCTACCCTACCGTCGCGGTAGGGTTCGGGGCAAGAAGTTTGAGTATTAGCAGACCTACCGTACAAGGTAGGGCGAGACCTACGTCTAGGCTGTTAGAAAGTTAGGAAGTTTTTTAACTTTTTTGACTGTTCATTTTGGGTGTTAAATGTAATTTGACTTGTATTTAAGTGATCTAAATTCCCATCAACTCCATGTTGGTTAGCTTAATTGCTAGGATTGAGAGATAATCATGTAACACTCAATAAATACTCCGTTATGCAGCCATTTGGGATAGAATGGAAAATTGAAGAAGTTTGAGAGAAACAACCTAGGGTTCTATGGTTTTTACTCCGTGTAAATTATGAATTTCTCTTGTATAATTCTAGACATGGAAGATTTAGGAGTTCTTGTTCTAATTCCCAAATCATATTCTTCCTTGATGTGCTAACTCTCTATAGTTAATGTTGCTTGGAAATTAGGTATTCCTTACGTGTGGAAAGTAGGTGGGGTTTCTTTAAACCTAGTTGATTTTTACTCAAAATAGGAAGGCTTTTTTCATTCTTTATTGTTTAATTGTCTGCATTTTGTTCTTGGCTCATCACATTCTTGGAGGGAGTTGATTCTTGGGCGTGATTGAATCTCATACAAGCTTAAAGAGATTCATACCATGTGGTATCATAACAAAGCTCTCTTTGAGGTGAAGTTTTTATGTGTTTAATTTGGAATTTTTAATTAAGAAAAGCCATTGATAGGTTTTGAGAAAATACATATTGTTCTGAAATTTTCATGCAAGAAAAGTAATTTGCAAAGAATGAATTGAAAAGTATAGCAAATGAACTTTGAATTGCATGAAATTACTCTCGTTTAAAGCTTATTCGGTTGTACAACTTTAGCGAAAAATTTGGACTCATTTGGTTGAGAATTGACTGAGTAATGGTAGAACTACTACAGCTTGACCTTATGCTCTATTTTTCTGGAATTTGTTTTTATTAATCTACATTTCTTTGACCTTACGAGCAAATTGTCTTTGCTTTGAATTTGCAACTTCTTTTGGTCATATTTCTAAGTGTTTGCTTATTTCATTGAGGAATTAGACTTATTCAATCACACTCTTGAATTTATCTGTGGTAACCTTCGCATTCTACGTGTTTGATGAAAAGCCTTTTTGACCTTATTTTTCTTATCTATTGAGAATTGCTTGCTTGAAATTTCTTGGGAAATTTTCTTTTGACTTAGAAATTCTAGAAATCACTAAGCAACTCTAGTGAGTGAGGAATAGAAAAGGCAAGAGGGTGAGGTTATCGTTATAAAAGCTGTAGAGAGTGGGTGTAAACACGAGGGTTGACCGACATCCACTTGGAGTGATACACTTAGGGAGAGGCGAGGTCCTTGTTGTCATATTATTCCGTTTGATATTTTTGTAGGTATTCAGTTTCATTAACCCCTAAAGATATCATGAGATGAGGAACCAAACCATAACAACAACGAGGGAGCTAGTAATCTAATTATGCAAGAAGTTGTTGGTGCCTTTTGATCCTTGCAACAATAAACGGGCAACATCTAAAGAAATGTTGGAGGAATATCCACCCGGATGGATAGGCAAGAATCAACATTGGGCCAATGAAGGGGATTCCACAACTCCGACAACCTTGCCCTAAGGAAAACGACGAGAGAAGAAGACAACTCTCCACATGCCAACTATGGAGTTAGGGATGATTTATCCCAAAATTTTCAAGAGTGTTTCCAACCTCTTAGAACTTTAGGAGGAGGAAGGTTTGGAACTAGAGTGGGATGAAATGGATGAGGAATAGTTAAATGTTTTGAGAGAAAGTTTGCGAGAATACCAAGAGATCAAGAAAGATACCATGGGGGACAACAGAGATACGAAAGGGAGCTAGATAGGGATGAAAAGGGATACTATGAAAAGAGGGAATTTGGTAAGATTAAATTGAAGATCCCTTCATTCCAAGGGAAAAGTGACCAAAGGCATATCTTTAATGGGAGAAAAAGGTTGAGCTTATCTTTGCTGTAACAATTATTCCAAACTTTCAAAGATGAAGTTAGCGGTGGTAGAATTTACCGATTATGCTGTCATTTGGTCGCGATCAATTGGTAACAAATTAGAGGAGGAACTTGGAGAGGTCGGTGATGACTTAGAAAAAATTGAGGACCTTGATCAGAAGAAGATTTATACCCCCACTCTCATCGAGACACCCTTAAGCAAGGAAGCAAAAGCGTAGAATACTATTACAAGGAGATGGAGGTGGCCACGATAAAGGCTAACTTCGTAGAAGATAGGGAGGCTACAATGGCTACATTCATTAGCGGTTTGAATCGAGACATAGCTCACACTTTGGAACTTTAAGATTATGTGGAGTTGGAGGAGATGGTTTATATAGCCATGAAAATAGAAAAACAATTGAAGTAAAAGCACCTTACCAAAATCCTTTTCCCAATTTTAACCCGATGACCACTACCTTCAAGCCTAAAGCATTGAGAAGAGATGATACTCCTAAAGTGCGTTCAAGGACGGGTCTAATGGAAACAATAGAATAAGGACAAGAGCAAGGTAGAGGTGGCTCCTAGTCGAACTAGAGATGTCCAATGTTTTAAGTGTAAAGGATATGGACACTACTCCACAAATTTCCCAACCAACAAGCTCATGGTCATTAGGCCAAACGGGAGATCTCATCCAAAGATGAAGTTGGAGGTGAGCAAGAATGAGGAGTCCGATGAGGAGTCTCCATATGAAGGGGAGGTCTTAGTGATTTTGAGAGCTCTTAGCTCTCAAGCTTTTGAAAATGGAACAAGCCAACAAAGGGAGAATATCTTCCACACGAGGTGCAACATAGACAAAAAGGCTTGCAACATCATCATTGATAGCAAAAGTTGCAGCAATGTGCCAAGCACTTACTTAGCAGAAAAGTTGAAATCGTCAACCATCAAACATCCTAAGCCGTACCGATTGCTATGGTTATATGATAATGGAAGAGTGCGGGTTACCAAACAAGTGATGGTGTCTTTTGCCACTAGGAGATACAAAGATGAGATTCTTTGTGATATGTTTCCAATGCAAGCCGAGCATCTCTTATTTGGAAGGTCGTGGCAATTTGATAGGGAATCCATTCATGATGGGTTCACATACTCTTTTGAAAAGGATGAAATCAAGATTTCACTCAAACCTTTCTCCCTTTTTCAAATATACCAAGATCAAGTGAAGATGAGAGAAAATGATTGAGTTAGAGGAAAAAAGGATGAGTATAAAAGAGGGAAAGAGAGTAGAGGAAAAGGAAAAGAGAGGAGAGTCTCTAGAGAGAGAGAAAGAGAGAAATTAAGATAGAACAAAGAAGAAAGGAGTTGTTATATACAAGGACAAGGGAGATTACTAAGATAAGTTTCTTTGCCAAGAAGAGTGAGACTGTTGAGATGATAGATTCTAAGGAAACCGTTCTACTCCTTATGTACAAAGGAGCTTATTTATCTACCAACGAAATTACTTCTTCTTTATCTCAAGCCATTGTAGGTGTTATCAAGGAGTTTGAGGTCGTCTTCCCAGAGGAAGCACCCGATGGATTATCACCGTTGAGAGGGATAGAGCACTAAATCGACTTTGTTGACGGAGTCGTGCTACCAAATCGTTCCGCTTAAAGGAGCTCACCTGAAGAGACCAAGGAACTTCAAAGGCAAGTGGAGGAGCTACTTTCTAAGGGGCATATCTAAGGGAGTCTTAGCCTTTGTGCGGTACCGGTACTTCTAGTCCCTAGAAGGGATGGTAGTTGGCGTATGTGCGTAGATTGTAGAGCTATCAATATTATTACTATTAAGTATTGTCACCCCATTCCTAGGCTAGATGACTTGCTTGATAAATTGTATGGGTCCATGATTTTCTCAAAAAATGATTTGAAATTGGGTAATCATCAAATCCGAATGAAAGAGGGAGATGAGTGGAAAACTGCTTTCAAAACTAAGTTTGGTCTTTAGGAGTGGCTTATGTTGCCTTTTGGTCTCACTAATGCACCAACACTTTTATGAGATTGATCCATCATGTCTTGCATGAATTAATTAGGGAATTCGTTGTTGTATACTTTGATGACATTTTGATTTATAGAATGACTTATGAAGATTACTTTCATCATATTAGACAAGTTTGTTTTCTGCTTAGGAGATAACAACTGTATGCTAATTTGGAAAAAGTTGAATTTTGTTTGGAAAGGATAATGTTTCTTGGCTAAGTTGTTAGCTCTAAAGGATAGCAAGTAGATCGTGACAAGGTGAAGGTGATAGAGGATTGGCTAACGCTAAAGAGTGCCACCAAAGTTCAGAGCTTCCATGGGTTGGCAAGTTTCTATTGGCGCTTTATTAATGATTTTAGCACAATTGCAAGTCCCCTCATCGAGGTCATCAAGAAGACAATTGGGTTTACATGAGCAAATGCCCGAGAAGTAGCCTTCAAGGTTTTGAAAGAAAAGTTAGGCAATGCCTCCACTCCTCACTTTGCCAAACTTTAAAAAGATTTTTAAGATAGAGTGCGATGCATCCACAATTGGAATTGGAGCAGTTTAATTGCAAGACAAGAAGTCCATACCCTATTTTAGTGTAAATTTTTTGGGGGCTATTTTGCACTACGCCACTTATGACAAAGAATTGTACGCCTTGGTCAAACATTAGATCATTGGCAACCTTATTTATGGCCAAAGGAGTTTGTATTCCACACTGATTATGAATCCTTGAAGTGCTTGAAGGGTCAACAAAAGCTGAACTTAAGACATGCTCGGTGGGTGGAATTCATAGAGACGTTTACCTACGTCATTCACTTCAAGAAGGGGAAAGAAAACATCGTGGCAGATGCCCTATTGAGAAGGGATACACGTTTTACATCCTTACACTCTCAATTGTTTGGGTTTGAGATGTTAAAAGACTTATATGAGCATGATGATGATTTTGGAGTTGTTTTCTGTTCTTGCTTGATTACTCGATGTGATAAAGTTTTATATGAATGATGGTATGCTTTTAGGGAATGTAAACTTTTCATTCCTTGTGGGTCCATTAGAAGTTTGCTAGTGAAGAAAGCTCATGGGGGTTGTCTTATAGGGTATTTTGGCATAGCTAAAATTTATGATATCTTGCATGAGCATTTCTTTTGGCCTAAGATGAAAAGGGATGTTGAAAAGTTTTGTAGGCAATTGTTTAGATTGTAAACGTGCCAAGTCGTCCTTTCTTCATGGTTTGTACACATATTTACCGGTTTCTAATACTCCTTGGGAGGATGTTTCTATGGATTTCATTCTAGGATTCCCTAGGACTTTTTCCGAAAAGGATTCAATATTTGTTGTTATAGATTATTTCTCAAAAATGTCTCACTTCATTGCTTGTAGCAAAACGGATGATGCATCTCATATTGCTAGCTTGTTCTTTAGAGAAGTTGGGAGATTGCATGGCATGCCTAGAATGATAGTTTCGGATCATGATATAATGTCTATTAGTCATTTTTGAAAGTGTTATGGAAGAAACTTGGAACTAACTTACTTTACTTCCACTTCTTGTCAACCACAAAGGGATGGTCAAACCGAGGTTGTTAATAAAACTATAGGCAACTTCTTAGGGCAACTCTTAAGAAATATATAAGTAGTGGGAGAAACGTTTGCCATTCATTTAATTTGTTTACGACACGGCTTGCTATTCTACTATTGCTTTTTCTACATTTGATGTTGTCTATGGTTTTAATCCACTAACCCCTTTGGACTTGATTTCTTTACCAATTGACCACTAATTGACTTCTGGATGGTAAGAAAAAGGACGAATTTGTTAACTCTATTTATGCCAAGGTTCGTGACCAAATTGAAAAGAAGAATGAAATAGTGGCTTCTATGAAGAATAAAAGACGTCGGAAGGTGACTTTCGAGCCGGGTGGTATGACTCTCCTTAACTTCCCTTGAAGGTCATTCACTCCCAACATGCAACTCCCTTCTTGAGGATCCCTTTGATGGTTGTTTTGGAGCATTTGAAGAACACAAACACACAATTGCAAGTATAATAAGAGATAAATAAGAAGATACAAATAAACCTTCTTGTATACAAGGAAGAATCAATAAGGCTTGCAAAAGCCTTACCTATCCTCCACACTTCAAGAAGCACCTATATTTCCAAGCAACACCAATTAAGGAATTGGCACCTCAAGAGATAGATAAGATTTGGAAATTAGACTTGGAATCTTGAATTTGAAGATTCAAGAAGTTCATTGCCTTGAATTATACAATGGAAACTCCTAATTTTACAAGGAACAAGAAGAGAAATCAATAACCCTAGCTCTTCACTCTATGATTTCTCAAATTTATCAAGCTAGCATTAAATGGCTGCAATAAGAGTATTTATAGTGGTATTTACAATTAGTTTCCAACCCTAGGTATTAAACTAGCAGTTTAGGGAATGATAAGACCATTAGGTATAAGTCAAATAAGTTTACAACCCAAAATAAAGAGTGAAGGGAGTTAAAACCTTCCCAAAAATATCACGAGCCGAGACCTACCGCCGATAGTAGGCCAAATACCTCCGATCCTTTCTTGGCCAGAACTCTACCGTTGATGGTAGGGTGGACCTACCGTTCGTGGTAGGGTCCAGAAAAATCATTCTTCTGATTTTTGAAGCTCCCAAACTCCCCAAGTTTGCTTCCTTAGATTCCTCTACTTGCACAATAGACCATAGGATTGTTTTGGTCCTTTAAAGTCCTCTTCTTAATCTCCTATCACTTTCTAGATCAAGTCTTGCATCATCTTTTTAAATGTGGCTATTTTTCCTTGGTGCTCCGCTTCCATTCTTCTAGCCATGGATCTTATGACCAAACCTTAAAATAGCTCTATAGTTCTTTGCGCTTTTTGGGTCATACCATCCGTCCCTCCTTTGAAAGGATTCATCTTTGAATCCGTTCCTTCAAATAAAAATAAGAGGTGGGAAACATTAGAAATTGAGTCATTGAAATGCACAATACTAGGAAAGTTATCCAAGCACTCAAGGCTTAGAAGAGAATAAGCAAATAAAACATTAAGTTTGTTGACTGAATTCCATAAGTAACATAATTCCTTAAGTGGTCTATGATATGAAAAGGAAGTGTCAACAAAGAAGTTCAAGGATAAGAAACTCCAAAAAGGACTATTCAAGAGCCACTCGAAATTTACAAGAATTCTCCAAAACGAAGCACAATTGAAAGTATTGAATTCTTGTAAATTAAGGAAAAGGTTAACATCAACATCTTTTAAAGAAAGATGATAACAAAAGCTTTTGCCCTTCTCCAACTCAAAGAGTAAATCAAGATATCGAGAGTTTGAAACATGGTCTCTTTAAAAGGATGGTGGTAATACAAACTTAGATTCTCAACACTTTCCAAAGTTCCTTCATTGATTCTTGACAAATGTTTTCGCAAAATTTTAGAAATATATTTTAGAATCTAAGAAGTTTTAACCAAAACACTCTCAAGATCACAAATGTCATTAGCTAGAATGTTCTTTTTGGAAGTCAAAGAATTGGTATTGAAACGTTCAACATCATTTTGTACTTCATTTGCAACACCAAATTTCCAAGATAACTCTTCAAATGCAAGTGATAACACCAAATCCTCTCTATTTTCATTTCAAGCAATCTTCAAAACATCTTCTCCATTGTTTGATCAAGAGTTCTAAACAATGAAATTCAAGACTAACACTTCTTGTCCACCAATAACTCCCATAAACATCTTTAGAAGTACTAACTTGTTCTTTTGCTAAATCATGTTTCCATAAGATTTCTTTGAAAATGAAGATGGTAAAATAAGTAGTTTTGACTCAAATTCTTCCAAAAGAGCTTCAAGACATTATTCAACAAAGAACACTCTTCATTTAACATCAAAACTTGTATAACTTTCAATTCACTTTTAAAACTCAACTCATCCAAAAACTCCTTGAAGGTTAGAGAATACAGCAAGGTAGCACCAAGGGATTGATTCTCAATCTTGACATAAGACTTTGTTTTTTGAACAATTGACTCATTTAAAGTTTCATCTTTGAAGAAAAACTCAATAGAGGCAATAGAAGAGACAAGATGTTTCTCAACAAGATTCTTCAAGTTTAGTTCAAAAACACCATTTCCAAAGGTAGTTTTCACAAGATCACAAGGATGGGCTTTGAACACCTTTAAACTACCATTCAATTTCTTTGTAAAGTTCAGCAACCTCATAAGTTCCTTGAAATGAAAATGGTAAAGCTGAAATCCATGAATGTTTCCAAACAACATAGTTTTAATTCTTCAACAATTAAAACCTTTTGCTCTTCTTGAGAAAATTCAAATTTATAACGCACAAGGAACAAGAGTTTAACGAAAGGAATAAATCCATCAAAAATTTTCTTAGAAGCATAAAGGAAACAAGATTCATAATCACAATTTTCAACAAGTCCTCCTTTAAACGTAGCATGAAAATCACCACATAAGGTCCAGAAGAAACAGTTAAGTCTCCATCATAACCATTTTCAACAAAAGTTCGAAGGAAGATACAAATCTTACTCCACATAGATGCATAAGAAATTGAGAGATGAGCAATAAGTCTATCAAAGATGAGATTATCATGTAACAACTCAAGGTCAGGACAAGAATGCTAGCCATAAGTTGTTTTTCAAGAAAAGCACATGAAGAATAATACTTAAGCATATGGTCAATATCAAGAATTAGCTCACAAGTGAAAAGATTAACCATAAAATTCCCAGCCAAAATCAGATAGAAGGCATTCAATTCTAAGAACAATTTTAACTCTTTGAAGGAAAACACAAGGTAAAACAGAAATAGGTTTGAAGAAAAACTCCTTGTGAAATCTCCATAGCATAAGATTAGTTTTCCTCCAACTTTTGCCTTGGCCTTCCAACTCCATGGTATGCCTCTTTCCTTTCATTGATGTTATGTGCAAACATGTTGGAGAGAATTCCTATCAAATCCAAGCGCAAACCTAACAATGTTAAGCTCAACAAGGGAAGTATCATCTAATTACCAAAGCCATAACAAGAAGGATCAAACATAACACTACTACTTATCAATGGATCTCAAGAGACAAATAAGAAGAAAGCAATTTGTCATAGACGGCACAAGAAGGAAAGGTTCTCTTCAAAAGCAATAATACACATATCACCAATTAAGCTTACTTGAAATCTTCAAGAGAAACTTTATAACATAAAGAAGGGTTAAGAGATGGGCTTATTGGTAAGTCTTCAAGAATAGGGCCAGGCTCTTTCCCCATGCTCCTTCTATCCTCAACTCCTAGCACACAAGAAACACAATTAGCAACATGGAAATCATTATCATCAACTCTAGGAGTTGCACAAGATAGGGAATTAAACTAAATGAAGTATCTCCTTTCAAGATACGTTCCAAGAGAGTTAAGGAAAATGAAATGATCTCCATGTTCTATGAAAACAAGTGAGAAAAACTTAATTTCCTTAAAATAAATTTCAAAACAAAAGTAGGAATTAGAAGGAAAGAAGCTTTTTGTTTTGATAGAGTTGTAGATAAGTCTTCCTCTTGATTCTTTCTTGGCTATCCAAAATTCTTCACAAAAAGAAATTCACTAACAAGAGAAGTCTTCAATGGTTCATTGGTCAGTGAATGATCATTGAAATTGACGAAATTGTTGAAATGCATGTTGAAGGAGAAATCTCTTAAGAAGATTTTTGTGATTCCAAGAGTGGCATGAGCTTTGAAGAAGAGGAGAGCATTGAGTTTCAAAGAAAAGAAATGAATGAAGAGAAATAAGAGAATTCAAAAGAAGAGTTGAATGTAGAAGTTCATAGACAATTGAAGACTTCTCCATCAATGATGGTTTCATGGACTCTTGCTTTTCAATCCCTTGAGAAGAAATGTACATTTCTTGCTTCCCTTTAGAGTTTCGCATTGCTTGACTCCATTCTAGCCTTTCAAATTGGCCAACTTCAAATTTATCGTTCAAGGCACACTTTAGCTCACTCCAAGCATTGAACCCTACTGCTTTCCTCCTTCTATAAGCAAGTATATATTCTAAAATCGAAGAAGAGAAGGAACAAGAAGCTAAGATAGCCTAGTCATCTCCCTCTACATTATAGACATCGAACAAGTATTCCACCTCACTCTCCCATTCTAGATATTAAGTTGGAAGAAACTTCCCATACAAAGTAGGCAAGGACCCCAAGTTATGATTGCACAATCTAGGAGCTTTTTTCAAGTTTTGTGTACTCTTTTCACAACTTATATTTCCTCTTGTATTGAACCGCTTATCCATTTTCATATAATTCTTCTCATTTCTAGTTTCTTTCCTTGGAATCCTTTCAAAAGGCCCATAAGTAATACAATTGCCCGCTCCAATTCTATTTTCCTCATAGCGATTAGCATGCTCAAAGGATCTAGCACAAGGAGAGAAGTCACCAACGCCATCTTGCCTTCCCGGAGTGAAGTTGGTACCACTAAGGTTGATTCCACGGTAAGCATTTCCCCCTTGATCATGAGCACCATGACTACGACCTTCATGATATCTCACATACTCTTCTCGGTAGCTCTTCCATCCACACATGATTCGAACATTTAAAACCTACAAAATAGAAAGCAAGTAATCAGAAAAACAAGGACCTCGCTGCTCCCTAAGTGTTTTGCTTGTTGATTATTACTCTCAACCCTCATGTTTGCACTTACCCTCTACGGCTTTTATATCAATGTATTCACCCTCTTGCCTTTTACTTTTCTCACCCGCTAGAGTTACTTAATGATTTATAAAACTTCCAAGTTATAAGAAAAATCATGCAAGCAACTCTTGATATATAAGAACAAATAATTCAAAGAGAAATTTTGTTGAGCATTTGGAAGGCATAGAATGTCAAAGGAAAAAAATTCAAGAGTATGAGTCAAGGAATGAGTCTAATTTCCACCAAAGATCAGCAAAAAACTTATAATTATATCGCAAAAAAGTTTCAAATTAAAAAAAGAAAGACAATTGAAGCTTAATTCAAAGATGTCATAAGTGCTATGAAAAATTTCCAGAAAATAGGGCAGCAAGATATTTCATCACAAAAATCACAATAACTTAGTGATGACAGCTCCAAATCAAATCAAACCAATTTATAAAGATGATAACACGAAGAGGATGAATTTGGGCACAAATTTTGTTCAATTTGAGGGAGTATAACACAAGATACAGACAGTTTAATCCAAATGTGCTCAACAGTTTGCAAGTTTGAAATCAATTGACCCACCAAATAAAATCTAAATAAGGTCAATTTTTTTTCTAAAGAACCACAACTCAACAATGATTCATACTGGACAGTTACACGCAATTATAACCTCATTTGATATGCTTTCCATCACATTATTTTCACATGTAATTTTCTATCAGAAAATTTTCCAAATTACTTGCCTTTTCTCAAACACCGTCAATGGCTTTTTATTAAACAAAAATTTAACAAATAAGAACATAAAACTTAACCTCAAAGAGATTTTTACTCTTATACCACATGGTATGACACTCCTTAGTTTCCATTAAAGGTCATTCACTTGCAAGATGCAACTCCCTTCTTGAGGATTCTTTTGATGGTTGATCTAGAGAATTTGAAGAACACAAACACGCAATTTCAGGTATAATAAGAGATACATAAGAAGATACAAATAGACCTTCTTGTATGCAAGGAGATAACCAACAAGGTTTGCAAAAGCCTCACCTATCCTCCACACTTCAAGAAGTACCTAATTCCTAAGCAACACCAATTAAGGGATTGGCACCTCAAGGGATAGATAGGATTTGGAAATTAGACTTGGACTCTTGAATTTAAAGATTCAAGAAGTTCCTTGCCTTGAATTCTATAATAGAAACTCCTAATTTACAAGGAAGAAGAAAACTCAAGAATCCTAGTTCTTCACTCTTTGATTTCTCAAATTGATCAAGCTTGCAACAAATGGCTACAATAAGAGTATTTATAGTGGTCTTCACAATTAGTTTCCAATCCTAGGTATTAAACTAGCTTAAAAGAAGTTTAGGGATTGAGAAGACCACTTAGGTATAAGTCAAATAAGTTTACAACCCAAAATGAAGAGTAAAGGGAGTTAAAAACTTCCCAAAAATATCACCAGCCGAGACCTATCATTGACGGTAGGTCTCAACCTATCGTACGCGGTAGGTCAAATACCTCTAGTCTTTTCTTGCCTGGAACCCTACCGTCGATGGTGGGTGGACCTACCGTCAGCAGTAGGGTCTAGAAAAAAATCATTCTTTTGACTTTTGAAGCTCCTAAACTCCCCAAGTTTGCTTCCTTAGATTTCTCCACTTGCACATTAGACCATAGGACAGTTTTGGACCGTTGAAAGTCATCTTCTTGATCTCCTATCACTTGACAAGCCAAGTATTTGATCATCTTTTTAAATCTGGCTATCTTTCTTGGGTGCTCCTCTTCCATTCTTCTAGCCATGGCTCTTGTGACCGGACCTTGCAATAGCTCTACGTTTCCTTGCGCTTTCCAGGTCATACAACCCGGAGAGTGGGTTGTCCATTTACGAAAAGAACATTTTCCCAACCTTTGCAACGACAAGCTAGATGCCAGAGTTGATGGACCATTTCAAGTCCTTGAGAAGATCAACGATAATGCCTATATAATTGATCTTCCCGGTGAGTATCCTGTTAGCACCACTTTCAATGTTTTTGGCTTATCTATTTTTTATGTAGATACAGATTCGATGACGAATACTTTCAAAGGAGGGACGGATGGTATAACCTGAGATGCAAAAGAAACAATGGAGTTGATACAAGGCCCGATTACGAGAGCAATAGCTAAGAGAATGGAAGAAGAACACAAGGAAAAGGTACCAATTTTTGAGAAGTTTCCAAAACCTTACTTGACATATGCTAGAGGAAAAAAGAGAAGACTTTAGAGGATCTAAAATAATCCTATTATCTAAGGTGCAAGTGGAGGAGTTCAAAGAAACTAGTTCGGAAGGCTTTGAAGCTTCAATGCCAAAGGGAGAAGAAGATCTAGACCCTACCACAGATAGTAGGGTTCTAGCCATGGAAGAGAGAATCCCACAATGCCTACTTCCAATGGTAGGTCTAGCTTACCGTTGCAGTAAGGTTTGGGGCAAGAAGTTTGTGTGTTAGCCAACATACCGCACATTGTAGGGCGAGACCTACTGTCGACGGGAGGTCTCGGCGGGTAGAAAGTTAGGAAGTTTTTAACTTCTTTGACTCCTCATTTTGGTTGTTAAATGTCTTTTGACTTGTATTTAAGATGCCTAAGTGCCTATCAACTCCCTATTAGTTAGCTTAATAGCTAGGGTTGGGAGATAATCATGTAACACTCCATAAATATCCCTTTTTGCAGCCATTTACGATAGAATTGAAAATTGGAGAAGTTTGAGAGAAACAACATAGGGTTCTATGGTCTCTATCCCTTTCTTGTAAATTAGGAATTTCTCTTGTATAATTCTAGATAAGGAATTCTTGAATCTTCAATTCAAGAGTTCTTGTTCTAATTCCGAAATCCTATTCTTCCTTGAAGTGCTAACTCTCTATAGTTAGTGTTGCTTGGAAATTAGGTATTCCTTGTGCGTGTAGCATAGGTGGGCTCAACCTTTGAGTAATAATCCTTTCCGACCAATGTAGTGCATAACTCGAAAATTCGGCAATGACTAGGTTCTCTACTCGGTTTTCCAAATCAAAGAACACTAGGATCACTTTCACCCTTGAAACTAGGCGCTTTCCACTTGATTTTAGCAAGAACTTTGTCCCCTGCTGATTACCAAATTAGCCACCATGGTTTGCTTGGCCAACATGAGGATTATCCTGATAATCTTCATAAAAGTTGTCATCATACCATGCTTCATGTATTGGGAATTCTTCTTGTGGTCTATGGTATCCTCTTCCTCCTAGACCTCCTCTTCTTCCACCTCTTACTTGTGGTCTTCCTTGATATCCACTTTCATGAAAATGGATGAGAATTTTGTACCGGTAAGTCATGGTATCCATTAAGTAGAAACATTATCAAAAGGTCTTTGATGGTCAAGTGAATTGAAACCACCAAGGTTATCTCCAACTCTTTGCTCCATTGTAGCACTACTCTTGTCCTTCTTAAGCTCTTCATCTCTAGCAAAACTTTGGAATTGTCTTGCTAATCTTTCAATAGATTGTTGCATAGACCTCAAAGTCTCATTAAGATTCGTACTTGAAGGATCACTAGTACCTTCTTGATGAGATTGAGTAGGCATATGACCATCCATGGCATTATTAAACTTGCAATTTAAAACAAAGAAACAAAAAGAAAAGACCTTCCAATCACTCCCTAGGTGTTTCACTCTTTGATGATCACTCAATTATACTCGGTTTACACACTTATTGGCTTTTATCAAGATGGCTCACCATCTTACCTTTTCCAATCACTCAACATTCAAGTCTCTATATGATCCTTCAAACTTCTTAGTCAACTCAAACAAAGAGAATCGATCCAAAGCAAGCAAACAATCAAAGCACTTAGTTGGATAAGTGTTCAAAGAGGCAAAATATCAAACACTTGAGATGTATGAATATCAAAGTGATTAATCTATGGAAAAGAGCCAACAAACTTAAGTGATCATCATCAAAGGATTAAAATCACAAAAGGAAACAATTAGAAGTTAAAAACAAAGCAAATAAAAACAATTAAGCTAGACAAAGAACATAAGAATACTAAAACAAAAATTTCCAGGAAATAGGGGATAATGATACTCTGACACTAGAACGACAATAACTCAAAAAATATGAATCATAACCAGATGAGAGCAACTCATGAAGATTCCTACATCGAAGAGGATGAATTTAAGCACAAATGTTGTTGAAATAGGTCCGTATAACACAAGTTATGATTAGATTAATCAATACTTTTTCTGCAGTCGCGAATCCAAATCACATTTCATAAATCAATCAAATTGAGCTATCAAATGAACTACAAATTGAGCACAAATTATTTCAAATGCATCCAAACGCAAAGGAGAACATCTCCAACAAAATTCAACAACAATTCGCCCCAATTTCAACTGAATGTTCTTTTTATTTTCGCAACAGTTTTTCTATGAATTTTCTGTACTACTATTACATGATCTTTTTGAATGTTTTTTAATAGATCATCAAGTACTTATTGTTTTTTCTTTGAATTTCAGCAAATTTAAACAAAATAAAAATAAATTTGACATGAATCCTCTGATACCACTTTGATATGAATCTTCTTTTGATTGTTGAATTGGATCCAAATCCTTCCCAAGATCTCCTCCTTTGATTGAAGAACCTCCATTGAGGATTTCGTAGCTTCAACAATCCAATGGAAAACCTATGGGGACCTAAGGCTCGTAAAACCTAACATTGAGAGGCAAAACTCATTCTAGATTGATAACTGGAACCCTGAGGAAACTATGGCCTGAAAACCCCAATTACACAAGCTAGAGGACCTAGAATCAATTGAATAAAGAACAAGAACTCTAGACTCAATCAATAGAAGGAATTAAGATGATTAATTAAATTCCATAAATTCATCATCCTAAGGCATTTAATTGTTCACAACTAAGGACATTAACCTTAGCAAGCTAAACTAAGCATGAGTGAAGAAACCTAGAGACTAAGAGATTCTCTCTCAATAATTTTCTGCAAAAATTCATTCAACATTAATGATATGAATCCTCTTTTTCTTCATGAATTGGATCCAAATCCTTCCCAAAGTCACCTCCCCATGAAGAATCTTTATTGAGGATTTTGTAGCTCCACATTCCAATGGAAAACCTATGAGGAACAAACCTCATAAATCTAACATTGAGAGGTTTAACTCTTTTCTAAATTGATGGCAAAAACCTCAAAACCCCTACTCCATAATATAGAAGACCTTAGAATCAATTTAATCAAGAACAAGAACTCTAGACTCAATCAATAAAAGGAATTTAAGATGATCAATTGAACTCCATAGATTCTTCAACCTAATGTAATTCAATTGCTCATTACCAAGGTCATTAACCCTTAGTGAAGTAGCAAAGCAAAGAGAAGAACCCTAGAGACTAAGAGAGTTTCTTTCTCAAAAATTTCAGCAAAATTCATTCAACTTCCAAAGTTAGTTACAAAAATGTTATAATGGGGTATTTATCTGTGTAAAGCCTTATCCCTAGCTAAACAAGTGTTTAATGGCTTGAATTACTCATAAACCCCTTGATTAGAAGCTAGAAAATCAACTTGCATTACGAATTCTTGCCCAAAAGAGCGATTAAGAAATTCTCATCCTGAGATCTACCGGACAGGATAGCGTAGAACTTACTGCCAGCGGCAGGTTGCAATCTTTAAAGGCTTCCCAAATAGAAACCTACTAGCCACGGTAAGCGCAACCCCGAAAGTCGATGGTAGGGTAGGTTCTCCTCAACACTTAGCCAGTTTCTTCTGTAAGTTGTTTGCTTGATTGCTCCTTGACAATTGAACACATTGTAAACAACTTGAGATGCTTTCCTTGATCTTCAAACTCATCAACTTCACTCTTGAAAACTTCCATCATATAAAAAATCATGGTGTTGTCTTCTTGAAGCTTGAGCTTCTTTCGTTGAGCTCTAGTAATCGTTCCAAGCTTTACTTCCATTTATGATGAACTTTTCCGGTTCATATCATTCGCCCCACCTTTGAAAATATTCGTCCTTGAATCTTTACCTACATCAAAAGGAGATAAATCGGAAACATTAAAGTTAGCGCTAACATTATAATCACTCGGAAGATCAAATATATAATTATTATCATTAAAATGCTCAAGAACTGGAAAAGGTCCATCGCCATGTCAATCAAGCTTGCCCTTGCATTGATAAGGAAAACATTCCTTCTGAAGATGCACCCAAACCTAATCGCCAGGTTCAAACACAACACATTTCCTTTCTTGCCACAAACTTCTTGTTGCTAGACTCAATGGCTTCATGCACTTTGGCATGAATGGACTTGACAAACTCCGATCTCTATTTGCCGTCAAGCTCACAACATGATCTATAGGCAAATGAACCAATTCAAATAGAGTCAATGGATTAAAACCATAAACAATCTCAAAAGGAGAAAAAGAAGTAGTAGAATGTTTAGTCCTATTGTAAGCAAACTCAATATGGGGAATAACTTTTTCCCATTGGAGCAAATTCTTTTTAAGGATGGCCCTAAGAAGATGTCCAATGGTCCTATTGGCCACCTCTATTTGGCCATTGTCTTGGGGATGGAAGCGGTAGAATACAATAAATTAATGCCGAGTTACCTCCACAAAACACGCCAAAAATGGCTAAGAAATTTAGTGTCACAGTCCGAAACAATGGTTCTTGAAATTCCATGGAAACAAACCACCCAAGTAAAGAATAAGTTGCCACATGCCTAGCATCATCGGTTTTCTTGCAAGGTATAAAATGAGCCATTTTATAAAACCTATATACCACAAGAAAGATAGAATCCATTCCTTTAGGAGATTTAGGCAAACCAAGAAAAAAATCCATTGATATATTTGTTAGGAATTCATAGACAAAGCATAATAAAAATAATAATAATAAAACTACAAGCACTGCAAAGAAGATCGTACATACCAAAAAAACCGATTGGAAAGAAAAACTACCTCAACGTTTTGATGCCGCTATGTGTGGAGGCGCTGCTGTTTATGCTAAACCTTCTACCGGCAACCACGCGATGACCTCCTCTGTAAGTGACGCAGAATCTAGCCCCTCGGCATTCTGAAAACTATTCAAAACGATCCCTAACTATCTGGTAATATCTGGAATTTTGGAGAGAGAGGCTAGATAAGATTCTCGTCGTTCTAGGGTTAAAGTTTTTTAATCAGAGGAAGACTGCTGTAGAAAAAAAGTTAATCACTTTTTATAATTGTCAACATCAGAACTCTAATTGTCATCTATGAAAATTTTAATCTCGTTCGTCTATTCCTATAATCAACCAACAGTTGGATGAATAATATTAAGCAATTAATTTCATTTACTTGTTAAATAAATTAGTTACTTACTAATTTTACCAAATAAATATAACACGGAATTTGATCCACTTTTTGTATACATTCAATGAATCTGGACACGATCTAGATTCGTTGAACATGAACATCGTGCTCAAGATTCTCTATGCGTGTGACCTTGTATGTTCACTTAACATTGGCAGTGATAAAAAAATGTCCTAGACATTTATCCATAAACTGTAAGTGGCCTCCAGCAAGACATTATTTGATCATGGCCATGCATATTTTCCAGTCTTCCTTATCAAGGGGCCCATGGATATCTCTCTATAATAAGAGAGACAAATCCTTTTAACTATCATTAATATTCAAGCCATGACAAGAAAATAGCCCAACAAATAGTCGTAATAATCACCTAATTAAAAGTGATGTTTGACTATGTCAAAACATATTCTCTCCCCATGCAAGAAGCAATAGAAATATTAGGTCAAAGGGCACGAAACATAAAACTGAGAAGAAATACTTATGACTTAAAACCCATGCAATATTTCTTATTCACCTTTGGTCATGACCAATACAATATTCTCAATATGTATTTGAGAATTGATTTTATATCTCATATTCATGTTTAGTAAAACTTAATCATCAATCAGCTTAATACTAGTTTAATAATACAAGATGTAATAAAACTAGGGACAAACAAGAATACTATTTTATTAGTAAGAAGGGTTTTGCTATTGAGTCACATACTTGATGACCAAGAGCATAAAGTACAGTTCAAAATACATGCCTCATAAATAATCGATATAGATGTAAGTCAATTGGTCTAGTACATATAACTAACAATCTCCCACTTGCCCTACTACCAATTTGACATGACTCTCAAACCAATAGACCTAGTATAACTCCCATGCTTAAGTGGTTGGAGTGGCTTTGTCAATGGATCTGCGACATTGTCATTTTGGTATCTACTTTGTAAATTTTTACATCTCCACGCTCAATGATTTCTCGGATGAGATGGAAACGCCTGAGAATATGTTAGGATCATTTATGAGATCTAGGTTCCTTAGCTTGTGCAATAGCTCCTGTATTATCACAATATATGTCCGCTGGGTTCACAATGCTCTGAATCATACCTAGTTCAGTGATGAACTTTTTGTTCTAAACTATCTCCTTGGCTGTATCAGAAGCAGCAAAATACTTAGCCTCCGTAGTAAAATTGGCCACAGTATCTTGCTTTGAACTCTTCCAGCTCACAGCACCTACATCTAAACAAAATACAAATCCAGATTGTGATCTAAAATCATCTACATAAGTCTGAATGCTAGCATCTGTGTAGCCATTTACAACAAGCTCTCCTTCCTGACCTCCATAGATCAAAAACATCTCTTTAGTCCTTCTTAAGTACTAATGTTTTTTACTACAGTCCAATGTGGTTCACTAAGTTTTGACTGGAATCTGCTAGTCATTTTTAAAGCATACGAGACACCTGGGCGAATGCATAACAAGGGGTACATAATAGACCCAACTACAGAAGTGTAACGAATCTTTCTCATGCGTTCTGTATCGTCCCTTGTGATAGGTCTTTGAGACTTATTAAGCTTAACACCATGTGAAATCAACAATAATCCTCTCTTAGAATCATGCACACTGAACCTTTTCAGTACCTTGTCAGTATATCAACTTTGACTTAGGTCAATTAGGTTTTAAATCTATCTCGATAGATTCTAATGCCTAGAATATAGGCTTCTTCACCTAAATCTTTATTGAAAAACACTTCTCCAACCAAGTTTTTGTACTTTAAAAAGTGAGGATGTCATTCCCAATTAACTAAGAAGACTACTGTATTTTCTGTAACCCTTTTGTACACACAAGGTTCATCTACATTCTTGATGACATAGAATTCTTTAATGTCTTGATCAAACGAAGATTCCAACTTTGAGATGCTTGCTTCAAGCAATAAATGGATATTTGAAGTTCACACACTTTACCAGAATTCAAAGGATGAATAAAACCTTCAGGTGGTGTCATATACACATCCTCCAGTAGATTTCAATTAAGAAATGCAGTTTTAACATCCATTTTCCGTACTTCATAATGATAATATGCTGCAATGGCAAGTAGAATTCTGATTAACTTAAACATTACAACTGGAAAAAAGGTTTTATCATAGTTAATACCATGAGTTTGTCTATATCCTTTCGCTACCAGTCGTGCTTTGTAAGTGTGCACATTGCCATCCATGTCAGTTTTCTTTTTGAAAAACCATTTATACCCTATGGTTTTGCCACTTACAGGTGGATTAATCAAAGTCCAAACTTGATTGTCATGCATGGATTGCATTTTTTATTTCATAGCCTCTAACTATTTGCTAGATTCAGGACTATGAATAGTATCTTGGTAGGAATTAGGTTCACTTTGATCAATAAGATTAATATTATGATCCTCAGTCACAAGAAATCCATATCTCTATGGTATCTGATGAATCCTACCAGACCTTCTTGGGCCTTGTGTCAAAGGCTCGGGCTCAGTATGAATACGTGAGTCTAATTGAGTGTCCATACTCGGTTTAAGAAATAGTCTACTGTCCTTGAGCTTCTACAAGATGGATTCTACCCACACTAACTCTTTGAGAACGAATTCCCTTTCAAGAAAAATTCCATTATGACAACAAACACTTTGTTTTCAGATGGAAGATAAAAATAGTATCCTTGAGTTTCTTTAGGATATCCCACAACCAGACACTTATCAGATTTGGGTTCTAGTTTTTCAGATAATGATCGCTTCACTTGAGCATCACATCCCCAAATTTTGAGAAATGCTAAACTAGGTTGTTTCTCGGTCCATATCTCATATGGTGTCTTCTGAACAGCTTTCGATAGAACTCTATTTAATATGAATGTAGCAGTTTCTAGAGCATAACCCCAAAAAGGAATTGGAAGATCTGTTTGACTCATCATATATCGGACAATATCCACTAGAGTTTGATTTTTGTAATCAGACACACAATTCCATTGTGGTGTTCCTGGTGGATTTAATTGTGATACTATCCCATCATTTTCAAGATGTTCGTCAAACTCTTGGCCTAAGTATTCACCACCTCGATCTGATCGAAGTAATTTGATACTCTTTCCAAGTTGATTCTGTACTTCATTTTGAAACTCCTTAAACTTTGAAAGGAATCAAATTTGTATTTCATTAGATAGACATAACTATATCTACTAAAATCATCTATGAATGTAATGAAGTACTGAAAACCTCCTCTTTTTTGGTGTTCATTGGTCCACATACATCAGTATGTATAAGTTCCAATAAATCGATAGCCCTTTCACTTTGTCTTGTAAATGGACTTTTGTCATTTTGTCCAATAGACAAGAATCGCATTTTTTATAAGACTCAAGGTCAAATGAAGATAAAAGTCCATCTTGATGGAGTTCAGATATGCGTTTCTCATTTAGAGCTCGCAGTTCCTCTTCTAATGAGCAAGTTCATTGTAGTGGAAGCAAGTCCCTTCCATTGGTGGTTTAGCCTTGGGCTTGGGCTTTTTCTTGCCTTTGCTCTTCTTGGCCATATCTTTTCCCTTTCCCTTTCCCTTGTTCTTCTTGAACTGCCCCTTTTGAATCATCAGAACATTAGGAGCAGACTTCCCAATGTTTTGCTTAGCCTGCTTGAGCATCCAGTGCAATTCATATATGGACTTTTCCATATTATACATATTGAAATTCATGAAAAACTGATCATATTCAGATGCCAAAGAGGCGAAGATCATACAAGTAGCCAATTTATGACTAATAAGTGCTCCAAGTTTTTCAAGATGATCAAAATAACCCTTCATCTTAAGGATATGAGCACTAAATAAAGTACCGGGGTTCATTTTGGAGCTATTCAACGCCTTAGTAGTAAGATACCTTTCTTGACATGCTTGCTCATGGAACATTTCCTTGAGCTATTTCATCATCTCATAAGCCTCAACTTCCTCAAATTACTTTTGCAACTCAGATTCTATTATAGCCAACATCTGACATGTCACATCATTAGAGTCATCTTTGTGCTTACTATAAGCATCCTTTTTTACTCTGGGAGCGTTGTTAGATGGTTGTTTAGTGATAGGGTTCTCAAGATCATATAGCCTTTTTTCTTGTTTAAGGACAATCCTTAAGTTTCGTACCCAATCAAGAACGTTAGTCCCACTAAGCTTATCCTTTTCAAGCACGGATCCCACTGAGCTATTTGAATTGTTTGAGACCATTATCTACATAGATTTGGAAAGTAAAACAAATAAATGAAAGCATTAAATTTCCCTAAAATATTTAATATTTGATATAAATCTTGGGCAGAAAAATTTCATTTTATAATAATCATAAGTAAGCTTTGGTTTAACACATATAGTTAAGAAAAATAGATTAATGGGATTTACATCTTTATGTCCCAGCAAAATCCCATATGATGCCTTAGGCTCAAAAAAATTTTGATAGCCCAGTTCAGTCAAACCATTCCAAGCATATAGAAATCCTCATTTTCCATCTTCCGCTACTTAGATAACCATTAATCTCTTGCTTTGGGAATGAGACAAAATGATGATCCAGGCATAGAGAAGTGCTTATGATTATGAGAGGCATTTCATGACTTAATCTTTGCATGATTTCAAAAACCTTCTTCCTTTTATATATTTTATTTTATAAAACATTTATCCAATAAAATAAAAGGAAATATACTAAACATCACATGCATAATATATGTGACACCCCCAACTCTGCCACTAGGTCAACTGCGGCTGAGTAGGATATCTGCGTACCTCTCGGCACTAAACTATAAGTCTAAAAACAAGAGCATAACCCCTTGGGCAACACTTAGAAGTATATATATAATATGCAGCGGAAAACTAAATAATCTGAACACTAAAAAGGCGCTCAAAATATAGGGTTCAAGAAAACTTCTTATCTTATGGTGATTCCGATACAAAGATAGAAATACTTTACAATCGGCTCGAGTACAAGAGAGCAACACAATAACATGTCCTTCCGAAGAGACTCGAACAAAAATTCCACACCGAAAACTCCAGCGATTTATTATATCCCTGACCGTCCTATGTTAATCTGAGAAGAAAACATGATATGGAAAAATGTGAGCGCGAATGCTCAGTGACTACACGTGTGTGTGTGCTGTAGTGATATCTTTAAAACAATGATGATATAGTTTCACATAGCAGTTCATGCAATATTATAAGAGAACATTCTCTTTTTATAATGTTTTAACAAAATTGATGCTTGAACCTACACGAGGGTTTCGAGCGCAGCAGGAAAGTCTGAGCGAATCAAGACACATTAGCGTAGCTTCTACGCCCTGAATTCAAAAGAACATGGAATGCAACAGTGGGGCTCCACGGACAAAGTCCAGATCCTCAAAACAAGGACATCGGAACCAAGTTCCGGCATCTCGTAGTCAATACCAGCCAAACACCTTACGAGCGCTCGATTACAAACAACCGCACTCCTATATCACGGGTCAAAACAAGCTACAGACTCCTGGGGCACCTACTAGGTCTATCCTGGGGCCAACCTCAGTTTCGAGCCCCTCCTGACTCTCCATTAGGAAACCGTCCCAATGCAGAGCAGGATGCGATGTCCACGTAAATACCGATTGGGCCACGCCCTCAAGGTACTATGCCCATCTTCAAGTGGATCCACCCTCATAGTCAAAAACCCGTTTACGTTATCGGAAGAGGCCCTAGTACGGGGGACTAGCGACGTACAGTACAATCTGCTAACGCGTCCGTTCACTTGATTTTCACCAAACTTTAACCCTAGTCGGAATGAGGTTTTCATATGTATGTACAAATCGAAAGGCCATTTGCCCGGCCATCATAACAGATTCAAGTCATAAACATTTCAAAGCACTAAAAATCCTCATGCGCCAGTCATCACATGCTTATGCAAATTTCACAATTATGCCAATGCCAGGCCTATATTCATGCATGCCGAAACATGTAACTTTTCAGGACTAAAGCATTCTCTAGCTTATGCAGATTTTTCAAACATGCCATGTTTACATTCATGCATGCCAAATCATATAGCTATTCAAACCAAAGTATTTTCCAACTTATAAATATTTCCAAAAAACCCATGTACAGACTAGTTTTTTTCACAACAATAATAATATGTTTTAAAAAGACAACACCTATATGGAGCACCACTCCTATGCATTTTTAATGAACATATAACACATCGTGGAGAACATCTCCAATTAAGAAAAACATGGCACGTTATACCATTTCAAAAATAGTAGATATTTTATGATAAGTTTAGAAGCCATATTTATATAGCCCGTAACTTTTGAAATAACATAATAAAACGAAGTTTGTGGACTCACCTGGATGTAGATCTGGTGCTAAGATCCTACAAATATAGTAATAGAAAAAATACTTAATGTTTAGGTACAAATCAAATAACCATATCCCTAAATATAGAGATCAAACGAAATGACTTAAGATATATATATATCTCTTTGACTTTCAGTCTAGTGCCAATTATATATTCTATTGTATTATAATGAACTAGCTAGTCCATTCAAAGATGGCTAGGCCTATGAACTCTCTCTCGTACCTATTTCCCGGTTCGGATATAGAATAGT
The DNA here is from genome assembly GCA_028651295.1 of Catharanthus roseus. Taxonomy (NCBI): domain Eukaryota; kingdom Viridiplantae; phylum Streptophyta; class Magnoliopsida; order Gentianales; family Apocynaceae; genus Catharanthus; species Catharanthus roseus. Next base: position 31,201,146 of record JAPQWS010000159.1, on the reverse strand, counting down.
TTTTTAGTAAGTCTTAGAAAAAATTGCTGAGAGAGAGATTCTACTATTTGGTCAGGACGAATGAGTGGCTGTGCAGCATGCTCCTCCGGAGATTGACCCTTCCCCGAGTCAGTTCAGTCAGAAAGGGGAGGGCTCGCTGTCTAGACTGCAGTTTGGAAGTTTGAACACCATCCCATTTCAACCAAAAATACAACCCTGTCAAAGTCCTTAAGCGCCTTCCTTCTTTATGAGTGGAAATCCAATCCTATTTTGTCCTTTTTTTTTTTTTTGCATAGTCATAATAAAAAGCAGCCAGCCGGTTACAACCTGATTTCCGACCTCTTGCATTGCATCTGTATACACGTACTTATAATAATTCTTTAAAAAGATCGAAAATCCTATACTCTTAAAAAAATATACTCTCCCAAGAATCCATAATTAACTATATACTATGTACTAAAAATCCATTTAAAATATTTAAATCCTAAAATAAATAAATAACTTAATATATATAATCTAACTAGAAATAAATATCACTATATGCTAAAGTCTAGAAAAAAAAATAATACGCTTAAGCTATATATATTATATAGGTATTACAATGAAAATATAAAGGAAAGAAAAAATATATATATAAAACTAACCTTACATACATATTAGTGTTGTCTCAAATTGTTCTTGTTACCAAAACAAATGGCATACAAGCCATGCATATATATATATAGTATACATTATGGCGGTTAGTGGGGGGGAGGGGGGGGGGAAAGAAAAAAAAAGAAGAAGAAGAATTTGCGTAAGGTGACGGGTGGCTAGGGAGGTGGCGGAATGTTTCTTAATTGTGAAGTTTTTTTTTTTTTTGTTTGAAACCTTATATGAAAATGTTAAGTATTTAAATTTATAAAATACACACACGAGATATTAAAAATAAAATCTACTTAAAGGCACTTATAAACCTTAATAATAAAACCTCAATATAATAAAATTTTACTCTCATTCCTAATTATCTCCAAAATTACCACTAAGTGTCAAAAACACTATACTTCACTACATTAGATCCACACTCTATTTTGATCAGCCCTAAAATTTTAGGGGTCATGGTTGGTGCTTACTTGGTAGGGCGTTACATTCTACCCTCCTTAAAAGAAATTTCATCCTCGAAATTTAATAGTCTCGTACCTGTACGTTCTGGATACTTCTTCTTTAGGTATTCCTTAGTCTCCCAGGTTGCCTCCATATAACTTTACACATTCAAATCTATCTCCCACGTAATTCTGTTGCGCTTTGCGCTATAATCTCAATTATTCTTCTTCGTATGATAGGTCGGTTCATAACTCCAATTTGCCATCGTTAAGAATATGATCAGGTACAGGATAGTATTTCTTCAATTGTGATACATGAAATACGTCATGTATAAGTTCACTTGGCAAGGCTAGTCAATGCGCTACTTCACCTATCCTATCAATAATTCAAATGGTCCGATATATTGAGGGCTTAATTTTTTCCCCCTTCGGGTATCTAAACTTTTTGTGACAAGGCATAAGTTTTAAGAAAACTCAATTCCTCCACATTAAACTCTAGATCCCTTCTTTAATTATTGGCATAGCTCTTCTGTCTACTTTTAGCTATCCGGAGCCTATCTTGAATTATCCTAACTTGTTTCTACATATCCTCCAACTCTGGCATCAAGTTTCTTTGTCTCCGATGGGATCGAACTCCGACTTCATCCCAGTACAGGGGTGTTCTGCATCTTCTCCCATATAATGCTTCAAATGATGTCATTCCTATCGAAGAGTGGTATCTGTTTTTTATAAGCAAACTCAGTACAAGCAAGTTTGTCAATCCCACTTGTTCCCAAAGTCTAAGACGCAAGCTTTCAGCATATCTCCTAAGGTTGAATTGTTCTTTCAGACTGTCCATCAGTTTTGTGGGTGATGTGGTGCTATAACTTAGGTTGGTTCCTAAGGCTGCCTAGAACTTGGGGCAAAACCTTATGGTAGACCTTGGGTCTCTATCGGATACAATATTAACGGGGCACCCCATGAAGTCAGACAATCTCATCTACATAAATCGATGACAACTCGTCCAGTGGGTATGTCATATTAATAACAATAAAATGAGCCACTTTTGTTAAGCGATCAACGATCACCCGGACACCATCTTTATACCCCTTGGTCCGGGGCAATCTTGTGACAAAGTCCATTGTCACATGATCCCATCTCCATTTAGGAATAGATGGCGGTTGTAGTAGTCCTGCCGATTTTTTTTCATGCTCCGTCTTAACCCTTTGATACGTAAGACGAGCTGCTACATACTTTGTAATCTCTCTCTTCGTTTCATTCCACCAAAGTTTTGCTTTAAATCTTTATAAATCGTATTCTCTCAAGGATGCATTGAACACTTACTTCTGTGTGCTTCTTCTACTATTTTTCACTTAAGCTCGATATCGTCAGGAATGTACAACCGATTATGAAAGTACCAGCTCCTATCGATTTCTAATGTCCAATAATCTGTCTACTTTTTAGCTTCCACTCGGTTCTTAAACTCTTGGAGTCTCATGCCATTCCTTTGGGCGCCTGTAATATGTTGTTGCAAGGTAGAGGTGTTGGTGAGGCTTGATATCTTTGCCTCCTTTCTACTTAAATATGTATCACCACATTAACTTTTCCTATATGGTTGTTAATTTGGCATAAGTATTTTTCCGCAGCCCCATTCATCGACATTGCCTTATATTAAATCTTCTAGGAAAGTGAGTACTATAAACTTTTATGATCAATAAAGATCTCATATTTTCCCTATATAAGTGAAATCATCACTCCCCAATCGCATTACAGTTACGAATTCCAAATCATGTGTTGGATAATTCCGCTCATAATCCTTCAATTTAATTCAAATATAATCAACGACCTATCTATCTTGCATTAAAACTGTCTCTAGGCCTTCCCTTTATAGGGAAAACTCTTCACTTGAATTGGGTAGTAGCACAACTTGTGCCAAAGTTAGTCGATGCTTTACTTATAAGTTGTGCTAAAGGTCTAGCGATTCTAAAAGAAATTTGTTATTAATCTCGATAATACCCTCCCATACCTAGAAAGATATGTACCTCTATTGATATTTTGGGTTGCGTCCAATCGGTCACTTCTCTACCTTTACTGGGTCTATTGATACTCCTTCTAGAGTAATCACATGCCCTAAGGAAGTCACTTGTCACAATTCAAAACTTACTAAACTTGATGTACAGCTTATGCTTCTATAGGGTTTACAACATTCTTCAAAAATGTTCATGTACTTCGAAGTTAGGTTAATACATAAGAATATCAGCCATGGAAATTACCACAAACTTATCCGAGTAAAGATAGAAAATCCTATGCATTAATTCCATGAATGTTGCAGGTGCACTTGTCAATCCGAATGGCATAAGGCAGACTTATAGTGCCTATATCGGGTGTTGGAAAAGGTCATGGGAATATCTCTTTCTTTTGTTCGTACCTGATGGTATCCTTGTCTTACATCTAATTTGGAACAGCATCCTACTCCTCGAAGTGATCAAATAGCTCATCAATAAGTGGAAGTGGGTAGTTAAACGGTTTGTCACACTATTTAGTCATCTGTAGTCTACACACATAGGCCTAAGGCCCCATATTTCTTTTTTACAAGCAAACCTAATGCACTCCAAAGAGATGTACTTGAATGGATATATTCTTGTTGCAACAATTCTTACGGTTGCTCTTTCAACTCTCTCAACTCTTCTTGTACCATCCGCTATGGGGGTTTGAGATATTGGTTTAGCATCGGGTACCAACTCTATGCTGAACTCCACGTCTCGATCTGGGGGCAACGTCATTAACTCCTCGGGAAAAACATCTACAATCTCCTTTACCACGGGGACTGTCTCTAATTTTACTTCTTCCTTAGACTTGTTGAGTAAATATACTAGGTACCTTTGACATCTTTTCTATAACAACTTCCTGGCTTCCATACCAGTCAAAAGGAGATTCTCCCGTTTTGTTCGCTTCCCTTGGAATACTAGGATTGGCATACTCGGTCGGCTAAACTTAACTAACTTCCATCGACAATCTACTTGGGCGTAATGTTTAGACAACCATCCATCCCAAGTATCACGCATAGCCCTCAAATGGCAAGGCCATCAAGTCATCGGATAGAATCACATTCTCGAAATAGATGTCACAATCTGGGTACTTTACCTCAGTTATCGTACTTATGTCTATAGAAGTGCTAACTATCAACCGATAACACATAACAACAGAAGGTACAAGAATATGTTTTATGAAATGCAAACTTACAAAGGAATACGTAGCTCCACTAACAATAAGTATTCTTGCTGGTTGAGAAAAGATTTGAATCGTACCTTCAACTACTTCTACTTCGGTCTCTTCGGGCAGTCAAACCAATACGTGATTTGAAATATCGGCTCATCCTCTATTTTGATTCTATCCTAGTATCGACTTCCCATTCTAGAGATGCGGTCGCCAATTTCTTTTAAAGATATCTAGTAACTCTTTTATCATTGGATCGACTTCTTGCCAGACTAGTTACACAAGTACGTTAGATGTCCTAACTCTAAATATTAGAAACATTGACTGAATAGACTTAACTAAATTCCACCCACAACATATTCACATGTCCAGTCAACCAATCTGTTCTTACTAACACACCCGTTCCCTCAAATGATTGAAACAATTATTATCCCTTTACACTTCCACCGTCCTTTCCAAAAGCATCTACGCGATGTTAAATACTTAAATCTTAGCTTATAGGTTAAAACTTACATACAAAACACTGCACACTAGAACTATATATGGAACATCCTCTCTATTAATAAAAATAGTCGTTGGTGCACAGGGTAGAGCATGTATACAAAATCTGCCATTGATGTGCCATGCATAACATAATTTACGATCACACAATCCTAAGCTCTTCCAGATTATATACAGCCACTAAAGAATCACACTCACAAAACTAGGTTTATACTTAACATGTATGTACAGTGTAAACTAAAGAATGCAAGTACACTAGCCTAGTTTAGGTATATCTTCTCCCTAAAAACTATGGTCTAACACTGAGCTTATCAAAAGCACTCTGGATGTAATTCAAGCAAACACACACAAAAAAGATCTCAACAACTATATCAATTATTCCCCGCTCTCACATTAGACTACTAATCTCTCATTCACAAGATATACCAATATTTTAAATCTTAAGAAACTTAGCTTCTAGTCTACCCACCCTCGTCATCACTTATTGTTCTCCTTATTGAGCTGAACTCATCATTAGCTCTATCCTAAGAAGCTCACCTCCATCTTTACATTCACCAATTGGCAGTGTGACATAATACTTAATATATATCAAATACAGAACCAAGGATCGGAGGGCTCTTTGTGTTGTGACAACAATAATGCAAGTGTCCATTTTACAAGGTACATGGAGTTCTTTGGTATTACTGAAGTAGGGATAAAAAAAATCAATACAGATTATGTCTTGTACCTAATAAGAACTTCACACTTACTCTTTGTACAGTTAATACACCACAAGTCATCAGAGTCTTCCCCTAATACCTTATGTCCTACGAAATCTCTTAATCGAGCTACAAGTCTCAAAACAAGTAGCCTCTTTTGATGACTCAAACAATCTTAGTCCTCTGTCATTTGAACCATCATCAATTCAAAAGCTTAATGTATCTATATGTCCTCTCATTGCGGTTATGGCAAAAGATATGACATCGTATACAAAGGAGAACTGTTCCCACAAGATTAATAACACGATGAGCACAACGAAAGAGACAAGGGAACTTAAAAGTCTTCGAGCAAAATAAAGCTATGGATTTGGCCCCTAGCACTCGTCTAAGATCTACTAACTCTAACCACAAATCGAACCTAGAGCTCTGATACTACCTGTGATACCCCCAACTCTGCCACTAGTTCAACTGCGGCTGAGTAGGATATCTGCGTGCCTCTTGGTACTAAACTATAAGTCTAAAAACAAGAGCATAACCCCCTGGGCAACACTCAGAAGTATATATACAATATGCAGCGGAAAACTAAACAATCTGAACGCTAAAAAGGCGCTTAAAATATAGGGTTAAAGAAAACTTCTTATCTTATGGTGATTCCGATACAAAGATAGAAATACTTTACAACCGGCTCAAGTACAAGAGAGAAACACAATAACATGTCCTTTCGGAGAGACTCGAACCAAAATTCCACGCCTAAAACTCTAGCAATTTATTGTATCCCTAACCGTCCTGAGTTAATCTGAGAAGAAAAAACATGATATGGAAAAATGTGAGCATGAAGGCTAAGTGAGTCCACGTGTGTGTGTGCGTTGTAGTGATTTCTTTAAAACAATGATGATACAAATTCACAAAGCAGTTCATGTAATATTATAAGAAAACATTCTCTTTTAATATTTTAACAAAATTGATGCTTGAACCTACACGAGGGTTTTGAGCGCAGTTAGGAAGTTTGAGCGAATCAAGACACATCAGCGCAGTTCTACGCCTTGAATTCAAAAGAACATGTAATGCAATAGTGGGGCTCCACGGAAAAAATTCAGATCCCCAAAACGAGGCCATCGGAACCAAGTTCTGGCATCTCGTAGTCAATACCAGCCAAACACCATACGAGCGCTCGATTACAAACAACTACACTCCTATATCACAGGTCAAAACAGGCTACAGACTCCTAGGGCACCTACCAGGTCTGCCCTACGGCCAACCTCAGTTTCGAGCCCCTCCTGACTCTCCACTAGGCGACCGTCCCAATGCAGAGCATGATGCGATGTCCACGTAAATACCGATTGGGCCACGCCCTAAAGGTACTACGCCCCTCTTCAAGTGGATCCACCCTAAGAGTCGAAAACCCATCCATGTTAGAGGCCCTAGTATGGGGGACTAGCGATGTACAGTGCAATTCGCTAACACATCCGTTCACTTGATTTTCACCAAACTTTAACCCTGGTCGGAATGAGGTTTTCGTATGTATTTAAAAATCGAAAGGCCATTTGCCCGGCCATCATAACAGATTCAAGTCATAAACATTTCAAAGCACTAAAAATCCTCATGCGCCAGTCGTCACATGCTTATGCAAATTTCACAATTATGCCAATGCCAGGCCTATATTCATGCATGTCGAAACATGTAACTTTTCAGGACTAAAGCATTCTCCAACTCATGCAGATTTTACAAACATGCCATGTTTACATTCATGCATGCCAAATCATATAACTATTCAAACCAAAGTATTTTCGAACTTATAAATATTTCCAGAAAACCCGTGTACAGACTAGTCCTTTTTCACAACAATAATATGTTTTAAAAAGACAACACCTATATGGAGCACCGCTCCTATGCATTTCTAATGAACATGTAACACATCGTGGAGAACATCTCCAATTAAGAAAAACATGGCACGTTATACCATTTCAAAAATAGTAGAGATTTTATGATAAGTTTAGAAACCATATTTATATAGCCCGTAACTTTTGAAATAAAATAATAAAACGGAGTTTGTCGACTCACCTGGATGTAGATCTGGTGCTAAGATCCTACAAATATAGTAATAGAAAAATACTTAATATTTAGATACCAATCAAATAATGGTATCCTTAAATATATAGATCAAACGAAATGACTTAAGATATATAGAGCTGTATATACGTACTTATAATAATTCTTTAAAAAGATCAAAAATCCTATACTCTTAAAAAAATATACTCTCCCAAGAAACCATAATTAATTATATGCTATATACTAAAAATTCATTTAAAATATTTAAGTCCTAAAATAAATAATAAACTTAATTTATGTATAATCTAACTAGAAATAAATCTCACTATATGCTCAAGTCTACAAAAAAATAATACACTTAAGCTATATGTATTATATGGATATTATAATGAAAATATGAAGGAAAGAAAATATATATATATATAAAACTAACCTTACATACATATTAGTGTTGCCTCAATTTGTTCTTGTTACCAAAACAAATGGCATACAAGCCATGAATATATATAGTATACATTATGGCGGTTAGTGGGGGGGAGGGGGAAGGGGGGAGGGGGGGGGGAGGGGGGGAAAAAGAAGAAGAAGAATTTGGGTGGGGTGACGGGTGGCTAGGGAGGTGGCGGAATGTTTTTTAATCGTGAAGTTTTTTTTTTTTTTTTGAAACCTTATATGAAAATGTTAAGTATTTAAATTTATAAAATACACACACTAGGTATTAAAAATAAAATCCACTTAAAGGCACTTATAAACCTTAATAATAAAGCCTCAATATAATAAAATTTCATTCTCATTCCTAAATATCTCCAAAATTACCACTAAGTGTCAAAAACACTGTACTTCACTACATTAGATCCAAACTCTATTTTCATCAGCCCCGAAATTTTAGGGGTCATGGTAGGTGCTTACTAGGTAGGGCGTTACAATATATACATAGAATAAAACGTGACATAGCAGGGTCCCAATCCTATGTTGACTCCCATGAGCCTTATGGAAGTCAAAGGTGAATCTAGGTAAGTCTTCATCTCCTTGAGCTTGCCTCCAAAGACTTCACCTTCTCATCTCGTTACATAGGATAGAAAAACGTACACAAGAATAGGAAATAGAATAAACCTGTTCTAGTAAGCCTTGACAATATTACATCAATGAAAAACGACGACTCACAGGTCGAATTTAAAAAATAAATTACAACCCATGAACAAAATAAACCAACCAATTACAAGAGGTAAAGGGCCATGCTATGCACCATGTATCTAAAGAGGGAAAGAAACATGCCTAAAACAACGAGGGGGTTTTCGGGGGCTTCGTCCTCGAAAGAAAACGACAGTCTCGAGTCATCCTTATTAAATGATTTTTCTTTCTAACTCATTGAATGAGTTGTTACCGTCATACACCCTAATAATCATGCCGCAAGAAATTATATTTAACAGTTGAACATTAAATTATGTGATTCTGCATATTAGTTTAACGATTAAACTACACAGATTATACTGTGTACGCCAAATAATTTAGCAGCAACAATATTCTGTTTATTTAATCGCACTAACATGTATAATAGAATATGATATATGCAAATCGTATAATTCAATTAAGTCTGATTATTACACTTAATTAGAAACCTTACTATAAGGCCGATTGAAAAAACACATGTAATCAAAGCAATAACAGATAAAACCAGTAAAACTACTATGTACGAGGTTCTTATTCCATTATTAGGAATTCGTAGGCAAAGAATAATAAAAATAATAATTAAAAACTATGAACACCGAGAAAAGGATCTGTACATACTAGAAAAATTGATTTAAAAGAAAAACTGCCTCAATGTTTTGATATCGCTATGTGTGGAGATGCTGCTGCTTACGCTGCGCCCTCTACTGGTATCCAAGCGATAACCTCCCCTGCAAGTGACGGGGATGCTAGTCCCTCGACATTCTAAAAACTATTCAGAACAAACACTAACTATCTGGTAATATCTGGAATTTTGGAGGGAGAGGCAAGATGCAATTCTTGCCGTTCTAAGGTTAAAGTTTTTTAATTAGAAAAAGACTGTTGCGGAAAAACGTTAACATAACCTTTTACAGCTGTCAACATCAAAACCTTAACTGTCATCTAATGACAATTTTAATCTCGTCCGTTTATTCTTATAATTATCTAACGGTTGGATGAATATTATTAAGTAATTAATTTCATTTATTTGATAAATAAATTAGTTATTTATTAACTTACCAAATATATACAACAAGAATCTGCCCTTTTTTGTATACGTTCACCGAATTTAGAAATGATCTAGATTCATGAACGTGGACATCGTGCTCACAAGATCGTCTATGTGTGTGACCTTGTAGGTTTAATTAACTTTGGAAGTGAATAAAAAAAGTCCTAGACATTTATCCACAAAACATAAGTGGCCTCTAGCAAGACATTACTCTTACCCAAGTTAAGTAAAAGATATGATGACTAAATATCATTTTTTATATTTAGTCCTTTTGTCACACAATATTCTAATTAAGTATAAGGCATGGACCGAGTCATCCTTATAAAACTTAATTAATTATTTACTTGATCACAAGGCAGACTATTCTGATAAATAATATTAATAACACCTTATTAATACTTATTTGATCATGGCCATGCATATTTTCCAGTCTTCCTTATCAAGGGGCCCATGGATATCTCTCTATAATAAGAGAGAGACAAATCCCTTGCACTATCTCTAATATTCAAGACATGACAAGAAAATAGCTCAAAAAGTAGTCATAACAATTACCTAATTAAAAGTGATATTTGACTATGTCAAAACATATTTTCTCCCCATGCAAGAAGCATTAGAAACATTAGGTCAAATGACACAAAACATAAAACTGAGAAGAAATACTTATGACTTAAAACCCATGCAATATTTCTTCTTCACCTTGGGTCATGACCAATACAATATTTTGAATATGTATTTATGAATTGATTTTATATCTCATATTCATGATCAGTAAAAATTGGTCATCAATCAACTTAATACTAGTTTAATAATACAAGAAGTAATAAAACCTGTGACAAACAAGAATACTATTTTATGAGCAAGAAAGGTTTTACTATCAAGTCACATACTTGATGACCAAGAGCATAAAATACAATTAAAAATACATGCCTCATAAATAACCAATATAAATGTAAGTTAATTGGTCTAAGGCATATAACTAACGATATCAACCCAAGGAACTTTAGGCACTTCTGGAGGAGTAGAAAGGCCATGAGGTAAAGAGGTAGATTTAGCCTTTTTGCAATCTAAACAATTTCCACAAAACTTTTCAACATCTTTTCTCATGTGAGGCCAGTAGAAATGCTCATGCAAGATGTCATAGGTTTTAGCAATGCGAAAATGCCCCATTAAGTCACCACAATGAGCCTCGTTGACCAACAACAATCCAGTAGAACAAGATGAAATGCACAATTTTCTCACATTGAGAGGCAAAACTCATTCCTAGATTGATAACTAGAACCTTGAGGAAACTATGGGCTCAAAACCCCAATTACAAAAGCTAGAAGACCTAGATTAACTTGAGTAAAGAACAAGAACTCTAGACTCAATCAATAGAAGGAATTAAGATGATCAATTGAATTCCATAGATTCATCATCCTAAGGCATTCAATTGTTCGCAACTAAGGACATTAATCCTTAGCAAGCTAAACTAAGCATGAGTGAAGAACCCTAGAGACTAAAAGATTCTCTCTCAATAATTTTCAGCAATGTTCATTCAACATTAGCAATATGAATCTCTTTTGCTTGATTAATTGGATCCAAATCCTTCCCAAGATCACTTCCTCATGAAGTACCTCTATTGAGGATTTTGTAGCTCCACACTTCAATAGAAAACCTATGAGGAACAAGATTTATAAACCTAACATGGAGAGGTTTAACTCTTTCCCAAACTGATGGTAAAAATCTTGAGAGAACTATGACCTCAAAACCCGTAACACAATATAGAAGACCTTAGAATCAATTGAATCAAGAACAAGAATTCCAGACTCAATCAATAGAAGGAGTTTAAGATGATCAATTGAACTACATAGATTCTTCAACCTAATGCAATTGAATTGCTCGCTACCAAGGACATTAACCCTTAGTGTACTAGCTAAGTAAAGGGAAGAACCCTAGAGACTAAGAGAGTTTCTTTGTCAAGAATTTCAGCAAAATTCATTCAACTTCCAAAGTTAGTTACAAAATGTTATAATGGGGTATTTATATGTGTCAAGCCTTATCCCTACCTAAACAGGTGTTTAATGGCTTGAATTATTCATAAACCCTTTGATTAGAAGCTAGAAAATAAACTTGCATTAAAAATTCCCGCCCAAAAGGGTGGTTAAGAAATTCTCATCCCTCAAGCTACCAGCAATGGTAGGGTAGAACCTACCACCGGTGATAGATTGCAATCTTCAAAGGCTTCGCAAACAGAAACCTATTGGCAACAGTAGGGGCAACCTTGCCGTAGACAGTAGGGTAGGTTCTCGTTAACACTTAAACAATCATGTCGTTGTCTTTCTGAAGCTTGAGCTTCTTTCTTTGAGCTCTAGTAATTAGTCCAAGCTTTATTTCCATTGATGATGGTCTTGTTCGGTTCGTATAAATTAGTCACAATCAATATATAATGAGGTATTTACAGGATATGTATTGACCCTAGCTAAACAAGTGAGTAATGGCTTGAATTACCTATAAAACCCTTGTTAAAAGCTGGAAAAACAACTTGAATTACAAAATCCTAGCCAAAAGGGCAGTTAAGCATAATCCATCCCGTGACGTATCGGACCTACCATCGGCAGTATGTGCTATCTTTGGCAAGACTTCCATCCAGAAATGTACTGGCGACGGTAATGGCAAACCTCCTATTGACGGTAGGGTGAATTATTTCAAACACTTAGTCAATTTTCACGCCAAGTTGTTCCCTTGATTTCTCTTAGATAATTGAACACATTGTGAACAAGTTGGGAAGGTTTTCTTGACCATCAAGTCCCTCAATCTGCTCTTCAAAGCGTCCTCTATGTAAGCAATCATGCCTTTGTCTTCTCAAAGCTTGAGTTTATTCCTTTTAGCTCTAGTGATTGGTCCAAGCTTCAAATCCAATGGCGTTTGACTCGTCCATGGTAGGGTTTTGGACATAGAGGCAAGATTGAAGCTAGACCTACCGTCCATGGTAGGGTTCTTGATATGAATTGGGAAAGCCAAGAAGCTAAAGATTTGTTGAATGGACTATCCAGTAGTGCAAGGTTGAAGAAACTCAAAGCTCTTGAAGATAATGGCACGATTGTTAACATGATGGAAGCTATGAAGAGAAAAGTTGATAAGTTTGAAGATCAAGAAAATCATCCCAAGTTGTTTACAATGTGTTCAATTATCAAGGGGCAATTAAGGAAATAACTTGGGGAAGAAATTGGCTACGTATTGAGAAGAACATACCCTACCACGGACGGTGGGGTTGCCCCTATCGTCATTGGTGGGCTTCTGCTGAGGGGAGATTGGAGATCGCCACCTACTGCGCATGGTAGGTCTGGCCCTACCATCGCCGGTAGGCCTCGGGAGGGACTTGGCTTAACCGCCCTTTTGGACTGGATTTTTTAATTCAAGTTGTTTTTACAGCTTAGTCAAAAGATTTATAGGTAACTTAAGCCATTAATCACTTGTTTAGCTGAGGGTTAATGCCTAGCCAATAAATATCTCATTATACATTAATTATAACTAATTTTCGAAGTTGAATGAATTTCGCTGAAATTCTCAAGAGAGAAACTCTCTTAGTTTCTAGGGTTCTTCCCTTGCTTAGCTAGTTCACTAAGGATTCTTTTCCTTGGTATTGAGCAATTGAATTGCCTTATGTTGATGAACCTATGTAATCTAACTGATCATCTTAAATTCCTTCTATTGATTGAGTCTAGAGTTCTTATTCTTGATTCAATTGATTTTAAGGTCTTCTAGATGTGTGGTAGGGGTTTTGAGGTCATAGTTCCCTCAAGGTTTTTACCATCAATTTAGGAAAGAGTTAAAGCTCTCAATATTAGATTTATGAGGCTTGTTCCTTTAGGTTTTTTATTGGAGTGTGAAGCTGCAAAATCCTCAATAGAGGTACTTCATGAGGAGATGATCTTGGGAAGGATTTGGATCCAATTTATTAGAAAGAGCATTCATATCAGTTCTAGACCAAGGAGAATTGGAAGACATGACCTATTGTCCACAGTAGGATGGGACTTACTATCAACGATAGGTCTCAGCTTAGCCAAAGAATCAAAGATTCTTCAAATCCTTTTGACCCCTCATTTTTGTCTCTTAACTTCTTTTGACTTGTAATTAAGTGGCCTATGTGGCTATTTACTTCTTTTGAATTTAAATTAATAGCTAAGGTTGGTAGTTGATTGACATGTACTTAATTGTCTATATTTATATATGTTAATTTCATCGTTTTACGAGGTTTTAATATGTGAAAATGCAAATTTTGGATTAATACCTTTCATTCCTGTCTTAGGTGCTTTTAAAAAGAGAAAAAAATGAAAGAAAATGAAAATGGGGCAAAAACGATGAAAATAGAGCCTACGACATCAACAGAGCTGACCTACCGCCTGAGGTAGGCCAACCTACTACCGACAGTTTGTCCCGAGGCCATAAGTGATTCGAAGACAGAAAGCTACTGGGGACGATAGGCTACCCCTACCGCCGACAGTAAGTGCCGACGTCGAAAAGAAATTTTTGGACAGAACCCTATCGCGGACGGTAAGACTCGACCTACCGTGCGCGGCACGTTCCAGCTGGAGCAGTTTTAGTCCATTTTTAACTTAGTTTTGATATAAATTCTCCTCTATAAATAGTGAATTCTTCCATTAGGGTGGGGAGAGCAGTTAGGAATAGTTAGTATACCATTCAGGGTAGTTTTAGGTTAGCCAAATTTTAAAGTTTTACATTTAATTAGATAGGTAAACATTAGGTTTTCAGTAAATTAGTTCTTGGAGATCAAGATTTGAAGATACAATTTCAAGATTTCGAGCTTCAATGGTCAGCTCGAGAGACGAGATCGGGAGCTGCCATTTTACTCAAAAGCTTTCTTTTCCATACTTTATTATTGAATTTAATGGTTAATTTCAGTTTTATGACAACGAATAGTGAGTAATTTTTTATGTTTGGATGGGGGTTGAACCCTAGTTCTTATTTATAATGATTTTGGTTTGATATATTGATTTTGATATTTGTTCTTAGTTAAGTTGTTCTCCAATTGTGCTTGTTTTCAATTTAATTATCGCAACATTAGATTATTCGCAAGAATACTTGGAATTGAAAAAGGAAGAGCATTCTAGGGAAACCAATTAGGGATTCATTGGGGAAATTAGCTAGAAATACAATTTTGCACTTTTAGATCCTTTAAATCACCTAAATTAATTTCCTTCATAATTTATTAGGGAGAAAAGAGATTTTCCTTTAAAGGTTAGTGAGTAGGGTGGCATTCGCCTAGAATAAGGATTGCCCGATTATTAATGATGACCTAACTTAATTAATTTAACATCGTTTTTGTTAAAGTTTTCCAATTGAATTAGTAAAAAGCATTGGGGGATTCCTCCATCCAAACTCTGCTTTTATAAGTTTTTAAACCTTAAGTTTAGTGCTTGTTTTCCCTAGCTAGTAAACAGTTCTTCAGTTTTTAGTTTAATTCGTTCAAACCAACTTTTCTTTGACTAAACATTAGAGATGTGACTAGTACTTACCACTCTTGGAGAGATTTGACACTCGGGTATACCTTGTTTATTATAGTGATAGGTCCACTTCCTGTTGCTTAGTTTAGTAGTCATTATCGTGTTTTTAAACTGTACACATCATTTATCATGTAAGGACCTATGTAAACCTCTTTTGTAGCCATTTAAACAATAGAATGAAATATATTAAAATTTGAGAGTAAATATAGGGTTCTATAGTTTCTTGTTTTTCCTTGTAGTATAGGGATTCATAATTGTAAAATCAAGGCAAGGAATTCTTGAATATTCATTCAATAGTTCTTGTTCTTTCCCTGAATTCCTATATCTCCTTGAGATGCTAGCTCTTTAGCTAGTGTTGCTTAGAGTTAGGTCTTTCCTTGTGAGAGGAGAATAGTTGAGATTTCTCATAGTCCTTGTTGATTCTTCCTCAAGATCGAAAGTTTTTGTATTTGTTTTACTTAGTTAATTCTTGTAATTTTCCCCTTTAGTTATCTATTTTCTCATATAAAATCCTTCAAGTTCCTCTTGAAGAGAGAATCATCTTGAGAAGGAGTTGGACTTCAATTAATCTTGGGGAATTTCATATCATATGGTATCAGATAAAATTCTCTCGATGAGGCGAAAGTTTATGTGTTTTATTGATGAATTTCTAATATACAAAAGCCAATTGATAGAAATTGAAAAAGGCAAAGAAATATGGAAAATTTTTGCACAGAAATAGATTTGTGCAAAGAATGATCGGAAAGTATGAAACTTGTCATGTCTGAAAGCTTACTTGTGGATATTTGTCAAAAAATTTGCGGTGATTTGGTTGAGAAATGACTAAGTTATGATGAAATTATTACAGTTTGTTTCCATGATCTGTTTTCCTAAAATTATTTCCTAGTACTCTCAATGTCTTTGAATTTGAATGCCAATTGTCTTTGTTTTGAAATTGTATCCTTCCTTTGAACAAATTGTTAAGTGCTTTGCTCATTTTTGTGGGCAATTGAACTTTTTTTTTTTTTTGGCTCTTACTCTTGAATTTGTCTTTGAATTCTATGCACTCTAAGTGTTTGAGAAAATACCTTTTAATCTTTGTCTTCTTATCTATTTGGGGATTTCTTACTAGAATTACTCTTAGGTTTGCTTGTAATTCGGAATTCCTAGAAATCACTAAGAAAATTTAGAGGGTGAGAAATAGCAAGAGGTAAGAGTGTGAGATCATTTTCATAAAAAAGCCTTGGAGAGTGAGTGACAAACATGAGGGTTGAGCGAAATGATCATGATACACTAAAGGTGAAGCAAGGTCCTTGTTTTTCCATTAGGTATTTTCTATTTTATAGGTGCTTAATACATTGTCAATTCTATGATGTCTTGTGAGTAAGAACAAAACCGAAACAACAATGAGGGACCTGGTGATCCAATTATGCTAAAAGTTGTTGGTACCTTAGGATCCTTTCAACAACAAATGGGCATTATAGAGAGAAATGTTAGAGCTCTGTCTATCCGAATAGATAGACAAGAATGCACATTGGGACAAACAAGGGGATTTAACAACCTCGATAATCTTACCCCAAGAAGAAAGATGATAGAAGATTATAATTCTCTCTATGCCAATTATGAAGCTAGGGATAATCTACCCCATTGGAGCTAGAAGAGGAGCAAGGCATGGAAGGGGAATTGGCAGAGGTCTTAAGAGAGTTTGTGAGGACACCTAGGGATCAAGAAAGGTACCATGGGGGTCAAGAAAGATACAAAAGGAGTTAGATAGGGATGAAGAGGGATATTATGAAGAGACAGAATTTGGCAAAATCAAATTGAAGATTCCTTCATTCCAAGATAAAAGTGACCTAGAGGCATACCTAGAGTGGGAAAAAAGGGAGAGCTAATCTTTGACAGTCACAACTACTCGGAACTAACGAAGATGAGGTTGGAAGTGGTTGAATTCACCGATTATGCAGTCATTTGGTGGGATCAATTGGTGACAAATCAGAGGAGAAACTTTGAGAGACCGGTGGAGATTTGGAGGAATAGAGAACTTTGATGAGGAAGAGGTTTATTCCTCCACACTACCATAGATATCTCTACAACAAGCTCCAAAACCTTAGATAAGGAAGTGAAAGCGTGGAAGGCTATTATAAGGAAATGGAAGTAGCCATGATAAGGGTCAACATTGTTCAAGATAGAGGGACTACAATGGCTAGATTCATGAGCAGATTGAACTAGGACATAGCTCATACCTTGAAGCTTTAAGCTTATGTGGAATTAGAGGAAATGGTTCATAAGGCCATCAAGATAGATAAGCAATTGAAAACCAAGGCACCTTATAAGGCTCTATTCACTTCTTTTAAACCAGTGTTGACTACCTTCGAGCCTAATCCATTGAAGAGAGATGATACACCTAAGGTAGATTTCAAGGAAGGATCTAAGGGAAAAGAAGAAGCCAATGACAAGAGTTAGGTGGAAGTGGCATCTAGTAGAGCTAGAGACGTTCAATGCTTCAATTGCAAAGGATATGGCCATTACTAAAATAATTTCCCAACCAAGAAAGTCAAGATCACTAGGCCTAGTGGGGAAGACATATTCGATAATCAAGGTGAAGATGAGAAAGAAGATGAAGAGTCTGAAAGGAGTCTCCCTTTGGAGCAGAGATCTTGGTGCTCTTGAGAGCTCTTCTCAAGCTTTTGAAGATGGTTCAATCTAGCAAAGAGAGAAATGTTCCGCACAAGATGTAACATAGACAAAAAGGCTTGCAACGTTATCATTGATAGTGAGAGTCGTACTAACGTGGCAGGTACATATTTGGTTGAAAAGTTGAATTTACCTACCATCAAACATCCTAAGCTTATCGATTGCAATGGTTATATGATAGTTGAGATTTGAGGGTTACAAAGTAAGTGTTGGTTTCTTTTGTCATTGGGAGGTACAATGATGAGATCTTTCATGATGTGGTTCCTATGCAAGCCGTGTATATCGTATTTGAAAGGCCATGGCAATTTGATGGGAAAGCCGTCCATGATAGATTCAAGAATATTTATTCTTTTGAGAAGGATGGGATCAAGATTTCACTCAAACTTCTCTCTCATTTTCAAGTGTACCAAGATCAAGCAAGGATGAGACAAAAGAGTTAGAGGAGAAAAAGAAAAGCATAAAATATGGCAAAAGAGTAGAGGAAAAAGAAAAGAGTGGGAGGTCTCAAGAGAGTGAAGAAAATCAAGAGAGAGCAAAGAAGAAGGAGTGGTAATAAACGAGAGAAAAGAAGAGGCTTGAATAAGTTTCTTTTCCAAAGAGAGTGAGCTATATGAGGCGATAGACGCTGAAGAAACGATTCTACTCCTTCTATACAAAGGAGCTTATTTGTCTTCTAACGAGATTGTTTCTTCTTTGTCTCAAGGTGTTGTAGGTGTTATCAAGGAATTCAAAGGTGTCTTCCATGAGGAGGTATTCATAGGATTGCCACTGTTGAGAGGCATAAAACACCAAATTGATTTTGTTGCCAGGATCGTGCTACTAAATCGTCCCACTTGTAGGAGCTCACCCGAGGAGACCAAAGAACTTCGAAAGAAAGTGCAAAAGCAACTTGCTAAGGGGCACATGCGAGAGAGTCTTAGCCCATGTACGGTACCAGACTTCTAGTCCCTAAAAAGAATGGTAGGTTATGTATGTGTGTAGATTAGTGCTATCAATAACAATACTATTAAGTATCATCATCCCATTCCTAGACTAGATGATTTACTTGATGAATTGCATGGTTCCATGATTTCTCTAAATTGATTTGAAATCTGGTTATCACCAAATCCGAATGAAAAAGGGAGATGACTGGAAAACTGCTTTAAAAACCAAGTTTGGTCTTTATGAGTGGCTTGTAATGCCTTCTGGCCTCACTAATGGACCTCGCACATTTATGAGATTGATGTATCATGTCTTGCGTGATTTTATTGGGAAATTTGTCGTTGTGTAATATGATGATATTTTAATTTATAGTGAGACTGATACGTGCTTATTTGCCTATATTTCTATATATTATTTTCATCGATTTTTGATGTTTTTAATACGTAAAAAGTATTTATCTTGTGCTAATACCTTTCATTATTGTCTTAGGGACCTTCTGTAAGAGAAAAGATGAAAGGAAATTAAAACGGACGAAACAGAGCATAAATGACAAAAATGGAGCCAACGGTGTTAACAATGAAAACTTACCGCCTTAGGTATGCTAACCTACAACCGGCGGTAGGTCCGTAGATCACAAGTGAAGCCTTGGTAGAACCTTACCGGCGATGGCAAGTTACCCCTATCGTCGACGGTAGGTCCCCAACATCAAGAAGTTTTTGTAGGCAGAACCTTACCGCTAACGGCAGGGCTCAACCTACCATCGGTGGTAGTTATCTGCAAAAGGGTTGTTTAATCCGATTCAAACTCTATTTTCTTGTAATTCTTCATCTATTTAAGAGAGGGCAGTAATTAGGACATGAAAGGAGAGTAATTAGGAGTATTTAGTAGATAGTGCTAGATTTAGGTTAATAAATTATTCAATTTTACATTCAATTAGTTAATTATTTTTTAGATTTTTTTGCAGTTTAATTCCTGTAGATCAAGAATCGGAGATTCAATTTCAAGAACTCAACTTCGATTTAGACGACTCAAAAGACTAGCTTGAGCGGTGTTCGGGACAACGATTGTGGTTTCAATTCTACTCCCAAGCTTTCTTTCTTTTACTTCGTTATTGAATTTTAATGTTGAATTTTAGTTTTTATATAATGATCAGTGAGTAGTTTTTTATGTTTGAATGATGGTTGAACCGTAGTTTTTTATTATGACATTCTTGGTTTAATTTCTTGAATTTGATGTTTGTTTTGATTTTAATTGTTGTGAGATTAGATTAATCACAAGATTTTGCACTTTTAGGTCCTTTAAATCACCTAATTTTACTGTGCTCATAGTTTGTTAGGGAGAAAAGAAATTTTTCTCTAAAAGTTAGTTAGTAGGTTGGCTTTCTCCTAGAGATTAGGACTGCCCGATTTGAGTGATGACCCAAAACTTAGTTAATTCAACATCGTTTTCATAAAAGTTTTCCAATTGAATTAGTAACAAGGATTAAGGGAATTCCACCATCCAAACTCTTGCTTTATTAATTTTTAAAATCTTAAGTTTTCATTGCTTTCTTAGTTTTTTAGTTTTTCTTTTATTGTTTAGTTTTTGAAAACCATTCTTTTATTAGAGCAAACATTAGAGACGCGATTAGTACCTTAAGCTTTTACCGTCCTCGAGAGAGATACTCGGGTAGAGCTCGTTTACTATAATGATAGGTCCACTTGCTATTGCTTAGTTTAGTGGTACATTCCCGTAGTTTTTATAACATACACATCAAGTTTTTGGCACCGTTTTCGGGGATGGGAACTTAAGGAAAAATCATTTTATCTAGTGCTTTAGTTTGTTTTTGTTTTCCTTTTTCTTATTTGAATTGGTCTTTGTCTTTGCATCATTAAGTTATTTTGGTTTATGTTCCTAAATTGTGCTCTATTGTGGTAGAATTGATCACGTTTGTCATCTATTGCAAAACTTGTGGTATTAGTATATGCCCCGAAATAAAAGGGTTGAACTTGGACCCTGTGATCTAGAACAAGAACGTACACGGTGGGTTCCCGGCCACACCCTTCAATTTTCTGAACAGTAGGCAATAGTGCAATAGTGTCTGTCGATAAGATGGAAGACAAACCACCAGTTCCACCAACTAATAATCCTCTCTTCATACCACTTCTAGCACCACAAATGGCTAAACGACCTATGGCGGAGAGAACAATGGTGGACTATGCCTGACCATCCATCTCTGGGACATAATCGAGTATAGCAAGGCCAAGGATAGAGGCGTAAAAATTTGAAATAAAGCTGAAAATAATCCAAATGCTGCAAAACACTGCCCAATTTGACAAAATTCTAGATGAGGATTCAAATGCTCATATCGGAAATTTCTTAGAGGTGTGAGACACTTTTAAGATAAAAGGAGTCTTAAAAGATGCCATCCGGCTTCCTCTTTTTGAATTCTCTCTAATTGGGAAGGCGAAGTCTTGGCTCAATTTATTGCCATCGAGATCATAACCTCATGAGACTCATTGGCAATTAAGTTCTTGAGGAGGTACTTTCTTCTTGGGCGGACACCAAAATTAAGGAACGAGATTTTTTCGTTCGAACAAATAGGTGGAGAAAGCCTCTAGGAGGCATGAGAATCATGGAAAGAGCTGCTAAGAAAATGTTCCCACCATGCTCTAGATTTGGAGATATAAATTCAAAGCTTTTATACTGGAGTATCCTTTGGGGTAACACAGCTAATAGGCGCCTCAGCTGGAGGGTCCACAGACCACAAGATCCCTCAACAGGTATACGATTTAATAGACCAAATAGTCATGAATAGTTATACCAAGGGAGGGCAAAGATCAAAACTGAAGACGGCCGGAGTACATAATATGGTTGCAATTTCTGCTATGGAAACAAGATTGACGGCGGTAATAGAGCAGAAAATAGGGAACTTTACCAGTTCATTAGCAAGAAAAAGTAATCGAATGGTTATGTTCTGTGATTTTCGCAACTGTGGGCATCCAAATCATGGATGCCCAAGTCTGGGAGGCCCAAATGAGTAAGTCCATTTCGTACAAGGTAATTGGCCTCAAAATAATCCTTATTCGACTACATATAATCTAGGTTGAAGAAACCATCCAAACTTCTCTGGGGGTGGTTAAAGACAACAAAGGCTATCGGGGTCCATAACCTCGTGGGACTCATTGGCGAAAGAGTTCTTAGGGCGGTACTTCCTCCAGGGCAGATATCAAAATTAAGGAATGAGATTCTTCGTTCCAACAAATAGATGGAGAAAGCTTCTATGAGTCATGGGAACGATGGAAAGAGTAGCTAAGAAAATCTCATCACCATGGTCTAGAATTTGGGATACAAATTCAAAGCTGTTATAATAGAGTACCATTTTGGGCAAGACAGCTAATAGATGCCTCAGCTGGAGGGCCACAGACCATAAGATAACAGGTACACAATTTAATAGAGCAAATTGCCATGAATAGTTATACCTAGGAAGGGCAAAGATTAAAACCGAAGACGGCTGGAGTATTTTATGTGGATGTAATTTCTGCTATGGAAGCAAGATTGACGGTGATAGAGTAGAAAATAGGGAACTTGACCTGTTCATCAGCAAGCAAAAATAATCAAATGATAATGTTTTGTGATTTTTGTAACGGTGGGCATCCAAATCATGAATGCCCAAGTATGGGAGGTCCAAATGAGTATGTTCATTTTGTACAAGAGAACCGACCTCAAAATAATACATATAATCTTGGGGTTGCTTGTAATTTGGAAGTCCTAGAAATCACAAAGAAAATCTAGAGGGTGAGGAACAGTAAGAGGTAAGAGCGTGAGATCATTTTCATAAAAAAGCCTTAGAGAGTGAGTGACAAACACGAGGGTTGACCGAATTAATCATTCAGTGATACACTTAGGGTAAAGCGAGATCCTTGTTTTTCCATTACATGTTTTCTATTTTGTAGGTGCTTACTACATTGTCAATTCTATTGATGTCTTGGGAAGAAGAACAAAACCGAAGCAACAATGAGGGATCTAGTGATCCAATTATGTAAGAAGTTGTTGGTACCTTACGATCCCTTCAACAACAAATGGGCATTATAGAGAGAAAAGTTGGAGCGCTATCTGTCCGGATAGATAGACAAGAGTGCATAATGAGACAAACAAGGGGATTCAGACCCCTCGACAATCTTACACCAAAAAGAACGACGGGAGAAGATTATAATTCTCTCCATGCCAATTATGGAGTTAGGGATGATCTACCCAAAATTTTCCTGAAATCTTCCAACCTTTAGGAGCCCAAGGTGGGGAAAGGTTTGGAGCTAGAGGGGGAAGAAGGCATGGAAGGGGGATTGGTAGAGGTTTTAAAAGAGTTTGTGAAGACACCTAGGGATCAAGAAAGGTACTATGGGGGTCAAGAAATATACGAAAGGGAGTTAGATAGGGATGAAAAGGATATTATGAGGATCACTTGCATCATATTAGACAAGTTTGTTTTGTTCTTAGGAGAGAACAATTATATGCCAATTTGGGAAAATTTGAATTTTGTTTGGAGAAGATAACTTTTCTTACATGCTCGGTGAATGTAGTTCATAGAGACATTCCTTTATGTCATTCACTACAAGAAGGGAAAAAAACGTAATGGCGATGCTCTTTCGAGAAGGTATACTTTTTTCACTTGACATTCTCACTTACTTGGATTTGAAATGCTAAAAGAACCCTAGAGACAAAGAGAAACCTCTCTCAATAAGTTCAGAAAAATTCATCAATAGTTGGTTACAAGAGTTTGCAATGGGGTATTTACAGGCCAAGCCTGCACCCTAACTAAACAAGTGACTAGTGACTTGAATTACCTATAAACCCCTTGATTAAAATCTGGAAAAACAACTTGAATTACAAAATCCAGCCCAAAAGGGTGCAAAAGCAAGTTCCACCCGAACCCTATCGACAATTGTAGGGTAAGACCTACCGTGAGAAGTAGGTGTCATGCTCTAAAGGAAGTGCATGAAGGGGTTACCGTTGGCAGTAGGGTCTCCCCTTCAAAGACTTAGCGAATTTTCAACTCCAATTTGGTCCTTGAGCAATCCTTGTTAATTGAACAAATTAAGAACAATTAGGAAGCCCTTTCTTGACCTTCAAATCCTTCCAAGTTGATCCTTTCTTGACCTTCAAACCCTTCTAACTTGATCTTTAAATCTTCCTCCAACAAAGCAACCATGCCATTATCTTCAATAGCTTTGAGTTTCCTTCTTTGAGCTCCAGTGATTGGTCCACTCTTCAATTCCATAGGTGATTGACTCATTCAGTTCACATCATCCGCCCCATCTTTGAAAAGATTTGTCCTCGAATTGTCCACTACCTCAGAAGGGGACAAATCAGAAACATTACGAGTGCTAATATTGTATTCACCCAGAAGATCAATTCTATAAGTATTATCATTAAGACGCTCTAAAACTTTAAAGGTCAATGGCCACGAACATTAAGTTTGTTCTTGCGTTGAGAAGGAAGCGTTCCTTCCGAAGATGAACCCAAACCTAATCAATAGGTTCAAACACCACACGCTTCCTTCCAACATTCCGTGTATCCACCAATTTCTTGTTTTTGGTCTCAATGGCATCATGCACCTTGGCATGAATGGACTTGACAAGCTCAGCCTTCTGCTTTCCATCTAAGCTCATAACATGATCTATAGACAAAGGAACTAAATCAAATGAAGTCAAATGATTAGAACTATAGACAATCTTAAAAGGAGAAAATGAAGTAGTAGAATGTTTAGCCCTATTGTAAGCAAACTCAATGTGAGAAATGACTTCTTCCCATTGGCGCAAATTCTTCTTAAGGATGGCCCTAAGAAGTTGCCCAATGGTCCTATTGACCACCTCTATTTGGCCATCGGTTTGCGGATGGCAAGCTATAGAATACAACAAGTTAGGACCAAGTTTCCTCCACAAGACACGCCAAAATTGAGTAAGGAATTTGGTGTCACGATCCGAGACAATAGCCTTAGGGATTCCATGAAATCATAGCAACCAAGTAAAGAACAAGTTCGCTACATAGCTAGCATCATCAGTTTTCTTCCAAGGCATAAAATGAGCCATTTTAGAAGACCTATCAACTACAACAAAGATATAATCCATTCTTTTAGTTGATTTAGGCAAGCCTAGAGTAAAATCCATAGAAATATCAACCAAGGAACTTTAGGCACATCTAAATGAGTAAAGACCATGAGGTAAGGAAGTAGATTTATCCCTTTCACAATCCAAGCTATTTCCAATAAACTTTTCAACGTCTTTTCTCATGTGAGGCCAAAAGAAATGCTCATGCAAGATATCATAAGTTTTAGTGATGCCAAAATGTCCCATTAAACCACTACAATGAGCCTCTTTCACTAACAAGAATGTAGTAGAACAAGATGGAATGCACAATTTTCCTTCATAATAAAGAAAACCATCATGTATAAGGTACTTATCACTAGACACAAGCAAACAAGTCTCAAAGATATCCTTAAAATCTTGATCACTAGCAATAATTCCTTAAGCATCTCAAAGCCAAGAATTTAACCTTGCAAAGTAGAGATAAGAGTGTACCTTCTAGACAATGCATCGGCCATAATGTTTCCTTTACCTTTCTTGCAATGAATGATGTATGGAAAAGTCTCAATGAACTCCATCCATCTCGCATGTCTCCGGTTCTACTTTTGTTGTCCATTAAAAAATCTAATGGACTCATGATCGGTATACACCATGAATTCCTTTGGCCACAAATAGTGTTGCCAATGTTTCAATGTCGTCAGAAGTGCATAGAGCTCCTTATCGCATGTTTCATAATTCAATGTTGCACCGGTCAACTTTTCATTAAAATAAGCCAAGGGTCTTTTATCTTGCATTAATACTCCACCAATGCCAATACCCGAGGCATCATATTCTATCTCAAACACCTTCTCAAAGTTAGGTAGTGCAAGTAAAGGTGCACTACTCAACCACTCCTTTAGAAGATTGATGCCTTCACTTGACTCCCTCTCATTTGTATCCATTCATCTTCTTTATAACATCTGTCAAAGGACTAATAATGGTACTAAAATCTTTAATGAATGTCCTATAGAAACTTGCCAATCCATGAAAACTCCTCACTTCAGATGCGTTTTTGGGAGTGGGCCATTCTTTGATTGCTTTCACCTTCTCTTGATCCATATGAAGGCATTGAGAACTCACCACATAACCTAGGAAGTCACTTTTTCCAAACAAAACTCACATTTTCCAAGGTTAGTATATAACTTCTCACTTCTCAAAACTAACAAAACTTGTTTAAGAGGATGCAAATGATCTTCATAAGTTTTGCTATAGATCAAAATATCATCAAAACAGACAATAACAAATTTACCAAATGAAATTCCTCAACACATTATGCATAAGTCTCATGAATGTACTAGGAGCATTAGTTAATCCAAAAGGCATGACTAACAATTCATAAAGACCAAAATTAGTTTTGAAATCCGTTTTTCACTTATCCTCTTCCCCCATTCTAATTTGATGGTAACCTGATTTTAAATCAATTTTTGAAAATATTTAAGAACCCTGCAACTCATCAAGCAAATCATCTAATCTAGGAATAGGATGTCTATACTTGATGGTTATTTTATTAATGGCTCTACAATCTACACACATATGCCATGTACTATCTTTCTTTGGAACTAATAAAACAGGAACAGCATAAGGGCTTTAGCTTTCTCTTACATATCCTTTGGAGAGCAATTTCTCAACTTGCCTTCTTAACTCCTTGGTCTCTTAGGGAGTACTTTTATAAGGCGGTCTCTTTGCGAACACCGCTCCGGGTACCTAATCAATTTGATGCTCAATCCCTTTCAAGGGAGGAAGTCCACTGGGCATCTCTTCGAGAAAGACATCCTTGAATTCCTTAATAACCTTTACTATAGAATTAGACAAAGAAGACAAATGATCATTAGTATAAACAAATGTTCCCTTGCAATAGAGAAGCAAAACCAACTCTTCTTTTTCAATGGCCTCTATGATCTCACTCTCTTTTGCATAGAAGCATATTTTCTCTCCTTTGCAACTATCACTTTTTTCTTGTCTTTCTTCAATTTTTCCTCTTTATATTTTTCCACTCTCAATACTTTTTCCTCAATTATTTTTCCCTCTTCAATACTCGTTTTCTTTTTCTCACTCTTTGGTCTCTCTTTTTCTCTCATTTTCTTTTGTTCTACAAAGACTTGACTAGGAGTCAAAGGATTCAACATGAACTTTTCTCCATCATTTTTCAAAGGTGTAGGTGCTCTTCACACCATCATGAATAGCCTTTCTATCATATTGTCAAGGTCGGCCCAACAACAAATTCCCCCGCTAGCATAGGAGCCACATCATAAAGAATCTCATAATTATATAACCCCTTAGGAATAGACACTAGCACTTGTTTGTTAACTTTCAATTCTTCACTATCATTCAACCAATGAAGCTTATAAGGTTTAGGATACTTAATACGAGGTAAGTTCAACTTTTCAACAAGATAAGTGCTAGCCACATTGGTGCAACTACCTCTATCAGTATTAAGGTTAGCCACCTTACCTGCCACTAAGCATTTAGTATTTAGTGTGAAAGATGTTTTCCCTTTGACAGCTAGTCTCTTCCTCATGGACTTGGGTAGACAAAGCTCTAATAGTCACCAAGCTCATACCCTCCTCATTGGCTCAAAAATAGGCAATATCTTATTCTTCACTACATTCATCTTTGTCAACGATACCCTTTTGGCAATCATCATCAATCTTCTCATTCCAACCATTTAAATCTTCACTAAAAATAAAAGTTCTCTTAGTAGGACAATTGAAGCAATATGCCTCACTCCATTGCACTTGAAACACCTTTTGGATTAGTGATCAACTATCCTTTCTCTTCCATCTTAGGCCTAGAATGATCTTCGAAAGCCACCTTAGGTGTATCTTCTTTCTTTGGCCAACTTTTGTATGTTGATGGTTGAGGTTTAGGTACCACACTTCTTGAAGAAGGAAGATTAGTTATGTGTTAAAAATGGGATCCTAATCACTACAATACACGGCAAGCGGACCTAACATGCAGAGGTGAGTTCAACCCCAGTGTTGATCTTCTCGAGGATGGTAAAGGCTAAATACTAATCGCGTCTCTAATGTTTAGTCTAAGAAAAGAATGATCTTTTGAAAATGAAATAATAAGAGATTAATTGAAAAAGAAATTAATCAACTAAGAAAGTAATGAAAACTTAGGGTTTTAAAAATTGATAAAGCAATAGTTTGGATGGTAGAGTCCCCCTAATCCTTGTTACTAATGTAATTGGGAAAACTTTTTTGAAAACAATGTTGAATTAATTAAGTTGGATCATCACGCAAATCGGGCAATCCTTCTCTCCAGGCGAAAGCCACCCTACTCACTAACACTTAGAGAAAAATTTGTTTTCTCCCTAACAAATTATGAGTGCAATAAAATTAGGTGATTTAAAGGATCTAAAAGTGCAAAATCGTATCTCTAGCGAATTGCCCCAATTAACCCCAATTAGTTGCCCTAGATTGTTTTTCCTTTTTCAATTCCGAACAATCTTGCAGTTAATCTAATCTCGTGACAGTTAAATTGCAAACAAGCACAATTGGAAGACATCTTAAATCAAAACGAACATGAAATTCAAGAAATTAAACCAAGAGCTTCATAATCAAGAACTAGGGTTCAACCCTCATCCAAACATAAAGAACTACTCACTATTCATTATATAAAAACTGAATTTCAACTTTAAAAATTCAATAATAATAAAAGAAAAGATAGCTTAGGATTAAAATTGAAGCCACAAACGAAGTCCCGAACGTCTCCCGAGCTCGTCTTTCTAATCGCCAAGTTGAAGATCAAAATCTTTGAAATTTGTTCTTCAATTCTTTAAATCCAAGAAATAAAATTGTTGAAATCTAAAAATTTCTTAACTAAGTGAATGCATAAAAACTGAACATTGAAGAATTGTTTAATCTAACCTAACCCTAATTATCTATTACTACTCCTAATTACCACTATTCTAAGTCCTACTATGTATATCCCTGCCTAATTGTAGAGTTGGGCTTTATATAGAAGGGAAAATTACAAGAAAATAGAGTTTGAATTGAATTAAATCTCCTTGCCAGCCGAGACCTACCGCCGATAGTTGGTTGAGCACTAGCATCCGCAGTAGGGTTTTGTCCTGCTGCTACTTTGTTATCCATAGACCTATTGCCGGCAGTAGGTTGGCGTACCTCACGCTGTAGGTCAGTTTCGTTTTTGACAATGGCTCCATTTTCGTCTGTTTTCATCGTTTCTCTTCCGGAGGATACCTAAGACAAGAATAAAGGATATTAAGCTGAAAAACACATTTTTACATATTAAAGCATCCAAAAATGGTGAAATTAACATATCGAAATATACCCAACTATGCACATATAAAGAACCCCTACACTTATCCGTTGCTTGCCCTCATGCAACATAAACTAAACCAACAAACGGAGGAATTAAAAACTTTTAGTTTAGAATGCCAAAACATGAAAACGATATAAGCTAAAGAAAACAGTTAAATAAAAAAAACGGCCATAAGCTATGCTGGCT
The DNA here is from genome assembly GCA_028651295.1 of Catharanthus roseus. Lineage (NCBI taxonomy): Eukaryota > Viridiplantae > Streptophyta > Magnoliopsida > Gentianales > Apocynaceae > Catharanthus > Catharanthus roseus. The sequence goes on along the minus strand of JAPQWS010000159.1, from coordinate 31,171,761 downwards.
TAATCAATCAAAAGATAAACAAAGTAAAACCAAAAATAAAAACAAACAAAACTAAGATAAACTAAAGACCAAACCACTTATATTGCACTACCCAAATATAAAGATAAATAAAAAAGACGAATGACAAAAATAAGTAAGTCCACCACAAGTCACTGAAAATCATTACAGATCAAAGGTGTGCATGATTATCTTATGCCGTTTTTCATGGAAGAAAAGGAATGTCAAGCGATTAGAATAATGAAATATTTTAAAAGACAATGCACATAAATTCATGCATCTCTATCGCTTATCCACTCTAAAGTCTATTCTAAGTCATTCCTGGATTAGGTAGGACTTTTCAGCTTGTAATGTTAGGCTTGGGACATAAAAAGAGTAACAAACAAATGTAAAACGAGAGCACAAACAACTGAGACAAAGCTAATGTAACTGAAAGGAAAAGTTAGCACAATTAAATAACTCATTTTTGCTATTGTTTTCACTCTTCTCAACCACCCTTGAACATCCTACTTCGTTCTTTTTTGTGCACACCCCACCTAACAACATCTTTTTTCAAGATTTTCATGAATTACCAATACCAGAGATAGAGATGCTTGATAATTTTCAAGAATTTACCATAAAATAAAAAGTCATATTTTTCTTCGTTTTCTGCTATTTTTTTTATTCTTTTGTACTTTTTCTCTATTTCTATTTTTTTTTCTTTTCAAGCATCACTTTCTTATTTTCCTTTTCTCTTATTTCAACAGCCATAAGTACCGAATTTCTGAAATACCTAAAATATTGGGTTTTTCTTTCTTTCTTTCTTCACTCCTTCACCCACATACTTATTTGTTTTCCTCACTCAAAATGACCAAAAGTGTATACTAACAATTACCTTCATGAATTTAGATTTTATGTAGTGATTTTAAAAGAACAAAGAAAAGAAGGAATTGAAACCCTAAGCATGAAGGCACAAAAAGGGAACTAGGGATTGATTTCATAAAGGATATGGTAAGAAAGGCACAAACGGTATAAAGAGGGCCTAAGACCATCATTTCTGGGACAATCCTAGACTAGAATTCTTTGCTTTTAAGGACAGAAAACTATGAAATTGTAGGCAAAGACCCAAAATAATGATTATTATTATGCTAACTACCCAAGATTCCTAGGCTTCTATTGGTTAAATAACATTCAAAGTATTAAGTAATTTTGCCTTTCTAAAAAAACCTAAAGAATTTTGCAGTTGAGTACTCTACTAAAAGTAGCAAAACAAAAGTAATTGTTTTTTAGATTTTTATAAAAATAGGAAAAAGAGAATGGAATAAATTTTTTTTTTATTTTTAAAATTTTCTGATTTTTTTTTTTTTTTGGGAATTTTTCAAATAAGAGACTAGAAGTAAAGTAATAAGAAAGAAGGAAGAAAGGAATAAAAGACGAAAATACCCCACACACTTGAATTACATTGTCCTCAATGTGGAGGTTAGAATAAAGGAAAAAACTAAAACAAACACATACATGGAACTCAATCTCCCAGGCGTAAAGCAATAAAGCATATCGTGAAGCCATCCCTACATAAAAACAAAACAAATAAGTGAAATTAAACAATAGAAAAAAAGAAGCATAAAAGAAACAAAAAAAATATAGAAAGAACAAAACTAAAAGGAAAGAAAGAAAAAGAAAGGGAAAGAAAAACTCCCGATTGCGAACCAAAGTCCACGTCACCACCTCCGGTACTGCCCTGATTGGGCATAAATCTGCTGCATAGGTTGGCTAACATCACCTCTTGGCGATCTATAGATGCCCTCTGATGGGTCAACTCGTCCGTATATCGACAAGTTGATTCTACTATTTCCGCCAGCTGGGTCCTGTGGATATCTTGAGTGATACGGAGTTACTCAAAGCTATTCCTCATCTCAGCCTGGAACGCATCCATCGGGGCCATCGGGGCATCGGCCTCATCATCCTCATCATCTAACTGCAAGGAAGACACCCCATGCCCTTTTGTATGGTTTTCTTAATTGAGCGAAAATCGGCAGGGTTACGTTCTCACAGCCAATCTTGCTCGGATGGGGGTATCCACACATTGTTCTTTTCATCCCAGGAACAGCTGCAGCTATTAAAACTTGTAAATTTGATAACCTGTTGTGGTACTATTGATGATTTTTTCTCCCCTGCGAAATTGACATTGAAAGCAGCAAAAATTTGAGATAAAATTCTAAGATAATGATACACACATTTTTTTATGATGTCACACCCAGTATTTCTCATAGTGTGAATCATCAAGGAAGCGAGGGAAAAGGGGGATTGATTTTGAATTTTATGAAGCATATAGATGTCGAGAATATGGATGATCCCAAAAAGTTGTTCAAGCTTAAGATGATCGATGAACGATTCATTGAAGAAATTTTCAATAATCATCTTGAGTGACTCCCTATCGGTCACCCATTTACAATTTGTTGTGGAGAGATGTTTTGGAAAGGGAAGAATATCTGAGTCGGTGAGATCGAGCGAGGTCCCCTCAAAACGAACCCGTTCAGATTTGGAGGAGGAAGTAATGGATTTCTTTGTGGCCATAGGAAGAGTGGAGGAAAAATTAAACGGAAGGAAGAGAAAAGGAAAAAGGATACAACATCGCAACACAATAGAACTAACACAACAAAACAAATCGCAGAACACAAGAAACACATAAAAGAATAGATACTAATGTAGCCTGTGTGTGCTAGAGTGATCTAACATTGCTCGTGTGTGCTACAATGTGAAAGAAAAAATTAAAACAAGTAAAACATTAAAGATAAAACTTCCAATAATATTGAAAGCACAATAAAGCCTGCAACAGAACTATAAATTAAAAAAATAAATAAAAATAAGACGGAGGCAAAGAGTTGAAGAATTAGCCTGTTCGTTTGAAGAAACAAATTATGACTAAGATGAACGCGCGATTTTTGCCTCGGATGGCTTTTCACCGGTGCTCAAATCGGGGTTGCTGGCATTTAGCCAGAACATTTCAGCAAAATTTTCATTAAGAAAAAATACAATACAAAATAAAGTTAGTAAATACAAATATTAACGAACAACGAAATTACATGAGACTAAAAGAAATAGACATTAAAGAGAAAGGGTTAACAGATAAAAGAAATTGGAAGGAAAGGGGGAGTTCATTGAAGAAAAGGTGGAAAAAGAAAAAGGTTTTGGTGCAGAATTTGTGTAGAATGGAAAAGAGGAAGTATGTAAGAAGTAGGAGTGTTAGATGAAAAGGAGAAGAAGAAGAAGAAGAAGAAGAAGAACATAAATACAAACCAAGATAGGTGGAGAGAGAATGCTGCCGCCGGTGGTACTCACTTGAAGTGGGAAGAAATCGCCGGAAATGATGGAGGAAGTAGGGTAGAATTCTTAGAAAAGTTGGAAAGATGAGGGGAGGATATGGGAGTTTGAGAAAAGAGGAAGAGAGAATGGGAAATTTAGGGATTTTGGAAGAGAATGTGGGCATAGTGCATAAAATTGAAATAAAAACTGCATATTGGTAGAAATTGGGTCGACTCGATTCGTTTTCCTTTAAGGAATTCGATGTACAGCCGAAATTGAACCCTACCACTGACGGTAGGTCGAAGCCTACTTTCTATAGTAGGTCTCTGCCCTTGCTGTTCTGAAAAACGCCCATCATCCTACCACTAGCAGTAGGTTGGACCTACCGTCCACGGTAGGTCTCTGCCTAGAAAGTCCGATACTGCCTGACCCTACCGTCGAGTGCGATAGGTCTCTATCGAGACGTCGATTTTCTTTTTTTTTTGGTAATTTTGAACCTCGTGCATGCCCTTTAACATATGTACTAAATATAGCCCAATGTAGGCTTTAACAAGGTGCATATTTTCTCCAAAATGACTTTACAAGACAAAAATAACAAAGGATTAAAGTAGAAAAACAAGGTAAGAGAACTAAAATTACAATTATACAGTTAGAAAATTCAAAGAAATAAGAATTTCTCCCGTTTTAGCTGCCTTGAGCACCTCTCGGATGCCTGAAATCTGGGTTTTTCCTTAAGCTTCTTTCTTGGATTCTTTTTTCCCTTCCTTCTCGGGATGACCTATGCATTGAAAGATACTTTATTAGCTTTGTGAGCTATAGCACAAACTATCTTAAGCTTTAGACGTAGGGATGGGAGGAATAGGAGCTTGAATACTGTTTCGTTCCCTCCGACCTTTAGCACTAACTCTTTTCCATATCTATTGATATCATTGAGGTACACAAAAAAGGTGACCTAATATTATGGGGAAATCAACGTCTTCCTCCGTGTACAAAACTATGAAGTCAACGGGAAAGACCAAGCCTTTGACTTTGACTAACACATCGTCTATTACCTCTTTAGGATATCTGACACTCTTATCAGCTAGATTAATCGACGTTCTCACAGATTTTAGGGTACCTAGACCTAGATGCTTACACATAGAAGGAGAAATAACATTAACCCTTGCGCCAATATCCGCCAAAGCCCTATCAACATTAATACTACCACTAGTGCAAGGGAAACAAATACTCTTTTTGTCTTCTAGTTTTTGTGGTGGTGCATCCTTTTTAACTAAGAGGGCGGAACATTCTTCACCAAGTATGTGTGTTGATGCTTCCCGAAGCTTGCCCTTCTTCTTGAGAATGACCTTTAAATAACTTCAATACTTGGGAATTTGCAATAAAAGATCAAAGGGTAAGTTTATTTTTAACTGACGAAATATTTTAATAAAGTCCCTCATCTCATCTTGATTAAGGTCCTGAACAAGTGCTCTTGGGAATGGAATTTTCAGTTCATTATTGGCACTTGATGACTTCCTTTTGTCTTCTCCCAACTCTTTTCCTTTTTAGCCACTTTTTTCTGATAATCGCTTTTCTTTTTCGATATAGCATTCTTCTTCTACAATGACCCCGTCTTCCATTGAAATCTCCTCATTGGTGGACGCCGAAATAGCATTTATATGCTCTCTCAGGTTTACTTCGTTGTTACACAGGAGAGTTCTTGGAGATCTTTCGGATACTATCTTCACTAACTGCAAAATTGGCTTTTCCAAGTTTCTAATGGAGGCATCTTAATTCCTTTGGTCAGCCTCGTTAGTATTCATTCTATTCTCAATTGCACTTATAAAGTTTACCATCAATTCATGTAAATTTTCCTTAGGCGGTGGAGGATGATTTTATGGACCCACTTCATAAGGTAATGGCAGAGGTCTGAAAACCCGAGGGTTGATGTTGCCTTTGTTTCCTTGACCACCCCAAGAGATATTGGGGTGGTTTCTGCATCTCGGGTTATATGTATTTGAGTACGGGTTGTTCTTAGTTCGATTCCCCTGCATAAAGTCTACTTGTTCCATTGATCCTCTCATACTTGGGAAATTCCTGATTTTGATGCACTCCATTGCAAAAATTACATAACATGATGGTTTGATTATTTTTATCTGTTAATGTACCGGTCAAATTCCCTATTTTTTGATCTATTACCGCTGTCAATCGAGCTTCCATTGCAGATATTGCATCCACATTATGTACCTTGGCCGTCTTTGGCTCTAATCTTTGCCCTCCCTAGGTATAGTTGTTCATAGCGATCTGTTCTATCAAATGATATACTTGTTGAGGAGTCGTAGGGTCTATAGACCCTCAAGCTGAGGTTTCTATTAACTGTCTCACTTCAAATGAGACTGTAGTATAGAAACTTTGAGTTTGTATCCCCAGATCCAACCCATGATAGGGATATTTTCTTAAAAACTCCTTCATCGTTCCCATGCCTCGTAAAGGCTTTCTGTATCTATTTGTCTAATCGATGGAATCTTGTTCATGAATTGTGTTGTCCGCCCCCAGAGAAAAGTACCTGCCTATGAATTTCTCCGCTAGTGAGTCCCACGAATTGATGGACATCGCCTTCCCCCTTAGAGAGAATAGAAAAAGACGAAGTCAGATAGCGTCTTCGGATACTTCATTTATCTTAAAGGTGTCATACACGTCAAAGAAGTTTCCGATATGAGTATTGGGATCCTCATCCAGAAGTGCGTCGAATTTAACATGATTTTCAATATTTGGATTATATTATGCTTTTATCTCAAAATTGTTTGCTTCTACCCTCGGCCTTTGCTATACTCGACTGCATCCCAAAGATGGACAGTCGGGCATAGTCCGCCATTGTTCACTTCGCCGTTGGTCATTCTGCCGTTGGTCATTCTGCCGTTGGTCATTCTGCCATTGTTGGTGGTGGAAGTGGTACGAAGAGTGGATTGTTAAAAGGAAGTGCTTCTTGTTCTTCTTTCGCCTTATTAATGGCACTATTACCTCTAGTGCCCACCGTCCTGAACTGAAGGGCGCCACGGGCACCTTGCAGCTTACCTTTAGGCTCTTAATTGAACGGTACTAACTCGCCCCTTTTCTTTGGGACATAAACTATTACCACACAATCTGCAAAAAAAGGAAAACATGATTATTTCCACGAACATAAAACAGAATTTAAAAAATATAAATCGAAAATAACTGAATGATGCAAAAACAAAAATCAAGTCAAACAAAAGAAAAAAAAACGACTAGAGCACATGATTTTTCTTAAGCTGCCGTCCCCGACAACGACGTCAAAAACTTGATGTGTTAAAAACGAGATTTCTAATCACTACAATGTAAGGTAAGCGGATCTAACACTGCAGAGGTGAGTTCAACGAGAGTGTAAAATTTCTCGAGGACGGTAAAGGCTAAAGTTCTAATCGCATCTCTAATGTTTAGTCTAAGAAACAAATGATTTTTTGAAAATGAAATAATAAGAGAATAACTAAAACAATTATTCAACCTAGAAAGCAATGAAAACATAGGGTTTTGAAAATTGAGAAACCAAGAGTTTGGATGGGGGAATTCCCCCAAATCCTGATTACTAATTTAATTGGGAAAACTTTTATGTAAAAGACGTTGGAATTAATTAAGTTGGGTCATCAGTCAAATCAGGCAATCCCTATCTCTAAACAAAAGCCTTCCTATTCACTAACACTTAGAGGAAACTCTCTTTTCTCCCTAACAAATTATGTGTGCAATAAAATTAGGTGATTCAAAGGACCTAAAAGTGCAAAATCGTATCTCTAGTCAATTACCCCAATTGGTTGCCCTAGATCATTCTTCTTTTTTCAATTTCGAACAGTCTTGCAATTAATCTAATCTCGCAACAATTAAATTGAAAACAAGCACAATTGGAAGACAACTTGAATAAAAACAAACATCAAATTCAAGAAATTAAACCAAGAGCTTTAGGATCAAGAACTAGGATTCAACCCTCACCAAACAGAAAGAACTTCTCACTATTCATTATATAAAAGCATAAATTAAACATTAAAAATTCAATAATAATAAGAGAAAAGAAAGCTTAGGATTGAAATTGAAGCCGCAATCAAAGTCTTGAACGTCTCCTGAGCTCGTCTTTCGAATCACTAAGTTGAAGATCGAAATCTTTGAAATTGGTCGTTTAATTCTTGAAATCCAAGAAATAAAATTGTTGAAATCTAAAAATTGTTTAACTAATTGAATGCATAAAAACTTAAAATTGAAGAGTTTTTTATGTTAGTATATGGCCTAAGACCAATTGACTCACATTTATGATTTATGAAGCATGTATTTTTGAATTGTATTTTATGCTCTTGGTCATTAAGTATGTGACTTGATACTAAAACCCTTATAGCTAATAAAATATTATTCTTATTTGTCTCCAGTTTATTACATCTTGTAAACTAGCGTGACGTTGCTTGATGGTCAAGTTTTACTGATCATGAATATGAGATATAAAATCAATTCATAAATACATATTGAGAATATTGTGTTGGACATGACCCAAAGTGAAGAAGAAATATTGCAAGAGTTTAAGTTATAAGTATTTCTTCTCAGTTTTATATTTGGTGTCCTTTGACCTAATGTTTCTAATGTTTCTTGCATGGGGAGAAAATATTTTTTGACATAGTCAAACATTACTTTTAATTAGGTGATTATTATGACTATTGGTTGGCTTATTTTCTTGTCATGGCTTGAATATTGGAGATAGTGAAAGGGATTTGTCCCTCTCCTTTTAGAGAGAGATATCCATGGGCCCCTTGATAAAGAAGACTGGAAAATATGCATGGCCATGCTCAAGTAATTATTAATAAGGTGTTATTAATATTATTTGTTGGAACAATCTGCCTGGTGATCAAGTAAATGGTTAATTAAGTTTTATAAGGATGACTTGGTCCATACCTTATACTTAATTAGGATATCATGTGACAAAAGGGCTAAATATTAAATATGATGCTAGGTTATTATTGCATTAACTTAACTTGGGTAAGCATATTGTCTTGCTAGAGGCCGCTTATGTTTTGTGAATAATGTCCAGGACATTTTTCATTCACTGCCAACGTTAAGTGAACCTACAAGGTCACATACATAGACGATCTTGTGAGCATAATGTCCACGTTCAATGAATCTAGATTGTGTCCAGATTCGTTGAACGTATACAAAAGGGGAATCAGATTCCATATTGTATTTTCTGGTAAGTTAATAAGTAATTAATTTTATTTAATCGAATAAATGAAATTAATTACTTAATATTACTCATCCAACCGTTGGATGATTATAGGAATAGACGGACGAGATTAAACTATCATTAGATGACAGTTCGGGTTTTAATATTGACAGTTATAAAAGGTTATGTTAACCTTTTCTTGGCAGTCGTCCTTTATCTGATTAAAGAAAAACAAAACCTTAAACCCTAGAAGGGAGATATAGTATCTAGCCTTCTCTCTCCGAAATACGACCTATTACCAGATAGTCAGGATCAGTTTTGAACAGTTTTCAGAACACAGAAGGGGCTAGCATCCTGATCGCTCACAGAGGAGTTCGTCGCGTGGATACCAGTAGAGGGTGAAGCGTAAACAGCAGCGCCTCCACATTAAACAATAAAAAACATTGAGGTAATTTCTATCTAATCGGTTTTTCTACTATGTACAGATCCTGTTGGTGGATTTCCGTAGTTTTATTTTATTTTATTTTATTTTTGCCTACGGTTTCCTACATTTTAATCTAAACTAACCTAATTGTAGTGTTCGCCTTTATATGGAAGGGGAAATTACAAGAAAACAAAGTTTGAATTAAACCGCCTTGCCAGCTGGGACCTACCACCGATAGTAGGTTGAGCCGTACCATTTACGGTAGGGTTCGTCCTGCTGTTACTTTGTTATCCACGGACCTATCACCGATGGTAGGTTTCCTTACCTCATGTGGTTGGTCAGTTCCGTTTTTGTCGGCATCTCTGTTTTCATTCGTTTTTATTGTTTTCTCTTCCGAAGGGCACCTAAGACAAGAATAAAGGATGATAAGCTAAAATATACATTTTACATAATAAAACATCGAAAAACGATGAAACTAACGTATAGAAATATAACTAATTATATACATATCAATTAGTTTTAGAGAAACCAATCCTCTTCCTTTGATTCTCAATCATGGTAGCAACATGACACATGTCTTCATAAGTAGTGCAAGGGTACAATTGTTATTGATCAGAAATGTCCCTATTAAGACACTTAGAAATCTTGCAATTGAAGCATCCTTATCCTCTTTCAAGCTCAATCTCAAAGTGTACAACTCTATCTCTTGCCTATATGCTTCAACACTTTTGTTGCCTTTCTTAAGAGCTATCAACTTGCAGTGAAGCTCCCTATAATAATATTCCAGTACAGATCTTTCTTTCATGAGATTCTTTAACTCCATCCAAGTTTCTATCGGTTGCCTTCCATTTCTCAACCTTTGAGTCACAATCCTTTCCCACCAATGAAGTGCATAACTTGAAAATTCAGCAACGACTAATTTTATTTTGACAATGTCACTATATCTTCTCACCATGAATAGGTTCTCTACTTGTCTTTCGCAATCAAGGAACACATTCGGATCACTCTTACCCTTGAAGCTAGGTACTTTCCATTTGATTTTGTTTGGAACTTTATCTCCTTGTTGATTACCATAGTAAACATCATGGTATTCTTGGGTAACATTAGGATTATCTCTGTAATCTTCATACAAGTTATCCTCATGTCATGCTTCATGTCTGAGAAATTCTTCCTGTGGTCTATGGTATCCTCTTCCTCCTTGACCTCCTGTTCTCCTACCTCTAACTTGTCATCTTCCTTGAAATGGATAAGAAGAGGATGGCTTTAAGCACAATTTTCATGCGAATAGAAGCAGTATAACACAAGATATGCTAAGATTAATCAACACTTTTTCTGCAGTTGCGAATCCTAAATACATTTCATAATTCAATCAAATTGAGCAATCACTTGTACTCCAAATTGAGCAAAACTTATTACAAATGAAACCTAATTCAAATGAGAACATTTCTATCATAAATCAACAACAATTTCGCACATAATTCAACTGAATTTTCAATTGATTTTTGGAACAATTTTTCCGTCGTACTAGTACTACATGATCTTTATATATTTGTTTCCTCGATATCAAGAAGTTCTTCTTTTTCTTTGAATATAAGCAAATTTTAAACACTTACAAATCAAATTTATCTTCAATTGGAGGTTGTTCTTATACCACTTTGATGTGAATCTTCAATTGCATGTAGATTTGATTCAACACCTTCCCAAGATCACTTCTTTCATGAAAAACCTCTATTGAAGATTTTTTTGCTTCAACACTCCAATGGAAAACCTATTAGGATCTTAGCCTCACAAGCCCAACATTAAGAGGCAAAATTCTTTCCTTAATTAATAGAAAGAACCTTGAGGAAACTATGGCCTCAAAATTGTAACTACACAAACTAGAAGACCTAGGCTAATTGAATCATGGAACAAGAACTCTAAGAAATCAATCAATGAAAGAAGTTAAGATGATCAATTGAATTCAAATAGATTCATCAACCTAAGGTAATCAATTGTTTACAACTAAGGACATTAACCTTTAGCAAGCTAGCTGAGCATGGGCGAAGAACCGTAGAGATAAAACGAAACTGTTGGAATCCGTAGGCAAAACAAACAAAATAAAACTACGGAAATCCACCAACAGGATCTGCACATACTAGAAAAACTGATTGCATAAGAATTACCTCAATGTTTTTTACTGTTCGGTGTGGAGGCGCTGCTGTTTACGCTTTGCCCTCTACTGGTATTTATGCGACGAACTCCTCTGCAAGCGATTGGGATGCTAGCCCCTTCTGTGTTCTGAAAACTGTTCAGAACTAATCCTGACTATTTGATAATACGTGGAATTTTGGAGAAAGGGAGGCTAGATACTATTATCGCCGTTCTAGGGTTTAGGGTTTTGTTTTTCTTTAATCAGATAAACGACGGCTGCCAAGAAAAGGTTAACATAACCTTTTATAACTGTCAATATCAAAACCCTAACTATCATCTAATGATAGTTTAATCTCGTCCGTCTATTCCTATAATAATCCAACGGTTGGATGAGTAATATTAAGTAATTAATTTCATTTATTCGATTAAATAAAATTAATTACTTATTAACTTACCAGAAAATACAATATGGAATCTGATTCCCCTTTCGCATACGTTCAACGAATCTGGACACAATCTAGATTCATTGAACGTGGACATTATGCTCACAAGATCGTCTATGTATGTGACCTTGTAGGTTCACTTAACGTTGGCAGTGAATGAAAAATGTCCTGGACATTTATTCACAAAACATAAGCGGCCTCTAGCAAGACAATATGCTTACCCAAGTTAAGTAAATGCAATAATAACCTAGCATCATATTTAATATTTATCCCTTTTGTCACACGATATCCTAATTAAGTATAAGGCATGGACCGAGTCAACCCTATAAAATTTAATTAACCATTTACTTGATCACCAGGCAGACTGTTCCGATAAATAATATTAATAACACCTTATTAATACTTATTTGAGCATGGCCATGCATATTTTCCAGTCTTCCTTATCAAGGGGCCCATGGGTATCTCTTGCTAAAAGAGAGGGACAAATCCCTTTCATTATCTCCAATATTCATGCCATGATAAGAAATTAAGCCAACCAACAGTCATAATAATCACTTAATTAGGTGATGTTTGACTATGTCAAAACATATTTTCTCCCCATGCAAGAAGCACTAGAAACATTAGGTCAAAGGACACCAAATATAAAACTGAGAAGAAATACTTATGACTTAAACCCATGCAATATTTCTTCTTCACTTTGGGTCATGTCCAATACAATATTCTCAATATGTATTTATGAATTGATTTTATATCTCATATTCATGATTAGTAAAACTTGATCATTAATCAACTTCATACTAGTTTAATAATACAAGATGTGATAAAACTAGGGACAAACAAGAATAGTATTTTATTAGCTATAAGGGTTTTACTATCAAGTCACATACTTGATGACCATAAAATACAATTCAAAATACATGCTTCATAAATCATAAATGTGAGTCAATTAGTCTAGGCCATATATTAACAGAAACATCTCGCAACAATTTCAACAAAATTCATCGATAGTGATGTGAACCGGACAAGTCGCTCACCTATGGAAGTGAAGATAGACCAATCATTAGATCACAAAGGAAGAATCTCAAAACCCTTGAAGATAATGGCATGGTTGCTTATTAGGTTGAAGCTTCGAAGAGCAAGCTTGGAGGTTTGCAAGTCAAGAAAGGGATTCCAAGATGTCCTCAATATGTTCAATTAGCAAAGATCAACCAATGGAACAAATTAGAGAAGAAAATGACTAAGTGCTTGAAGGAAATAGGTCTCACGAGGGAAAAGAGGCTTTGTATTTCAGGTGGATTTTATTGTTTAAACTCATTTTCCAGCTTTTAATCAAGGGCTTAATAGATATTTTAAGTCAATAATCAATAAATTAATTAGGTTAAGTCCTTAGCCTATAAATGTAACTAATCTTGGATGAATTTTGCTGGAATTGCTGAGCGAGAATTCTCTTTGTCTCTAGGGTTCTTCACCCTTGCTTAGTTAGCTTGCTAAGGGTTAATGTCCTTCGTTTTGAATAATCGATTGCATTAGATTTTTAATCTATGGACTTCAATTGATCATCTTAATTCCTTTCATTGATTGAGTCTTACAGTTCTTGTTCTTTGATTCAATTAATCCTAGGTCTTCTAGATTGTGTAGTTGGGATTTTGAGGCCTTAGGTTCCTCAAGGTTTTTCCTATCAATGTCGGAAAATTTTTGCCTCTCAATTTTAGGTTTATGAGGCTTAGATCCTCATAGGGTTTCCGTTGGAGTGTCGAAGCTACAAAATCCTCAATAGAGGTTCTTTATGAAGGAGGTAATCTTGGGAAGGTCTTGAATCAAATCTACTTGCAATTGAAGATTCACATCAAAGTGGTATCTGAGCAACCTCCAATTGAAGGTCAATTTATGTTGTAAGTGTTTAAAATTCGTTAAAAGACAAAGAAAAAGAAGAAGTACTTGATGATCTATGAAGAAAATACATCAAGATCATGCAATAGTAGTACAAAAGAAAATTTATTCCGAAAATCAATTGAAAATTTTGTTGAATTATGTGTGAATTTGCTGTTGATTTGTGATGGAGATTCTATTTTGAGTTAGGTTTCAACTAAAATAAGTTTTACTCAATTTGGAGTTCAAATGATTGCTCAATTTGAATGAATTGTAAATGTATTTTGGATTCGCGATTGCAGAAAATGTGTTGATTAATCTTAAGCATATCTTGTGTTACACTGATTCAATTCGAACATAATCTATGCTTAAATCTATCCTCTGCGAGTGTGGAAACTTTGCCTGATTTCATCTGATTCAGATTTGTAGTTTTTGAGTTATCATCTATTTACTGTCAGGGTGTCATTATCCCCTGTTTTCGGAATTTATTTGAGTACTCTTGTGCTCTTTGTTTAACCTATTGTATTGCTTTGTTTTTTACTTCTAATTGTTTCCTTGTGTCACTTCTAATCTTTTATTGATGATCAATGATGTTTGTTGCCTCTTTTCCGCAGATTACTTTTTTTGAAACTCTTAGACCTCAAGTATTTTATACTTTGCCTCTTTGAGCACTTATCCAATCTCAGTGCATTGATTATTTGTTGCTTTGGTTTGATGGTCTTTGTTTGAGTTGGCTAAGAAGTTTGTAGGATCTTATAGAGACTTGAGTGTTGAGTGATTGGAAAAGGAAAGAGGGTGAGCTTATCTTAATAAAAGCCAATAAATATTGCTAAACACGAGTGAATTAAGATATCATTAAAGAATGTAAACACTTAGGGAGTGATTGTGAGGTCCTTCTTTTGTTATTTTCTTTTTTCTTGATAATTTGCATCTATTTAATCATAGAAGATGATTTGCGTCATGTGTAAGAAGCCTTGGAGGGATTGGACCAACAATTGTCATCAATAGCAAAGGGTGTGAAGGACTTAAGAAGAGAAGAGGAAGCCATCTTGGAACAAAGTAATAGAAGAAACCTTGGGAGACATCCAATATGTAATAATCAATAGGGATGTGGTAACTTTACAACTGATGCTAGATCTTATGAACATAATTCTTATGGTTTCTATGAGAGCAATAGACTTAGAGCTAGAGATTGTTATAATGAATATCTTGTAAAGGAGTTCCAAGAACTGATATTGAAATTATATGAATATAGATGAAAGGTTCTATAAAAGAGGAGATACTATGAGAGATATTATGATAGTTATGATAATAGAGGATACTATGATATTATGAGAGATACTATGATGGTTATTAACTATGGAGGATATAATTATAGAAGTTCTCAAACTTTGGAAACTACATAAAGACCTCTTGGTTACAACAATTTGAAATGACCTCTTTTGTTTGGAACTTTTGGCTCTTATGAATTTGTAGCATGGAAGCAAAATGTGGAATCATTGTTCTATTCCTATGGTGTTAGAGAAGAAGAAAAACCCCAATTGGTGTTAAATTCTCTTTCTTATGAGGTTAATTATTGGTGGGACAGTAAATGTGAAAAAAGAAGGATAGGAGTTCGACCAATCAAGACTTGGAGCTTAATAAAGCAAACATTATGGGATATATTTGGGGTTGGAAACCATGAAGAACAAAGACAAGGTCAAGAACAGGAAAAAATCATGGAATCTTCAACAGGTGAGAAGTCTACAAAAGCAAATAAGCTTTCACAAGCTCAAGATGTACTTTATAGAAAAGTCATTCACCATGAGAAGAAGAATACTTGTACCTTTGTAAGGAAAGAAAAATCAAGAGAGGAAGAAATAAAAAGTGTTGTGAGCACAAAAGAAAGTGAGAGAAAAAGAAAAGAGAGCGAGTGCTTGATTGAAAATCATGAGAGTTTAAAAGAAGAACAAGTGAACGAAAAGAAAAATGAGATGGAAAAGAGTGAGAGAACAAAGGAAAAGGGAGATAAAGGAGAGGAAATGAAAGATAGTCGTTGTGACGTTAGTTCATCATTAAACTCACTTTCTACTGAGGAGGTGAACTTGTTTACTAATTCCAATAACCATTTCCTTGCTTGTTTTCCTCAAACTGTGCAGAAATTTGAAGCTCAAAACATGGAAAATACAGAAATTCTTGGCTACAAGCTCTACAAAACCATAAGCTTCCTTCCTTCTACATCTTTCTTGTCATTTGATTTCATTATCAACAAATCTAATAGTTGTTTTTTTCTATCTTTTGTGAATTCAATCTCAATTTTTGAACTTCTTACCTACAACTTATGGAATAAAGACAAATCATGGAATGAAAGCTAAAGAAGAAGGCATGGGAAAGGAGCTTAGCATTGGCCTTGAAACACATCACCAATCATTTCAAGGAGTTAAAGTTGTTATTAGAGTTGTATGCCTCTTATTTTACTTTAGTTGGAAATGTGATAGTTAATCCTTTCACTTGTGGTCTAGCTTTTGATATTGATCATTTGCTTAAGTGCTCTTCTCCATGTGCTTATTTTGAGAAACAACTTTTTGTTACTGTTGCTAGAATCAAACCATCTTACCATGACCTTGAGTTGTTGCATGATAATCTTTCCTTGGATCTTCTTGTTACTAATTTTTCATTGTCTTGTGCATATATATTGAGTAAGATTCATATCTTTTTAGGATCTTTTGTTGAAAGTGGTTATGATGAGAGAGTTAGTTGTTTCCCTTGGTCTTTCCGTAGAGATTTTCATGCTAAGTTTAAAGGAGAGATTGTTGAGAATAGTGATTAAGAATCATCTTTCTTTTATGTTATGTAAAATTTTGATGGGTTTGTTCCTTTTATTCAACTCTTGAGCCTTGTGAGTCATAAATTTGAATTTCCTTATGATGAACAAAATGTTTTCATTGTTGATAGATTTTTTAAAACTTTGTTTTTAGGAAACCCCATGGGTTTCAATTCTATCATTTTCATTTCAGAGAATTCATGTGGTTGCTATTATATGTAAAGAAAATGAACGGTACTTTTAAAGCGCTTAAAGTTCATCTTTGTTATCTTGTGAAAACTACCTTTGAAAATGGTGTTTTTGGACTAGGTTTTAAAGATCTTGATGAGAAACTTGTTTAACCTATTTCCTTTATTGATTATCTTTTGAAATGTGACATTTTAAAAGACTTCTTAGTTCAAAACAAAACTTTTCGTGTAAAGCTTTTGAATCAATCCTTTGGTGTTATCTTGCTTTATTCTCTAACCTTCAAGGAGTTTTTGGACGAGTTGATTTCACTTCTCTATTGCAAAGAGGAACTTGGTGGACTCTCTCTATTGAAGGAAATGGAAAATCAAATTGAATGGGTGACTGGAGCGACATTGAGTTATGCTATTCCAAGCAAGGAGCTCTATGCATTGTTTCTCAATGGACTACGAAAGTTCAACAAGTGGCGTGCAAGAGGAATGAAATTCTTAAACATATTTCCAAATGTTATTTGGTGCAAGAGAGGTAGAGAAAATGTTGTAGCCAATTCTTTGTCAAAAAGGTACATTCTAATCTTTACTTTACAAGTTCAATTATTTGATTTTGATGTGTTAAGGAATTACATGTTAGAGATGATGAATTCAAGAACATATTTGTTGCTTGTTTGGCTGTGCATAATGACGAGTACCTTATACATGATGGTGTTCTTTACAGTGTTGGTAAATTGTGCGTTCCTTCTTGTTGCTTAAAAGTGTTGTTAGCTAAAGAAGCTCATAGTGGTGGTTTGATTGATTATTTTGATAGTTCGAAAATTATGTTATTTTATATGAGCATTTCTTTTGGCTTGGCATGAAAAGAGTTGTAGAAAGGTTTATTGTTAATTTCTTAGAGTATAAAAGAGCGAACTCTATATCCTTGCCACATGGACATTGTATTTCTTTGAATGTGCCTAGAGAACCTTGTGTAAACATATCTATGGACTTTATATTTGGACTACTTGGGTTTCTTAAAGGCATGGCTTCTCTATTCGTTGTGGCTTATGTTGATGAGATCTTGATTGGTGGTAAAAGTTATGTATGTCATTTGCATCATTTTAATTGAGTTTTCTTTGTTCTGGGAAATAAGAAACTACATACTAACCTTGGGAATTATAAGTTTTAAGTGGAAAATGGTACTTTCCTAGGTGATGTAGTAAACTTTCAAGGTTGCCAAAGGGGTACAAATATGGTGCAAGTACTCAAAGATTGGTTTAGTCCTAAGAGAGTATTTGAAGAGAAAATCTTCCATGTCTTCTATAAGAAAATCTCACAAGCTTTTATAAGAAAACCATCAAGGACCTTAGCACAATCACTAGATCTTTGATAGATGTCCCCAAGAAGAAGACTGTGTTTATAGGGGAAACTTGTTCACCTTATTTGAGTTTGGTCATAATTCTACTATTCTCTACTCTTCTTTTGAAGTCGATTATGGTTTCACTCTTCTAATTCCTTCGGGCGTGCTTTCTTTTTTGATAGATCATGCTTTGAGCTTGGTTGAAGAGAAACACGACGAAATTTGTCAAGATATCCTTTTCAAGGATCATGATGCTATTGATGTCAATACCTTGAAGCTTGCAATGGAGGGACTAGTCTTTGATTTCAAAGGATGGGATGGGAGTCACTTTATAAACAACCATTTTCCTTCTCATCATATGAGTAAGTTTGAGGCCATGGCAAACAGCCGTTGCTACTTCTTGAATGCTTTAATGTTATATTGATCTTCCGGTTGAAAGTCATGTTAGTGCTACCTTCAATGTTTGATGTAGGCAAAGATTGAAGGACGGATTTTTTCAAAGGAGGGGCAGATGATGTGAACTAGACAAGTCACTTACATATGGAAATGAAGATTGGACCAATCTTTAGAGCTCAAAGGAAGAAACTCAAAGCTCTTGAAGATAATGGCATGGTTGCTTATTTGGTGAAAGCTTTGAAGAGCAAGATTAAGGGGTTTAAAGGTCAAGAAAGGGCTTCCAAGTCGTTCTCAATGTGTTCAATTAACAAGGACTAATAAAAGGGAACAAATTGGAGGAGAAAATGACTAAGTGCTTGAAGGAAACTACCCTATCTCTGGCGATACACCCTGGCCTACCGTACCTGGTAGGCTTCTGCCGACACCATGCTTGGAAGTTGCCAACCTACTGTGGACGGTAGGTTCTACCCTACCATCGCCGATAGGTCTCGGGTGGGAAAGAGGCTTTGTAATATTTGGCAGGATTTTATTGTTTAAACTTATTTTCCAAGTTCTAATGAAAGGCTTAATGGATATTTTAAGCCAATAATCAATAGATAAATTACGTTAAGCTCTTAGCCTATAAATACTCATCTATAGGCTGATTTGTAACTAATCTTGGAGGAATTTTGCTGAAATTGTTGAGAGAATTCTCTGTCTCTAGGGTTCTTCACCCCTAGTTAGGTTGCTAAGGGTTAATGTCCTTAGTTGTGAACAATTGATTGCCTTAGAATTTGATGAATCTATGGACTTCAATTGATCATCTTAATTCCTTTTATTGATTGAGTCTTAGAGTTCTTATTCTTTGATTCAATTAATCCTAGGTCTTCTAGAATGTGTAGTTGGGGTTTTGAGGTCTTAGTTTCCTCAAGGCTCTTCCTATCAATTTAGGAAAGATTTTTGCCTCTCAATGTTATGTTTATGAGACTTAGATCCTCATAATTTTTCCATTGGAGTGTTGAAGCTACAAAATCCTCAATAGCGGTTCTTAATGAAAGAGATGATCTTGGGAAGGTGCG
Organism: Catharanthus roseus; assembly: GCA_028651295.1. Taxonomy (NCBI): domain Eukaryota; kingdom Viridiplantae; phylum Streptophyta; class Magnoliopsida; order Gentianales; family Apocynaceae; genus Catharanthus; species Catharanthus roseus. The sequence goes on along the minus strand of JAPQWS010000159.1, from coordinate 31,152,650 downwards.
GAATCAAATCTACTTGCAATTGAAGATTAACATCAGATAGTTGGTTACATGAGTTTGTAATGGGGTATTTCTAGGCCAAGCCTCAACCCTAACTAAACAAGTGATTACTGACATGAATTACCCATAAACCTCTTGATTAAAAGCGGGAAAAACAACTTGAATTAAAAAGTCCCACCCAAAAGGGTGCATAAGCAAGTTTTCACTCAAACCCTACCGGCGACAGTAGGGTAAGACCTACCGTGCGCAGTAGGTGTCATGCTCCAAAGAAAGTGCCTGCAGAAGCCTACCGCAACGTTATGGTGTCCTCTTCAAAGACTTAGCCAATTTTCAACTCCAATTTGGTCCCTTGAGTAATCTTTGCTAATTGAACTAGTTAAGAAAAATTTGGAAGCCTTTTCTTGACCTAAAACCCTCCAAACGTGATCTTCAAAGCTTCCTCCAAATTAGCAACCATGCCATTATCTTGAATAGCTTTGAGTTTCCTTCTTTGAGCTCTAGTGATTGGTCCACTCTCTAATTCCATAGGTGATTGACTTATCTGGTTCGCATAAAAGAAATACTCAGAAGTGGAAGGTATAACTAGAAAGAGATCACCACCAAAGAGATAGTACAAGCATCTAAATTACGCTCACATGAGAAATGTAGATACTAAAAACAACTTTAATTACTCATAAGAAATTTCTGATTATAAAGAGAAGATTTAAGAAAAAGGCTTATTGATGAAATTTCATGGAACTGAAATAGCTCTTTTCGAATGATCTCACCTTGGTCTTCACTCTTTATGGTATGGTCCCTTCCAAGCATTGATAACTAAGGGCAAGGATGTTCAAGAGTAATCCTATAAGAACTAAGTGCAAAAGAATTCAATTTAGTTTTCATGAGAAAGTGTTCAAAACATAAGTAAGAAGTGGGAGTAAAGAAGCTTATTGTGTTGTAGATATTGTGGTCTAAGCCCCCTTTAATCTCCATTTTCTGTATAAAATATTTCTGCACACATGAAGAATCACTAACAAGAAAAGAGTTAGTTTGGTTAATATCAACACTCACTACCTTACTCTTGTCAACTGCAACTACCTCTTTTTCTTCTTGCTCTTTCTTAATACTCCCTTGTTTTTTAATTGAAGCACTCATTCTCTTTTGAACTAATATGAACCAAGATGGCCAAGAAGATGAAAAGCTACAAGGTGCAATCACAAGAGCAAGAGCAAGGAGAGTTAAGGAGAAGGATGATAAAGTTGCTCATAGATTGTTGATAGCAATTAAAGAAACTACTAAGGAAGGCCTAAAGTCCAAGAATGAAAGGCTTGGAAGAAGATAGAAACCCTCCTAAGTTGCTTATGGTTTAATGTAAACTTAGAGCAACCAAAGGAGCAAATTATAAGAGGAAGAAATCAGGAAGAGGCAAGAATAGAGTCTATCGCAGGTAGTAGGTCATGTATTTACCATCCACTATAGGTTTTTGCAAATGGACTCGATATACTGAAGACCTACAACGCCCGATGGGGTACCTTATGGTCGACACTAGGGTACTGATTTTATGTAATGGGATGTTTAAGGAGGAAATTGCTATTTGAACTCACTTTAGAAATTTTAACTAAGTCCCTTATGGGTCTTGTGTTGACCCAAGACCATGTTGGGATAAGGTTTAGCCTAAACTCTATAAATACCCATTTATAGAATAATTGTAAGATTAATTGGTCATTTTATAAAAATTAATGAGTTTATCTCTAAGGTTATTAAGTTTTGAGGCTTTCTCCTTGAACTTTACCTAGGGTTTGATCATCCCTTAAATTGATTATATTGAACACTTGGATTAGAAAGATCCAAGAGTTCTCTATTTGATCTCAATTCCTACTCTTTGATATTACATTCTTGTAATTGTGTCAAAGCAAGATCTTCTTTATAAGAGACTAATTAGGTGATGGGTAAACAATCATACTGATGAATTAGCTCGTGAAGGATAGAATATTCAACATGGATTCAAGAGCTCCTTAGAATTAGCTAGGGATTTCTTGAGGATGCAGAGTATTCAAGTCTTATTGAAGGCAAAAGGTCCTTGGGAAGTTGAATTGAAGGCTTTTTTTATCTTTGCACAGTAAGATTCATATCATTTGGTATCAGAGCAACCTTCAAGGTAACATTTAATTTGTGTTTAATTGCTGCAAAATTTGTAAAAAAAAAAAAAAAAGAGTATATGATGATCGATTAAAAATACATGAAGTTCATGAAAATTCTCGGACAGAAAATTTTCTTTATCGGAAGAAATATTGATTATTGAGTTTTTTATGCAATATTTGATATGGATTTTAACTTGTATGAGTTATTGATCAATTGCAACTTGTTTTATTGGATTTGGACTTGATTTGATAAATCAAATTAATGAAAACTTTTGATCTGTCAGAAATCGAAACTGTTTGAAATGTGAGGATTGATCTCTTCATATATTATGTTATATATGTCTAATTCAAACTAAATTTGTGCTAAAATTTTTCTTGATCCTACTATGCTTCATTAGAAACTAATTTCACTCGATGTGAAGTTGTATTGTGTAAGTTATCATCATTTTAGTCACAGGGTATCAGTGACCCCTGTTTTCTGGGAAAATTTTGTTAGTACTCATACTTCTTTTTTTAGCCTAGTTTTGTTTTGCTTAGTAGTTTTTGGACTCTACTTTCTTCCTTTCAATTTCTACACTTCTTTGTGTGATCAAATTGATTTTGATTGTCTGTAATTGCTCCTGAATTGTTTTTGAAACTCTTCCACTACAAGTGTTTGATGAAATTTCTCTTTGAACTTCTTTAATTCTTCAATTAAGTGCTTAATTAGAATTCACCTTTTTTTTTTTTTTTCTTTGGTGATCGTCGGGGAGCAAGTTTGAAGAATGAAAGAACTCTTGTGAGGTGAGAGTTTTGAAAAAGGCAAGAGGGTGATCTTATTGTTATTAAAGCCATAAGAGAGCCAAACACGAGGGAATTGAGTGATCGTTTAAAGAGAGCATACACTTAGAAAGTGATTGTGAGGTCCTATTTCTTGTTTCTTTTGCTTAAATTAAAGGTTTCATTATGTCTATGGATCCTTAGTTACTAACTCCTCATAATGAAGGAACTAATGAAAGTCCTCAGTCCAATTTGGATCCAATTAGGGTCATCATGCAAGAGATTCATTCTATGAGAAGAGAAATAGAAGATATGCGAGGGACATAACTAATTTTTCTGTAGAGAAAAGAGGTCAAATTCACATTGAACAGCATGTCAATTCCTATACTCAAAATGATGTGAATTGAGTTGACCAAAGGTAATGAATTAATTCATGAGTTAATCCACTAGACCAAGGAATAGAAGAAAAAGGAATTTGATGAAGCTTGACTAAGGAATGGTTTTTTTTTTTTTATTGAAGAAAATGGAAAACTTGTAAAGAGTTGGACCTACAGCCGACGTTAAGCCCTGCACGTAGCATCACAGGTAGGATTCTGGACGGGATAAGCTTGAAGGTCGCACCCTACCGCGTCTAGTAGATTGCACCCTACCGTCGACGGTAGGGTTTGGGAATGAAATGAAATTTGTAATTTTAGGTGGGATTTTATTATTTGAACATCTTTTTCTAGCTTTTAATCAAAGGCTTAGTGGCTATTTTAAGTCATTAATGACTAGATAGGTTAGGTTTAGACCTTCTCCTATAAATACCCAACTATAAGCTCATTTGTAACGAATCTTGGACAAATTTTGCTGAAATTGTTGAGAGAGAATTCTCTTTATCCCTATGGTTCTTCACCCTTGCTTAGTGGGCTTGTTAACAGTTAATATCTTTAGTGTTTAACAATTGATTGCCTTAGGTTGATGAATCTGTGGAAAAAGAAGAAGTAGTTGATGATCTATGAAAAAAATACATGAAGATCATGCAATTGTAGTACATAATTATAGAAAAATTTTTCCTAAATCAATTGAAATTTCGGTTGAATTGTGTGCGAATTTGTTGTTGATTTGTGATGGAGATATTTTTCTTTGAGTTAGGATTCAATTGAAATAAGGTTTACTCAATTTGGAGTTCAATTGATTGCTCAATATTATTGAATTGTTAAATGTTTTTCAGATTTTTCAACTGTAGAAAAAATGTGTTGATTAATCCGAGCATATCTTGTGTTATACTGATTAAATTTGGCCCAACTTTGTGCTTCAATTTATCCTCCTCGAATGAGGAATCTTCATGTGCTGGTCTTATCAGATTTGGATTTGTAGTGTTCGGGTTATCATCATTTTAGTGTCAGGGTGTCATTATCCCCTGTTCCCTAGAAAAATTTGTTTTAGTACTCTTGTGCTCTTTGTTTAACCTAATTCTTTTGAATTGCTTTGTTTTTTTATTTCCAATTGTTTCCTTGTTTGCTTCTAATCGTTTTTTGATGATCAATTAAGTTTATTGGCTCTTTTCCATAGATTACATTCCTCAAATTCTTACACCTCAAGTGTTCGAAAGTTTGCCTCTTTGAACACTTATCCAACTAAGTGCACTTATTTATTTACTTGCCTAAGATTGATGCACTTCGTTTGATTTGGCTATGAAGTTTGAAGGATCTTATGGAGACTTGAGTGTTCAGTGATTGGAAAAGGCAAGAGGGTGAGCTTATCCTAATAAAAGCTAATAAAGAGTGTTAAACATAAGTGAATTGAGTGATCATAAAATAGTATAAACACTTAGGGAATGATTGGGAGGTCTTTGTTTTTTTTTTTCTAACGTTTTTGTGAAGTTTTAAAAAGTAAATAAATGGAGTACAAATGGTCTAATCCATCATGGAAAATGATGGAAGTGAAGAGCAAACATCAACATTATCAATCTAAGTTTGCAAGTGATATGCATATTTTCTATCATGGTGGTGGCAATGGATTCAATGCTTATGGTGGGAACAACCGTGGAAATGGAAACTTCACTTCCAAAAGACATAATGGAGTTGGTAACTTTTCTTATGCTAAATCTTATGGGCATACTTCTTATGATGATTATAGGGGTTATGATAGAGATAAAGTTAAATATGATTATTATGAGCATAGTCCTTATGATTGTTATGAAGGGTGTCATCATAATTGTGGTAGAGGAGTTTACTTTGAGAACTTATATGATGAACATTTCTATGAGAGGAAGAAAGAAAGTAAGCATGTAGTATATCTAAAATGCCATGTGGAAGACAAAGTTGCTAATCTTGTTGTTGATGGTAGTAGTTGTGCTAATGTGGCTAGTACTTACCTTATGGAAAAGTTAATTTTGCCTCCTCTTGAACATCCTAAGCCTTACATATACCATTGGTCAAATGACAATGACGAGATCAAAGTCACTACGCAAGTGTGGGTGTCTATTTCTAAAGGAATGTACAAGGATGATGTGTTATGTGATGTAGCACCCATGCAAGCGGGTCATGTATTGTTTTGAAGTCCTTGGATAAATGATAGGAAAGTTATATACAATGGGGACAAGAATTCTTACAACTTCACCAAAGAGGGCAAAAGATTTATTCTAAATTCTTTGGCGCCTCGTGAAATTTATGAAGAGCAAAAGAAGTTGAAAGAAAGGGTAACATTTGATCAAAAGAAAAAGGCAAAGAGCATTATAAATGTTAAATGTGGAGAAAAACAACTTTCAATTTCATCTCAAAGAGTTGCAAAGTTTGAAATCATGAAACCAATAATGTTTGAAGACTTTTCAAAAGTGAATGAGTTTCCATGAGCTACAATTGAACTTGAAGAAACGGTTATCCTACATGTTAAGGAAGAGATATCTAATGTGGAACACTGTGATCTCATGAGAGATAAGAACAATGAAAAAGGAGAGTACATTGAGATTAACGAAAACAAAATAGTGGAAGAAAAGAGAGATTATGTATCTTTGGTTCCATCTATATCATTTCAAAAGAGAGTGAACCTTTTGAGTGTTCAAAAGGGAAAGAAAATGAGCTTGAGAAAAGTGCGAGAGTAAAAGAAAATGTGTGCTTCATTGAAAATCAAGAGAGTGAAAAAGAAGAGCAAAGAGAAAAAGAGATAGTTGTACTTGAAAAGAGTGAGGAAGTGAATTTCTTTTCTAATGAAACTAACTCTTGCTTTGCTAGTGAATCCTTAGGTGTGAAGGATTTTTAAGATTCAAGCAAGGATAAAGATGGGAAGGTTGTCTATAAGTCCATCAAGACTATAAATTTCTTTCCTTCTAATTCCCACTTGTCCTTTGAGATTTATTTTAAGGAAATTAAGCTGTTTTCACTTGTTTTTATGGAAAATGGATATCAATTTTACTTTTTCAACTCTCTTGGAACTTTAACAGAAAAGAAACAATTAATAGAGTTTAATTCCATTTCTTGTGCAATCCCTAGAGTTGATAAATGCCATTTCAATATTGCTAATTATCTTTCTTATGTGCCAGGAATTAAAGACAAAGGTAGGAACAAGGAGAAAGAGCTTGGCAATATTCTTAAAGATTTACCAATAAGTTTATCTCTTAAGCCTTCTTTCATATGTTACAAAGTTTCTCTTGTGTAATTAGAATTATTTTAGATTCTTATCTTTCTCATGTGAGCACATATGAAGATCTTTGTACTGTTTCTTTTGGTGGTGGTCTCTTTCTTGTTGTGCCTTATGTGTCTAAATGTCTTTCTTCTCATGTTTCTGTTGAGGATCCATTAATGAGTAGTGGTGTTACATTTTATTCTTCTTGTTACGATTTTGGGATGCTAGATAATGCTTCCTTTGTTGATCCAAACATTGTTGGCTTTGAACTTGAATGTGCTTTATTTGATGTTCTTCATGATAAGTCTATTGGAAAGTATGTTGACAATTTTACCCTATTTTACCTTTCCTTGGCGTTTTTATGAGGAATATTAATGGTTTTATTCTTTTAAAATAACATGGGGTCTTTTTGAGTGAGCAAATAGCATTTGCTAGTGGTAAACAAAAGTTTTTAAAATGTCATTAACTCCATGAACACTTTATTTGAAAACACATTTGGGTTTCAATTATATCACCTTATTTCAAGGAATCCTTATCGAAAGATTTTGAAAACCAAATGGGAACTTATCTTGAGTTGTTCAAAGTTAATCCTTTGGCATTTGAAAAATCTAATTTGAGAAAGGAGGCCTTTGAACAAGTTTGCAAATTTATTGTTGTTCGGCATCTTTATTACCACAAGCCTTTCAAGGATTAGTTTTGAAAATGGTTCATTTCATGCACTAGCTTTCAAAAGAACTCTTTTGCATTCATTTTGAAACTTCAATTTGAAGCATCATTGTTTTATCATCTACTTTTTATAGAGTTCTTTGATAAAATAGTTTCCAAAGAGAAATGTAGACCATCTTGGAATGTTTGAAATTTCATGTTTACATTTTCTCACCTCATTTTGTGTAATAATATTGGAGAAAAGATATGCTTCTATGCCAAAGCGAGTGATTTAGTAGAAGCCATTGATAAAGACGAGCTAGTTTCACTTCTCTATTGTAAAGAGGAACTCGATGGATTTTCTCCATTGAAGGCAATGGAATATCAAATTGAATTGGTGATCAAAACTACATTGAGATATGCTATTCATTACAAAGACCCTATGCATTGTCTTTCGAAGAACAATAAAAGCTCAACATGTGGTGTGCAGAAAGAATTAAATTCATAAAGACATTTCTAAACGTCATTTGGTCAACAGAGGTAAAGAAAATATTATAACCAAGGCTTTGTGAAAAAGGTACATTTTATTCTTTACTTTACAAGTTTGATTACTTAGTTATGCAATGTTTAAGTAATTACGTGCTAGTTGTAATGAATTCAAGTACATACTTGATGCTCGTTGGGTTGTGCATAATGCTAAGTACCTTATACATGATGGTGATCTTTACCATGTTAGTAAGTTGTGCATTTCTTCTTGTTTCTCTAGATTGTTGATAGTTAAAAAAGGTCATAGTAGTGGTTTGATGGATAGTTTTGATGTTTCCAAAACTTATGTGATTTTACAAGAGCCATTCTTTTGGTTTGGTATGAAAAGAGACGTAGAAAGGTTTATTGTTAATTGCTTAAAATATACAAGAGCTAACTATACATCTTTACCACATGGATATTATATTTCTTTGAATGTGCCTAGAGAACCTTGTGTAGACATATCCATGGAGTTTATATTTAGACTATGTAGGTTTCTTAAAGGCATAGGTTTATTTGTTGTGGCTTATGTTGATGAAATCTCAATTGATAGCAAAACTTATGATGATCATGTGCATTATTTTAATCGGGTTTTGTTTTGAGAAATAAGAAATTACATGCTAACCTTGGGAATTATGAGGTTTGTGTAGAAAATGGCACTTTCGTACGTTATGTAGTGAGTTTTTAAGGTTGTCAAATGGGTGCAAATATGGTGCAAGCAATCCAAGATTGGCTTATTTCCAAGAGTGCATTTGAAGAGAGAAGCTTCCTTGGTTTCACAAGCTTTTATACAAAATTTATCAAGGACCTTAGCACTATTGCTCGTCTTTTGATGGCTGTACCCAAGAAGATGATCAGATTCACTTCGGCAATTTGTTTATTCCTTATTGCATTTGCTATCCAATCAAGCTTATTATTCTACTACTCTTTATTCTTCTCTTGAATTTGATTATGGTTTCAAGCCTTTAATTTCTCTTTATTTGATTCCTTATTCTATAGATCATGCTTTGAGATTTGATGAAGCGAAAAAGATGGAGAGTTTCCAGTACATCCATTTTAGTAACCATGATGCTATTGCAACCATCAACAAGACGTTTGAAAAGAAATGATTAGTTTTTTTTATCCCGGAGGTTGGCGTTAGGGTGACTTAGGTTCGAACGAGTTTCTTCTCAACATAAGTCTAAGCTTGATTGTCGTGACAAAGAGCCTTTGCTCATTCTTGAATGCTTTAGTGCTTATATTGATCCTCCAGTTGACTTTTATGTTAGTGCTACCCCTCCATGTTTTGATATATCTTTGTTTGATACAGGAGAAGATTCGAGGATCAATCATTTCAAAGGAGGGGCGGATGATGTGAATCAGGTTGACATGAATCGGGTTGACCAAAGCTAATGAATTGATTCATGATTTAATCCACTAGAGCAAGGACTAGAAGAGCAAGACATTTGATCAAGCTTGACTAAGGAATGGTAGGTTTAATTGAAGAAAATGGAAAACTTGTGAAGAGTTGGACCTACCACTGACTGTAGGCCCTGCACCTACCATTGCTGGTAGGTTTTTGGACGGGATAAGCTTGAAGGCTACACCCTACCACGTCCAGTAGGTTGCACCCTACCGTTGCTGGTAGGGTCGGGAATGAAATGGCTTTTTGTAATTTTAGGCAGGATTTTATTATTTGAACTTGTTTTTCAAGTTTTTAATCGAGGGCTTTATGGGTATTTTAAGCCATTAATCACTAGATAGATTAGGTTTAGACCTCAGCCTATAAATACCAAATTATAAGCTTATATGTAATGAATCTTGGATGAATTTTTCTGAATTATTGGGAGAGAATTATCTTTGTCTCTACAGTTCTTCACCTTTTTAGCTTGCTAAGGGTTAATTTCCTTAGTGTTGAACAATCGATTACCTTAGGTTGATGAATCTATGGAATTCAATTGACAATCTTAATTCCTTTGATAGATTAAGTCGTGGAGTTCTTGTTTTTTGATTCAATTAATCCCAGGTCTTCTAGATTATGTAATTGGGGTTTGAGGCCTTAGTTTCCTCAAGGTTTTAACTATGAATTTAGGAAAGAGTTTTGCCTGTCAATTTTGAGTTTATGATGCTTAGATCCTCATAAGTTTTCCACTGGAGTGTTGAAGCTACAAAATCCTCAATAGAGGTTTTTGATGAAGTTGGCGATCCTTGGAAGGAGCGAATCAAATTCTACAGTCAAAAGAAGATTCATGTCACAAAGGGGTTATAGAACCTATAATCATCATGGTTCATTTAGAACACTAGTTTAAAGCAATCATCAATTCTATGATGCTGGTAGGCACACTACTCCTATAGGTGGAAAAAGAGAAGTTCAGGAGGAAGGGGATATAATAGACCACAAGAAGAGGCTCCAAGACATGAAGCATGACATAAAGATAACATGTTTGATGACTATAGATAGAATCCTAATGTTGGCCAAGAATACTTCGGTGGTTACGATGGTGGACAACCATGGGATAAAGCCTTAGATAAGATCAAGTGGAAAGTACCTAGCTTCAAGGGAAAAGTGATCCAAATGTGTTCCTTGATTGGGAACATCTAGTGAAGAACCTTTTCATGGTGAGAAATTGTAGTGACAATGTTAAGGCTAAGTTAGTCATAGCCGAAATTTCAGGTTACGCACTTTATTAGTGTGAAAGGATTGTCAAACAAAGGGTTAGAAATGGAAGGCAAACGATTGAAACTTAGGCCGAATTGAAGACTCTTATGAGAGAAAGATTTGTACTGGACCATTATTATAGGGAGCTTCACATCAAATTGATGAATATTAGGCAAGGTAGCAAAAGTGTTGCAGAATATAGGCAAGAGATGGAGTTATACACTTTGAGGTTGAGTTTGTAGGAGGACAAGGATACCTCTATTGCTAGATTTCTAATTTCTCTCAATAGGGATATTGTTAATCAATTAGAATTATACCCTTATATCACTTATGAATACGTGCCATTTAGCAACCAAGATTGAGACTCAAAGGAAGAAAAGTGGTTTCTCTAAAACTACTATTCCATCTTCAAGGAATGTTTTATCTAAGCCTCAAGCATCTACTATCAAGGGTTGGACAAAGAAGGAGGAAACACCTAAGGTGGCTTTTTAAAGACAATTCTAGGTCTAAAGTGGAGGAGAAATTTAGATTGATTGTCAATCCATTCAAATACAATGGGTTGGGATATATAGCTATCAATTGTCCTAGAAAGAAAACTTTGAGCTTTCATGAAGATTTGAATGGTTGGATTAAAAAGGATGAAGAGGAATGTCTTGAAATATTCTTGATGAAAATGATAGTCAAGATGATGGCGTCCTAGGTGATACTATTCTAGATACTAGCGAAGATACCTTAAATTGGGTGACTATAAGGACATTAACAACATAAGTCATGGATGAAGATTCAAGCATTCAAAGGGAGAAAATCTTTCTTACCAAATGTAAGGTGGAAGGTAGACTTGTTAACCTTATAATTGATAGTGGTAGTTGCACCAATGTAGGTAGTCTCTATCTCGTGGATAAATTGAATTTGCCTACCTTCAAACATTCAAATCCCTACATGTTGCATTGGTTGAATAATAGTCGGGAAATTAAGGTATGGAAGCAAGTGAAACTCCCTATCCTTCGGATCATACAATGAAGAAGTTGTATGTGATGTTGTGCATACGAAAGCGGGCCACTTGTTGTTTGGCTGTCCTTGGCAATTTGATAGAAAAGCCATTCGCCATGGAGAGAAGAACACTTATTCTTTTGTAAAGGATGGCAAATCCAATACCATGAATCCCCTTACACCTCAACAAGTTAGAGAAGAACAAAAGAAAATGAGAGAAAAAGAAAGAATTAAGAATTAACAAAAGAGAAATACTTTGTGGAAGGAAAGAGAGTTCAGGGAAAAGAAATGAGTGTTGAAAACACAAAAGAGGTAAGAGTGAAGAGTGACAAGAAAATGAGTGATCAAAAGAAAGAGAGTGCTACAAAAGAAAAGAGTTGTTTTTATGCAAAAGAGAGTGAGATCATAGAATCTATAGAAAAGAAGAGTTGGTGTTGCTCTTATATTGCAAGGAAGTATTTGTTTCTACTAATGATCATTTATCTTGTCTGTCTAGTGCTATTGTAAAGGTGAATGAAGAATTCAAAAATTTTTTCCTAGTGAGATGGTCGGTAGACTCCCTCCTCTTAGAGGCATTGAACACCAAATTGATTTGGTACCCGGTGCGATATTACTAAATAGGTCGGCTTATATCCCGAAGAGACCAAGTAGTTGAGGAGACGAGTGTAAGAGTTGCTCTCCAAAGGCTATGTAAGAGAAAACTTGAGCCCTTATCTGTTCCCGTGTTTTTTAGTCCCTAAGTTGGATGGTACATGGTGCATGTGTGTAGATTGTAGAGCCATTAATAACATTGCCATCAAATATAGGCATCCTAGTCCTAGGTTAGATGAATTGCTTGATGAGTTACATGGTTCTCAAATCTTTTCAAAGGTAGATTTAAAATCAAGTTACTATCAAATTTGCATGAAAGAAGGGGATGAATGGAAAAAAACTTTCAAAACTAATTTTCGTCTTATGAATGATTGGTCATGCCTTTTGGTTTTACTAATGCCCTAGCACATTCATGCAAGTAATGCATCATGTTTTGAGGGATTTCATTAAAAAATTGTTGTGATTTACTTTGATGATATCTTTACTTATAGCAAAACTTATGAAGATCATTTGCATAATCTTAAGCAAGTTTTGTTTGTTTTGAGAAGTGAGAAAGTAAATGAATCTTGGAAAATATGAGTTTTGTTTGAAAATGTTTACTTTCTTAGGTTATGTGGTGAGTTCTCAAGGTCTCTAGGTGGATGAAGTAAGACAAGGTGAAAGAAATCAAGGATTGGACTACTCCCAGAGTTTATCCGTTTGAGAAGCTTCCATGGTCTAGCAAACTTTTATAGAAGATTAATCAAGAACTTTAGCACTATTTCTAGTCCCTTGATCGGTGTAATCAAGAAGATGATAGGATTCAAATGGGAGGGGAAAAAAAAGAAAAGGCTTTTAAATTGTTGAAAGAAAGGTTGAGTAGTGCTCCTCTATTAGCACAACCAAACTTCGAGAAAATGTTTGAAATTGAGTGTGACGCCTTGGGGGTTGGCATTGGAGGATTATTGATGCAAGATAAGAGGCCTTTAGCTTATTTTAGTGAAAGTTGACTTGAGTCAATTGAATTAGGCTACTTATGACAAGGAGCTCATGTGTATTGGTGAGAACGTTGAAACATTCGCAATATTATTTATGGGCTAAACAGTTTGTAATTCATACTGATAAGGAGTCCTTATATTACTCAAAGGACAACAAAAGCTCAATAGGAGACATGCACGAAGGATGGATTTCATTGGAACATTTCCATATGTTATTTGGTACAAAAAAGGTAAAGAAATTGTTGTCGTCGATGCCTTGTCAAGAAAGTACAGTCTAATATCTACTTTACAAGCTTAAATTCTTGGTTTTTAAATGATTAAAGGGTTATATGCTAGTGATAATGACTTCAAGGACATAGTGATGCTTGTTTAGTTGTCCCTAATGAAAAGTACCTTATACATGCTGGTTTTCTTTACCATGAAGGTAAATGTGCATTCCTTCATGTTCCTCTAGATTGTTGCTAGTTAAGAAAGCTAATGTACTGGTTTGATGGGTCATTTTGGTATTTTGAAAATGTATGACATTTTACATAAGCATTTCTTTTAGCCTCGCATGAAAGAGATGCAGAGAGGTCCATTGATAATTATTTAAATTGTAAAAGGGCTAAACTTACATCTTTGCCACATGGACTTTATACTCCTTTGAATGTGCCGAGAGAATCTTGGGTAGACATTTCTATGGATTTTATTCTTGGACTACCTAGATCCCCTAAAGGCATGAATTCTATATTTATTGGTGTAGATAGATTTTCTAAAATGACTTATTTCATACCTTGTAAGGAAACCAATGATGCTAGCCATACTTCGGATTTGTTCTTTACTTAGGTGGTACGATTCCATGGTATACCTAGAGCTATTGTTTAGGATCGTGACATTAAGTTCCTTAGTCATTTTTGGCGTGTTTTGTGGAAGAAACTTGGAACTAACTTGTTATATTCTACATCTCGCTATCCACAAACCAATAAACAAATGGAGGTGGTGAATAGAACCATTGGCCAACTTCTTAGGGCCATCCTTAAGAAGAATTTGTGCCAATGGGAAGTTTGTTCACCTCATATTGAATTTGCTTACAATAGAGCTCGTCACTCTACTACTTCTTACTCTCCTTTTGAAGTTGTTTATGGGTTTAATCCTCTAACTCCTTTTGATTTGATTCTTTTACCATACTTCACTATTTACACTTAGATTGAAGAAAAAGACAGAGTTTGTGAAAAATATTCACTCCAAAGTTCATGAAGCTATTGAGGCTATAAACAAGAAGATTATTTCAAAAAGGAATTTGGGAAGAAAACATGTAGTCTTTGAATATGCTGATTGGGTTTGGATTCATCTCAAAAAGAATGTTTTCCTTCTCAAAGGAAAAAAAAAGTTATCTAGCTGTGGCAATAGTCCCTTTCGAATTCTTGAACGTGTTAATGATAATGCTCATAAGACTGATCTTCAGGGTGATCATAATGTTAGTGCTACCTTCAATGATTCTAATTTATATCCATTTGATATAGGTCAAGATTCGAGGATGAATCTTTTCAAATGAGGGGCAGATGATATTAACCAAGATGACCAAGAAGATGAAAAGCTACAAGTCCCTAATGGGTCTTGGGTTGACCCAAGACCATGTTTAGACGAGGGTTTAGCCTAAACTCCATACATACCCCTTTATAACATAATTGTAAGACTGATGGGCTATTTTATGAAATGACTTTATCACTGGGATTATTAAGTTTTGAGACTTTCTCCTTTAACTTCATCTAGGGTTTGATATCCCTTAGATTGATTTTATTGAACACTTGGATTGAGAAGATACATGGGTTCTCCATTTCATCTTAATTCCTACTCTTTCATATTACATCCTTGTAATTGTCTTAGAGTAAGGTCTTCTTCACAAGAGACTAGTTAGGTTATGGATAAACAATCCTATTGTTGAATTGGCTTGTGATGGAAAGAATATTCAACATGGATTCAAGAAGTCCTTGGAATTAGCTAGGGGTTGCTTTAGAATGGGGAGTATTCATGTCCAATTGAAGGCAAAAGGTCCTTAGGAAGTTTAATTAAAGGCTTTTGATCTTTACACAACAAGATTCATATAATGTACTCTCACTTTTCTCAAGTTCATACTCTTCTTTTTTTGAACACTCATCTTTTCCTAGCTTCTTACATGAAGTAGAAATGGAATAAATTTCATTCAAGCTCTATTTTTCTTCCACTCTTTCTTTTTCTTTTGCCTCAATGTTCTTCTCACTCATGATATAAGAAGGTTCCTATTTGGATGTCTCTTCCATAGTATGTGTTTCGAGACTCTCTTCAATTTTAGCTTGTGTGGAAGCTCCTTTACTCTTGGAAGTTCATGAACCATTGATGGTGTCATGGATTTTCCACCTTTGCAACTCCTTGAGATGCCTTGGAAAGTTATTTATCCTCACATATTTGAGCATTCATGAAGCTCTTTTCCTTTTTCTCATGCTCAAACGTTCTTACCGTTTCTTTGAACTTCTTTTGCTCTTCGAAAACTTGGTGAGGTGCCAAATAATTAAATGTGAATCTCTTGCCAACCTTGGTAAATTTCAAAGTACTCTTGTCCCTATTGTATATATCTTTCCTATCATTTAGCCAGTACTTCCAAACAACAAATGACCCACACTTTCTTGGTAACTGTAATCTCAAAACTCTCATTTGCCCAATAGTGTATATGAGTATTAGGACGTTCAAGAAGAGGCAAATTAAACATTTCCACAAGGTAAGTACTAGCTACATTAGCACAACAAACACTATCAACAACAAGATTAGCAAGCCTATCTTGCACTTTGCATTTGGTATGGACAACATGATCACTTTCATTTTCCCTCCCATAGATATTTTCATCATACAAGCTCTCAATGTGAACTCATCTACCATAACTATGATCACTAAAGTCATAACTATCATGTGATGCTTCATAAATATCATAAGAACTATGCTCATGTTCATAATAATCATCACTCAGGATTATCTCTTTTATAACCCCCATAATCATCATAAGAATGATGCTAAAAATATTTAGCATAAGAAGAGAAGTTACCAACTCCAATTTGACTTTTAGGAGTGAAGTTTCGACTTTGATGTCTGTTCCCACCATAAGCATTTATACCATTGCCATCACAATGGTAGTAATTATGCATATCCCTTGTAAGAAAGCATTTTATCTTCTTCAATAAAGACAGGTTGTTACTAGACTATGATAAAAATCAAATTAATAAATAATAAAAAATTACTAAACTTATTGAATTAACTTCTCATTGATGTATTCTTTCATCAAGATTCAATCCAAATCACCATGGTCTTTTCTTGTTCCTGAGTGGGTCTCTTTCATCTTTTTAGGTTTATGCTCTACTCCGGGTACAGATTCGCCCGATTGGGATTTGCACATATAGGACAAATATTCCCACATTACCATTTCTTTTTGTTATGACTTTCTACTTTTTTCAATTTAATTTTGTTCATTAACAGTTTAAGATTAACTCGGTTAACAAATAGGAATCATTTCTGATAGAAATAATAATCATAGATATATTACCAATTGAGTTGGGTTTTTCTAAACAGAGCCTGGATACTTCATTTTTTATTTTTTTAGTCCAACCGAGACAACCATAAATTATTCTAATTGATAATTGTAATATGAACCCCCCAAAATGGATCTAATTCATGCTGCAAACTTTTGATGATTCAACGAATCCTTCTTGGGCGAAACAGAGGATATCTCGATTGTGGGAGAGAATGGGGAAATCCCATATGACGCATTATATCTAACAAGTCGCACTACACATCAACCCAATATGCATCTTCCTCTCCAGGACTTCGAAAAGGTACTTTTGGAACACCAATAGGCATAAATTGAAAGAAAAAAGAGCTAAGTACTATATTTCACTTTAATGTGGAAACTTAACAATATGATTTTTTTGGTCTTTATAATAATATATAATATTGGCTTTTATCGTATTTATTTTATCCATAGATTCGAAAAAAAGTCATAAAGAAAAATAGAACCAATAAAGTCAAATTATTATGAATAGGGCGATGATACGCATTCGCTCATAGAAAACAAAATGGTATTAGCCCCCATTGCGTATTGGTACTTATCGAGTATAGAATAAGCTTGGATTGATAAAATCCTCTTGTTTTCTGATGGCTTCTACCCTTTGCCTAGAATATATAGTATCCGCATACTCCCGTGCCATGTAATCTATGTGATAGGATACATTTTTATCCTATTGAACCTGCACAAAAAAGGATTAGAAACAAACAATAGGATTTCCCATCACTCTCATAGTGTTTACTCTCTTTAGATGATCACTCATTTCACTCTTGTATTCACACTCTATGGCTTTTATGAAAATGAGCTCACCCTCTTCCATTTTTCCAAACCGTCAACTCAAAAGGTACCTTAGATCCTTCAAATTCCTTGACCAAATCCACCAAGAGACTCAACCAAAGCAAGTATCATAGTCATTGTACATAGTTGGAAAGAAAATAGTTAAAAGAGGAATTCGGTCAAACACTTGTAAAAGAGTTTCGATAATTTCGTCTATGAAAATGAACTAATAAACATCATAGATCATCATCAAAGATTAAGAACACACAAAGAAGATACTTAGAGGTCAAATTCAACAAGAAATAAAACAAGATTAAGCTAATCAAAGAGGAAAAGAATACTAGAAAATTTTCAAAAAGAGGATAATGACACCATGTTACTAAAATACCGATGTCCTAATGAATAATCTCCAAATTCAGTCAAATCAATTTATAAAGATGTGCAACTCGAAGGGGATCAATTTAAGTACAAATGTCAATTTGAAAAAGTATGATCGAATTAATCCATAATTTTCAACATTCGAGAATTCTTAATAAAGCAGATGTTTTAATCTAATTGATCAAGCAAATCAACTCGAAATTGCATGAAACTGATTTTAAAAGATTCCCAACTTAAAGGAGTTCAAATCCAACATAAATTTCACAAAACCAAGTGCAATTAGTAATCAAATTCAATACTTTTTTCTTACATCATTTTTATGTATGAATTTTTCACGAGCTACATGGATTTCTCTTAGATAATCATGTATACTTTTTTTTTCCTACCAAAATTAAACATTCTTGAGTTTAATTGAAGGTATCCCTAATATGAAATGATATGGAATTGGATCTTTAATAGATAAATTCTTCAAATCAACCCCAAGAGCCTTCGCCTCTAAGAGGACTTAACCAATTTCATCCTCAAACAACCATTCTATATTAAAGGTAAGACCTCATCACTAGATGAACTTGATCTTTCCCTTATAGGCCAATTCAACATTGGGTATATTAAATACAACACTAAATTAACTTGTATAGAGGAGAGCTAAATTCAATGGCAATTCGCAAGAATGTGTGTATCAAAGGCTGTAAGAAGTTAGATGACCAATTGGATTTCCATAGAACTTCAATCTAAGAGAATCAATTGTTCACTCATAAGGAAAATAATCCTTAGAGAATTTAGCTAAAGAAGGCTAAAGAAACCTAGAACATGAACGAGAAACTCTATCAATTTTCAATTCATGATAATTCATTCAATGAATACAAATGAGGCATAATGAGGTATTTAAAGGAATATCCTAACTCCTTTCCTAAACTTAATGAGTGTTTTAAAGACCTAATTAACCTTTAATAAAGTCAATTACAAGACTAGGAAATAAAGAGACCAAAAATTAGACAAACTATAACAAAATTGGCCAAGGAATTATGTCACTATCCATTTTGGGCAAAGTTACTGTGAATGGTAGGGCACCTTACTGTCCATATGGTAGGATCTGTTGTAGCCCACACATGCGCGACTTTTGCATCTCCTTAGTTAACGTATTTGTTTGACGTTCAACACATTCAAACTAGGTCTTTCCATCTTCAAAAAAGTTGTAAGCCGTTCTCGCTTTCCGATTCATCTGTAATCTCATCAATTAAGACTCCCATAACTTAAGTTGTGGCCTTTTCACTAGAATGTGTCGTTATTGCAATCGAAGGTAGAATATCCGATTTAAGACTGGTAATAGGATATACAAATGAACTCATCTATGAATGAGCAATATCATTTTGGAAACCACCTGAAGTATCTTACAATATTTTTGGAAAAGCCTAAAATGAAGTTCTTCCAAAAAGGGTCCAGAAATTCAAGATATTCCAGTTTGCCTCCGTTACAACTATTCTTCTAACTCAAATTCTTGTTTTTAAATCTTCCAAGCATTAATGCATGTTTGTGGTCATATCAAAATAGAATGCGATTCATTCCAATTGTAGGGCCTTTCATCTTCTTGTATCAGGAGTCATGGCAAAAGAGATCTCTGTAGCAACTCTTGCGAATAGAACTCTATTTTTGAAACCAAGGAGATCAATACACGAAAGCATAACAAATATAGTTCCGTAAGAAAATTTCTCAAATAAATTTTAAAGGAACTTAAAATTTTCTCATTCCAACACATGGAGAAAAATTTAAAGTGATCCTCAAGTACACAAACCTACAAACCATATTCAGATAAAAAAAACAAAGTGTAACTTCTCTTTCAATTCTCTAATGCACATCATGGAAATGGCACCAAACAATGCTTCAGGGATAGGCACTAAAGGTCAAGATCAAACATGATGATAGAATCACCATTTGTAATCCAGTATAAGGCACCATGTTCAAAAACACCTTTTGTTTTTGAACAAATTTTAATTGCATTTGTTGATTTCCATCGATCTCTTCCACTCCCCTGTTTCTTACATAAACATGTCGAACTGAAATGACATTCTTCATCTCAAGTTTTATCTTATGTTTGAGAGTTGGACACTAATTTAAAATTTTGTAAAGCATCACTAATGAGAATGTGTTAAGGATCAAAACACAAGGCACTCTTTTCATTATTGAAGAATTACTCAACTAAATTCTTTCCCTCTCCTTAATAAAGAAATTTTACATTTGAGTTAGTGGATTCGTAGAAGGAAAATGTGCTTCAAAAATATATTAAGCCATTGCATGAAGAAAGTAGTACACAATCTCGAGAAGAAAATTAAGGACAATGGTGTGAACTGAATCATTTCTTTTCTCTATAGGTATATAGCTAATACGTTCATGATACCAACGGCATGCTAGGAGAAATTTGTTTTCAAAGAAAACCATTGCACAATTTATGTTTTGTTTAGCTGAGAACAAATAAAAAGAGCAATTACAAACAATACTGCTCAATTCCTCAGAGTAAGATTTAAAGATTTGTAGATCCCTAACTTGGAATCGGCACATTATTTTCAGATGAATACAATCATAAAGCTTTAAAATTTATGTTACTTTGTCATTTTATATTGAACTTTTTAAAGATGCATGTCAACGTTTGTATATAATGGTTACAAGGAGTTCAAAGTCATCTGCTCTACCACTATATCTCTTACTTATGTTTTTAACCTTACAACTTAGGTGTTAAGCTTTGGTCATAATTTTGAATATAACTAAATGGAAACATATAGATCAAACTTAATTTAAAACTCTAGTCACCTTTTGACTTAAGTGTTTTTATTTAAGATTGAAAAATATAATTCAAACATATTTCGATATATTCATTTATGATGTTATTCATAGTATCTTTTTAGAAATTTCAATATTTTTACTAACATGTTTTTTTTAAAAAAAAATTTGAATAAGACTCATATAATTAACCTTTTTAGTGTATTTTAATCATTTTAATTACATCACGTGCTTTGCGCGTATGATGAAATATATAAACTAGTAGGTTATCATGCCCACGTAATATTGTGAACATTTTAAGGAACTAAGAATTTTTCCTTTCAACACATCAAGAGACATTCAAAATGTCTGGCACCAGAAAGAGATTTCAAGTGGTTGTTAAGTACACATAACTATAATCCATCTTCAAATAACAAAACAAAGTGTATGATTTCTTTTGATTCTCTTATGCACATCTTTGGAATGGTGTAAAACTTTTATACATAGGGATAGGTAGAGCAATCATGAAAAATAGCTCAAGTTTAGAATCAAACATGAGAATACAATCATAGTTAGTAAGCAAGAAAAGGCACTTTGGCGAAACCACTTTGGTTTTTGAACAAATTGTGATAGCATCCGATGATTTCCTTTGATCCTCAACCCTCAAGTTTCTTATGTAAATATAAAAAATGTGAAATTAGATTAAATATTTCAAGTTTTGTATTTGGTTTCAGAATTGGCCAGTCATTTGGTATTTGGTAAAGCATCACGTGCGCATATCTGAGAAGAATTAAAAGACTAGGCATCTTTTCATATTTTAGGGATTACTCCACTTTTTTTGTCCACTCATTGTTAAAGAGATTGCATATTTGAATTAGTGGATCCATAAAAAAAGTAGCACAACACTAGCAGGAAGGAAACTAAGAACATTGGGTGGATTGCAACATTTCTAGTTGAAAAACCTTAGGGAGGGTTGAATAAGGTTTTTTGGCTAATTAAAAAACTTTTGCACAATTAAAATATAGAACCTCCGATTTTGTTTGAAGAAGAATTTAATAACTCTTTTTAATGAAATTCCTAACCAAACCAAATCTCTTTTATAAAGAATGTTCAAACAATAAAAATATAGGCAATAAGCAAAAACAAAAAGAGCAAGACAAAGAATTTATAGTGGTTCACTCTCTCAATAGAACTACATCCACTACCTTGAGACTTAACTTAAGGATTTCACAAATTCCACTAAATCACAAGCTTTTACAAAAACACCACAAATGAGGATCACCTTTCAAGGGTTTTGCACATGAACCTCAATGATCACAAATCAATACAAGATAAATATCAAAAGATCACCCAAAGTGTTTTTCACAAAACCTTTGATCACAATTTAAGACGAGGGAGTAGAGATGGAACAATATTACCAAAGAAGCTTGGTAAGAAAATGATACAACTTTGTGAAATGCTTTTACAAGCTTCCTTTCCTCCTTCCTTGAAGAATGATCAATAAATGCAGCTCCAAGAAGTTTTTCTTTTTAATATGATAAAGAAGACTGAAAATATACTCTCTAATGCTCTTAAAAGTGTTCTTAAAACTTCTTCAACAACTCTCCATTTATGGCTGATCAATAGCCCTTTTCTATGTGAAGGTAAAAAAAAAAAAACTAGCTGTTACTGTCAGCAGCAACGGTCATTTTTTTACAGTAAAAAAAAAATGAACGACTGGTTTTGAAAGTGGACATCCAATTTTCTTAAAGAATAGAAAATCGGATTACCGATTTTGTTGAATAGTAAAAAATCGGATGGCCAATTTTTATGACATTAAAAAGTTTTGGACATCTAATGTAAAAATCGGATGACCAGTTTTCCTGTTTTCAGCAATTGTCATTTTTCTTTACAACAAAATAAAAAACTGGACAACCGGTTTTGAAAGTGGATGTCCGATTTTCTTAAAGAGCATAAAATCGGATGAACGATTTTTTATGATATTCAAAAAATTTCAAACGTCTGATTTAAAAATCGGATGACCAGTTTTCCTGTTTTCCAGAACTTGTGAAATATTGTAAAACACAGATTTTCCTTCACTTTTAAAACATATATTCTTGTTGCAAAAGCTTATAAAATATAATAACATTAAATCCTCAAGGCTTTATCAAGAATACTTAGTTTTGCAAAGGTAATCTTTAAAAAAAGTTTCTTCCAAGATGCTAAGATAAATGATCAAGATTTTAAAGAAACAAATTAAGGAGTTTTACATATATACCTTATAGAGATATCCCTAACAATTCTTCTTGTCTTAAAGGTCTTTTACTTGATTACTTCATCTTCATAAAGTCTTGTAATCTTGAGTGATATTTTGCTTCTTTCTATATTATCCTTTAGACTCCTTTTGTGCATCTTTTGTTCTTACAAAACTACTTCCATTATCACAAAGCAAAAGTTAATCATAATCAAAATACTTAAACAAATATTCCATTAGGGCTTATACTTTTTGCTTTAGGTATGTAGCTAATACGCTTGATATCAATATCATGCCAGAGGAATTTTTTTCAAAAAGAAAAATCCTGCACATTTATGTTTTCTGTAGCTGAGAACAAACAACTGAGAGATTTGTGATGATATTACTTCATTTCCCAGCGACATATTTCGAGCTTTGTAGATCCCTAACTGGTGATCAGAACATTATTTAATGTAAATATAATCATAATGCCTTAAAATTTCTTTTACTTTTCTTTTATCAAACTTTTGTAAGGATGCATGCGTTTGTATATAACGCATACAAAGAGTTCAACATCATAACTTCTATCATTATATCTCCTATTTTTGTTTTTGTCCTTACATCTAACTTTTTCAGCTTTTGACATATTTTTGAATGTATAAAATAAAACCATACGTATCAAACATAATCGAAACCTATATATTCACCTTTTGCCTTAGGTATTTTCCTCTAAGACACAAAAATATATTTTAAACAATATCGATATATTTACTTATGATGTTATTTAAAATATCTTTTTAGAAATTTCAATATTTTTATGTAACATATTTTTTTTTAAAAATGAATACCTCACATATAATTAAATTTTTAACATAACCTAAATGATTAAATCATTTAAGTTGCATCATGTGCTTTGCACGTACGAGTACACATATACACCGGTAGGTTATCATGCACGCATAATATTTTGCACGTTTATAGGAACTAAGAATTTTCTCTCTTAGCTCATCACGCGACATTGATTCCAGAGAAAGATTCACAATGATAGTCAAGTATATAGAACTAAAAACAATCTTCAGATAACCAAACAAAGGGCATCATTCCTTTGGAATCTTTTATGCACATTTTGAGAAAGGCACAAAACTCTTACATTGGGATGGCCATAATAATCATGAAATATATCTCAAGGTTCTTATCATGCACGAGGACATAGTTACATTTACTAAGCAAGTAAAATGCACTTTCTGCGAACATACTTGATTTTCAACAAATAGTGACAGCATCCACTGATTTCCTTTAATCTCCTTGAGCCTATAGTTTCTTATGTAAACATATGAAATGTTAAATGAAATTCCTCATGTAAAGTATCGTCTTTGGTTTGAGAGATTGCCACTAATTTGAAATTCGGTAGAAGAATAAAGATACAAGGAAATCTTTTCTTATTTTAGGGATTACTCAACTTAATGGTTGTCCACTTCTTGTTAAGTAGACTGCAGACGTGAACTAGTGGATCCATACAAAGAAATGTGCTCCAAAATAAATTAAGCCATTGCATTAAGAAAGTAGCACAAGACTTTTTGGAAGGACATTAAGACA
Organism: Catharanthus roseus; assembly: GCA_028651295.1. Classification (NCBI taxonomy): domain Eukaryota; kingdom Viridiplantae; phylum Streptophyta; class Magnoliopsida; order Gentianales; family Apocynaceae; genus Catharanthus; species Catharanthus roseus. The sequence goes on along the minus strand of JAPQWS010000159.1, from coordinate 31,128,517 downwards.
TCCGTGTGGCCTGCAGCATTCCTTTTCTATTTAGGTACGTGGCTAATACACTTGATATCAACAACCTGCAAGAGTAATTTTTTTTTGGAAAAGAAAATAAGCCATGCTTCATAATTGGAAAAACGAGCACCGTGGAAATACATGCCGCCAGCTGAAGCAGATTGATCAAAAGAAATTTTGTAGCTTGAAAACCTTCCCATTCTTACTTCTACAGGTTTCCCAGTAATAGGGAAATCTGACTTAGTACCAAAATTCCCTTTTGAGTTACCAAGTCCCTTTCCTCAGCCGGATCGCCCATGCTAGGTTCTTTTACCATGCTTATGTGACTAGCCGACATTGAGTTCTCAGTCGCTATCCACCTGTAAGATAGCTTAAACGGGCTTTTTCTGGGAAGAAAAATCCTGCCCAGTTTCTATATTCTTTATGTAAGAATGAACAAATGAGCGATTTTAGATGATACTATTCTATTCTTTAGAGATAGATTTAAAGCTTGTAGATCACTAACTAGTAATCGACACATTATTTAAGGTGAATATAATCGTAATGCTTTAAAATTTCTGTTACTTTTTTTTTTTGTATAGAACTTTTTTAAAGATGCATGTCAACATTTGTATATATGGTGCACAAGGAGTTCAACATCATCCGTTTCATCATTATATTTCCTACTTATGTTTTTGTCCTTACGATATAAAATTGACAAAGGATCGTTCAATAATTTTCGGAAGAGCAACTAGTTGTACTAGAATATTGAAGACACCATACTTGAAAGCTTTAAATGAGGAATTCAAGATTTCATTTGAAGGCTTAGAAGAGCTTACTAGACTTCCAAGAACATTAAAGTCATAAGAAGCTCAACGAAAACAAGCTAGAAGCTTCTGACCATCGTAAACCATGGAAAAAGCAATAAAAGGATGAGGAACAGAGCCTACTGGCAACTGTAGGTTCCCATCCTACCATCCTTCGTAGGCCTCGGGATAGAAGGAGCATTTTGAAGACCAAATTTAAAGTTTTGTCAAAATTAGCTATTTTAGGTCAACTTATGGTTTCTTAATTTCTAATTTTTTAATTAACTTAATAAAAGGATAATTAGGTCTTTTAATACTCATTAGGTTTAAGAGAGGAGTTAGGATTTCTCTATAAATATCATATTATGCCTCGTTTTATAATCAAGTTGGATATTATATGAAATTGGGAGTTTATTCTTAGGGTTCTTAGGTTTTGTGATATTCTTCTAAGTTGCATCTAGGCTTTGATCATTCCTGAGATTGATTTTACTGGAATAATTTGATTGGGAAGACCTAAGAGTTCATAATTTAATCGTAATTCCTACTCTTTGATATTACATCCTTGTAATTGTCTTAGAGAAATATCCTCTTCATATGAGACTAACTAGGTGATGGGTAAACAATCTAATTTTTGAAATTGCATATGAAGGAAAGGAAATTCAACATGGATTCAAGAGGTCCTTAGATTGGCTAGGGTGTTGCTTGAGGATGAAGGATATTAAAGTCCTATCATAGGCAAAAGATCCCTGGGAAGCATAATTGAAGGATTGGGTCTTAGAAAAATAAGATTCATATCATTTGGTATCAGAGCAACCTTCAAAGTAAGCTCGAATTTGTGTTTAACTGCTGCAAATTGTGGGGAAAAAGTATATGATGATCTATGAAAAATACATGAAGATCATGCAAAATCTCTGATAAAAAAAATTGATGTCCTAAGATTGGCTTGATCCGAAGTTGTGTTGTATTTTTTTGCAAACCTTTTATATAGATCTCAACTTCTATGAGTTATAATTTTAATTGGTTTAATTGGATTTGGACTTGATTTGATAGATCAAAATGATAACAACGTTCGATCTGTTTAGAAACTAAACCTTATCCAATTCAAACGAAATTTGTGCTCAAATTCATCCTCATCAAGCATCTCTTCTTTTTGGATTAGTGTGAATTGATTTGGATTTATATTCTTTGATGTATAGCGAATTTAGTGAAAGGGTGTCATTGTCCCCTATTTTCTAGAATTTTTGTTTAGTTCTCTTTCCGTTATTTAGGTTAGCTTTGTTTTGTTTCATTGTTTTTGGATTCTAATTGCTTTCCTTCAATGTTTATACTTCTTTGTGTGATCAAGTTGAATTCAATTAGCTCTAACTACTCTTGGATTGTTTTTAAACTTTCACTACAAGTGTTTAGTAAAATCTCTCCTTGAACTTCTTTAAATCCTTAACTAAGTGTTTAATTCAAGTCTATCTTCGGTTGATTGCCTTTGGTGGTGGTGGGGAGAAAGTCTGAAGACTCGAAGAACTCTTCTGAACAGAGAGTTTGAAAAGAGGCAAGAGGGTGAGCACATTTCACAGTACACATATACATAGGTAGGTTATCGTGCACGCATAATATTCTACACATTTTATAAGAACTAAGAATTTTCTTTTCTAGCTCATTTCGCGACATTGATCCCAGAGAGAGATTCACAGTGATCGTTAAGTATACATAATTGCAAACAATCTTAAGATAACGAAACAAAGGGCATCATTCCTTTGGACACATCTTGAGAAAGGCACAAAACTCTTATATTAGGATAGCCATAACAATCATGAAATATATCTTAAGTTTCTTGTCGAACATCAGGACATAGTCATAGTTAGTAAGCAAGTAAAGGCAATTTTCAACAAACTGTGACCATATCCACTGATTTCCTTTGATATCCTCAACCCTTTAGTTTCTTATGTAAACATATCAAATGTTAAATTAGATTCTTCATGTAAAGTGTTATCTTTGTTTTAAGAGACGGCCACTAATTTGAAATTTGGTATAGAATCAAATATAAGGCAATCTTTTCGTATTTTATGGATTACTACACTTAATGGTTGTCCACTCCTTGTTAAAGAGATTGCAAATGTAAACTAGTGGATCCATACACAAGGAAATGTGCGCAAAAACAAATTAAGCTATTACATGAAGAAGTAGCACAAGGCTCTCTGGAAGGAAATTAAGACATTGGTGTGGCCTGCAACATTACTTTTCTCTTTAGGTATGTGGCTAATACACTTGATATCAACATCATAATGAGGAATTTTTTCTGGAAGAAAAATCCTGCAAAGTTTCTGTATTCTTTAGGTAAGAATGAACAAATGAGTGATTTTAGATGATACTACTCCATTCCTTAGAGATAGATCTAAAGCTTGTAGATCACTAACTAGTAATCCACACATTATTTAAGTTGAATATAATTGTAATGCTTTTAAATTTCTGTTACTTTTTTTTTTGTATAGAACTTTTTTAAAGATGCATTTCAACATTTGTATATAAGGTGCACAAGGAGTTCAACATCATCCATTTTATCATTATGTTTCCTACTTATGTATTTGTGCTTATGATATGAAATTGACAAAGGATCGTTCAACAATTTATGGAAGAGCAACTAGTTGTGCAGGAAAAATAAAGACACCATGGTTGAAAGCTTCAAATACGGAATCCTAGGTTTCATTCGAAGGCTTAGAAGAGTTTACACATCTTCCAAGATATATTAAAGTTATATCGTGTGTTATACTTTTCTAATTCAAACGAAATTTGTGCTCAAATTTATCCTCGTCAAGCTGCTCTTCTTTCTAGATTAGTGTGAATTGATTTGGATTTATAGTCCTTAAGGTACAGTGAATTTAGTGATAGGGTGTCATTTTTCCCTGTTTTCTGGAAACTTTTGTTTACTGCTCTTTCTTCTTTGTTTAGCTTAGCGTTGTTTTCTCTCATCCTTCCTGGATTCTAATTGCTTTTTTTCAATGTTTATACTTCTTTGTGTGATCAAGTTGAATTCAATTGGCTCTTACTACTCTTGGATTGTTTTTTAAACTTTTGCACAACAAATGTTCGATAAATCTCTCTTTGAACTTCTTTAAATCTTTATCTAAGTGTTTAATTAAAGTTTATCTTCGGTTAATTGCCTTTGGTGGTGGTGGGGAGAAAGTTTGAAAACTTAAAGAACTCTTCTGAGTTAAGAGTTTGGAAAGAGGCAAGAGGGTGAGCTCACTTTCATAGTACACATATACACTGGTAGGTTATCATGCACGCATAATATTTTGCACGTTTTATAGGAGCTAAGAATTTTCTTTTTTAGCTCATTACGCGACATTGATCCCAGAGAGAGATTCACACTTATCGTCAAGTATACATAATTGCAAACAATCTTAAGATAACAAAACAAAGGGCATCATTCCTTTGGAATCTCTTATGCGCAATCTTGAGAAAGGCACAAAACTCTTATATTGGGATAGCCATAACAATCATGAAATATATCTCAAGTTTCTTATCAAACATGAGGACATAGTCACAGTTAGTAAGCAAGTAAAAGGAACTTTCCATAAACATACTTGATTTTCAACAAACTGTGACAGCATCCACTGATTTCCTTTGATATCTTCAACCCTTTAGTTTCTTATGTAAACATATCATATGTTAAATTAGATTCTTCATGTAAAGTGTTGTCTTTTGTCTGGGAAATGGCCACTAATTTGAAATTTGGTAGAAGAATCAAGATGCAACAAAATCTGTTTGTATTTTGGGGATTACTGCACTTAATGGCTGTCCACTCCCTGTTAAAGAGATTGCAAACATAAACTAGTAGATCCATACAAATGAAATGTGCTCTGAAACAAATTAAGCCATTGCATGAAGAAAGTAGTACAAGACTCTCTGGAAGGAAATTAAGACATCTGTGTGGCATGATGCATTCCTTTCCTCTTTAGGTATGTGGTTGATACACTTGATCTCAACATCATGCTAGATGAATTTTTTTTGGAAGAAAAAATCCTGCACGGTTTCTCTATGTAAGAATGAACAAGTGAGCAATTTCAGATGATACTGCACCATTCCTTAGAGATAGATCTCAAGCTTGCAGATCACTAACTAGTAATCGACATATTATTAAAGTTGAATATATTCGTAATGCTTTAAAATTTCTGTTACTTTCTCTTTCAATAGAACGTTTTTAAAGATGCATGTCAACATTTGTATACATGGTGCACAAGGAGTTCAACATCATCCATTTTATCATTATATTTCCTAATGTTTTTGTCCTTATGATATGAAATTGACAGAAGATCTTTCAACAATTTCTGGAAGAGCATCTAGTTTTGCTAGAATATTTAAGACACCATGGTTGAAAGTTTTAAATGAGGAATTCCACATTTTATTTGAAGGCCTGGAAGAGTTTACACGACTTCTATGACATTTTAAAGTCATATCGTGTGTTAATATCGCGTGTTATACCTATCCAATTCAATCGATATTTGTGCTCAAATTCATCCTCATCGAGCTGCTCTTCTTTCTGGATTATTGTGAATTGAGTTGTATTTATATTCTTTTAGGTATAGTGAATTTAGTGACAAGGTGTCATTTTCCCTTATTTTCTGGAGATTTTTGTTTAGTGCACTTTCTTCTTTGTTTAGCTTAGCTTTGTTTTTTTCATTGTTTTTGGATTCTAATTGTTTTCTTTCTGTGTTTATACCTCTTTGTGGGTTCAAGTTGATTTCAATTGGCTTTAATTGCTCTTGTATTGTTTTTAAACTATTTCACAATAAGTGTTTGATGAAATCTCTCTTTGAACTTCTTTTAAATCCTCAACTAAGTGTTTAATTGAAGTCTATTGCCTTTTGTGGTTGTGGGGGAGAAAGTTTGAAGACTCAAATAACTCTTTTAGTTGAGAGTTTGGAAAGAGGCAAGAGGGTTAGCCTATTTTCATAAAAGCCATAATAAGTAAATAAGAGAGTGAAATGAGTGATCATCTAAAGAGAGTAAACACTAAGGGAGTGATGGGAGGTCTTTTGTTTTGTTTCTAAATTTTTTTTGGAGGTCTAAATAGGAAATAAATGGAGATACTTGATCTAATTGATCATGGAAAAGGATGAAAGCTATTAAAAAAACAAGAGGATTTTCAAACTAAGTTTGCAAGGTGCATAATTTGTACCATGGTGTGGCATTGGAGTCAATGCTTATGGTGGAAGCAACTATGGACATGAAAACTTCATTTCTAGAGGACATGATGATTATGTAAACTTCACTCCTAGAAGACATAATGGAATTGATAAGATCTCTTTTTATGTTAAATCTTATGGAATACTTATTATGATGATTATGAGGGTTATGAAAGTGTTAATGCTAAATATGATGAGCATAGTCCTTATGGTTGTTATACTTATTATGATGATTATGAGGGTTATGAAAGTGTTAATGCTAAATATGATGAGCATAGTCCTTATGGTTGTTATAAAGGACCTCATGATTACTATGACTTTGGAGATCATATTATGGTAGAGGAGTTTACCACTACAGCTTGATTGATGAAAATGTCCATAGGGGGAAAATCAAAATGAGCATGTTGCTGTACTAAACGCAAAGTGCAAGATAGACTTGCTAATCTTGTTGTTGATGATGTTAGTTGTGTTAATTTGGCTAGTGCTTACCTTATTGAAAGTTTAATTTGCCTTTTCTTGAACATCCTAGTCCTTACATACGCCATTGGTCAAGTTATAATGTTGAAACTAAAGTTACCAAGCAAGTGTGGCTACCTATTTCTATAGCACCATATAAAAATGATGTGTTATGTGATGTAGCACCCACGCAAGAGGGTCATTTTTTATTTTGAATTCCTTGGCTATATGATAGGAAAACTATATACCTTGGGAAAAAGAATTCTTTCAACTTCACCGAGGATGGCAAGAGATTCACTCTTAATTCTTTAGCGCCACACCAAGTTTATGAAGAGCAAAAGAAGTTGAAAGAAAGGACAAGAATGTTTGAGCATGAGAAAGAGGAAAAGAGTTTCATGAAAGTTAAAGCATATGAGGATACGCAACTTTTCATGCCATATGAATTCTTTTTCTCCTAGCGAGTGGAGCGTGGACCGCTCGTCGGGCCTGTTAGGTGGTGGCTTTAGGAATTGCAAAGGGGGGTTGTAAAGAGAAATCAATGGAACTCTTTCTTTTAAAAAGAAGACATTAACCCCCGTGGGGTCTGATTAGCTAGACCAGCTTCCTCCCCAATCTGGCCTATCTGGCCCCGGCCCCCATTGGAATTTCTTCTTTTTGGGAATACGCGTGGGGGGCAGTCACTGCGTGAACCGATCCCTCAAGGAGTAGGTGGAACCCTTGACACCATCAATTGTTGAAGAAGCACCAACAGTCAAAGAGCTTCCACATGCTAAACTTGAAACTAAAGAGAGTGTTGAAACAGATGTTGAGAAGGAGATATCTAATGAGAATTCTTGTGACAACATGAATGAGAAGAGCATTGAAAAAGAAGAGTGCAATGAGCTTAAAGAAAAAGAAAGAATGGAAGAAAAAGGGGGATTAGTAGAGAGAATATGTATCTTTGATTCCAACTCTATCTTTTCAATAGAGAGTGAACATTTAGAGTGTTCAAAAGAGAAAGAGAGTGAGCTTGAGAAAAAAGAGGGAGTAAAAGAAAATGAATTCTTCATTGAAAGCAAGAGAGCATAGAACAAGAGCAAAAAACAAAAAGCGATAGATCCACGTGACAAGAGTGAGGTAGTGAGTGTTTTTACTAACCCCACTAACTCTATTCTTATTATTGATTCTTCATGTGTGAAGAATTTTTTGACACAAAACCGAAGGGAGCTTGGACTAAACATAGACAAACAATAAGCTTCTTTGATCTTACAGCTTATCTATGTTTTGATCACTTTCTCATAGAAACTAAATTATATCTTTTGGCACTTAATTTTGATAGGATTTCTCTTGAGCATCTTTGCACTTTGACATTAATGCTTGGAAGGAACCACACCACGGAGTTTGAAAAACATGGAGAGATCATTGAAAAAAGGCTATCACTATGCCATGTAAATACATAATTAAGCCCTTTTTAACCCTTCTGTTTTATCTCATGAAGTATCTTATGTGGAATTAAAGTTGTTTTTATCATCGTATATTTCTCATGTGAGCATAATTGGAGAGGCTTATGCTATATCTTTTTGATAGTGGTCTTTCTCTTGCTGTGCCTTCTATATCTAAGTGTGTTTTTCTCATGATCCCTTGAAGAACCAACTTGTGAATAGTGAAGATATTTGTGTACCATCTTGTTTGGATTATGAGTTGATCCATGATGATTCCTTAGTTGATTTAAAATTTGTTGGTTTGGGATTAGATTGTGCTTTATTTGATATTCTACATAATAAATGTTTAGGAAAGTTTGTTGAGAATGTTGGTTATTTTTCCTCTTTCCTTGATATTTTTATGAAGAATCATAATGCTTTTGCTTTCTTAGACCAACTTATGCCCTTTTTGAGAAGTTACGTTTAGTTTTCTTGCAATGAACTCGAGCTTTTGAAAACCAAAGGGAAGCATATTTTGAAATGTGCAAAGCTAATCCTTAGGCATTTGAAAAATCTAGTTTGAGAAAAGTAGCCTTTGAACAAATTTGCAAATATTTCTTTGTTGAGCATCTTTATTACCACATACCTTTCAAGGATTTGTTTTCAAAATTTGGATGAACTCTTGTGCATTAACTTTGAAACATGAATTTGATGCTACATATTTTAATCATCTAATTTTTAAAGACTTCTTTGATAAAATGATTTTCAAAGAGGAATATAGACCATCTTTGGATTTTGAAAATTTTATGTCTACATTTCCTCACATCATTTGCGAAATGATGAAATATGAGACTCATCAAGGCTATTCTTTCATTCTAAATGATTTTATTCTTATTTTGAAGGTGCATTAGAATTATCATTACCCTTTCAAAGAAAAGAGATTTTAAATGTGTGGTTTTCATGACTATTTTGGAAAGGATGAGAGCTTTCAATATGATATACACCTTCAAGGATTTTGAGTTTGAAATTTTCTTTAAACAATTGACAAGAAATTTGTTTCTTAACACTTGTGGTTTAAATTTTCTTCTCAGAATTCTTGAGAATACACCCTGTGTTTGGAGCATTGAGCATTCCTACAACTTCTTGTTTCAACATTTGAAAACATTACACACCTTGAGCTCTACATTTCATCATTTTTTGGAGGAGGTGATATTTCAAACTCATGGCCTCCATGATTTACTTTCATCGTCCTTTCGAAGAAGTTTTGAAAATTGATGTAGTGGAGTTTGATTTACAAGATTATTACTATTTCACTTTTGCTATCATTGAAAAATATATTGTAAGTCCTTGGTGGTATGTGCTTAAGTGTTTTTTAGAGGATCATGTCTTGAACTTCTTTATTTACACCTCTTTTGTTTTTCATAGACCTTTTAAAGAAGTTCTAGAGTCCTTACTTGTTTTGTTGTTTAGATTGTCATTAGATTTAATTGTTTAAACTATAAGCAATGTGCAGGCCTTTTGGGCCAACTTTCTCCCAATATTTTCATCCATTTTCAGCTCAATTCTTTCTTTTATAACCCAATGATGATGGGCCTCAGCTGGAGAGTAGGTTTTTTTTACCGGGTCGGTCTGGGCCGGCCACCCGGGCTGCCCGTTAGTGACTCTTTTTTTAATGCCCTTGCCTCCTCGTTTCTTGTGCAGTCTCTCCTCCTCCCTTCTCTTGACCGTCTCTTTATTTATGTCTCTTTGAGTTCTACTTGAACTCTTTCAACTTCTCCTGCTTTCTTCCTTGCGGCGCTGCCGCTACTCTTCTCTCTCAGTCTGCCGGAGTTCTCTGTGACTATGTCCCTTGCCGGTCTTCTTCTTTCACCATTACATGTTACTTAGTTCGTTTAGAGAGAGAGAGTGAGCCGAGAGAAAGAGAGAGAAATAGAGAAGGGGTTTGCCGGTGAATCTTGTCACGGTTGTGGCTGATTCTGAGGGTGCTAATTTTTATCTACCCGTCGCTTACTCACGGCACCTCAACGCGGCGCTGCCGCTGCTCGGTGACAGTTCATCTTTCCGATGACCATTCATCTGCTCTACTTCGGTCATCTCTTTTGGTTTAATTCCCACTGATAGTTTTTACCACGGCAGTGGTAAGTGATATTCTATATTATTTACTTTCTGCATTTTTTGTATTAACCATTTATTAATTTTTGCAAGCTGTTTCTTTGATTCTTAGATCGGACTATTTTGTGTGAAGAGAAATTCTTCTATAATAGATTATTTTTCCGTTGTGTTATATTTTTGGGGATGTAATAGTAATTAGATTATTGTAATAGCAATTATTTTTCTTCTACAAGTGGTATCAGAGCCACGGTTCGGTTCATCGGAGCCGGCAACCAGTTAACAATCTTTTGGATCTGAGGGAACTGTTGAGTTCCTCAGATCCGGCCAGTGAAGTCCTCTTTCTCCTTTTTTAATTCTTTTAGTTTTGTCTTTTTTTTATTGCTTCTGTTCGGCTTGCCGCCGTGCCTTTTACTGCTTCTGAGATTCGGCTTGCCGCCGGTTTTTCGTCTCTGTTTCATTTATTGATACGGCTTGCCGCCGATTCTTGCTATTACTGTGATTAGTGGATTGCCTTTCCCCTTTTTTCTAATTACTGTTATTACTGCCTCTGTTTTTTTTTTTTTTGTTGGTTTTTCCTTCAGTTTTCAAAACGAAAACCCAAGCCTGGCTTGAATCCGTGATATTTCAAGTATCTGTGACGTGGCGCGTTTTTCTTGTATCTCAAAAGTTTTAATATATATATTTTATATACTTTCTGTTCTTGTCTTTTTCTGGTGTTTGGTTAAACTATTGTTGTTTAAGCCGTTTATCTCGTTATTTCTGTTATACTGTTTGTTTCTTGGGTTTTGTGCTTTCTTTGTGTTTCACTATTTTGCTTAATCAAAACCAAACCTAATCAAAGAAACTAAAACAAACAACGCCATTTTCCCTTTCCTTGAAAGTTTTTCTCTCTGTTTCTCGAGAAAAATCCGGGCAGTTTTATTCAAAACTTTTTCAAATCTTTCATCTTTCCTAAGCCACCAAATTACACCTATTTGCCTTTAAAACATGTCAGTTCCAAAAATTGAAATTGATAAGTTTGATGGAAAATCTGACTTTGTAGTGTGGTGGAGGAAAATGAAAGCAGTTTTGGTACAAAATAAAGTTGTTCCCGCTATTTGTAGCCTTGAAGAATATCCAGAATCTTGGAAGGGTGAAGTTCTTATGGAAAAACTAGGTGATGCTCATAGTTGCCTCACCTTGCATTTGACTGATAACGTTTTACGAGAAATTGATGAAAAAGACAACGCTTTTGAAATTTGGACAAAATTGGAAAAACTATAATTGGGAAAATCTCTTTCTAATAAAATTTATTTAAAAGAGTAGCTTTTCGGTTTCAAAATAAGTGGGACAAAAACACTTTCTGAAAATATGGATGATTTAAATAAAATCATTTTGGAACTTCAAAATGTTGGAGAGAAAATCTCAATGAAAATATTGCAGTTATTTTATTAAATGCCTTACCTGATTCTTTTAACGATGTCAAATCTCTATTAAATATGGCAGAGATGATTTGTCTCTTTCCGATGTCAAAAATGCTTTGAAATCTAAAGATTTGGATTTACAAAAAGAAAATAAATCTCATGGTGAAAATCTTTTTGTGCGAGGAAGAATTAACCGGAGAGAACCTCCTAGTCACCGTTTTAAAAGTAAGAGTCGTTCCAAATCACGAGAGAAAAGCAAAGTAAAATATTTTTATTGTGGGAAAGAGGGTCATATGAAAAATAAGTGTTTTAAACGAATTAAAGATGAGAAACAACGTAAACATGGTAAAGGAGGTAATAAAGTCGGCAAAACCCACGTTTTTTATTTAGATAGTAACTCTATGTTTTCAGAGGTTTTGTGTGTTTCTCTTTCTCTTCATGTACTGATGTTGTTAATCACTGGGTGCTTGATTCTGGTTGTTCTTTTCACATGACACCCACAAATACTGGTTTTCTGATTTCAAACCTTTAAACCAAGGAAAAGTTTTTATAGGTAATAATCAGGTTTGTGATATTAAAGGCATTGGTAATATCTTAATAAAAATGCATGATGGTGTGACTAGGAAACTCACTGAGATGAGATACGTGCCCGACTTACTTCGGAATCTTATCTCTCTTAGTTATTTTGACTCCTTGGGTCTCTCTTTTAAATCTAAAAACGGTATTTTACGTATTTGCAAAGGAAACCTAGTCATACTAGAAGGTTTTAAAAGGGAAACTATTCTTCTTGGTAAAATAGTTTGTAACTCCACTGCATTGATTTCAAAAACTATCCCTGGGAAAACTATGTTGTGGCATCGGAGGATCGGTCACATTAGTGAAGAGGGGCTTTATCATTTACAAAAATAAAATCTTTTATGTGGTGACAAAATTGATTCCTTGGATTTTTGTGATCACTGTGTTTTGGGTAAACAACATAAAATCAGTTTTTCAACCAGCACACACAAGTCTTCTGCACCTCTTGATTATGTACATTGTGATCTGTGGGGACCTGAAAAGGTTCCAACTTACGGTGGTAACGTTTATTTCTTGTCTACTGTTGATGATTTTTCTAGGCATGTGTGGGTTTTTCTTTTAAAAACCAAAGATCAAAGGTTTGAAAAATTTTGTGAATGGAAACGTTTTGCCGAAAATCATTCTCGAAATAAACTAAAATCTATCAGGACCGATAACGTCTTGAATTTCGTAACCAGAAGTTTTCTGATTTGTGTGCATCGCATGGTATTTTACACCATAGAATGGTTAGAAATAACCCACAGCAAAATGGAGTTGCCAATAGGATGAACCGTACCATTATGGATAAGGTTCGATGTCTTCTAGTTTCTTCTGGTGTTCCTAAGCCTTTTTGGGATGAAGCTGTTAGTACAGCAGTATACCTCATCAATAAATCCCCTTCCACAACTATAAAGTTAAGGACTCGTATAGAACTATGGAGTGGTAAACCTCCTAATCTTTCCAATCTAAGAATCTTTGGGTGTGTAGCATTTTGCTAATCAGAAAGAGGATAAACTAGATCCAAGGTCTAGAAAGAGAGTGTTCATAGGATATCCCATTGGGGTGAACGGGTATAGAGTGTGGTTCAAGGCTGAACCAGGGGTGAGGGTTGTTATCAGTAGGGATGTCATCATCAATGAGTTAGAGATGCCCTGTCTTAAGGATAAACCCATCTCCGATAATCCTCCTAGTGTTTCCACTCCTAGTAGCATTGTGGTAGAGGTGGAGACTATCTCTGGACCTTCCTTAGATCCGCCCCAGGAACCTGAAACCAATCCTGAGTCTTCTGCTCCGTCTAGTAGCACTCCTGTTCTTCCTAGTATACCTAAAACTCCTAATCCTATTCTAGATGGTTCTGCTGAGGAGGAAGAACATCCTGAGGCTAAAGCCCAAGCTCTTAGGGATTATCAACTCGCTAGAGATCGAGTCTGTAGGGTACCCAATGATCATCCTCGGTATGGTTACTCCTACATTGTCTCATATGTCTTTGCTGTTGCATCTTATGTGGAAGAAAAAGAACCTTTATATTTTTCTGAGGTTTTGAAAAGTCCCAATCGCATTTTAGGGTTACGTGCTATGGATGAAAAAATGTCTTCTTTAAACAAAAACAAAGCCTGGATTCTTGTTTCAAAACCCTCAAAACAAAAGCTAGTTGATTGCAAATAGATTTTCAAAATAAAAAAACCTGAGCCTTCTAACGAACCTCCAAGGTTCAAGGCCAGGCTTGTTGCAAAAGGTTGTTCACAAGTTGAGGGCATTGATATTAACGAAATTTTTTCTCCTGTTGTTAAATACAAAACAATCAGGGTTATTCTTGCTCTTATTGCCTTTTATGATCTTAATCTTGAATAACTTGATGTGAAAACTACTTTCTTACATGGTGATCTTGAGGAAACTATACATATGCGTCAACCACCAGGTTTTGAGGTAAAGGGTAAGGAAGACATGCGTGTCTTTTGAAAAAGTCATTATATGGGCTTAAATAGTCTCCCAAGCAATGATACAAGAGGTTTGATTCTTTCATGATAAAAATTGGTTTTCCGAAAAGCAACTATGATAGTTGTCTTTATTTGTTACTGTATGTGGATGATATGTTAATCGCTTGCAGACATAAAACAAAAATCGATAATCTGAAATCCTTGCTGAAATCTGAATTCGATATGAAGGATTTAGGGGTTGCATCCAAAATTCTTGGGATGAGTATTTCAAGAGATAGATCTGATTGCTCACTCTTTCTATCTCAAAAGCCTATCCTTCAGAAAATTGTATTCAAATTTTCAATGCACCTGTGTAAACCTGTCATAACTCATCTTGCAAGCCACTTTAAACTTTTCGACAAAACCTGTCCTAAAACTGAAAGTGAGAAAAGAGATATGGCCAGTATCCCTTACAGAATGGCCATAGGCTCAGTTATGTAATAAATGATGTTTACCTGTCCAGACATTGCTTTCTCTATAAGCCTTTTTAGGAGATTTATGTCAAATCTCGGAAGAGATCATTGGGCTGCTCTCAAGTGGCTTCTACATTACCTAAGCGGAACTTTAGATCGGGGTTTACACTATCACAATTGATCTGATTTTGAATTAATTAGATTTGTTGATTCTGATTTTCCATGTGATAAAGATGGTAGAAATTCTACCACGTCCTATTTCTTTATCCTAGCAGGTAATTGCAACTCATGGAAATCCCAACTGCAGTCGGTACTTGCCTTGCCAACTACTAAGGCTGAGTATATCGCAGCAACGGAAGCAATCAAAGAAGCCATCTGGCTTCAAGGGTTATTGAATGAATTAAATATTTTACATTCAAAAGTTATTATTTATACTGATAGTCAGAGTTGTTTACATTTGTGTAAAAATTCGGCCTATCACGAATGAACTAAACATGTAGATGTCAAATACCACTTTATTAGAGAAAAGGTCTCCAGTGGTTTAGTTGACATAGACAAGATTAGTACTGATAATAATCCTGCATAGTTTGGTACTAAAATTGCAAACACTGACAAGTTTATGTTTTGCAGGGACTTCCTTCACGTGGAAACTCAAATTGAGTCACCATAGGGATGGAAAATATTGTTTGAGGTGGAGATTGTAGGCCTTTTGGGCCAACTTCCTCTCAATATTTTCTTCCATTTTCCAGCCCAATTCTTTCTTTTTATAACCTAATCATGATGGGCCTCAGCTGGAGAGTAGGTTTTTTTGACCGGGTCAAGAAATGCCCAGGCCGGCCACCCGAGCTGCCCATTGGTGACTCTCTTTTTAATGCCCTTGCCTCCTCGTTTCTTGTGCAGTCTCTCCTCCCTTCTCTTGACCGTCTCTTCATTTCTATCTCTTTGAGTTCTACTTGAACTCTTTCATCTTCTACTGCTTTCTTCCTTGTGGCGCTGCCGCTGCTCTTCTCTCTCAGTTTGCCAGCATTTTCTATGACTTTATCCCTTGCCGGTCTTCTTCTTTCACCATTGCATGTTCCTTGGTGTGTTTAGAGAGGAGTGAGCCGAGAGAAAGAGAGAGAAATAGAGAAGGGGTTTGCCGGTGACTCTTGTCATGGCTGAAGCCGATTTTGAGGGTGCCATTTCCGATCTACCAGTCGCTTACTCACGGCGCTATCGCTGCTCGACGACTGTTTATCTGCTCGGTGACCATTCATCTGCTCTACTTCGGTCATCTCTTTTGGTTTGATTCCTGCCGACGCTTTCTACCGCGGCGGTGGTAAATGGTATTCTATATTATTTACTTTTTGCATTTTTGGTATTAACCATTTATTAATTTTTGCTGGCTATTTCTTTGATTCTTGGATCGGAATGTTTTGTTTGAAGAGAAATTCTTCTGTAATAGATTATTTTCCCATTGTGTTTTATTTTTTGGGCATGTAATAGTAATTAGATTATTGTAATAGTAATTAGTTTTCTTCTACACAATGTTTATATTGTTGAGTCCTTTCTAACATTGCCTGCCTTTGTAGATATTTGAGGAAAAAGATTCAAGGACGAATCATTTTAAGAGAGGAGGTATGATATGAAATTGACAAAGGATTGTTCAACAATTTCCGGAGGAGAAAATAGTTGTACTAGAATATTGAAGATATCATGGTTTAAAGGTTCAAATGAGGAATTCCAGATTTCGTTGGAAGATTTGGAAGAGTTTACAAGACTTCCAAGACACATTAAAGTCATAAGAAGCTCAATGGAAACAAACTAGAAGCTCCCGGCCATCGTAAAAATTGAAACAAGTAATGAAGGGATGAAGAATAGAGCTTACGGATGATGATAGGTTCCCACCCTACCATCCTCAGTAGGCCTCGAGATGGAAGGAGCATTTTTAACATCACATTTAAATTTTGTCAAAATTAGCTATTGTTTGGTCAGTTTGTAGTTCCTTAATTTCCAAGTTTGTAATTAACTTTATTAAAAGGATAACTAGGTCTATTAATACTCATTAGGTTTAGGAAGAGGAGTTAGGATTTCTGTATAAATATCCTTTTATACCTCCTTTTGTAATCAAGTTAGATATTATATGAAATTATGAGTTTATTCTTTGGGTTCTCAAGCTTTGAGACGTTCTCCTAAACTTCATCTAAGGTTTGATCATTCCTTAGATTGATTTTATTTGAATACTTGGATTCAAAAGATCTAAGGGTTCACAACTTGATCATAATTTCTACTCTTAGATATTACATCCTTGTAATTGTCTTAATGCAAGGTCTTCTTCATAAGAGACTAATTAGGTGACGAGTAAAAATTCCATTGTTGATTTGGCTTATGAAGGAAAGAATATTCAACATGGATTCAAGAGGTCCTTAGATTGGCTAGGGGTTGCTTGAGGATAGAAGATATTTAAGTCCTATTGATAGCAAAAGTTCCTTGGAAACTTAAATGAAAGATTTGACCTTAGCACAACAATATTCATTTCACCTTACAGCTACCTTTTTAAGCTTTTTAAATGTATTTAAACCAAAACATATATATCAAACGTAATTTGAAAACTCTATTCAACTTTTACCTAGGTGCTTTTAATTAAGTCTCAAAAATATATTTCAAGCATATTTCGGTATATCCACTTATGATGATGTCGTTCGTAGTATCTTTTTAGAAATTTTATTATTTCTATCGAACACATTTCTTTTTTCAATTTAATACCTCTCGTACATTTAAATATTTTAATTTAACTTCAAGTTTTAATCATTTGTGTTACATCACATGCTTTGGACATATCAAGATACATATACATTGCTATATTAACATGCACGCGTAATATTGTGTACATTGTCTTTAATTTTACAATATTCAACTTTTTTTAAAAATCTAAATATTTTGATCTATTTCTTCCAAAATAATTCAGCATTTTCGGTTGTATCAATATATGTAACTTTTCTAGACACACAATGTTAACGCTTACATCATTGAACTTTTCTATTTGTCATATTTTTAAGTGTAAGCTTTAAAATAATTAAATTACATTTTAATTCTTAAAAAATTAAAATGTAATACTCTCCCCTAGATTATCCATAGATTAAAATGTAATGTCATCTCTTATGTTATGGAGTAATTTAAATGTAACACCATCCCTAACATGATAATTAAAACATAACGTCATCCCATACATCATGGAGCTTTAATATTTTTAAGGTCTTTAAAAATTTTACTCTTTTAATATTTTAATTTCAAATAAAATATTTGTGAACATATATATAATAAATCTATATATACATATATACACATATATACACATATATACGTATATATGTATATATACATATATGTATATATATATGATATATATAAGTGTGTATGCACGTATATTATAAAATATTTATATACTAATAGATAAAATAATTATCTATTATTCTATTATTTATCACTATACACTTGGACATATATGCATGAGTTGGGTCATTTGTACAGATGACATTACATACATTTCATTGCATTATATGTAACTCTTATGGGAAATTTTTTACACCCTCCAGAAAGATTAGTTGAATTCTTAAAACACTCATTGTCTGTGATAAGGGTGTAACTTACTTGGTGAGAAGTACTCTTTGCCAACCATTTTATTACTCATTTAGTTATGAAAGAATAAAGAGAAAGAAAAACTATTTTCGTTGTATGTCATCATGATTACGTACAAATTTGTCAAGGTGCTACAGATATTCAAGGATAAATTAATCTCAGGGTAAATACCAAATGTATTATGTAACTTTAGGTACAAATTTCTCAAGGTGCTACAGATATTCAAAAATAAATTAATCTTAGGGTAAAAAAACCAAATGTATTATGTAACCTTTTCTCAGCTAGAATATCATATTTCAAATTCTTCTATGCCTTCATATTCAATTCATAAAAATAAGAGGAAAGTATTATGTCTAATCCGTTGTTTATACAGGCACATGAGATGAAGTCAAAAGGTGAATTTCTCTCAAAAAGTTTTGCTCAATTATACAGGAAAATTTTATTAATGCAGAAAATTGGAAATCGTTATAGCTAAGATTTCCTTTTTAGGGCATAACTTTGGCTAGTTGCATGTGTAAGGGACAACTATTAGAAAGTGAATATAATGCCAATCATTGTGATTGCTGGGCTTTTTCATCTTCTTGGATCAAAAGTTAGAGCAGAAGACATATTTGTAGCAACTGTTGTGAAATGAAGATCTTTGAATGCGACGAGATCAGTAAACAGAAGCATAACAAATATAGTTCCATAAGAAAATTTCTCAAGTAAATTTTAAAGAAACTTAGAATTTTCTCTATCCAACTCTTCGAGAGAAATTGTGAATGCCAAGCCAGAAAGATTCAAAGAGATCCTCAAGAACACATAACTAGAAAACATCTTTAGATAAAAATTTTCTTTTTAAAAAAAGTGCAACTTCCCTTTAGATTCTCCAATGCACATCTCGGATTTGGTACGAAACTATGCTTCAAAGATAGGCGCTCAAGTTCAAGAGCGAACATGGTGATGCAGTCACCATTTTTTACTCTACTAAAATCCGTCATCTATAAAAACACCTTTGTTTTTCAGCAAATTGTGACTGTATCCGCTGATTTTAATTGATGTCTTTCATTTCCCAATTTCTCATGTAAATATGTCAAATGTGAAATGAGATTCTTTATTTCCAGTTTTATCTTTTGTTAAAGAGATGGGCAGTAATTTTAAATTTTGTATAGCATCACATGTGAGAAAGTGAGAAGGATCAAAGACAAGCAATATTGTCACTATTGAGGGATTAGTCAGCTAAATGCTTGTTCACTCCTTAATAAAGAGATTTAAATCTAAATTAGTGGATCAATAGAAGGAAAGGTGCTATGAAAGTAAATTATGCTATTGCATAAAGAAAGTAGCACACCACTCTGAGAAGGAAATTAAGGACATTGGTGTGAACTGTAGCATTTTTTTCCTCTATAGATATGTAGCTAATATGGTTGATGATATCAACATTATGCTCGGGGAATTTTTTTTGGAAGAAAAATCCTGCGCAAATTTTGTTTTCTTTAGGTGAGAACGAAAAAATAAGCAATTTCAAATTATACTGCTCCATTCCTCCGAGAAAGATTTCAAGCTTTGCAAATCTCTAACTTGAAATTGGCACATTATTTTAAGGTAAATATAATCATAATGCTTTAAAATTTGTGTTACTTTTTCTTTTTGTATTGAACCTTTTTAAAATGCATGTCAATGTTTCTATATAATGGTTACCAAGACTTCATGGTCATCCGTTCTTTCATTATATCTCCTACTTCTGTTTTTTTCCTTCCAACTAACCTTTTTAGATTTTGCATAATCTTTATTATATTTAGATGATAAAAATATATGAAATTTAATTTAAATCCCTATACACGTTTTGCCTTGGGCGTTTCTATTTAACCCTCAAAAATATATTTCAAACATATTTTGATATATTCAGTTATGATGCTATTCATTGTATCTTTTTAGAAATTTCAATATTTCTATCAACAATTTCTCTCTCTCTTTTTTTATTTTATTTTACTGAGCACCTCTCATATATTTAACTTTTAATGTAACTTAAAGGTTTTAATCATTTGAGTTATATTTTGTGCTTTGCATGTATGTGGACATAAATATACTGATATTTTATCATGCATGCATAATATTGTGGACATTTGAAAGGAGCTAAGAATTATCTATTTCAGCTCAACAAGAGATGTTGAGAATGTCAGGCCACAGAGAGACTCAAAGTGTTAATCAGGTACACATAACTTAAAGCCATCTTTAGATAACAAATCAAAGAAGTGTGCATCATTCCATTAGATTCTCTTATGCACATCTTGGGAAATGGCACAGAACTTTTATATAGGGATAGGCATAGCAATCATGAAATATATCTCAAGTTCCGGAGAAGACATGAAGATACGATCACCATTAGTAAGCAAGTAAAAGGTTTCTTCTGCAAAAA
The DNA here is from genome assembly GCA_028651295.1 of Catharanthus roseus. Classification (NCBI taxonomy): domain Eukaryota; kingdom Viridiplantae; phylum Streptophyta; class Magnoliopsida; order Gentianales; family Apocynaceae; genus Catharanthus; species Catharanthus roseus. The sequence continues at coordinate 31,108,218 of JAPQWS010000159.1, read as the reverse complement.
CACTTTTGTTTCCGAACAAATTGTGGCAGCAGCTGCTGATATTCTTTGATCTCTTCAACCCCCCTGTTTCTTATGTTACTATATCAAATGTGAAAAGAGATTCTTCATTTCAAGTTTTATCTTTGGATTGAGAGATGACCACTTATTTTAAATTTGGTAGAGCATTACATGTGCGAGTCTGACAAGAATCAAATGACAAGGAAATCTTTTAATATTTTAGGATTGCTCAATTAATGGTTGCTCACTCTTTGCTAAAAAGATTGCATATGTAAATTAGTGGATCCATAAAAGGAAATGTGTTGCAAAAATAAATTAAACCATTGTATGAAGAAAGTAGCACAACACTCTTAGGAAGAACATTAACGATATTGGTGTGGATTTTAGCATTTCTTTTCTCTATATCTATATAGCTAATACACTTGATATGAACATAATGCTAGGGAAATTTTTCTAGGAAAAAAATATTGACTCATTTTCTTTTTTCTTTAACTGGGAATGAACAATTGATACTACTCTATTCCTCAGAGACGGATTAGCTTTGCAGTTTCCTAGCTTAATCTGCACATTATTTTAAGGTGGATATTATGATAATTCTTTTATGTTCTCTTTGTCTTTTTGTATCGAACTTTTTTGAAAATGCATGTCAATGTTATGATATAATAGGTACAAGGACTTCAATGTTAAATCTTCTACTTATATTTTTGTCCTCACACCTTACTTTTTAAGTGTTTGTCATAATTTTGAACATATTTAAATAATATATATACATATATCAAAATTAATTTAAAACTCTTTTCACCTTTTGCCTTACGTGGTTTTATTTATTACTCAAAAATATAAATCAAATATATTTCGCTAAATTCAGTTATCATGTTATTCATAGTATATTTTAGAAATTACCAAAATATGTTTGATATATTTTTCAGTAATAAATAAAACCACCTAAGACAAAAAGTGAAAAGAGTTTTAAATTAATTTGTATATATGTTTGTGTAAACATACATATATATGTATCAAAATTAATTTAAAAATTTTTCACCTTTTACATTAGGTGGTTTTATGTATTACTAAAAATATATCTCAAACATATTTCGGTAAATTCAGGTATGATGTTATTCATAGTATATTTTAGAAATTTCATTGTTTTTATCTTTTTTTTTTTAAATTCAATCCCTCTCATATACTTCAATTTTTCAACGTAACTTACAAGTTTTAATCATTTGTGTGACATCATGTGCTTTGCATGTATGAGAACACATATGCACTAGCATGTTCACATGCACACATAATATTGTTTCCATTGTCTTTTACTATATTTGTTTTCTAAAAATCTAAACATTTGGATCTATATCCTTTAAAATAATTCAACGTTTTTGGTTGCATCATTATATCTCACTTTTTTAGATACTAAATATTAGCTCTTATATCGATCATCGGACTTTGTTATTCTTAATGATATTAAAGTCTCAACTTTAAAAAAGAAATTAAAATATACTGTCAATCTTTGAAAATTTTAAATGTACGACGTCCCTTACATTATCATCATATTTTATGTAATGCTACTGCTTATGTTTTCCATCAACTAAAATGTAATGCCATCTCTTACATTATCATATAATTGAAACATAGTGTCATCCCATAAATCATCAAGTTTAATTATTTTGAAGGTCAATAAAATGTTACTTTTTTGAATACGCACGAGTTAGGGCACATGCACATATGACATTTTTAAAATTTTGTTGCGTTATATTTAGCTCCTGTGGTTTTCTTTTTTCCGCCACATCCAAAAAGATTAGTTTTGAATACTTAACCTACTTATTCTCTTTGACAAGGTGGTAGCTCAGTTGGTTAAGTACCACTACCAAGCATGTGATCCGTCATTTAGTTATGAAAGATGAAAGAGAAATAAAAACTATTGCCATTGCGATGTTGAGGTAATTTTATAGGGATTCCTCTAGGTGCCACAGATATTTAAGAACGAATAGATCTTAGTGGGAAAACCAAATGTATTATGTACCCTTTTTCATCTAGAAAATCACATTTCAAATTCTTCTATGCCTTCTTATTGATCCTATATAAGTATGAAAGATTTATTTGACACGAACAGGCAATTTTTAAATCCAATCCTTCATTCATGTAGGCATATGTGATGAATCAAAAGATGGAAAGCACTTCCAAAATTTAGCCTAACCATACAGGCTAATTTCATTAATCTAGAAAATTTGAAAACCACACAGCCAATTTCATTAACCTTTTCTTGGCATACCTTTGGCTAGTTGCAGGGGTAAGGGGCAACTATTATAAAGGAAGTAGGGTGCCAATCATTAAGATTGCAAGACCTTTTTATCTTCTTGGATTAAAAGTCACAGGAGCATAGACCTTTGTTGTGACTTTTGTGAATATAACTTAAATCGAGGAGATCAATGCATAAAAACATATCAAATGTAGTTGTCCAGGCCATTTCTCCATACAAGTTTTAAAGGAACTAGGAATTTATTCTTTCCAAACCATCCAATGAAATTGCAAGTGTGAGACCCTAAAGAGATTCAAAGTGATCCTCAAGTACACACAACTTAAACAACCTTCAGATAGAAAAACAAAATATATCTTCCCGCAAGATTCTTTTGCATAAACAAGAGCTTTCGAATGTTATTGAATCTTTGAACTTGCTGTTTGAGGAATTACTCCACTTAGTGCTTGTATACTTCTTGTTACAGAGATTGCACATGTAAATTAGTGTATCCGTAAAAGGAAAGGTGTTGGGAAAATAAAGTGATCCAATGCATGAAGAAAGTAGCACAATAATCTTGGGAATGAAATTAAGAACACTGGTGTGCATTGCAACATTTCTTTTCTCTATATGTATCTAATACGCTTGATATCAAATTCATGCCGACAGAATTTTTCTTGGAGAAAAATGTTTCCACGGTTTTCTTTTCTCTAGTTGAGAACAAATAAATGAACGATTTGAAATGATACTGCTCCATTCCTCAGATACAAATACCTAGTTAGGAATTGGCACATTACTTAAGGTGAATATAATCATAATGCTTTAAGATATATGTTACTTTTGTCCTTTTGCATGTAACTATTTTGAACGTGCATGTCAATGTTTGTATATGCTACGTACAAAGAGTTCAGTATCATTTGCCTATTATAGTTTTGTTCTGATACCTAGCGTATCAGCTTTTGTCATAATTTTGAATATATTTAAATCAAAACATATATGTATATATAAATACACACACAACACATATATTTACATATGTTTATGTATGTGTATGTATAATTTAATTTAAACACGCACACACACACACACATATATATATATTCTTCTAACCTTTTTCCTTGGATGTTTTTACTTAAGATTAAAAATTTATTCCAAACATATTTCGATATATTTGGTTAGGGTGTTATTCATAGAATCCTTTTATAATTTTATTTTTTTACCTAACTTGTATTATTTTTATTTGAAATTGAATACCCCTCATATAATTAATTTTTTTAATGTAACATGAATTTTTTAATCATTTGTCTTACATCACGTGCTTTGCACGTATGAGGACACATATGCACATATAGGTTCACATGCAAGCGTAATATTGTTCACATTTTCTTTTAATATATTTAACTCTTTTTTTTTTTAAATATCTAAACATTTTGATCTAGCTCATTTAAAATAATTCAACATTTTCAATTACATCATTATATCTCACTTGCCTAGGGACTCAAAGTTAACTCTTACATTATGGAATTTTGTAAATCTTAATGATAATAAAGTCTCACCTTTAAAAAAAGAATTTAAATTATAATTTTAAATGTAACATTGTATCCTACATTATAATCCGCATATTTTAATGTAATTCAATCCCCTACGTTATCGAGCAATTAAATGTAACGCTATACATTGCGTTCTCATATGATTAAAACACAGCAACATCGCATAAACTATTGAGGTTAAATTATTTTATGTTCATTAAAATTTTTACGTCTTTATAAGTTTAACGTCATACATGACGTATGTAACCATACTATTTAAAAAAAATTACTTTTCACAGAACTAAGGAAAGCATATATGGACATAAACTTTAAAACCTTGTCTTCGAACGAAAACAAAGAAGTTCGCAAACAAAATAAAATATTTGTGAACGTATATATAAATTTATGGTTTACATATAAATGATATTTATGCAACACAATACTTATATAATATTGTATAAAAGATTAGTCTATCATTCTATTAACTCTTAAGGTGTATTTTTTGCAACCTACAAAAAGATTAGTTGCAATACTTAAACCAATCATTCTTTATGACAAGGTGATAGCTCATTTGGTAAAAAGTACCCTTAGCAACCATCAGATAGGTCATTTAGTTGTGAAAGATGAAAAGAAAGAAAAAATATTTCCATTGTGATGATGTATTGATTACATATGGAATTCTCAAAGTGCCACAGACACTAAAGAATAAATGAACCTCAGGGTGAAAACCAAATGTATAATATTCCAGTTTCTCATATTTAAAATTCATCTATGCCTTCCTATTGAATTCCCATATATGTATGGAAGATTTGTTTGAAACGATTAGGTAAGTATTATTTGTAATCCTTCATTAATCTAGGCACATGTGATGATGTCAAAAGGGAGATTGCTCTCCCCAAATTTAGCTCAAACATACACAAAAATTTCATTATTCTAGAAATATGGATAACAACATTCCTATGTTTAATTTTTTAGGGTAAGCCTTTGGCTAGTTGCAGGGGTAAGGGATAACTAGAAAAGAGTGAATACAGTGCAAGTCATTAAGATTGCAGCGCCTTTTCATCCTCTTGGATCAAAAGTCATAGGAGCCTAGATCTTTGTTGTAACTTTTGCGAATAGAAATCCACTAGTGAAAGCAAGAAGGTCAATGCACGAAAGCTGATCAAATGTAGTTTCACAAGCTAATTTCTCATATAAACTTTAAAGGAACTAGGAATTTTCTGTTTCCAGCTGAACGGAAGAAGTTGTGAATGTCAGGCACTAAAGAGATTCAAAGTGATCCTCTAGTACACATAACTATAAACCATCTTCAGATAATAAAACAAAGTGCAGCTTTCCCTTGGATTCTCCAATGCACATACCAAGAGTAACACCGAACTCAACTTCAGGGATAGGGATATAAACCATGAAAGGTATCTCAAGTTCAGGACCAAACATGATGATACAGTCACAATGAAAGATATCTCAAGTTCATGATCCTTCATTTCAAGTTTTATCTTTGCTTTGACATATAGGAATTAATTTCAAATTTAATGAAGCTTTACTTTGAGAATCTGAGAAGGATCAAAAGACAAGGCAATCTTTTCATTTTTAAGGGATAACTCTACTTAATGCATATCCACTCCAATTTTTGTGAAAGGTTCTAGAGGCTTCAGTGGAAACCGTGTATGTGTGTTAAAATGGGGACTACATTTTTAGCTCACAGTTAAGCCTTCCCTCATCTTGTCATGGGTTGGTGTTGAGGAGCTCCTGATTCCACTTGTTTCATAATATAACGATCTTCTCCATAGCCGTCGACATCAGATACCCTCCCAAGATTGATGTGCCCACTGTGCATTTTCCTCCTCCTAGTGTTCCTTGGATATGTCTTGAAATTGACTTATTAAAGCCTCTTTCTCATAGAATCTGGATTGGCACAGGGGAAAGTAAAGGGTCTTGGTAGCTTGTACAGTACGAAAATATTCCCTCTTACTGCTCTAAATGCAAGAAAATTTGTCACTCCTTGGCTAAATGTCGCAGGAAACAATCATTAATCCTTAATGGTTTGTTGTCTGAAGCAACAACGAAATTAAATGCTCCTGAAGCTATCTCAAGGGCGGTTGTCCCTCCTCTAGTGACTACCTCATCAGCTGGCGCATTTGCAAGCATCCCTTTGGTGCCTTCAGATACTAAAATTCTAAAACAAACATAGGTTTCAAAGGTGATTCCAGTAGTATCTTCACCCCCTCTGATGGTCTCAACTCCTACAACATTACCTTCCTCGACTGCTATCGTGATGACAATCCCCACTCCTACTGTTGTTGTGAAGGACGACCTTGGGAATGATGGTTGATCTGTGAGGGAACCTATGCTTATCAAAACCAATGCAAAATCAAATGATAACATGAACATTGCTGCAACAGCTGGTGAAATATTTATTGCCTGCAACATAATTGGCAAGAACAGGACATCAGTAGCTGTACTTCGTCATAAAGATGAAGAGGTATCTAATAATGATTATGACTCTAATATATCAATTTCATCATCCTCTGATGAGGAAAATATGGAAACCATAGGACTAATTAGAAATATTCCCAATAAGGCGGCTCATTTTTAAAGCAAGAATCAAAGAGGTTCTACTCCAAAAAGAGTTCGCAACATCCAAACTTTTAGAGATCGACAATCTTTACTTAATATTTTTAATAAAATTAGTTATTTCTTATCGACTAAAATTTCAGCACCAAGTGTTACAAATATTTGTTTTAAAGATATTACATCTTTTAGTTGAGAGTATCCAGATACGATCTAGGACAAAGATTATGAGACATGCATTCCAATCTCGAAACTTTTATGTGGATTTTAGTTATTTTGCTTCTTAGCATGATCTCAATCCAGTAAGAATGCGAAATAGTAAGAAGAAACAATTACAAGTTGAGTGTAGTGTTTTGACCAGAACATCTGCTAAAGCTCGAACTAAATAATTTCTTTAGATTTTCTTTTTTTTGCAAGCGTGTTGAGATAAGTCTTTTTTGCGAAAAAATGAATGTCCACTCCTTGTTAAAAAGATTGCAGACATAAATTAGTGGATCCATAGAAGGAAAGGTGTTGTAAAAAAGTTAAACCATTGCATGAAGAAAGTATCACAACAATATGAGGAAGGAAATTAAGGACACTGGTTTGGACTGCAACATTTCCTTTCTATATAGCTATGTAGCTAATACGGTTGAAATTAACATCATGCAAACAGAATTTTTAGGGAAATTGCCGAATTATATATCGAAACTATTCAATATTTTTTAATTCTATACATTATCCGTATTTTTTTCTTTTTATAGACCCAAATTACTTTTGTGAATTCAAAAACTATCCCGGCACCACAACATGCGACATAATCCGGCGAACAGCTTGCGTGGCTCTCATGTGACAACATTTTCTAAGCTAATTTGGCAAGTGATTATTTTTCCCTCTATACTGAATGATAAATCTCTCTTATAATGCCCTAATATCCCTAAATTCACCCAATCTCCCTTCCTTCAATTGATCATCGGCATTGTGCCACCAGTTCCTCTGTAATCTGTATCTGTATCTGCTTTCGTTTCTCCTTTAAGAGACTCATCCAATCCTCAAAGCCCGCTACCATCGCCACATTTCTAATCTGCGCTCCTGATGTGAATCTTAAATTGATTGTAGATTGGATTCCACACCTTCGCAATATCACCTCCTTTGATGAAGAATCTCTACTGATTATTTTGTAGTTTCAACATTCTAATGGAGATCTAGGCCTCATAAACCTAACATTGCGAGGCAAAACTCTTTCCTAATTTGATAGGAAGAACCTTGAGGAAACTAAGGTCTCAAAACCCCAACTACACAAACTAGAAGACCTGTGATTAATTAAATCCAAAACCAAGAACTCTAAGACTCAATTAAAGAAAGAAACTAGATGCTCAATTTATTCCATAGATTCCACAATCTAAGGCAAAAAATTGTTAACAAACTGAAGACATTAACCCTTAGCAAGCTAACTAAGAATGGTGAAGAACCTTAGAGACAAAGAGAATCCTCTCTAAAAAATTTCAGCAAAATTCATCAATATTGGTTACAACGAGTTTATAATGCGGTATTTATAGGCTAAGCCTTAGCCCTTGATAAACAATTGATTAATGGCTCCACTAAACCCTTGATTAAATGCTAGAAAAGCAAGTTGAATAATAAAATCCTGCCAACAAATTCGTATTAGCAATTCTACACCAGAACCTTAACGACGACAATAGGTTTAGACCTACCGTACGCAGTATGGTGTGATCTTCCAAGCTCTATGATGTTAGAAGCCTACCGACAATGGTAGGGGTGGGGCTACCGTCGGTGGTAGGGTTCTCCTCTTCAAGGACTTAGCCATTTCCACCTCTAATTTGTTCCTTTGAATGATCCTTGCTAATTGTGCAAATTAGGCAAAACTTGGAAGCCTTTCCTAAACCATAGAACTCTTCAAGCTTGTCCTTCAAAGCTTACTCCATGTAAGCAACCATGCCATTAGCCTCATTTGCTTCATGAATCTTGAGTTTCTTCCCTTGAGCTCTAATAAGTGGTCCAAGCTTCAACTCCATAGATGCTTCACTTTTTTTATTCAAATCACCCACCCCTACTTTGAAGAGATTTGTCCTTGAATCTTCACCTACATCAAAAGGAGACAATCAGAAATATTAAAGGTAGCACTAACATTCTATTCACCCGGAAGATCAATATATAAGCATTATTATTAAGATGCTCAAGAACTTCAAAAGGTCCATCACGACGAGCATCAAGCTTACTCTTGCATTGAGAAGGAAAGCGTTCCTTATGAAAATGAACCAAAACCCAATCTCCAGGTTCAAACACAACTCGCTTACTTCCAACATTCCGTGTAGCCACTAGTTTCTTGTTCTTGGACTATATAGCGTCATGCACCTTTGCATGAATGGACTTGACAAGCTCCACCTTCCACTTCCCATCCAAGCTTACAACATGATCTATAGGCAAAGGAATAAAATCAAATGAGTTAAGGGATTAAAACCATAAACAAGCTCAAAAGGAGAATAAGAAGTAATAGAATGTCTAGCCTTATTGTAGGCAAACTCAATGTGAGGAATGACTTCTTCCCATTAGCAGAAATTCTTCTTATGGATGGCCCTAAGAATTTGTCCAATAATCCTATGACTACTACTGTTTGGCCATCGGTTTATGGATGGCAAGCTATAGAACAAAACAAATTAGTGCCAAGTTTTCTCCACAAAACATGCCAAAAATGAGTAAGAAACTTGGTGTCACAATCCAATATAATAGTTCAAGGTATATGATAGGTGTTATGTTTTGTATTATTTTGTATGCTCATTTCATCATTTTTCGGGGATTTTAAGGTATAAAGTATATATTTGAGCCTAATATCTCCCATTTTTATTGTAAGTGCTCAAGTCCAATGAAGAACAAATGAAAATGGTTTGAAATGGAGCAAAACAACAAAAATGACGCAAAATAGTGAAAGCCAGAAGCCTACCGCCCGCAGTAGGCCACCCTACCAACCGTGGTAGGTGCTTTGGCAAGGAACAAATAGAAGACAGAAACCTAACACGCACTGTAGGCTCCCCCTACCAGCTGAGGTAGGTTACGAACGTCAAAGGCAATTGGGAATAGAGAGCTACCGTAATAGGTCCCAACCTACTGGCGTTGGTAAGTCCCGAGAATGGCTATACTGAGTTATAATTTTTCCAAAAAAAAAAATTATTCATACCTTAGTTTAGAGTAGCGTAGATATGTCTTTAGGAGTCGAATTGGGGTGATTTTTTTGTGACAAATTTCCCCCAATGCTCACCTCAATTAGGTGGACGTTAGATTAGAGAACAAGGATTGAATGATTATAAGCGGAATTGAAGATCAAAACAACATATTCGAGCTTCGTGAGAGAAACTCGAGACGAGCTCGGGTGCAATTCGGGAACACAATTCGGCTTCAATTTCTATGGCAAAGCATTTCTTTTCCTTTGCTATTATATGAATTTATGTTTAATTTCAATTTCATACAATGAATTGCGTGTAATTAGCTTGTTTGGAAAGTGAAAGTGATTCGAATTTAATGAAAGTGATTCGAATTTAATGAAATTAGAATTTAATGAAATTAGATGTTACTTCTTATTGAATTATTCGTCAATTGATTATTTATGTGCAATATAAGCGTCATGAACTTGAATTAATCGCACGGGTTTTTGGAATTGATAAAGGAAGAATACCCAAGGGCTTCTAATTTGGGGATTAATTGGGGTATTGAATTAGATATAGTTAATACACTCTTAGGTTAGTAATCACCTGGGTTTAGTGCATTCATAACTTATTAGGGAGAGAAGAGATTCTCGTCTTAAAGTTATAGGGAATAGAGAGCCTTTTGCCTAAAGATAGCTTTTGCCCAATAACGAGTGTGATGACCCAATTCACTAAGGCAACTATAGTTTTCATTAATTCGAGTTAATTGAAGTAGTAACTAAGTTAGGGGGATCCCGAGATCTAAACTCCCATTTTATATTTGTTCCTCTTTTTGCTAGTTGACACTTATGTTTCTTAATTTGTTAGCTCACGTTCAAAGTTCTCACGTTCAAATTTACCATATTCTTATGACTAAAGATTGAGTGAATGATTGAGTAGTTGAGTCTTGCCAGCCTTGAGAATTTCGACACTCGGAGTGAACCCATTTCTACGAGTGTGAAGTCGACTTGCCTTCACTGTAGTTGTAGGTCCTATTCCTGTTTCATTTAAATTGAACACACCAAGTTTTTGGCATTTCAAGTTTTTAGCACCGTGGTCGGATAGCACGACAAGTTTAATGAAATATCGTTCTTTTGTGATTTATTCACTTTTCTGCTTTAATTTTGTTTAATCTTTTGTGATATTTTCCATTGTTCTTTTTATCTTTTGTTTGTTTATTTTGCAAGTTTTCGTTAAATTATACTTTAGTCAGCAATTTTAAGTTTTGTTTTCGGCTTCATTAGTTAGGGATATTTGCTCAGTGGAACTAAGATCGTTTGATTTGTTGCAAGTTGGGTGGGTGCTAGTTTATGACCCGACCAAGAAGGGGAAAACTAGTACCACTTGATCTAGAACTGGAGTGAACGTTGCGGAGTGCCCTGCAGTTTGGCACGCAGCAGCAAGAGCAGAACTACCCATTCAGAGGGTGAGGATAGACCACAGATTCCACTAATCGAGAATCCGTTGTTCAAGCTACATCAACCACCACCCATGGCAGAGCAAAAACTAGAGGCCTATGGTCGATCGTCCAACACTGGAACTAGTCAAGCATAGCACGCCAAGAGTTGACGCCAACAACTTCGAGATCAAATCGAATATTATAGTTGCAGAACATTGTCCAGTTTGATGGTTTTCCTAAAGAGGACCCTAATGCACATATAGGAAACTTTCTAGAGGTGTGCGACACCTTAAAAATCAACAGGGTTCCGGAATATGCTACTCGTCTTTGCCTTTTTCTATTTTTCTTAAGGGGAAAGGCGAAGTCTTTGTTGAAGTCACTACCATCCAGGTCCATCACATCCTAGGATTCACTGGTACAGAAGTTATTAGGAAGAGATTTTCCTCCTTGAAGGATGCGAAGTTGAGGAACGAGATATTGTTGTTACACCACATTGACGGGGAGTGCTTATATGAAGCATGTGTGCAATGGAAAGAATTGCTCAGGAAATGTCCTCATCAAAGGCTAGATTTGGGGATTCAAATCCAGAGTTTCTATAATGGAGTCACATTCCAGGCAAGGTAGCTAATTGAAACCTCTATTGGAGGGTCTACCATCACAAGACTCTACAGTAAGTTTATGACCTCACTGAACAAATCGCGATGAATAGTTAGACATAAGGAGGTCAGAGGACAAAACAAAAAACGAGTGGGGTGCATAATGTAAAAGCAATATCGACTATAAAGGCTAGGCTGATGGTGATGATTGAACAGAAGATGGGGAACATGACCACTGGAACTTCGAGCAAAAATGCTCAAACGATCATGTTTTGTGACTTTTGTACTGGGGAATCAGCCCTAAGTATGGGAGGCCTGGCAGAGCAAGTGGATTATATTCAGGGAAATCGGCCCGGTAACAACCCTACAGCAATACTTACAATCTAGGATGGAAAAACCATCCCAACTTTTTGTAAGGTGGCCAAGTACAGCCAAGACCACAAAATTCCCCAAGATTCCAGAACAGAGGGCCCCCACCACCATTGCCATATGAAGCAGGGCCATAGACCTTACCCTCACCGGCCAAGGCAAATCTTGAAGATCTGTTAGTAAAGTTCTAGATGCCACAAACAATAGAATGAGCACCACTAAAGCTGCCCAGAGGAATTAGGAAGCCTCGATCAAAAATTTTGAGAAGCAGATTGGGGAGTTGGAGAAACTGGTTTCAGAGAGAACTTTGGGAGCTCTCTCGAGGGATACAGAGGTGAACCCGCAGTGATAGTTGAGGAGGGGTCATCCAAGGAAGACACAAATGAGTTATCGGTGGAAGTGTTAAAGATGAGGAAGGTGAATCTGAAGAAAGTGAAAAGAAAGGGGTGGCAGGGCCCTAGTAAGCATAAGGTTCCATTTCTTGAGGCGCTTGTGCGGGGCAGGAAACATAAGGAGATGAGGGAGTTTATAAAGATTTTTCCTCAATTAAAGTTAAACTTACCTCTTTATGAATTTTTGTTGCAAGTACCGAACCATGGGAGGCACTTGAACGACATGATCACGAAGAAGGACAAGCTTCATGACGCTTCAACACATCTATTGGGAGAAGTGAGTTCGCTTTTCTAATAAAAAATCCATGCTTCCTTATAAACTTGAAGATGCAGGAATTTTTCTTTTCCCTATAGTGTTGGTAGTTTCCATGTGTACAGAGAGTTAGATGACTTAGGCACCAATAAAAATGTGATGTCTTCTTCTTTGTACGAACATCTAGGTCTAGGTACCCCAAGATCCGTGACGATGTCTATAAATCTGGTAGATAGGAGTGTAAGACATCTGAAAGGGGTAACTAAGGATGTGTTGGTGAAATTTAAAGATTTGGTATTCCCTGTTGATTTCACAGTTTTAGACATGGATGAGGAAGTCGAGTTTCCCATAATTTTAGGTAGCCCTTTTCTTCGTACTTCAAAGGCACTAATTGATATGGAAAAAGGGAAACTTGTGCTTAAGTTTGGGAGGAATAAGATAGTGTTTAAGTTTCCCTTACTCTCGAGTCCATCGTCTACATTGCAAGAGACAATGTGCATGATAAATATAGTAGTAATGAGGTATCTGTACTTGTGCAGGGAAAAGTACCAACAAAAAGGAAAGAACAGCTAAAGAAGGCTAAGGAAGGAAGACGATCGCCTTCTAAAATTAAGGCAGAGTTCATGAAGTGGGTGCTGGTATTGCAAAGTAAAGAGTCAAAGGCCACCAAGGACCGAATGATCGCGTTTGGGGAGGTGTTTTTAGCACCTAAACAGGGAGTATTCCTTGTGAAATTGTTGTTGTTGTAGATGGTTAATGACTTGGTTTTGTAGTTTAATCGGTTGTTTGATTTTTGTGTAGGGTACTTTGGAGAGTTGATTACTTGTTGAGAACATTTCTAAGTTCAATTTGAACGACTAAGACTGACAAGTGAAGAAATGAAGCACAAACATCCCAAAACAAAGAAAAACGGTAGCTGTGCAGAACCTTACCGCAAACAGTAGGGTAGCCTACCGGCCGCGATAAGCTGCGGGCATTTCTCGGCACCTCTAGGCTAAGACCTTCCATGCATGGTAGGTCCCAACCTACCGGCACTGGTAGGTCCCAGGTAAGGTTGCGGGTCAGTTATCCAAGGGAGAATCGGGTCGAGTCGACCTATTTTGGCCAAATTTTTCAGCCTTGAATTGAAATTTTTACATTTTCCCCTCTTTTCTCCCCTCCAAAATTCCGTAAGTTCTTTCTCTTTTCCCTCTTCTAAACTTCTATAGCTTCTCCCTTCCACTTCTTCTCTCGGTTCTCTCTCTCTCTCTCCCAACCACCAACTTCCGACGAACCCTCTCTAGTCCGACGACAGCTTGCAGTAGCCCTCATCTCCCCTTGGTTCTTCTTTTCTCTCTCTACTTCTTTTTCTTCTTCTTCTTCTCTTCTATTTCTAACTTCTCTATTCCTTCAAATTTTCTCCACCTTCACCTCACCACCACAAAACTCTATACTACCATATTTTCTTTCTTCAGATTTCTTCTTAAAAGTTTCTTTTTTTTCCCCTTTGAAGTTCTTCTCATTTCTTCCTTTGTTATTTTTCTATAATTTCTATTTTCTAGTTCTTTTTTTTTTTTTTTGGCAATTATGAGTAATTACTAATATTTTATGTGTATTCTTGGTTTTCTAGTGAATAGTTTCAGGAATTTTTCATTAAGAGTTTTCCGGCGAGTTTTTTGGCGGACTTCCGACCACTCTCCAAGAACTCCGGCAGCACAAAAACTGAGACAAAAAAAAATGTTGCCATTTGCTACTTGTGTTGTTTGTTCAAACAACTATAGGCTTTCTCTTGACTCTTTTTTTTTTTTTTTTTTTACTTTTATTAGTTTAGTTTGTTTTCATTTTTGGTTTTATTGCTAAGTGTTAGTTTTAGGTTGTATTTTACTTTTTAATTTACTTTGTTATTTTGGGATTTTATTTTATTTTTTTCTATTGTTTTTGGTTACTTGTTCACACTTCACACCCACGGGTGACTTAACTCACTAAAGCATACATGGCCTACGATAGGTTTATTCTCTTTGTATGTTTTTATTGTGTTCTTTTGTTCTTGTGTTGGTGTTGTTGTTTCCTTTAGTGTGGGAGGAATGTTGTGTTGTTGGGTTTTCTTTTGTTTCCCTTATTACCTTTATTTTTCCTTCGTTATCCCTTTGTTTTTCTTTTGGTTTTTGCTTCTTTGTTTTAAAATGGCCACTAAAAAAATAGCTTCTACTTCAAAATTAAAATCCGAGAGGGCTCGGGTATAGGACCCAACGCCCAACCCTTCCACTCCTAATATTTTAACTTTTCCAGAACGTCTCATGACGGTAGCCCGTGCATGGGTAGCCAAAAAGGATTCATTAAAAATGATTGTTGAAAATTCATTCGGTAAAGAGGTCATCGAACAATTTAAACTGGAAAATATTTTTCGAGTTTGGGATTGGGTTCCTATACTCTGCATTTCGGGAGATTATTATCGTTACCTTGTTCGTGAGTTTTATGCAAATATGTATCATAAAACGAACAAGGATCTCCCTACTATTATTTTTGTTGTGAAAGAGTTTCGGATTTTCTTGTAAAGCGTTGCCTTGCGTCTATCATTGGGATTCAAGATACCTGGAACACGGTCATCATGGACTCCAATAAGAAAACTACACATCATGACCCCGCTTGTAATTTCGACGAATGTTGTTCGCGCTTTGTAATATGGCCACGGCTCTTTAATTGTCGTCGTATACTCCATGCGGGTGACTTCCATTCCCTTCTTCCTCGGGCCCTCACTTATTTTTTGGGCCACACTTTTAGCTCCCAAGGGGGGCGGACAAAATGAAGTCCGCATTGTGGACATGTATATGCTTTCTAAAATTCATGATAAATCTTTTTTTCTTAATGATTCATAAGATGTGCAACACAGGTGTATACTACTAAAAAGTGTGTTAGATACCCTGTGATTCTTTCTAAGTTTTTGCTGCTTCTAGTGCTAATCTTTTTAGGGGAGAGGAAGTTGTCCACCGGGACACCACTTGTGATCAAATTTACTACATTCAACAACTGTGGTTACTCTTGGGTGTTAAAAAAAAAAAAGAACGGATCCCTTCATCCGAGGAGGATAGGCTGTGGAGCGCGACTCGGCCCATTTTCGGTTTATAAAAAAGACCACTCAGACCAGCGTAGGTGCATCCTCTTCGTAGCCCGACGAGGATGGGGGGAGTGAGAATGATGAGTCCTGTGACTGAGATGAGGGAAGTTAGGATTTGAGTCCTGTGGAGAGGATGGGCCCTCCACTGCTTCCATGGCGGCTTTTTAGACTAAGATGCAGACTGCTTTTGAGCAGCTCCGTGCACTCAAGAGGTCCACAGGCACCAGTTGACTAAGATCGTGGAGTGCACTCGACGGTGTATGGATGAGTTGCATCATCAGAAGGCCTTCATTGCTAGGCAGTGGGTGATATTGACCCGCCTATGCAACAAGTTTCTGCCCAATCAGGGTAGCAGTGGTGGTAGCAGCGGGACCAATAGGAAGTTTTTTCTGTTCTCTCTTTTCATTTTATTTTATTTTCTTTAACTGTATTTCTTTAGATGTTTTAGTTTTGTTGTTCTGTTATTTTTTCTACTTATTTTTTCATCTATACTTTTCCTTTAATTGTTTTTTGACCATGCCTTCCTGTGTGTTTTATAGCTTTATTATCTGCAAGAGCACTTCCTATTTATGTTTTTACTTGTTTGTTTCTGAGTCTGGCCCCCCACATTGACGCAATGTGGTTTTAAGTAGGGGTAATTTTTTCTTTTTGTCTTTTTACTATCTTCTGATGAAAAATTCGAAAAAAATATAAAAGCACCCATTGAGATGACACAAGAATTTTGCTATTTCGATTTTGTTAGTCTTTGAGAACAGCGTAGCGATGGATAAATATGAAAATTTTTAAAAAATTTCTTATTCTTCTTTATCTTTTATTTGGAAAAACCAAAAAGATTTTCTTTATCTTTTTTTTCTTTTGCCACTTTGAGTAGAATGCTAGATCAAGGGACTGTTGGGATGTTTCAAAAAGGAATAGCACTTAGGCATTTGGAAAACCTTATCTGCATAATATTCGTACCTGTTGACGGTTTTCTTCCACCTATGAGTGTTATTAGCAGTAGACACCTAGGAATTCGAGGAATTTAGCTTAATGAGAGTCCTTTTGAATTTGTGCATGCAGTCTTGCGTTTTTTTCTGTTCCCTGAAGTGGAAAGTTTTAGTTTGAATTGAGCCCGGAAATGAAGGTCTTATGCCTTTATTACATAGGTTGAGCTTTTAATTTGCCTACCCGTGTTTTGAATTAACCCCTATCTCCTTCATTTTTACCCTCATGCCGAAGGGTTTTACTCCCTTCTATTCTTTATCTTTTTAAACTCACACTAAATTAAACCTCATTTCATGGATCAAATGATGGAATACATGCTAGATGTTTTGAGTGAGAGTAATAGATAATTATGGGGGTGAAAGAGCAAAGAAAAGAAAAATTCTATAAAAAGGGAGAAGATTGGGTGTTCCACTTTTTGGTACAAAGTTTTTAAAAGAAAAAAAACAAGGAAAAAAAGCAAAGAAAGAAAAAATGGTACTTTCATTCTTATGTAATGTGGCCATGAAAAAATAAACGACACTAGTCTTTCTCTTATCAAAAGGGCTTAATATTGTAAAAATGTGTTGGGTAAGGTGTGCTAGAGAAACAGTAGGTTATTCAAGGGTGAGTGAGAAGATCAAAAAACAACTAGAATGTTATTCCTTAATTTTGCCATTTGCTCATTTCGATTGCGTTGGCTCTGTCTTTTTTGTTCTTGTCTCCATTTACCTTCGTCTGGTACTTTTATGTCCCAAGCTTGAATTACAAGTCAAAAATCCTACCTAATCCAGGAGCGACTTAGAATAGTACTTGGAATGAATGAGAACAGAGAAATATGGGATTGTTGTGCATTGTCTTTTGAAGGATTTCATTTCGTTAATTACTTAGCATTCCTTCGTTTCTGTGAAAACAACACGAGCAAAACACACACACACGCCATTGCCATATAGTATTTATTTGTAAGTGTGGTGGACTAAGTGTACCTCGTGTTCGTTGTTCCGTTTTGTCTTGGTGGTTGAGTAGTTGATGATTATTTCGAAGTGACATTTATCATTTTTATTATCCTTTTACTTTCTTTTATGTTTTTATGGTACATTCATTGGTATTTTTATTCTTGATATCTTTTATCTTCCCTTTTTATAAATTACTGAAGGCCAATGTATTTTCCATTTTCTGTGAACTCTATATTTGAACGCAATTCGACTTCAATTTCTACGCCTAACCATTTCTTTTCCTTCACTATTAGATTAGTTTCGACTTCATACAATGAATTATGAGTAATTTGCTTGTTTGGATTCAAGGATTGAACCCTAACTTTTGGGTATTATGAAATTGAGTTGAATTTAATGAAATTGGATGTTGCTTCCTATTGAATTGTTCCTCAATTAATTCTTTATGTGCAAGCGCCACGAACTTAAATAATCGCATGGGTGTTTGGAATTGAGAAAAGAAGAATACCCGAGGGCTTCTAATTTGGGGATTAATTGGGGTATTGAAATAGAGATAGTTAATACATTCTTAGGTTAATAATCACCTGGGTTTTGTAAATTCATAACTTGTTAGGGGAGAAGAGATTCTCATGTAAAAGTTATAGAGGGTAGAGGCTTTTGCCTAGAAATAGGGTTAGCTCAATAACGAGTGTGGTGACCTAATTCACTAATGCAACTACGGTTTTCATTAATTCGGGTTAATTGAAGTAGTAACAATGTTAGGGGATCCCGAGATCCAAACTCCCGTTTTATATTTGTTCCTCTTTTTTCTAGTTGACGCTTCTGTTTGTTAATTTGTTAGCTTAAGATCAAATTTACCACATTGTTGAGAATAAACACTGAGTGAACGATTGAGTAGTTGAGTCTTACCACCCTCGAGATTATTGACACTCGGGTTGAACCTATTTCTATGAGTGTGAGGTCCACTTGGCTTGCATTGTAGCTGTAGGATCCCATTCCCGTTTCATTTAAAACGAACACATCAAGTTTTCGGCATATCAGTATACCATGAAATTGTATCCCATGAGTAAAGAATATGTTTGCAACACGGCTAGCATCATCGGTTTTCTTACATGGCATGAAATGAACCATTTTAGAAAATCTATCTACGACAACAAAGATAGAATCCGTTCCTTTAGGTGATTTAGGCAATCCAAGAATAAAATCCATAGAAATACCAATCCCAGGAACTTTAAGCACATCTAAAAGAGTATAAAGACCATGTAGCAAAAAATTAGATTTAACCTTTTTACATTCTAAGCAATTTGAAATAAATCTCTCAACATCTTTTCTCACCTTTTTACATTCTAAGCAAAAATGAGGTTGATAGAGTTGATTTTTGGTACAAATAAACACCTTAGGTTTTAATTATTAGCCTTTGAAAATATTTTATTTATTTATTAGTCACAATTATTATATTTAATTTATTTTATTTATCTTTGTGCAGATTTCTAAAAAAAGAATGGAAAATAAAGATTCCATATTAAATTTGGTAAAGGGAAGCTGCAGTATTTGAAACCTTTAAGGATTAGAATTAGAACTTTAGTAGGATCCTTTAGGGATTTGGATTTTAGTTTAATCCTTTAAAGATTAGGATTTTGCTTCTCTTTTGTCTATATATAGAAGAGCCACACAAGAAGAGGGAGTGAAAATATCAAGAAAAAAAAGAGGAGAGCTGCGGCGGGAGACTACTGCCCAAGCAGCTGCCCAAGCTGCAACGAGAGAAAAAGAAAAGAAGTCGCAAGATGGCCACAATTTGAAGCAGCAAATCTAAGGAGCAGCAACGAAAAATTATTTGGAAGAAAAAGGCCATGATCTACAAATTGGTTCCTTCTTTCCCTTTAACCATGAGCTAATTTTGTTTTTAGAATCTTGATGAAACTCTAGCTATGTAATTTTGGTTTATTTTATTTTTGGAGATTTATTATATTATTTATATGATTGCATATTTTGGGATGTTTATTGGTTTACTGAAATTAATTCTTTGTGATTGTTCTTGTAGAATAATTATTTGGGTTAATTGATATTTTTATTCATGCTTAATTCTTGTAGTCTTGAGTATGAGAGATATGTGATTTTTGCAAGTATATTGTGGGTTTTAGAATTGAATAGGTCATGCTAATGATTTAGATGGATTATGTCATGCATTTAAGCACAACATATTTCTTTAGTGAATCGAAGCTTGTAGCCTAGATCACCACATAAAGGTTTAATCTTTTCTCCTAAATAGAATTAAATCATTGTTATATAGGTTAGTGGTGGATTCAAGGTTCTAAATCTTCTCTTTGGTTAAAACTCTTGTTATTTTTAATTTATTTATTTTATTCATTAGTTTCAATTAATTTAGGAATAATAATAAAATTTCATTCTTATTTTTATAAAATTAATTTAGGAAGAGAATAATCTAAGGAGTTAAGCCTTTCTCTGTGGTTCGATACCCTAATACTTCCGTATTACATTGATCTTGTGCACTTGCAAGTATTGGGTTTAAAGCTTAGTTAGAAATTTCCCGATCAGAGGCCCAAAGAAATGCTCATGTAAGATATCATGAGTTTTAGTAATGCTAAAATACCCCATTGAACCACCACAGTGAGCCTCTTTTACTAACAACAACCCAGTAGAACAAGATAGAATACAATATCTTCCTTCATGATAAAGAAAACCAGCATGTATGAGATACTTATCATTAGGCAAAAGCAAGAAATCCTCAAATATATCTTTAAAATATTGATCACTAGCATATAATTCCTTAAGCATCTCAAAACAAATAATTTGAGCTTGCAAAGTAGAGATAAGATTGTACCTTCTTGAGAATGCATCGGCAACAATATTTTCTTTACCTTTCTTATAGCGGATGATGAAGGAAAAGTCTCAATGAACTCCATCCATCTTGCATGCCTCTTGTTTAGCTTTTGTTGTCCTTTAAGAAACATCAAGTACTCATGATCGCCACGCACTACAAACTCTTCTGGCCACAAATACTATTGCCAAAGTTTCAATGTCCTCACAAGTGCATAGAGCTCCATATCATATGTAGCATAATTCAATGCCGCACTGGTAAACTTTTCACTAAAGTAAGCCAAGGGTCTTTTATCTTGCGTGAATACTCCTCCAATGCCCACACCTATGGCATCACATTCTATCTCAAACATCTTCTCAAAGTTAGGTAGTGCAAGTAGAGGTGCGACTCAACCTATCCTTTAATAGCTTAAATTATTTCTCGACTCTCCTCCCATTTAAATCCATTCATCTTCTTTATAATATCCGTTAAAGGACTAGCAATGGTGCTAAAATCTTTGATGAACCTCCTAAAGAAACTTTTCAATCCATGACAACTCCTCACTTCAGATGCATTCACTTGAAGGCCTTGAGAACTCACCATATAACCTAGGAAAGTCACTTTTTCCAAACAAAACTCACATTTCCCAAGGTTAGCATATAATTTCTCACTTCTAAAAACTAACAAAATTTGTTTAAGATGATGCAAATGATCTTCATAAGTTTTGCTATATATCAAAATATCATCAAAATAGACAACAACAAATTTACCAATGAAATTCCTCAACACATGATGCATAAGTCTCATGAATGTACTATGAGCATTAGTTAAACAAAAGGCATGACTAGCCATTCATAAAGGCTAAAAGTAGTTTTGAAAGCCATTTTCCACTCATCCCCTTCCCTCATTCTAATTTGAGATAACCCACTTTTAAATCAATCTTTGAAAATATTTGAGAACCATGCAACCCATCAAGAAAATCATCTAATCTAGGAATAGGATTCCTATACTTTATAGTAATATTGTTAAGGGATCTACAATATATACACATACGCCATGTACCATCTTTCTTTAGAACTAATAAAATGGGAATGACATAAGTGCTCAAGTTTTATCTTACATAGCCTTTAAAGAGAAATTCCTCAACTTATCTTCTTAGCTCATTGGTCTCTTCGGGAGGACTTCTATAAGCCAATCTATTTGACAACACCGCTTTGGGTACAAAATGAATTCGATGCTCACTCCCTCTCAAGGGAGGAAGTCTACCAGGCATCTCTTCGTGGAAGACGTCCTTGAATTCTCCAATAACCTTTACTATAGCATTAGAAAAAAGAGACAAGTTATCATTAGTACAAACAAATTTTCTCTTGCAATAGATAAGTAAAACCAACTCTTCTTTTTCAACGGATTCTATGATCTCACTCTCTTTTGCATAGAAGCATCTTTTCTCTCCCTTATAACTATCACTATTATTCTTGTCTCTCTTCAATTTTTCCTCTTTAGGTTTTTTCACACTAAATACTATTTCCTCCATTCCTTTCCCCTCTTTAATGCTCTTTTTCTTTTTCTCACTCTCAAGTCTCTCTTTTTCTCTCATTTTCTTTTGTTCTGCAAAGACTGGACTAGGAGTAAAAAGATTTAACATGAACTTTTCCCCATCCTTTTCAAAAGTATATGTGTCCTTCACACCATCATGAATAGCCTTTCTATCATATTGCCAAGGACGTCCCAATAACAAATGTCCTACTTGCATAGGAGCCACATCACAAATAATTTCATCATTATATGACCCCTTAGTAATAGAGACTAGCACTTGTTTGTTCACTTTCACTTCTTCCCTATCATTAAACCAATGAAGCTTATAAGGCTTGGGATGCTTGACAAGAGGTAAGTTCAACTTTTCAACAAGATAAGTGCTAGCCACATTAGTGCAACTACCACTATCAATAATGAGGTTAGCAACCTTACCTCCCACTAAGCATTTAGTGTGTAAGATGTTTTCTCTTTGAATGCTAGTCTCCTTCTCATGGACATGGCTAGACAAAGCTCTAATAGTCACCAAGCTCATACCCTCTTCATCGCTTCAAAAGAGGCAATCTCTTGGTCTTCACTACTTTCATCTTTGTCAACAATACCCTTTTTGCAATTATCATCACTATTTTGAATCCATCAATTTAAATCTTCACTAAAGACCAAAGTTCTTTTGGTAGAATGATCTATAGCACTATGCCCCACACTATTCCACTGGAAGCACCTTGTTGGATTGGTAATCAACCTTTCTTTCTCTTCCACCTTAGGCTTAGAATGATCTTTGAAAGTCACCTTAGGTGTATCTTCTTTCTTTGACCAACTCTTGTAGGTAGATGCTTGAGATTTAGGCACTACACTTCTTGAAGAAGAAAGATTAGTTTCAAAGAAACCAATCCTGATGTGAACCGGGATGTCCACAAGCTAATGAGTTGACTTATGATTTTAATTCACTAGAGCAAGAACTAGAAGAGCAAGGCATTTGATGAAGCTTAACTAAGGAATGGTCGTTCTGATTGAAGAAAATGGACAACTTGTGAAGAGTGGACCTACATTCGACAATAGGTCCTGCATGTACTTGGGAAGAGTGGACCTATCGCCGACGGTAGGCCTGCATCTACCGTCGTAGGTAGGTTTCTGGACGGGACAATCTTTGAAGGCCGCACCCTATCATGTCTGATAGGTTGCACCTTACCGTCGCCGGTAGGGTTGGGAGGAAAATATGTTTTGTAATCTTTTGGCAGGATTTTATTCTTTGGACTTATTTTACAGTTTTTAATCAAGGGCTTAATAGGTTTTTAAGACAATAGTCAATAGATTAAATAGGTTAAGTCTTAGCC
Organism: Catharanthus roseus; assembly: GCA_028651295.1. NCBI lineage: Eukaryota > Viridiplantae > Streptophyta > Magnoliopsida > Gentianales > Apocynaceae > Catharanthus > Catharanthus roseus. The sequence continues at coordinate 31,085,008 of JAPQWS010000159.1, read as the reverse complement.
TATAAATACCCATTTACAGGCTCATTGTAAACATCTTTGATGAATTTTGCTGAAATTGTTCAGACCGGTTGTCTCTAAGGTTCTTCACCTTTCATAGTTAGCTTGCTAAGGCTTAATGTCCTTAGTTTATGAACAATTATTTACCATGGATTGTGGAATCTATAGAATCAATTGATCATCCAATTCCTTTCGTTAATTGAGTCTTAGAGTTCTTGTTCTTATATTCAATTAATACTAGGTCTTCTAGTTTATGTAGTTGGGGTTTTGAGGCCATAGTTTCCTCAAGGTTATTTCAATCAAATTGGTAATGAGTTTTGCCTCTCAATATTGGGTTTATGAGGCTTAGATGCTCATAGGTTTTCTATTAGAGTGTTGAAACTATAAAATTTTGAATAGAGGGTCTTCATCAAAGGAGATGATCTTTGGAAGGTGTGGAATCAAATCTACATTTAGTTGAAGATTCACATCAAAGTGGTGTCAGAGCAATCTCCAAATGCCGGTCAATTTGTGATGTAAGTGTTTAAAATTCATTAAAAATAAAAAAAAGAAAGAAGTACTTCATGATCTATTAAAAAAATACATGAAGATAATCCAATTTTAGTACCGAAAAACTATAGAAAAAATTGTTCTGAAAATCAATTAAAAATTCGGTATAATTATATGCGAATTTGTTGTTGGTTTGTGATGGAGATTTTCTCATTTGAGTTAGGATTCAACTGAAATAAGTTTTTCTCAATTGAAGTACAATTGATTGCTCGATTGAAATAAGTTTTTCTCAAGAGAAAGCCTGTGGTTGTTTGAACAAAAAACCCAAGTTGCTAATGTCATCGTAAGATGGTAGTGTAGAGTTTTATGGTAGTGAGGTGAAGGTGGAGAAAATTTGAAGGAATAGAGGAGTTAGAAATAGAAGAGAAGCAGAAGAAGAAGTAGAGAGAGAAAGAAGAGGAACTAGAGAAAGAAAGAAAACAAACCCAAGGAAGGAGAAAAAGAAGCTGCTGTCGGAGTTTCCACCAGATATCGAGAGGGAGTCGCTAGCAGTTGGCTATTAAAAGATAGAGAACCGAGAGAAGGAATGGAATGAAGGAGCTATGGGAACTTGGACGAGGGAAAAGAGAAAGAACTTAGGGATTTTGGAGCAAAGAAAAGAAGGAAAATTGCAGAAATTTCAATTAGAGCTAGGATTTTGGTCAAAACGGGTAGACCCATCCCGATTCGCCCCTTGAAAACCAGACTCGCGGCCTTACTTGGGACCTACCGGCACCGGTAGGACGGGACGTACCATGCGTGATAGATCTCTGCCTAAAATTGCCAAGAAATGCTTGTAGCCTATTGTGGCTAGTAGGCTACCCTACTGTGCACGGTAGGGTTCTGCCCAGCTACTGTTTTTCTTCTTTTTGGCACGTTTGTGTCCCGTTTCATCACCTATCAATCTTGGTCGTTCAAACTCCACTTAGAAGCGTTCCCAATAGCCAATCGCAAAGATCAAACGACCGATTAAACTACAAAACCAATACATTAAGTAACATATTACAACAACAAAAATTTCACAAGGAATACTCCTTATTTTGGTGCTAAAAACACCTCTCCGAACACGATCATTTGGGTTCTTTTTGGCCTTTGATACTTTACTTTACACTTTATGAACTATGCCTTAATTTTAGAAGGCGATCGTCTTCCTTCCTTAGCCTTCATTGGCCATTCTTTCCCTTTTGTTGGTACAATTCCCTGTACAAGTACAGACACCTCATTACTACTGTGATTTATCATGCACACCGTGTTTTGCAATGTAAATGATGGACTCAAGAGTAAGGGAAAATCAAACACTATCATATTCCCTCAACCTTAAGCAAAAGTTTCCTTTTTTCCATATCAATTAGTGTCCTCAAAGTAAGAAGAAGAGGGTGACCCAAAATTATGGGAAACTGAACTTCCTCATGCATGTCTAAAACTACGAAATCTACAGGGAAAACCAAATCTTTAACTTTCACCAACACATCCTCAATTGCCCCTTTCGGATGTCTGCCACTCCTATTTGCCAAGCTTATAAACATCTTCACAAGCCTGGGTTACCTAGACCAAGACGCTTACCATGAAGAGAAGAAATCACATTCATACTAGAGGCTAAGTATGCTAACACCGTATCTGTATGCAAACCACCAATAGTACATGGAAATCAAAAACTCCCTGCATCTTCAAGTTTCTGAGCCAGCACGGATTATTTTGTCAGAACAACCAAACACTCTTCTCCCAACATATGTGTAGAAGCGTCACGAAGCCTGTCCTTTTTCGTGATCATGTCGTTCAAGCGCCTCTCGTACTTAGGTACTTGCAACAAAAATTCACAGAGATGTAAGTTTAAATTTAATTGAGAAAACATTTTGATAAACTCCCTCTTGTCCTCATGTGTCTGGTCCCCCACGAGCGTCTTTGGAAATGGAACCTTCTGCTTACTAAGGGCACCTGCCACCATTTTATTTTTTTTCACTTTCTTCAGATTCACCTTCATCCTCTTTAACACTTCCACCGGATAACTGCTTTATCTCTTCTTTGGCTAACTTTTCCTCCTCATCTATCACCGAGATAGCATTTACATGCTCTCTTGGGTTAACCTCTGTATTGCTCGAGAGAGCTCTCGAGTCCTCTCTGAAACCAGCTTCACCAACTGCCAAATCTGCCTCTCCAAATTTCTGATTGAGGCTTCCTAATTCCTCTAGGCAGCTTCAATGGTGCTCATTCTATTGTTTGTAGCACCCATAAACTTTATAAGTAGATCTTCAAGGCTTTCCTTGGCCGGCAGGGGTTGGTTCTGTGGGCCTTGCTTCATATGGCAACTATGATACCCCCAACTCTGCCACTAGGTCAACTGCGGCTGACTAGGATATCTGCGTACCTCTCGGCACTAAACTACAAGTCTAAAAACAAGAGCATAACCCCCTGGGCAATACTTAAAAGTATATATATAATGCGCAGTGGAAAACTAAAGAATCTGAATACTAAAATGAAACTAAAGAATATGAACACTAAAATGAAGCTCAAAGTATAGAGTTCGAGAAAACTTCTTATCTTATGGTAATTCCGATACAAAGATAGAAATACTTTACAAACAGCTCGAGTACATGAGAGCAACACAAAAACATATGTCCTTTCGGAGAGACTCGAACCAAAATTCCATGCCTAAAACTTCAGCGGTTTATTGTATCTCTGACCATCCTAAGTTAATCTGAGAAGAAAACATGATATGGAAAAGAAACGTGAGCACGAATGCTCAGAGAGTCCACGTGTGTGTGCGCTATAGTGATTTCTTTAAAATAATGATGATGCAGTTTCACAAAACAGTTCCTGCAATATTATAAGAAAACATTCTCTTTTAATGCTTTAACAAAACTGATGCTTGAACCTATATGAGGGTTTTGAGTGCAGCTGGAAAGTCTGAGCGAATCAAGACACATCAGCGCAGCTTCTATGCCCCGAATTTAAAAGAACATGTGATGCAACAATGGGGCTCCACGGACAAAGTCTGGATCCCCAAAACGAGGCCATCGGAACCAAGTTCTGGCATCTCGTAGTCAATACTAGCCGAACACCATACGATCGCTCGATAACAAACAACCACAATCCTATATCACTGGTCTAAACAGGCTACAAATTCTTGGGGCACCTACCAGGTCTGCCCTGGGGCCAACCTCAGTTTCAACCCCCTCCTGACTCTCCACTCGGCGACCGTCCCACCGCAGAGCATGATGCGATGTCCACGTAAGTACCGATTGGGGCACGCCCTCCAGGTACTACACCTCTCTTTAAGTAGATCCACCCTTAGAGTCAAAAACCTGTCCATGTCATCGGAAGAGACCCTAGTACGGGGTACTAGCCACGTACAGTGCAATCCGCTAACGCGTCCATTCACTTGATTTTCACCAAACTTTAACCCTGGTCAGAATGAGATTTTCATATGTATTTACAAATCGAAAGGCCAATTGCCCGGCCATCATAACAGATTCAAGTCATAAACATTTCAGAGCACCAAAAATCCTCATCCGCCAGTCATCACATGCTTATGCAAATTTCACAATTATGCCAATGCCAGGCCTATATTCATGCATGTTGAAACATGTAACTTTTCAGGACGAAAGCATTCTCCAGCTTATGCAGATTTTACAAACATGCCATGTTTACATTCATGCATGCCAAATCATATAACTTTTCAAAAACAAAGTATTTTCCAACTTATAAATATTTCCAGAAAACCCGTACACAGACTAGTTCTTTTTCACAACAATAATCTATTTTAAAAAGACAACACATATACGGAGCACCAATCCTATGCATTTCTAATGAACATGTAACACATCGTGGAGAACATCTCCAACTAAGAAAAACATGACACGTTATACCATTTCAAAAATAGTAGATATTTTATGATAAGTTTAGATACCATATTTATATAGCCCGTAACTTTTGAAATAACATAATAAAATGGAGTTTGTGGACTCACCTGTATGTAGATCTGGTGCTAAGATCCTTTAATGTTAATGGCTACTCCAAATTGTTTCTATCAAAGAAAGAAGAAGAAAAAGAAAAAATAACTCCTAATATATATATATATATTGCTAGCAAATGCTAGAAAAAAAACAAAAGTCTTATGACCTATATATATATGCCATAATGGCGGTTAGGGGAAAGGAAACGAAAAAGAAAAAAACAAGGGAAATGGTGGTGGTGACGGCTGTGCCGTTGAGGTGGCGGCAATCTTAATAGTTAAGTTTTTTTTTTTTTTTTAACCTCATATAAGAATGTCAAGTATTTAAATTTCTAAAATACACATACTATGTATTAAAACAAAATCCACTTAGAGGCATTTATAAACCTTAATAATAAAACCTCAATATAATAAAATTTTATTCTTATTCCTAAGTATCCTCAAAATACCACTAAGTGTCAAAAACACTATATTCCACCAATATAGATCCAAACTCTATTTTCATAACATCCGTAATTTTAAAATCATGTTAGGTACTTACGGGGTAGGGCGTTACATTCTACCCTCCTTAAAAGAAATTTCGTCCTCGAAATTTACTAGTCATGTACCTATAAGCTGTGGATGCTTTTCTTCAAGTATTCCTCAGTCTCCCAAGTTGCCTCTTCGAATCCATGATGTCTCCATATCACTCTGCACATTGGAATCTGTCTTCCGCGTAACTCTTTTACGCTTCATTCTAAAATCTCAGTTGGTTTTTCTTCGTATGACAGATCGGCTCGTAATTCCAATTGGTCATCATTGAGAACATGATCAGGTGTAGAATGAGACTTCTTCAATTGTAACACATAGAACACGTTATGTATACCCGTCAGTTCACTCGGTAAGGCTACCTGATACGCCACTTTATCAATCCTGTCAATATAAACGGTCCAATATATCGAGAGCTTAATTTTCCTTTCTTCAGATATCTAAACTTTTTGTGACAAGGCGTAAGTTTTAAGAAAACTCGAGTTCCCATACTAAACTCCATATTTCTCCTTCGGTTATCGGTATAGCTCTTCTGCATACTTTTTAGTTGTCCGAAGTCAATTTTCAGTTATCTTAACTTTTTTCTACATTTCCTCCAACTCTGGCATCAAGTCTCTTTGTCTCCAATGGTATCGAACTCCGACTTTATCCTAGTACAAGGGTGTTCTGCATCTCCTACCATATAATGCTTTAAATAGTGCCATTCCTATCGAAGAGTGGTGGCTATTATTATAAGCAAACTCAGCACAAGCAAGATTGTCAACCCACTTATTCCCAAAGTCCAAGGCGCAATCTCTTAGCATATCCTCTATGGTTTGAATTGTCCTTTCAGACTATTCATCGGTTTGGAGTGTGCTGTGGCACTATAACTTAGGTTGGTTCCCATAGCTGCCTGAAATTTGGGCCAAAATCTTAAGGTAAACCTTGGGTCTCTATCTGATACAATATCAATGGGTACCCCCTGAAGTCGAACAATCTTGTCTACATAGATTTACACTAGCTTGTCCAAAAGGTATATCATATTAATGGCAATAAAATGTGCCACTTTTATTAGACGATCAACGATCACCCAGATGGCATCCTTATACCCCTTGGTCCGCGGTAGTACTGTGACAAAGTCCATTGTCACATGATCCCATTTCCCTTCATGAACAGGTAGCAGTTGTAGTAGTCCTGCTGACTTTTGGTGTTCTGCCTTAACCCTTTGACATGTAGACAGGCCGCTACATACTCCGAAATCTCTCTCTTAATTCCATTCCACCAAAAGTTTTGCTTTAAATCTTTATACTTCTTATTCTCTCCAGGGTGCATTGAATACTTACTTCTGGGTGCTTCTTCTAGTATTTTACACTTAAGCTCGGTATAGTCAGCAATGTACATCCGATTATGAAAGTACTAGCTCTTATTGGTTTCTAATGTCCGATAATCTGTCTACTTCTTAGCTTTCGATTGGTTCTTAAATTCCAAGAATCTCATGCTATTCTTTTGGGTGCTTGTACTATCTTGTTGCAAGGTAGAGGTGACGGTGAGACTTGATATCTTTGCCTCCTTTCTACTTAAATCCACCATCACATTAACTTTTCCTATATAGTAGTTAACTTGGCATCAGTATTTTTCCACAGCCCCATCCATCGACATTACCTTATATTAAATCTTCTAGGAAAGTGAGTACTATAAACTTTTATGATCAATTAAGATCTCATATTTTTCCCGTATAAGTGAAATCACCACTCCCTAGTTGCACTATAATTATTAGCTCCAAATCTTTTGTCGGATAGTTCCTCTCATAATCCTTCAATATAATTCAAATATAATCAACAACCTATCTACCTTGCATCAAAACCGTCTCTAGGCCTTCCCTTTATAGGGAATACTCCTCACTTGAATTGGAAGAGAAGTACACAGAGGAACTTCTCAAGAGATTTAGGATGAGAGATGCAAAAGGAATAGGAATTCCAATGAGCTCATTTTTGAAACTTGATAAGGATTAAAGAGGTAAAAAGGTACATAAAAACGGCATAAAAGTATGATTGGAAGTTTACTTTATTTAACGGCTAGTAGGCCAGATATTATGTTTGTTGTACGTTTATGTGCTAGATCCCAAGCTTGCCCCAAGGAATCTCATTTAGTAGCTGTTAAACATATTTTGAGATATTTAATTTCATCTTATGATTATGGATTATGGTGCTCTAAATAATCTTGTTTTGATCTTATCGCTTACACCGATACGGATTATGACGGATGTAAGGTAGAAAGAAAGAGTACCAGTACAAATTGTCGATTCCTGGGATGAAGCTTAGTGTCTTGGTACAGCAAGAAGCAATCATGCTTATCCTTATCCACCACCAAAGCGGAATATATAGTTGCTGGTTGTTGTTGTGCTCAGGTACTTTGGATGAAGCATACTTTAATTGACTTTGGTTTTGATTTTAAAAACATACCTATTTTATGTGATAGCACAAGTGCAATAAATCTTTCTGTAAACCCTGTGCAATATTCAAAAACTAAACATATTGAAATTAAATATCATTTTATAAGAGACCATATTGCAAAAGGGGATGCACTTATATTTTCATAGAGGATCGAATTGCTGACATTTTTACAAGACCCCTCTCAGAAGAACATTTTTGTTAGTTGAGAAAATTACTTGGTATTGGTAAATTCCAAGACTAAAGTGTGCTTTTGAGTATCAAAATTTTTCTTCCTTTTTAAGTCGAGAAAATCGGATGCCAAAAATGGACTTGTGTCAAAAAAACTGGACGCCCATTTTCGTTGAAGTGTTTCAATATTTCTTCTTCACAAAAATGCAGAGAGTTTTGGACAATCAAATTGGACACCTCCAAAAAAATCAAACCTCTGATTCTTTTGTTAAAGAAAAATCGAACGACTGTTTCAAAACCAGTCGACTGTTTTTCAATTTATTTTATAGGGTTTGTGCTTTTAAATAAGAAAATATGTAAATCCCTCTCATTTGTTCTAACTCCCTCCCTCTCCACAACACCGAAACTTCTCTCTCTAGAAAGCCCAAACGTTCCTTTCTCTCATTCCTCACAACCGTTGCTTTTCTCTCTCAAAAACACCGGTTATAATCGATACTCTCTCTATCTCTGAATCTTCTCAATCCATTGATTTTCTCTTTCTCAAAACCATCTATCAAAAACCCACCATTCAAAGACTTTAAAAATTGTGAAAGTGAAGAATGCCAATGTTGGAAGAAGTGAAAAGGTTGAAGAAGGAGGAAGCAGCGAGGAAGGATAGGAAAAGGTAAAAGAGTGCCATCTGGAGTAAGGGCTCTAGAGAGGTTTATCTCTATCAAGGAAGCTGCTAATTTCGAAGAGTGGACAAGAAAGAGAAGGAAAATTTCTCCAAGTGACAGTGTATTTGGCTGACATGGAAGGTGTGGAAATCATTCCATAACTTTTCAATGATATTGGTTGGGACCCCTTCTTACTGTAGATGAACTTTTCTTTCTTGAGATGATATATGAATTCTATGCATACATAAGGGTAGAATTCAAAAGCATGGAAATATAACCTATCAATGGGTACTCTCTAGGGTTGGTTGCAGACACATTTCATTTGATGATAGATTGCTAACACAATCTTAGAAATACCTGATGATGACATAATATTTTACTCAAAAAATGAGAAGTGGGATGATCCTAACCTATGTAGTGAAAGAAGATTTGAGGAAATATTCACAAAGGGAGAGGTTCTTAAAAGGCATGATGATAGAAATGTCAATACATTGATGCCTGTGGAAGATTACTGCACCATATGATCTCCAATATTGTCATTTCAAATGTTAGTCATGAGTCTTCAATTACAAACATGCATTCCTTGGTTATGCTAGCAGTGCATGAGCATGGAAGAATGAATTTTGGTTATATAGCCATATAAAACATGCTAGCCACTCAAACATCTTCCACAAAATGCTTGCCATATGGTCACTTCCTCACAAAAGTCTACTTTGTGCTTAATTTTGTTGGAGTTTGTGATCCCATTGGGGCTAGAAAAATCTACAACAAGCATACATTCAAGAGAATAGGGTTTGAGAAAAATAAGGAAGGGATGTTAGTTAGACTGGACAAGATAAGAGTGATGAAGATGATGAAAGAAATGGGGAACAAAAAGCAATGAATGTTGATGAAGAGGATAGTGAAACAGAACCGGAAGAAGAGACCTGTAGAAGGGAAATGAGGCAAAAGAAAGGGCAAGAACGATCTGAAGAAGGTCAATTATTCGGAAACATGACTCAAATCATGGATATGATTACCTCTTCGCAAGCCTCCATGGACAGTCGCTTTGATCCATTCGATGGTTGCTTTGATGCATTAGATGGAAAGATAGCCGACATTCAAGAGAGAGTAACAAGAATAGAAGCAAAGGACAAAAGAAAAGACAAATCAGGGATGAAGAAAGATAAGCAAGAAGGAAGTCACAAGCTAGTTTATGTTTCTTTGAACAACTTTTGTTTGTTTTCTCTTTAAACTACTTTTGAACTTATTTCATGTTGCTTATGATATTTCTTTTTAAACTATTTGTCTTCTTTGCTTTGTTTGGAACGCTATGATGAGATCTTAATGATGAGTCCCTTGATCTTTGTTTCAATGATCCTTTATAGTCCTTATGCTTTTTAATTTGTGACAAAGGGGGGAGAAGATATAAGAGGTAAAGATATAAGATGCATATGTTATTGTTGCTTTATATGATTGATATACATATGTTGATGATACGACTGGTATGCATATATTGATGATGCTATTGATGCTTTATATGGCTTACTATGTTGATAATTTTCTTAATGCCTTGAGGATATGTTGATGTTTCCTTATGATATCTTGAGGATATGTTGATGTTGCCTTATGATATGAGATGCATATGCTTTGTTGAGATTTGTCTGGATCACTTGAGTTGTGTTGCCTTGATGTTTTGAACACTTTGTGTGGTGGCAACATGCCTTCAGTTGTATAAAGTTTTATGGATTATGTCTTGTTGCTTATATGGCCTTGCATTCTTCTGATGATATTTTTGGTGCCATATTTGTTGTGAAGTATGCTTTTAGGGAGAGCTTTAACCTCCTAAACTATTTTTTAAACCTTGGCTTGCTTTCAAAATGAAATGGAAGGGGGGGGGGTTCTATCTCTCTCATATTTTATGTTTGGCTCTAAATGTTTATCTTTTCAAGCATTCTCTTGGCTAAACCTTGTTCTTTTGTTCTATATAATCACCATCTTGCATCTTTGTTTGTCATAATAAAAAATGGGGAGATTGTAAGCCCTAAGGGTATATTTGTAATGTTTTGATTATGATTAACTTGTGCTTTGTGATAAGTAGAAATAGCTTTATATAGAAGAACAAAAGATGGACAAGAGAAGTCTTAAGGGTAATTTACAAAGACGCAAAAGATCACACAAGACAACAAGAGTCTATGAAGATGGAGTCATCAAGTTGAATACCTTGAAGACAAGAAGATTAGTTAGGGGTACCTTATAAGGTAACTTTGTAAAACTCCCTAACATGTCTCTTTGATCGTTGATCAATTTGTTAGCTCGTAAAAAGAAATATTTTTTGAGAAACTATCCTTAGTTAAAAAAAAAAACTAAGTGTTCTTGATAAAGCTTTGATATTTTAAATGTATTACACATTTCTTAAAGTGTATCAAGAATACATATTTTAAAATGTAAAGGAAAACGTACATTTTAAAGGAAAATCGGTTGTCTAATTTTCTGTCATGTCTAAAACTGATCATCAGGTTTTTTGTTACTTAGAAAATCGGACGTCTTGACATAAGTAACTAGAAATCCTGTGAAAAACATGATCACCAGCAGTGGAAGGTTTTCAGCATTCAGTCAATCTACGCAGAGTGAATCGATCCCTAAGGAACCCGCGAAAGGGCTGCCGTTCGATGGGTACACAAAAGTGACGAAGTTGCTTTGACTACATAACTATGCCTGTTTGTTGGAGCAAATTGGATGTTTTTTGGTTTTTCAAAACAAAAAAAGGGTCATCCGATTTTTAAATTCGATCATTCGATTTTTCAAGGATATTAAAAATTGATCGTCCACTTTTAATAAGGGTCATCCAATTTTCTGTTCATGAGAAATATCGGACGTCCTATTTTCAAAACAAGTCATCCGATTTTCACTTTTACTATCAAAAAATGACCTTGCCCTAATAGTAACGACTAGTTTTAACCTTCACATATAAAATGGTGTTTTGATCAGCCATGAAGGTTAAGTAGTTGAAAAACGTGTATTAACAATTTGAAGAGCATTAAAGAGCACAATTTTAACCTTATTTATCTTACAAAAGAAAATCTTGTTGGAGCTACATTTTTTATCATCATTCAAAGAAGGAGAAAAAGGGAGCTTGTAGAAGTATTCAATTAAGCTGTATCATTCTCTTCTCAAGCTTCTTTGATAACATTATTCCATCCTTACTCTCTTATATCATTTTGTGATCAAAGGTTTTGGGTAAAACCCTTTGGGTGATCCTTTGGAAATTGTTATCTTGTTGTGTTTTGTAAACATTGAGGGTTGAGTGCAAAACCCTAGAAGGGTGATCCTCATTGTGTTATTCTAAAAAAACTTGTGATTAGTGGATTTGTGAAATCCTTAAGTTGAGTCTCAAGGTAGTGGATGTAGCTCTATTGAGAGAGTGAACCATTATAAATACTTTGTCTCTTTTCTTTGTGGCTTCTCTTTTACTTCTATGTTTATAGTTTAACTCTTCATTATAAAAAAAGATTTTGTTTGGCTAGGAATTTTATTAAAAAAGAGTTATTAAATTCTTTTTCAAACAAGATTGGAGGTTTATTTTAAAAATTGTTCAAAAAATTTTTTAAATTAGGCCAAAACCTCATTCAACCCCCTTTAAGGTTTTTCAGTTTTGTCATTTCGTATGAAACTTTTCTGAAGATGCATGTTGACTTTTGTATATAATGCATAGGTGGAGTTCAACACCATCTATTGTATCATTATATCACCTACATATATGTTTTCCGTACACTTTTGTTTTTCAGCTTTTGTTATAATTTTAAATATGTTTAAATCAAAACACACACGTATTTATTTATATATTCATATATATATATATATATCATAATTAATTTCAAACACTTTGCACCTTTGATGCGATTCATTGTATCGCTGTAATTCAAAAATATATTTCAAACATATTTCAATATATTAAGTTATGATGTTATTCATTGTATCATTTAGAAATTTCATTATTTCTGTCTACCTTTTTGAAATGGAGTACCTCTCATACAATTTACTTTTTTAATATAACTTAAAACTTTTAATCATTTATGTTAAATTTTTAATCATTTTATCATCTATATATATTTATGGATCAAAATTAATTCAAAACACTTTGAACCTTTTTTATGCTATTCATTGTATGATTGTAATTCAAAAATATGTTTTAAACATATTTCAATATATTAAGTTTTGATGTTATTCATTGTATCATTTAGAAATTTCATTATTTCTATCTACCTTTTTTTGGAAATGGAGTACCTCTCATACAATTTACTTTTTTAGTATAACAAAATGTTTAATCATTTATGTTACATCAAGTGCTTTGCATGTAAGGATAACAGACGTGCACTGGTACCAAATGGCAAGAAATAGTAGCAAAGTTACAAATCTCAAAACAGCAAGAACATAACAAATGGCTACAAAAAAATCACACAATGGGACTCATCCCTAAAATTGTCAAGCTACTAGGGGAAATCACAGCCCCAAATTTATCTAACAGATATAGGGAATCACAACCTTTAAATAGCATATGAACAAAAGGGTCATAGCCCAAAGAAAAATCATAGTAGCACTAATAAAATTGGTGATTATAACTGTGGTAAAACAAATTAATTATAGTTTCAGTAATTGAACCAATAAAAATATCAATAAAAAACCTAGAAATTTTGAAGCAATTAGTAAGTGGGAAAGAGAGAGGAAAAGAGAGGGAAACGAAGGGTTGGTTCATAGTGACCTAAAGTTAGGTCATCTTGCGGCCAATTTATGACCAACAGGTGGTCACACCCTAGAAAACTATGCGACTGACATAAATTGTTCGTATGTCGGTTGAAAACTTTTTTAAAATACTAAACAAATGAATAATTGGTCATCATTTTAGTCACTATGTTCGTGACTGGCTGAGATAGTTGTCACTCGGTCACTAAATTACGCGACTGACCTTGACGGCAACTAATCTTGGCCCCTAAATATGTTTCCTGTAGTGGAAAAACTTGCACCAATTGGAAGAATGTTTGCCTTGTATTGAGTTTGCTTACAATAGAGCTAGATATTCTACTACTTCTTACTCTTCTTTTCAAATTATTTGTGGCTTCAATCCTCTAACTCAATTTGATATCGTGCCTTTACCTAATGTCTTCTCCTTGTTCCTCTAATGTCTTCTCCTTGTTTCTCTAGCGAATGCTAATTAAAGTTCTGGAGCATCTTCTCAAATATTGCTGCCATCCGTTTGTGTTCATCTTCTTCCCTCTTTGCCATGCTATTTTGACTGGCCCTTGGAACAAGTCCACAGTCTCTTGTGTATCCCAGATCATACCATCTGCCCCTCCTTTTAAAGGATTCATCCCCAAATCTGCATCTACATCAAATAAAGATAAGGAAGAAACAGTAACTGTAACACTAACGTTATACACAACTGGAAGATCAATCTTGTGTGCATTGTCGTTGATCTTTTCAAGGACTTGAAATGGTCCATCACCTCTAGCGTAAAGTTTGCCCTTGCGAAAGTTAGGAAACCGTTCTTTTCTTAAATGTACCCATACAAAATCTCGAGGCTCAAAGGTCACCTTCTTGCATCCTTGATTCCTAGCCACCTTTTCGTTCTTCTTTTCAATGTGTTCATGTACCTTGGCATGAATAGATCTAAAGAATTCGGCCTTTCTTTTACCATCTAAACTGAGTTGATGGTCAATTGGCAATGCAATCAAATCCAAAGTGGTTAGTGGGTTAAAACCATAAACGACTTCAAATGGAGGAAACATAGTAGTAAAGTAGCAAGCCCTATTATAAGCAAATTCAATGAACGGTAAACATTCTTCCTACTTTCTAATATGCTTTTTAAGGATAGTCCTAAGAAGTTAGCCTATAGTTTAACTAACCACATCGGTTTGACCATCCGTTTGAAGATGACAAGAACTTGAGTAAAGTTAGTCCCTAGTGTCTTCCATAACACTTTGCAAAAATGACTAACAAACTTGGTATCTCAGTCCGAAACTATAGTTCTAGGCATGCCATGCAATCTCATAACTTCTTTAAAGAATAGACTAGCAATAAGGAATGTATCACCCATTTTACTACAAGCAATGAAATGAGACATTTTTGAAAAATGATCTACAACGACAAAGATAGAATCCTCCCTGAGAAGTCCTCAAGAGTCCCAAAGGAAATCCATGGAAACATCCTCCCATGGCACATTGGAAATCGGCATAGGAGTGTACAAACCACGAGGTAATGAAGACGACTTTGCACGCTTACAATCCAAACAATTACCCACAAACCTTTCAGCATCTCTTTTCATTTTGGGCCAAAAGAAATGCTCATGCAAAATTTTATAAGTTTTAGCTATGCCAAAGTGCCCCATAAGACCACCACCATGGGATACCTTAACGAGTAAATGTCTAATCGATCCGCGCGGAAGCAAAGTTTCCGTTCTCTAAACAAAAATCCATCCTTCATATAAAACTTATCAAAAGGGGTAATCATGCGAGCATCAAAGATATTTCCAAAGTCAACATTACTAGCATACATTAACATTTCAAACCCAAGTATATATGAATGTAGAGAAGTGAAAAGTGTATACCTTTGTGAGAGTGCATCGGCCATAACATTCTTCTTTCATTTCCTGTGGTGGATGATGTAAGGAAACGTCTCAATTAATTCCATCCACCGAGCATGCCTCTTGTTGAGTTTTTGTTGACCCTTCAACTATTTTAGGGACTCATGATCAATATGGATGACAAATTCTTTTGGCCGCAAATAGTGTTGTCAATGCTTTAAAATCTTCAGTAAGGCGTCCAGTTCCTTGTCATACGTGGCATAGTTCAGTGTAGCTCTCGACAACTTTTCACTAAAGTATGCAATGGGTCTTTTATCTTGCATTATAACCCTCCCAATTCCTACTCCTGATGCATCGTACTCGATCTTAAACATCTTGTCACAGTTCGGTAAGGTGAGGAGTGGAGCGTTGCATAGTTTTTCCTTCAAAGCCTTGAAAGTAGAATCTTGTGCTTCTCCCTGACTAAAAATCCATTAGTTTTCTTGATGACCTCAGTGAGAAGACTAGCAATGGCACTAAAGTCCTTGATAAATCTCCTGTAGAAACTAGCTAACTCATGGAAACTTCTAACTTCGATGAAACTCTTGGGCGTTAGCCAATCCTCTATCACCTTTACCTTGTCAAGATCCACTTGTAGTCCTTCAAAACTAACAAAATAGCTAATAAAGGTTATCTTTTCCAAGAAAAATTCACATTTTTGAAATTGGCATATAATTGTTCTCTCCTAAGCACAAAGCCAACTTGTCTAATATGATTCAAATGATCCTCATCAGAATATGCAACAAAAAATTTCTCAATAAATTCACGGAAGACATTTTGCATCAATCTTATAAATGTGCTAGGTGCATTGGTAAGATCAAACGACATAATAAGCTACTCATAAAGACCAAATTTAGTTTTAAAATTGGTTTTCCATTCATCTCCTTCTTTCGTTTACATTTTATGATAACCCGATTTTAAATCAATTTTAGAGAAAATCATGGAACCATGCGATTCATAAAGCAAATCATCTAGCCTAGGAATGGGATAAAAATATTTCACGGTTATCTCATTAATAGCTTACAATCAACACACATACGCCAACTACCATCCTTTTCAGGGATTAGGAGTACCGATACCGCATATAGCCTAAGACTCTTTCGGATGTGCCCCTTGTTAAGGAGCTTCTCCACTTGTCGTTGAAGTTCCTTCGTCTCTTCGGGTGAGCACCTATATGCGGGTCGTGTTCAAGAACACGGCTCAGGCAACAAAATTAATTTGGTGCTCTATGCCTCTGCTTATATTTTAGTCCTTACACCTTACTTTTTTAGTGATTGTCATAATTTTGAATATATTTCAATAATATATATAATTAATTCAAAATAGTTGTCACCTTTTGCCTTAGGTAATTTTATTAATTACTCAAAAATATTTCAAACATATTTCGATAAATTCAGTTATGATGTTATTCATAGTATCTTTTCGAAATTTCAATATTTCTAACTTTTTTTAATTGAATATCTCTCATACAGTTAACTTTTTCAATGTAAATTACAATGTTAATCATTTGTTTAACATCACGTGCTTTGCATGTATGAGAACACATATGCACTAGTATGTTCACATGCACACAAAATATTATTGCCCATTTTCTTTTACTATATTTAACTCTTTTTTAAAAATATAAACATTTTGATCCATATCTTTCAAAATAATTCAACGTTTTCGGTTTCATCATTATATCTCACTTTTTTAATACTAAATGTTAACTTTGAAATCAATCATGGGACTTTGCTATTCTTAATGATATTAAAGCCTTAGCTTTTAAAAAAGAATTTAAAATATACTATCAATCTTTGAAAATTTTAAATGAACACTATCCTTGACATAATAACATAGTTTATATAATGCTATCACTTACATTATTGAGCAACTGAAATGTAACGCATCCCTTACGTTATATATAATTGAAACGTAGCGTCATCCCATAAATTATCGAGTTTCAATGTTTTTAAGGTCATGAAAATTTTACTTTTTTGAATAAGCACGAGTTAGGGTACATGCATTTATGACATTATTTAAATTTCATTGCATCATATTTAGCTCCTAAGGTATTTTTTGTGCCATCTCCAAAAAGATTAGTGCAATACTTAACCTACCCATTCTCTTTGACAAGGTGATAGCTCAGTTGGTCATAAGTACCCTTTACCAATCATGCGATCGGTCATTGAGTTATGAAAGATGAAAGAGAAAGAAAAACTATTGCTATTTCAATGATGAGGTAATTTAATATTAATTTCTCAAGGTGCCGCAGATATTTAAGAATGAATAAATCTCAGTGTGAAAACCTTATATATTATGTACCCCTTTTCATCTAGAAAATCACATTTCAATTTCTTCTATGCCTTCCTATTGATTCTGTACAATTATTAACAATTTATTTGAAACAAATAGGCAAATTTTTTATTCAACCCTTGATTCATCAAGGCACATGTGATGAAGTCAAAAGGTGGGTAAGTCTTCCAAAATAAAGACTAACCATACAAGCTAATTTCATTATTCTAGAAAATTTGGAAACAACATAGCTAAAATTACCTTTTGATAGCATACCTTTGGCTAGTTGCAGGAGTAAGGGACAACAATTATAAAGTCAATAGGGTGTCAATCATTAAGATTCCAAGACCTTCCTTTCTTCTTGGATGAAAAGTCATAGGAGCATATAGACCTCTTTTGCGACTTTCACGAATAGAACTCAATCATTGAAAGCGAGGAGATCAACCCCCAAAAGCATATCAATGTAGTTCGACAGGCCCATTTCTCATATAAGTTTTAAAGGAACTAGGAATTTATTCATTCAAGCTCATCCAGTGAAATTGCAAGTGTAAGGCCCTAAAGAGATTCAAAGCGATCTTCAAGTACACCTAACTGTAAAACAATCTTTAGATAAAAATACAAAGTGTAGCTTTCCTTTGGATTCTTTTTCCATAAACAAGAGCTTTCAAATGTTATTTAATCTTTGAACTCGTTGTTTGATGGATTACTCTACTTAATGCTTACCCACTTCTTGTTAATGAGACTGCATATGTAAATTAGTGGTATGACCCGGGATAGGAATGAGAACATGGAGAACTTCTAAGGATCGATTACGAGGTCGAGGGCAAGGAAGATAGAAGATGAAATGGAAAGAATCAAGCTAGGAAGAGTTTGAAGCTATAAAAACAAGACTTACCATCACCAGTAGGTACCGTCTACCCTACCATCGCTGGTAGAGTTCTGGTCAAAATTTTTTTTGACACTCCGACCTACCATTGACAGTAGGTTAAGGCCTACCATCGCTGGTAGGTCTCAAGAAGCTAAAGCCAATGATGGATTTAACTCATTGAGTCCATCTTTTTTATTGTTAAATATATTTAGACTTGTAATTAAGTGGCCTAAGCGCCCATCAACTTATTTTAATCAAGATTAGCCATTAGGATTGGGTGTTAATGATTGTAATCCTATATATATGTATGGTTGCAACCATTTTGAACAAGTGGAGTATTGAATGAAATAGACAGAGTTGAACCTAGGGTTCTTAGGGAGTTTCTTCCACTTCCATTGTAAAATAGGAAAATTCTTTCCATTGTATAATCTAGTCAATTAATTCTTGAATTCAATTAAAGAGTTCCTTATCTAATTCCAAATTCTATTGCATCCTTGAGGTGCCAACTTCCTAGTTGGTGTTACTTGGGAATTTAGGTCCTCCTTGAGAATTTGGGGATTAGGTGAGGCTTCCATAAGTCTTGTTGATTCTCCCTCAAATGTAAGAAGGTTTATTTGTTCTTTCTTAGTTTATTTAACTTCGCTTTATTCTTTGTTCCACAATATCTCCAAAACAGAATCATGAAGACCTCCAAACAGAGAGTTTGGTCTTGGGAAGCAAATGATCTTCAAGAAAAGGAAAGATGGAACATACCATGTGGTATAAGATAAAAAGCTCACTTTAAGGTGAAGATTTATTATTTGAATGTCGGGTTTTCAGCTTCTATAAAAGCCAATTGTTAGAAATTGAAAAGGCCAGCTTTTCGCTCTATTTAATCTTTGAACTCGTTGTTTGATGGATTACTCTACTTAATGCTTACCCACTTCTTGTTAATGAGACTCGCATATGTAAATTAGTGGTATGACCCGGGATAGGGATGAGAACATGGAGAACTTCTAAGGATCGATTACGAGGTCGAGGGCAAGGAAGATAGAAGATGAAATGGAAAGAATCAAGCTAGGAAGAGTTTGAAGCTATAAAAACAAGACTTACCATCACCGAGTAGGTACCGTCTACCCTACCATCGCTGGTAGAGTTCCCGGTCAAAATTTTTTTTTGACACTCCGACCTACCATTGACGATGAGGTCAAGGCCTACCATCGCCGGTAGGTCTCGAGAAGCTAAAGCCAATGATGGATTTGAACTCATTGAGTCCATCTTTTTTATTGTTAAATATATTTAGACTTGTAATTAAGTGTCCTAAGCGCCCATCAACTTATTTTAATCAAGATTAGCCATTAGGATTGGGTGTTAATGATTGTAATCCTATATATATGTATGGTTGCAACCATTTTGAACAAGTGGAGTATTGAATGAAATAGACAGAGTTGAACCTAGGGTTCTTAGGGAGTTTCTTCCACTTCCATTGTAAAATAGGAAAATTCTTTCCATTGTATAATCTAGTCAATTAATTCTTGAATTCAATTAAAGAGTTCCTTATCTAATTCCAAATTCTATTGCATCCTTGAGGTGACAACTTCCTAGTTGGTGTTACTTGGGAATTTAGGTCCTCCTTGAGAATTTGGGGATAAGGTGAGGCTTCCATAAGTCTTGTTGATTCTCCCTCAAATGTAAGAAGGTTTATTTGTTCTTTCTTAGTTTATTTAACTTCAGTTTATTCTTTGTTCCACAATATCTCCAAAACAGGAATCATGAAGACCTCCAGCAGAGAGTTTGGTCTTGGGAAGCAAATGATCTTCAAGAAAAGGAAAGTTGGATCATACCATGTGGTATAAGATAAAAGCTCACTTTAAGGTGAAGATTTATTATTTGAATGTCAGTTTTCAGTTCTATAAAAGCCAATTGTTAGAAATTGAAAAAGCCAGTTTTCAGTTCTATTTAATCTTTGAACTTGTTGTTTGATGGATTACTCTACTTAATGCTTACCCACTTCTTGTTAATGAGACTGCATATGTAAATTAGTGGTATGACCCAGGATAGGAATGAGAACATGGAGAACTTCTAAGGATCGATTACGAGGTCGAGGGCAAGGAAGATAGAAGATGAAATGGAAAGAATCAAGCTAGGAAGAGTTTGAAGCTATAAAAACAAGACTTACCATCACCAGTAGGTACCGTCTACCCTACCATCGCTGGTAGAGTTCTGGTCAAAATATTTTTTGACACTCCGACCTACCATTGACAGTAGGTCAAGGCCTACCGTCGCTGGTAGGTCTCGAGAAGCTAAAACCAATGATGGATTTAATTCATTGAGTCCATCTTTTTTATTGTTAAATATATTTAGACTTGTAATTAAGTGGCCTAAGCGCCCATCAACTTATTTTAATCAAGATTAGCCATTAGGATTGGGTGTTAATGATTGTAATCCTATATATATGCGTGGTTGCAACCATTTTGAACAAGTGGAGTATTGAATGAAATAGACAGAGTTGAACCTAGGGTTCTTAGGGAGTTTCTTCCACTTCCATTGTAAAATAGGAAAATTCTTTCCATTGTATAATCTAGTCAATTAATTCTTGAATTCAATTAAAGAGTTCCTTATCTAATTCCAAATTCTATTGCATCCTTGAGGTGCCAACTTCCTAGTTGGTGTTACTTGGGAATTTAGGTCCTCCTTGAGAATTTGGGGATTAGGTGAGGCTTCAATAAGTCTTGTTGATTCTCCCTCAAATGTAAGAAGGTTTATTTGTTCTTTCTTAGTTTATTTAACTTCAGTTTATTCTTTGTTCCACAATATCTCCAAAACAGGAATCATGAAGACCTCCAGCAGAGAGTTTGGTCTTGGGAAGCAAATGATCTTCAAGAAAAGGAAAGATGGATCATACCATGTGGTATAAGATAAAAGCTCACTTTAAGGTGAAGATTTATTATTTGAATGTCAGTTTTCAGTTCCATAAAAGCCAATTGTTAGAAATTGAAAAAGGCCGGTTTTCGATTCTATTTAATCTTTGAACTCGTTGTTTGATGGATTACTCTACTTAATGCTTACCCACTTCTTGTTAATGAGACTGCATATGTAAATTAGTGGTATGACCCGGGATAGGAATGAGAACATGGAGAACTTCTAAGGATCCATTACGAGGTCGAGGGCAAGGAAGATAGAAGATGAAATGGAAAGAATCAAGCTAGGAAGAGTTTGAAGCTATAAAAACAAGACTTACCATCACCGAGTAGGTACCGTCTACCCTACCATCGTTGGTAGAGTTCCGGTCAAAATATTTTTTTGACACTCCGACCTACCATTGACAGTAGGTCAAGGCCTACCATCGCTGGTAGGTCTCGAGAAGCTAAAGCCAATGATGGATTTAACTCATTGAGTCCATCTTTTTTATTGTTAAATATATTTAGACTTGTAATTAAGTGGCCTAAGCGCCCATCAACTTATTTTAATCAAGATTAGCCATTAGGATTGGGTGTTAATGATTGTAATCCTATATATATGTATGGTTGCAACCATTTTGAACAAGTGGAGTATTGAATGAAATAGACAGAGTTGAACCTAGGGTTCTTAGGGAGTTTCTTCCACTTCCATTGTAAAATAGGAAAATTCTTTCCATTGTATAATCTAGTCAATTAATTCTTGAATTCAATTAAAGAGTTCCTTATCTAATTCCAAATTCTATTGCATCCTTGAGGTGCCAACTTCCTAGTTGGTGTTACTTGGGAATTTAGGTCCTCCTTGAGAATTTGGGGATTAGGTGAGGCTTCAATAAGTCTTGTTGATTCTCCCTCAAATGTAAGAAGGTTTATTTGTTCTTTCTTAGTTTATTTAACTTCAGTTTATTCTTTGTTCCACAATATCTCCAAAACAGGAATCATGAAGACCTCCAGCAGAGAGTTTGGTCTTGGGAAGCAAATGATCTTCAAGAAAAGGAAAGATGGATCATACCATGTGGTATAAGATAAAAGCTCACTTTAAGGTGAAGATTTATTATTTGAATGTCAGTTTTCAGTTCTATAAAAGCCAATTGTTAGAAATTGAAAAGGCCAGTTTTCAGTTCTATTTAATCTTTGAACTCGTTGTTTGATGGATTACTCTACTTAATGCTTACCCACTTCTTGTTAATGAGACTGCATATGTAAATTAGTGGTATGACCCGGGATAGGAATGAGAACATGGAGAACTTCTAAGGATCGATTACGAGGTCGAGGGCAAGGAAGATAGAAGATGAAATGGAAAGAATCAAGCTAGGAAGAGTTTGAAGCTATAAAAACAAGACTTACCATCACCGGTAGGTACCGTCTACCCTACCATCGTCTGGTAGAGTTCCGGTCAAAATTTTTTTTGACACTCCGACCTACCATTGACGGTAGGTCAAGGCCTACCATCGCTGGTAGGTCTCGAGAAGCTAAAGCCCGATGATGGATTTAACTCATTGAGTCCATCTTTTTTTATTGTTAAATATATTTAGACTTGTAATTAAGTGGCCTAAGCGCCCATCAACTTATTTTAATCAAGATTAGCCATTAGGATTGGGTGTTAATGATTGTAATCCTATATATATGTATGGTTGCAACCATTTTGAACAAGTGGAGTATTGAATGAAATAGACAGAGTTGAACCTAGGGTTCTTAGGGAGTTTCTTCCACTTCCATTGTAAAATAGGAAAATTCTTTCCATTGTATAATCTAGTCAATTAATTCTTGAATTCAATTAAAGAGTTCCTTATCTAATTCCAAATTCTATTGCATCCTTGAGGTGCCAACTTCCTAGTTGGTGTTACTTGGGAATTTAGGTCCTCCTTGAGAATTTGGGGATAAGGTGAGGCTTCCATAAGTCTTGTTGATTCTCCCTCAAATGTAAGAAGGTTTATTTGTTCTTTCTTAGTTTATTTAACTTCCGTTTATTCTTTGTTCCACAATATCTCCAAAACAGGAATCATGAAGACCTCCAGCAGAGAGTTTGGTCTTGGGAAGCAAATGATCTTCAAGAAAAGGAAAGATGGATCATACCATGTGGTATAAGATAAAAGCTCACTTTAAGGTGAAGATTTATTATTTGAATGTCAGTTTTCAGTTCTATAAAAGCCAATTGTTAGAAATTGAAAAGGCCAGTTTTCAGTTCTATTTAATCTTTGAACTCGTTGTTTGATGGATTACTCTACTTAATGCTTACCCACTTCTTGTTAATGAGACTGCATATGTAAATTAGTGGTATGACCCGGGATAGGAATGAGAACATGGAGAACTTCTAAGGATCGATTACGAGGTCGAGGGCAAGGAAGATAGAAGATGAAATGGAAAGAATCAAGCTAGGAAGAGTTTGAAGCTATAAAAACAAGACTTACCATCACCAGTAGGTACCGTCTACCCTACCATCGCTGGTAGAGTTCTGGTCAAAATTTTTTTTGACACTCCGACCTACCATTGACAGTAGGTCAAGGCCTACCATCGCTGGTAGGTCTCGAGAAGCTAAAGCCAATGATGGATTTAACTCATTGAGTCCATCTTTTTTATTGTTAAATATATTTAGACTTGTAATTAAGTGTCCTAAGCGCCCATCAACTTATTTTAATCAAGATTAGCCATTAGGATTGGGTGTTAATGATTGTAATCCTATATATATGTATGGTTGCAACCATTTTGAACAAGTGGAGTATTGAATGAAATAGACAGAGTTGAACCTAGGGTTCTTAGGGAGTTTCTTCCACTTCCATTGTAAAATAGGAAAATTCTTTCCATTGTATAATCTAGTCAATTAATTCTTGAATTCAATTAAAGAGTTCCTTATCTAATTCCAAATTCTATTGCATCCTTGAGGTGCCAACTTCCTAGTTGGTGTTACTTGGGAATTTAGGTCCTCCTTGAGAATTTGGGGATAAGGTGAGGCTTCCATAAGTCTTGTTGATTCTCCCTCAAATGTAAGAAGGTTTATTTGTTCTTTCTTAGTTTATTTAACTTCAGTTTATTCTTTGTTCCACAATATCTCCAAAACAGGAATCATGAAGACCTCCAGCAGAAAGTTTGGTCTTGGGAAGCAAATGATCTTCAAGAAAAGGAAAGTTGGATCATACCATGTGGTATAAGATAAAAGCTCACTTTAAGGTGAAGATTTATTATTTGAATGTCAGTTTTCAGTTCTATAAAAGCCAATTGTTAGAAATTGAAAAAGCCAGTTTTCAGTTCTATTTAATCTTTGAACTTGTTGTTTGATGGATTGCTCTACTTAATGCTTACCCACTTCTTGTTAATGAGACTGCATATGTAAATTAGTGGTATGACCCAGGATAGGAATGAGAACATGGAGAACTTCTAAGGATCGATTACGAGGTCGAGGGCAAGGAAGATAGAAGATGAAATGGAAAGAATCAAGCTAGGAAGAGTTTGAAGCTATAAAAACAAGACTTACCATCACCAGTAGGTACCGTCTACCCTACCATCGCTGGTAGAGTTCCGGTCAAAATTTTTTTTGACACTCCGACCTACCATTGACGAGTAGGGTCAAGGCCTACCATCGCTGGTAGGTCTCGAGAAGCTAAAGCCAATGATGGATTTAACTCATTGAGTCCATCTTTTTTATTGTTAAATATATTTAGACTTGTAATTAAGTGGCCTAAGCGCCCATCAACTTATTTTAATCAAGATTAGCCATTAGGATTGGGTGTTAATGAGTGTAATCCTATATATATGTATGGTTGCAACCATTTTGAACAAGTGGAGTATTGAATGAAATAGACAGAGTTGAACCTAGGGTTCTTAGGGAGTTTCTTCCACTTCCATTGTAAAATAGGAAAATTCTTTCCATTGTATAATCTAGTCAATTAATTCTTGAATTCAATTAAAGACTTCCTTATCTAATTCCAAATTCTATTGCATCCTTGAGGTGGCAACTTCCTAGTTGGTGTTACTTGGGAATTTAGGTCCTCCTTGAGAATTTGGGGATTAGGTGAGGCTTCCATAAGTCTTGTTGATTCTCCCTCAAATGTAAGAAGGTTTATTTGTTCTTTCTTAGTTTATTTAACTTCAGTTTATTCTTTGTTCCACAATATCTCCAAAACAGGAATCATGAAGACCTCCAGCAGAGAGTTTGGTCTTGGGAAGCAAATGATCTTCAAGAAAAGGAAAGATGGATCATACCATGTGGTATAAGATAAAAGCTCACTTTAAGGTGAAGATTTATTATTTGAATGTCGGGTTTTCGGTTCTATAAAAGCCAATTGTTAGAAATTGAAAAGGCCAGTTTTCAGTTCTATTTAATCTTTGAACTCGTTGTTTGATGGATTACTCTACTTAATGCTTACCCACTTCTTGTTAATGAGACTGCATATGTAAATTAGTGGTATGACCCGGGATAGGAATGAGAACATGGAGAACTTCTAAGGATCGATTACGAGGTCGAGGGCAAGGAAGATAGAAGATGAAATGGAAAGAATCAAGCTAGGAAGAGTTTGAAGCTATAAAAACAAGACTTACCATCACCGAGTAGGTACCGTCTACCCTACCATCGCTGGTAGAGTTACTGGGTCAAAATTTTTTTTTGACACTCCGACCTACCATTGACGGTAGGTCAAGGCCTACCATCGCTGGTAGGTCTCGAGAAGCTAAAGCCAATGATGGATTTAACTCATTGAGTCCATCTTTTTTATTGTTAAATATATTTAGACTTGTAATTAAGTGTCCTAAGCGCCCATCAACTTATTTTAATCAAGATTAGCCATTAGGATTGGGTGTTAATGATTGTAATCCTATATATATGTATGGTTGCAACCATTTTGAACAAGTGGAGTATTGAATGAAATAGACAGAGTTGAACCTAGGGTTCTTAGGGAGTTTCTTCCACTTCCATTGTAAAATAGGAAAATTCTTTCCATTGTATAATCTAGTCAATTAATTCTTGAATTCAATTAAAGAGTTCCTTATCTAATTCCAAATTCTATTGCATCCTTGAGGTGGCAACTTCCTAGTTGGTGTTACTTGGGAATTTAGGTCCTCCTTGAGAATTTGGGGATAAGGTGAGGCTTCCATAAGTCTTGTTGATTCTCCCTCAAATGTAAGAAGGTTTATTTGTTCTTTCTTAGTTTATTTAACTTCTGTTTATTCTTTGTTCCACAATATCTCCAAAACAGGAATCATGAAGACCTCCAGCAGAGAGTTTGGTCTTGGGAAGCAAATGATCTTCAAGAAAAGGAAAGTTGGATCATACCATGTGGTATAAGATAAAAGCTCACTTTAAGGTGAAGATTTATTATTTGAATGTCAGTTTTCAGTTCTATAAAAGCCAATTGTTAGAAATTGAAAAAGCCAGTTTTCAGTTCTATTTAATCTTTGAACTCGTTGTTTGATGGATTACTCTACTTAATGCTTACCCACTTCTTGTTAATGAGACTGCATATGTAAATTAGTGGTATGACCCGGGGATAGGAATGAGAACATGGAGAACTTCTAAGGATCGATTACGAGGTCGAGGGCAAGGAAGATAGAAGATGAAATGGAAAGAATCAAGCTAGGAAGAGTTTGAAGCTATAAAAACAAGACTTACCATCACCAGTAGGTACCGTCTACCCTACCATCAGTTTGGTAGAGTTCCGGTCAAAATTTTTTTTTGACACTCCGACCTACCATTGACAGTAGGTCAAGGCCTACCATCGCTGGTAGGTCTCGAGAAGCTAAAGCCAATGATGGATTTAACTCATTGAGTCCATCTTTTTTATTGTTAAATATATTTAGACTTGTAATTAAGTGGCCTAAGCGCCCATCAACTTATTTTAATCAAGATTAGCCATTAGGATTGGGTGTTAATGAGTGTAATCCTATATATATGTATGGTTGCAACCATTTTGAACAAGTGGAGTATTGAATGAAATAGACAGAGTTGAACCTAGGGTTCTTAGGGAGTTTCTTCCACTTCCATTGTAAAATAGGAAAATTCTTTCCATTGTATAATCTAGTCAATTAATTCTTGAATTCAATTAAAGACTTCCTTATCTAATTCCAAATTCTATTGCATCCTTGAGGTGACAACTTCCTAGTTGGTGTTACTTGGGAATTTAGGTCCTCCTTGAGAATTTGGGGATTAGGTGAGGCTTCCATAAGTCTTGTTGATTCTCCCTCAAATGTAAGAAGGTTTATTTGTTCTTTCTTAGTTTATTTAACTTCAGTTTATTCTTTGTTCCACAATATCTCCAAAACAGGAATCATGAAGACCTCCAGCAGAGAGTTTGGTCTTGGGAAGCAAATGATCTTCAAGAAAAGGAAAGATGGATCATACCATGTGGTATAAGATAAAAGCTCACTTTAAGGTGAAGATTTATTATTTGAATGTCAGTTTTCAGTTCTATAAAAGCCAATTGTTAGAAATTGAAAAGGCCAGTTTTAAGTTCTATTTAATCTTTGAACTAGTTGTTTGATGGATTACTCTACTTAATGCTTACCCACTTCTTGTTAATGAGACTGCATATGTAAATTAGTGGTATGACCCGGGATAGGGATGAGAACATGGAGAACTTCTAAGGATCGATTACGAGGTCGAGGGCAAGGAAGATAGAAGATGAAATGGAAAGAATCAAGCTAGGAAGAGTTTGAAGCTATAAAAACAAGACTTACCATCACCAGTAGGTACCGTCTACCCTACCATCGCTGGTAGAGTTCTGGTCAAAATTTTTTTTGACACTCCGACCTACCATTGACAGTAGGGTCAAGGCCTACCATCGCTGGTAGGTCTCGAGAAGCTAAAGCCAATGATGGATTTAACTCATTGAGTCCATCTTTTTTATTGTTAAATATATTTAGACTTGTAATTAAGTGTCCTAAGCGCCCATCAACTTATTTTAATCAAGATTAGCCATTAGGATTGGGTGTTAATGATTGTAATCCTATATATATGTATGGTTGCAACCATTTTGAACAAGTGGAGTATTGAATGAAATAGACAGAGTTGAACCTAGGGTTCTTAGGGAGTTTCTTCCACTTCCATTGTAAAATAGGAAAATTCTTTCCATTGTATAATCTAGTCAATTAATTCTTGAATTCAATTAAAGAGTTCCTTATCTAATTCCAAATTCTATTGCATCCTTGAAGTGCCAACTTCCTAGTTGGTGTTACTTGGGAATTTAGGTCCTCCTTGAGAATTTGGGGGATAAGGTGAGGCTTCCATAAGTCTTGTTGATTCTCCCTCAAATGTAAGAAGGTTTATTTGTTCTTTCTTAGTTTATTTAACTTCAGTTTATTCTTTGTTCCACAATATCTCCAAAACGAGAATCATGAAGACCTCCAGCAGAAAGTTTGGTCTTGGGAAGCAAATGATCTTCAAGAAAAGGAAAGTTGGATCATACCATGTGGTATAAGATAAAAGCTCACTTTAAGGTGAAGATTTATTATTTGAATGTCAGTTTTCAGTTCTATAAAAGCCAATTGTTAGAAATTGAAAAAGCCAGTTTTCAGTTCTATTTAATCTTTGAACTTGTTGTTTGATGGATTACTCTACTTAATGCTTACCCACTTCTTGTTAATGAGACTGCATATGTAAATTAGTGGTATGACCCAGGATAGGAATGAGAACATGGAGAACTTCTAAGGATCGATTACGAGGTCGAGGGCAAGGAAGATAGAAGATGAAATGGAAAGAATCAAGCTAGGAAGAGTTTGAAGCTATAAAAACAAGACTTACCATCACCAGTAGGTACCGTCTACCCTACCATCGCTGGTAGAGTTCTGGTCAAAATTTTTTTTGACACTCCGACCTACCATTGACAGTAGGTCAAGGCCTACCATCGCTGGTAGGTCTCGAGAAGCTAAAGCCAATGATGGATTTAACTCATTGAGTCCATCTTTTTTATTGTTAAATATATTTAGACTTGTAATTAAGTGGCCTAAGCGCCCATCAACTTATTTTAATCAAGATTAGCCATTAGGATTGGGTGTTAATGAGTGTAATCCTATATATATGTATGGTTGCAACCATTTTGAACAAGTGGAGTATTGAATGAAATAGACAGAGTTGAACCTAGGGTTCTTAGGGAGTTTCTTCCACTTCCATTGTAAAATAGGAAAATTCTTTCCATTGTATAATCTAGTCAATTAATTCTTGAATTCAATTAAAGAGTTCCTTATCTAATTCCAAATTCTATTGCATCCTTGAGGTGGCAACTTCCTAGTTGGTGTTACTTGGGAATTTAGGTCCTCCTTGAGAATTTGGGGATTAGGTGAGGCTTCCATAAGTCTTGTTGATTCTCCCTCAAATGTAAGAAGGTTTATTTGTTCTTTCTTAGTTTATTTAACTTCAGTTTATTCTTTGTTCCACAATATCTCCAAAACAGGGAATCATGAAGACCTCCAGAGAGAGTTTGGTCTTGGGAAGCAAATGATCTTCAAGAAAAGGAAAGATGGATCATACCATGTGGTATAAGATAAAAGCTCACTTTAAGGTGAAGATTTATTATTTGAATGTCAGTTTTCAGTTCTATAAAAGCCAATTGTTAGAAATTGAAAAGGCCAGTTTTCAGTTCTATTTAATCTTTGAACTCGTTGTTTGATGGATTACTCTACTTAATGCTTACCCACTTCTTGTTAATGAGACTGCATATGTAAATTAGTGGTATGACCCGGGGATAGGGATGAGAACATGGAGAACTTCTAAGGGATCGATTACGAGGTCGAGGGCAAGGAAGATAGAAGATGAAATGGAAAGAATCAAGCTAGGAAGAGTTTGAAGCTATAAAAAACAAGACTTACCATCACCGAGTAGGTACCGTCTACCCTACCATCGCTGGTAGAGTTCTGGGTCAAAATTTTTTTTGACACTCCGACCTACCATTGACAGTAGGTCAAGGCCTACCATCGCTGGGTAGGTCTCGAGAAGCTAAAGCCAATGATGGATTTAACTCATTGAGTCCATCTTTTTTATTGTTAAATATATTTAGACTTGTAATTAAGTGTCCTAAGCGCCCATCAACTTATTTTAATCAAGATTAGCCATTAGGATTGGGTGTTAATGATTGTAATCCTATATATATGTATGGTTGCAACCATTTTGAACAAGTGGAGTATTGAATGAAATAGACAGAGTTGAACCTAGGGTTCTTAGGGAGTTTCTTCCACTTCCATTGTAAAATAGGAAAATTCTTTCCATTGTATAATCTAGTCAATTAATTCTTGAATTCAATTAAAGAGTTCCTTATCTAATTCCAAATTCTATTGCATCCTTGAGGTGCCAACTTCCTAGTTGGTGTTACTTGGGAATTTAGGTCCTCCTTGAGAATTTGGGGGATAAGGTGAGGCTTCCATAAGTCTTGTTGATTCTCCCTCAAATGTAAGAAGGTTTATTTGTTCTTTCTTAGTTTATTTAACTTCAGTTTATTCTTTGTTCCACAATATCTCCAAAACAGGAATCATGAAGACCTCCAGCAGAGAGTTTGGTCTTGGGAAGCAAATGATCTTCAAGAAAAGGAAAGATGGATCATACCATGTGGTATAAGATAAAAGCTCACTTTAAGGTGAAGATTTATTATTTGAATGTCAGTTTTCAGTTCTATAAAAGCCAATTGTTAGAAATTGAAAAGGCCAGTTTTCAGTTCTATTTAATCTTTGAACTCGTTGTTTGATGGATTACTCTACTTAATGCTTACCCACTTCTTGTTAATGAGACTGCATATGTAAATTAGTGGTATGACCCAGGATAGGAATGAGAACATGGAGAACTTCTAAGGATCGATTACGAGGTCGAGGGCAAGGAAGATAGAAGATGAAATGGAAAGAATCAAGCTAGGAAGAGTTTGAAGCTATAAAAACAAGACTTACCATCACCAGTAGGTACCGTCTACCCTACCATCGCTGGTAGAGTTCTGGTCAAAATTTTTTTTGACACTCCGACCTACCATTGACAGTAGGTCAAGGCCTACCATCGCTGGTAGGTCTCGAGAAGCTAAAGCCAATGATGGATTTAACTCATTGAGTCCATCTTTTTTTATTGTTAAATATATTTAGACTTGTAATTAAGTGGCCTAAGCGCCCATCAACTTATTTTAATCAAGATTAGCCATTAGGATTGGGTGTTAATGAGTGTAATCCTATATATATGTATGGTTGCAACCATTTTGAACAAGTGGAGTATTGAATGAAATAGACAGAGTTGAACCTAGGGTTCTTAGGGAGTTTCTTCCACTTCCATTGTAAAATAGGAAAATTCTTTCCATTGTATAATCTAGTCAATTAATTCTTGAATTCAATTAAAGAGTTCCTTATCTAATTCCAAATTCTATTGCATCCTTGAGGTGACAACTTCCTAGTTGGTGTTACTTGGGAATTTAGGTCCTCCTTGAGAATTTGGGGGATTAGGTGAGGCTTCCATAAGTCTTGTTGATTCTCCCTCAAATGTAAGAAGGTTTATTTGTTCTTTCTTAGTTTATTTAACTTCGGTTTATTCTTTGTTCCACAATATCTCCAAAACAGGAATCATGAAGACCTCCAGCAGAGAGTTTGGTCTTGGGAAGCAAATGATCTTCAAGAAAAGGAAAGATGGATCATACCATGTGGTATAAGATAAAAGCTCACTTTAAGGTGAAGATTTATTATTTGAATGTCGGGTTTTCAGTTCTATAAAAGCCAATTGTTAGAAATTGAAAAGGCCAGCTTTTCGATTCTATTTAATCTTTGAACTCGTTGTTTGATGGATTACTCTACTTAATGCTTACCCACTTCTTGTTAATGAGACTCGCATATGTAAATTAGTGGTATGACCCGGGATAGGGATGAGAACATGGAGAACTTCTAAGGATCGATTACGAGGTCGAGGGCAAGGAAGATAGAAGATGAAATGGAAAGAATCAAGCTAGGAAGAGTTTGAAGCTATAAAAACAAGACTTACCATCACCGAGTAGGTACCGTCTACCCTACCATCGTCTGGTAGAGTTCCCGGTCAAAATTTTTTTTTGACACTCCGACCTACCATTGACAGTGAGGTCAAGGCCTACCATCGCTGGTAGGTCT
The DNA here is from genome assembly GCA_028651295.1 of Catharanthus roseus. Taxonomy (NCBI): domain Eukaryota; kingdom Viridiplantae; phylum Streptophyta; class Magnoliopsida; order Gentianales; family Apocynaceae; genus Catharanthus; species Catharanthus roseus. The sequence goes on along the minus strand of JAPQWS010000159.1, from coordinate 31,053,025 downwards.
CGAGAAGCTAAAGCCAATGATGGATTTAACTCATTGAGTCCATCTTTTTTATTGTTAAATATATTTAGACTTGTAATTAAGTGGCCTAAGCGCCCGTCAACTTATTTTAATCAAGATTAGCCATTAGGATTTGGTGTTAATGATTGTAATCCTATATATATGTATGGTTGCAACCATTTTGAACAAGTGGAGTATTGAATGAAATAGACAGAGTTGAACCTAGGGTTCTTAGGGAGTTTCTTCCTCTTCCATTGTAAAATAGGAAAATTCTTTCCATTGTATAATCTAGTCAATTAATTCTTGAATTCAATTAAAGAGTTCCTTATCTAATTCCAAATTCTATTGCATCCTTGAGGTGCCAACTTCCTAGTTGGTGTTACTTGGGAATTTAGGTCCTCCTTGAGAATTTGGGGATTAGGTGAGGCTTCCATAAGTCTTGTTGATTCTCCCTCAAATGTAAGAAGGTTTATTTGTTCTTTCTTAGTTTATTTAACTTCAGTTTATTCTTTGTTCCACAATATCTCCAAAACAGGAATCATGAAGACCTCCAGCAGAGAGTTTGGTCTTGGGAAGCAAATGATCTTCAAGAAAAGGAAAGATGGATCATACCATGTGGTATAAGATAAAAGCTCACTTTAAGGTGATGATTTATTATTTGAATGTCAGTTTTCAGTTCTATAAAAGCCAATTGTTAGAAATTGAAAAGGCCAGTAATCTGGAATTTTTCGGACAGAAAACATCATGTGAAACGAATGAGAAGAAAAGCATAACAAATGATATTTAAATTGCGTGAATCTATCCTGTATGGTTCCCTTTGAGTTATGGTTCTTTAGAAACAAATTTTACCTGATTTGGATTTGATTTGGGGGGTCAATTGAATGCAAACTTGCAAACTGTTTAGAAATCGCGACTGCTGAGAATGTATGGATTAAGCTGTCTATATATTGTGTTATATTCTCATAAATTGAATAAGATTTGTACCAAAATTCATCCTCTTCGAGTTGTACATCTTTCAAAATTGGTTTGACTATATTTGGAGCTGCCATCACTGAGATATTGTGATTTTTCTGATGGAATGTCTTGCTGCCCTGTTTTCTGGAAAATTTTCATAGTACTCATGAAATCTTGGAATTCAGCTTTCAATTGTCTTTGTTTTGAATTTGTAACTTCTTTGGATATATTTCTAAGTGTTTTTCTTATTTCTTTGTGGGAATTGGACTTATTCTTTGACTCATACTCTTGAAATTGTTTTGGAACTCTTTGCACTTTAAGTGTTCGGCAAAATACCTCTTTGACTTAGTTTTCTTACCTATTGAGAATTGCTTTGGTGAGAATTTTCTTATAACTTTGAAGTGCTAGAAATCACTAAGCAACTCTAGTGGGTGAGTAATAGTAAAAGGCAAGAGGGCGAGTTTATTGTTATAAAAGCCGTAGAGAGTGAGAATAAACACGAGAGTTGAGTGCATTCTTCTTGAGTGAAACACTTAGGGATTGCCGAGGTCCTTCCTCCCTTTTATCAAATGTTTTGTGCAGCTTTATCAATCCATTAAATGGGGTATACTTGGGCTAACTCATTATGGCAAAGGATGGAAGCAATAGGAAGAGAAGAGATGGTTTATTCCAAGCTTGGAATAGCAAGGTTTAATTACTACACAGATGGAGACTATGGTGGGAATGCTTATGGAGGAAGCCACCATAGAGATGGACATTTCACCCATAGGAGTCAAATAGGTATTGGTACTTATCTTCTCGAGCAAAAGCTTTTGATCATATCCCTTATGAAGATTGTTATGAGAATAGTCCTTATGATGTTCATAAAGGATATCATGCTAATCATGATTATAGAGATCAAAATTATGGTAGAGAACTTAACCAGGAAGGATTGATTATGGAAAATGACTATGTGTCAAAAAGAGCAATTATTCTATACCAAGTGCATGGTGCTAGACAAGATGCAATTCTTACTATAGATAGTGGTAGTCAAATTAATGTGGCTGGTATTAATCTAGCAGAGAAGTTAAGTTTGCCCCTTCTTGATCATCCTAGACCTTATCCATGTCAATGGAAAGATGGTGGTGTTGAAGTTAAAGTTAACAAGCAAGTATGGGTTTCTATCTCCTTGGGGTTTCTTAAAGGTGAAGGGTTATATGATGTAGCACCCATGCAAGCGAGCCACTTATTGTTGGGACAACCTTGTATGTATGATAGAAGAGCTAAATATGAAGAAGACAAGAATGCTATCAACATCACTAAGAATGGAAATAGAATTTCTCTTAAGTCCTTGGCACCTCACCAAGTATATAAAGAGCAGAATAAGTTGAAGGAGAGGTTAAGGATATTTTAGAATAGGAAGAACATTGAACGAGAAGAGAGCATGGAAATTCAAGACAAAGAAAGAGTGGAAAAAGAAGCGAGAATAGTTGAGAGATTATGTTTTCTTAATTCTAATTCTAGTCTTTCAAGAGAAAGTGAGAGATATGAGCGCTCAAAAGAAAAAGAGACTGAGTTTGAGAAAAGTGAGCAAGAAAGGGAAAATGAGAGTCGTATGGAAAATCAAGAGAGATATAAAGAAGAAAAACGAGAAAAATAGATAGTTGCCATTGAAAAGGGTGAGGAAGTTTTTTCTTTCTAAGAAAATTAACTCTTTTCTTGTTAAAGATTCATTATGTGTGAAGAAATTTATGAGGCAGAACATGGAAAATGAAGGGAAGATGGACTACTACTCCTACGATATAATAAGCTTTCCTCCTGCACCTTCACACTCATATTTTGGTCATTTTTTTAAAGAGACTAAATCTTGCTCTTTTGTACTTGATCTTGATAGGAATTCTCTCCAACATGCTTGCACCCTAACATCAATGAGTGGAAGGAGACATACCATGGAGTTTGAAGGCCAAGGCGAAAACATTGGAGGAAAACTATTCTTATGCTACGGAGATTCGTCAACGAGCTTTTCTTCAAACCTATTCCTCTTTTACCTTGTGTTTTCCTTTAAAGATTTGAAATTGTTCTTTGATGGGTATGTTTTTTCTTGAGTTTAATCTTGCAAGTTCTACCTCCTATTCTCGTTACTTTTCTTATTCTTGCTATGAGGTAGTTAAGTTTCTCTTTTGTGATGTCATGGTATAAAGGGATCATCCTCTATTCATTAATGTGCTCCATCAAGTTATTACTCTGGATAGAACTCATCTCTTAGTGGTTCAAGACTTGATTCATGATACTCTTGTTTTTATTGCACACGTTGTTGAGCCATGTAATATTTATATTCCTTAGGGGATGCTAACTATCACACCTTCTGTTTTCATTGAAACAATGCTTATGGCTCTGAAGGTTCCTTATTTTCTTTACTTGGTCATTATTGTGTTAAATTGCAAGAGGAAGTAGTTGAACATTTTCACTATGCGTTGACTTCTCTTGATACTTATGTGAAGAATCTTGTTGAGCAAAATTCTTGTGGGAAAACCTTTATTGGTTGTGATGGAATTACTTGAGCATTTCTAGCAAATGAGCTTAAATTTCTCTTTTTGGAAATGACATTTAAAACTTTATTTGAAAGGGCTTTTGGTTTCAAATTCTTTCTTGTGCATTATAAGGAGTTCTTGTTGTCAAAGGAGCTTGAAAACCAAATGAGTTCTTATTTTAAAATGAGTGACACTAATGTTTGTGAGTTTTTGGAATCTAATGAAGCTTCTTTTTTGTTCTAGGAATAGAAGACCAAAGAAAGAGTGGTAGAAAAGAAGTGCTTCTAAGCCAAGCAAACTCTTCGACAAGGTTTCTTACTAACTCATCTCCTTCTTACCATGAATTTTAATTTAAGGAGTGGAAGTTATTCTTAAATGCTTATGCTTTCCATAAAATCATAGCAGGAGCTCTATGTAATATCTTTCGAACTTTTGATATATGCCTTATTATTGTTCACTCGTCTAATTATTTATCTCTTCATGACTCTCTTTGGAATCAACTGCTTACTAGATATGCTAAACTTGAAAAATCGGTTTTTGATCCTAAGTATTGGCATGATAATCTTGATATTATTTCTTTTGTTATTGATTTGTTTTCTTCTTGGACACCTATGTGGGGCCTAATTCCTAGTTATTTTCTTGATCCGTTTGTTGAAAATTTTCTTGTTAAGAAAGTTGAAGGTTATTTGTGTTCTTTAATTGGAGATCTCCTTAATAAGTCTATTAGGAGAGATATTGAAAGATGTTCTTATATGATACCCTTCTTTGAAACTTTCGTGATTGCCCTTAATGGAATTGCTCCTTTCGAAAACCATTTCTTGAATGTGAAGGGTCAACTTGAAAATACATTGCATGATCATAAAATGTTAGTTGGATTGAAATTTTTGAACGCTTTATTGATTGGAAATATTCTTTCTTTTTCAATTCTAGCATTTGCAATTCAAGGAGTATATGTTTTTGTTAATTTGTGAAAATAACAAGAAAGATGGTTTTGGAGTACTTAATCTTTATCATGGAGTTTTTGTGAAAACCATCTTGAGAAAGATTTTGTGGAACTACTTTTGAAGAACTTGTTGAGAAACATCTTTGTTGTTTTAAAACTTTCATTGAAATTCTTTGGAAAGATATTTTTCTAGATGGATTATTAGTTGTAAACAAGAACTCATTTATTATTTCTATGAAACGTGAATCTAGTGGTACCTTGTTTTATCACTTACCTTTTAAAGAGTTCGTGAAGAAAATTGTATGTTTATAGCTTGATCAGTTTGTTGGTAGGGACGAAAAAAAGCTAAATTAATAATAGCTTGCATACCATACTCCGCGAAGAAGAGGACTTTGGAAAGTCTTGTGACTCTAAAAATAAACAATGTTATACGTTCTTTGATGAATTCTTGGATTTCATGTCAAAGTCCTCAGGGGAGAAAGATCTTGTGAATTTGCTCTTGGATAATTTATTTTCTTTCAATTTGATTCTTTGCCTTTATCTTCTTTTGGTTTTGCGAGTCCTTTTGAATTTAAAAGTTCATGGAATTTCAAGAATAATTTTGATTAGATGAGGTTTCATTATGTTGTTATCCATGAATCTCTCTTAAGAGACTTGGAAAATGAAAGTTTGAACTCCCATGTTCCTTTAAAGAGATGAAGAGTTATATTATGGAAATTCATGGATGGGTTTTTGGATTTGAAAAGGATGAAAGTTTTCAATTTTGTTATCCATTCAAAGATTGTGGTTTTAAAGCTTGCTTCGAAACATTCCTAACAAGTGTGATCTTTAGAAGTTATTTCTTAAACCCCTTCTCTCAAATTCATTAAGAAACTTTCATTGTTTGGAGTTTTGAAACTTTCTCTAACTTCTTGTTCTTAACTCTTCAATCATTTCAAGACCTAAGTTTCTACTATCATTTTCCATTTAAAGAAGTTTTGAGAATTGATGTTATTGCGTGTATGCCTCTACATGATTTCTTTGTTCATCTTTATCCTTATCTTGAAAGAAATCATGTAAAACTATTGTGGCCTAAACTACAAGATTTCTTTGATTTTAATTGTGTTCTTTTTTAAAGAAGTCTTGTTACGCTTCGGTGGCATTTGTGTGTTTATTCCGTAGATAATTCATCCTTGAACTTCTTTATCTATGCCACTTTTGTATTCATAGACCTTTTAAGTAAGAGTTGTAAAGCTTGTTTTCTTTGTGTTCTAGACGACCATTTACTTTTACGTTCCAAGTTCTTCTTGAAATTGTTCATAGTATTCCTCCTTTAGTTAAGATCATTTCTATTATTGCCCGTCGCTTATGGTTATTTGAAGGTACGGATTCAAGGATGAGGCCTTTCAAAGGAGGGATGGATGGTATGACTAGGGATAAGTATGAGAATATGGAGAGGTTCCAAGGATCATTTACGAGGTCGAGGGCAAGGAAGATAGAAGAGAAAACACAAAGAATCAAGCTAGGAAGAGTTTCAAGCTATAAAATATAGACCTAAAATCTACTTTACCGTCGCCGATAGGGTTCTGGTCCAAATTTGTTTTCAGACTCCGACCTACTGCCGATGGTAGATCGAGGCCCACAGTCTTTGGTAGGTCTCAGAACGATGAAGCCAATGATGGATTTTAACTCCTTTAGTCCATCTTTTTTATTGTTAAATGTATTTAAACTTGCAATTAAGTGGTCTAAGTGCCCATTAACTTAGTTTAATCAAGATTAGCCATTAGGGTTGGGAGTTATTGATTTGGAACCCAATATATATGTATTATTGGAGCCATTTTGAACAAGTTGAATATTGAATGAAATAGAAAGAGCTGAACCTAGGGTTGTTGGGGAGTTTCTTCTACTTACATTGTAAATTAGGAAAATTCTTCCATTGTATAATCTAGTCAATGCATTCTTGAATTCAATTCAAGAGTTCCTTAGCTAATTCCAAATCCTAGTTCTTCCTTGAGGTGTCAACTTCCTAGTTGGTGTTGCTTGGAAATTTAGGTCCTCCTTGAGAGTTTTGGGAATAGGTGAAGGTTCCATAAGTCTTCTTGATTCTTCCTCAAATATAAGGTCTATTTTAAAATATATATGTTATAATTGTCATTTTGTTTCGAACTCTTTTGAAGATGCATGCCAGCTTTTGTATATAATGGGTACAAAGATTTCGATGTCATCCGCTCTATCATTATATCTCCTACTTATAATCTTGTTCTTACACCACCTAACTTTCTTAGCTCTAGTCATAATTTTGAATATATTTAAATCAAAACACGCATATACATAATTTAAAATTCTTTTTACCTTTTCCCTTGGATTTTTTATTTAAGACTCAAAAATATATTTCAGACATATTTCGATATATTTATTTATGATGTTCTTCAATGTATCTTTTTAGAAAATTTATTTTTTCCACCTAACTTGTATTTTTTTTTTATTTTAAATTGAATACCCCTCATATAATTAAAGTTTTTAATGTCACTTAAATTTTTTAATCATTTCTATGACATCACGTGCCCTGCATATATGAGGACACATATGCACTGATAGGTTCACATGCAGCGTACGATTGTTCACATTTTCTTTGAATATTTTTAAAATCTTTTTAAAAAAATCTAAACATTTTGATTTATCTCTTAAACTAATTCTACGTTTTCAATAGCATCATTATATCTCACTTTTCTAGGGACTCGATGTTATGTGTTACATCATTGATCTTTGTTATTCTTAATGATAGCAAAGTCTCACCTTTTAAAAAAGAATTTAAACTATAATTTGAAATGAACACCATACCCTACATTATAATCCACATCTTTATGGAATTCTATCCCTTATGTTATCGAGTAATTAAATGTAACACTATCCTTTGCATTATCATATGAAAAAAACGTAGCGACTTCCCATAAATCCTTGAGGTTCAATATTTTATGTTAATTAAAATTTTTACTTTTCTATTATTTTAATGTCATACATGATGTATCTAACAATACTTTTTTTTTTTAAAAAAATTACTTTTCACATAGCCATTGAAAGCATGCATGGATATAAACTTTACAACCTTGTCTTTGGAAGAAAATAAACAAGTTTGCAAACAAAATAAAATAATTGTGAAGGTATATATAAATTAATGGTCTATATATAAATAATATTTATGCAACACAATACTTATACAATATTATATAAAATAATAATCTATTCATTTTATTAACTCTTAAGGTGTATTTTTTGCAACTTGCAAAAATATTAATTGCAATACTTAAACCAATCATTCTTTATGAAAAGGTGATAGCTTAGCCAGTAAAAAGTATCCCTTACCAACCATGAGATAAGTCATTCAGTTATGAAGGATGAAAGAGAAAGAAAAAATATTTCCATTGTGAAGTTGTATTAAATACATACGATATTCTAGATGAGCCATGGATACTAAAGAATAAATCCACCTCAGGGTGAAAACGAAATGTATTATATGCTCTTTTTTCATGTAGAAAATCATATTTAAAAATCATATGTGCCTTAATATTGAATTCCCATATATGTATGGAAGATTTGTTTGAAACGAACAGGTAAGTGTTATTTGCAATCCTTTATTCATCTAGGCACATGACATGGAATCAAAAGAGAGATTGCTCTACCCAAATTTAGCTTAACCATACATAAAAATTTCATTAATCTAGAAATTTGGATAATAACAAAGCTATGATTAACTTTTCAGGGTATGCCTTTGGCTAGTTGCAAGGGTAAAGGGTGACTATTGGAGAGTGAGTAGAGTCTCAATCATTAAGATTGTAGTGCCTTTTCATCTTCTTAGATCAAAAGTCATAGGAGTCTAGATCTTTGTTGCAACTTTTACGAATAGAACTCCATGATTGAAACCGAAGAGATCAATGCACGAAATCTTATCAAATTTAGTTTCACAAGCCAAGTTCCCATATAAACTTTAAAAACTAGGAATTTTCTCTTTCCATCTTAACAAGAGAAATCGCGAATGTCAAGCACTAAAGAAATGCAAAGTGATCTTCCAATACACATAACTGTAAACCATCTTAAAATAGTAAAACAATGTGCACCTTTCTTTTGAATTCTCCAATGCACAGCTCAAGAATAATACCAAACTCAGCTTCAGGGATAGACATATAAGTCATGAAAGATATCTCATGTTCATGATCAAACATGATGATACAGTTACCATGAAAGATATCTCAATTTTAGGATCCTTCATTTTCACTTATATTTTCGGTTTGAAATATGGACATTAATTTTTTAAATTTGATAAAGAATACTTGTGAGAGTCGGAGAAGGATCAAAAGAGAACGAAATCTTGTCATTTTTACGGGATTAATCCACTTAATGTCTATCCACTTCGATTTTTGTTGAAATGTTCTAGGAGCTTCCGTGGCTACCGTATGCGTGAGTTACAACGGGGATTAAATTTCATCTCTCGATTAATCCCTCACTTATCCTGATATGGGTCGGTGTTGAAGGGCTCCCAATTCAATTTTTTCATAACAGAACGCTCTTCTCCATAGCCGCCAATATCAGAAACCCTCCCAAGATTGATGTGCTCACTGGGAGTTTGGACTTCCTAGTGCTGTTTAGGTATCTTTTCAAATTAATTTAATAAATTCTTGTCCTCATAAAATATAGATTCGCACCGGGGAAAGTAAAGGGTTTTTATAGTGCGTACAGTAGAAAATATTACGTCTTACTGCTATTGTTGGAAACTAATTACTATTACACAAATCATTTACTATTACAAATAATCAAAGAATTAAGAGCGGAAGTAAAACAGCCTATCTGTTACAAAGAAACTTTCTCGTTCTTCCTCCTGAACAATTGGCTCAAGCAGAAAGGCAAGGCTAAAACAAATGCCAAAAATAGGTCAAAAATGGTAAAAGGAAATAACAGAAAAATACCCCTTACCTGACGCCGCGGTGTCGATACCGCCAGCGAAAACACCGAGCTGAGACAGCAACGGAATACAGCAAGCCGCAAACCGAGAAAGGAAAAAAGAAGAGATAGAGATGCAACGGACAGCAGAGGAAGAGAAAAAAAGAAAAATAGAGCGTTGGCTGTAGTATGAGAACCGAGGAGAGGAGAGGGTTGAAATAGGTCAAGTCACAATGGGCAAGCCTGGGTTGGCCTAGCTCGGGAGACGTTTGGGACTTCGATTTATGGCTTCAGTTTCAATCCTAAGCTTTCTTTTCTCTTATTATTATTAAATTTTTAATGTTGAATTTCAGCTTTTATATAGTGAATAGAGAGTAGTTCATTATGTTTGGATAAAGGTTGAATCCTAGTTCTTGATTATGAAGCTCTGGGTTTAATTTTTTGAATTTGATGTTTGTTTTGATTTAATTTGTCTCCCAATTTTGCTTATTTGCAATTTAATTGTAACGAGATTAGATTAATCGCAAGATTTTTCGGAATTGAAAAAGGAAGAACGATCTAGGTCAACCAATTGGGGTTGATTTGGGCAATTGACTAGAGATGCGATTTTGCAGTTTTAGGTCCTTTAAATCACCTAATTTTATTGTATTCGTACTTTGTTAGGGAGAAAAGAGATTTTTCTCTAATGGTTAGTGAGTAGGGAGGCTTTCGCCTAGAGATAGGGATTGCCTGATTTGAGTGATAACCCAACTTAATTAATTCAACATATTTTTCATAAAATTTTTCCTAATTGGATTAATAACAAGGATTAGGGGGATTCGACCATGCAAACTCTTGCTTTTCCAATTTTCAAAACCCTAAGTTTTCATTGCATTCTCAGTTGATTAATGGTTTTCAGTTATTCTCTTATTATTTCGTTTTCAAAAGATCTTTCTTTTCTTAGACGAACATTAGAGACGCGATTAGTACATTATCATTTACCGTCCTCGAGAGATTCGACATTCAGGTTGAACTCACATCCACAATGTTAGGTCTATTTGCCTTGCATTGTAGTTATTAGGAATCCCATTTTTAACACATCAAGCTTCACCGGTAGAAGCCTATCAGTGACTGATCCTTGCTAATTGAACAAATTGAGAACACCTTGGAAACCTTTCCTTGATCTTCAAACCCTTCAAGCTTGTTTTGCTTTGTACTTGCATTAGTTAATACTCCAATTAATAAATCTTTAGCTTCTTGGCTTTCTCGATCTACATTATCCGCCCCTCCTTTGAAAATATTCATCCTCGAATCTTAACCTACATCAATCAAAAATATATCAAAATATGGAAGACAAGCACTCGATGAAATTCAACTGGAAAAATTAATTATAGAAGCGCCAAAGCATTCAAGAATGTGCAAAGGCGCTCCGGCATGGGCACCAAGCATAGGTTTGTGTTTGGATGAACATCATTCGAATCCAAGGGATCAAAGACTAATCGGTGTCATTCCAAACTTCTTATGCTGGACTTTATTAGCCTCATGATTCTCGAAATAGAGAAACTTAACGTACTCTGTTTTAATCTTCCCTTCCAAACTAAAGGCATGATCTATGGCCAAAGAAAGCATATGAAAAGTGATTAGAAGTTTGAAACCATAATCAAATTCAAGATAGGGATAAAGAGTAATAGAATAATAAGATTGATTGGAAGAACACGCAATAAGATAGAAAAAAATTTGCCAAGTGAAATAGGTCATCTTCTTGGGTACATCCACCAAAAGACTAGCAATGGTGCTAAGCTCTTTGATAAACTTCTTATTAAAGCTTGTGAAACCATGGAAGCTTCCCTCCTCAAAGGCACTCTTGGAAATGAGCCAATCTTTGATTACTTGCACCATATTTGCACCCACTTGGAAACCTTGAAAACTCACTACATAACCTAGGGAAGTACCATTTTCTACCCAAAACTCATAATTCCAAAGGTTAGCACATAGTTTCACTTTTCTCAATATAGACAAAACTTGATTAAAATAATGAAAATGATATGCATAAGTTTTTCTATCAATCAAGATCTCATCAACATAAGCCACAACAAATAGAAAAGCCATGCCTTTAAGAAACCTAAGAAGTCCAAATATAAACTCCACAGATATGTCTACGCAAGGTTCTCTAGGCAGATTCAAAGAAATACAATGTCCACGTGGCAAAGATGTAGAGTTAGCTATTTTATACTCTAAACAATTAACAATAAACCTTTCTACATCTCTTTTCATGCCAAACCCAAAGAAATGCACATGTGAAACCACATATGTATTGGGAATACAAAAAGTATCCATCAAACCACCACAATGAGCTTTTTTAGCTAATAACAATCTAAAATAACAAGAAGGAATGCATAATTTATCAATATGGCAAAGGATACAATCATGTATAAAGTACTCATCATTATGCACAACCAAACAAACATCAGTTATGTCCTTGAACTCATTATCACTAACATGTAATTCCTTAAGCATATCAAAAGAAAATAATTGAGCTTGTAAAGTAAAGATTAGAATGTACCTTTTTGACAAAGCAATGGATACAACATTGTCTTTACCTTCCTTGTACCAAATGATATTTGGGATTATCTCTAATGATTTCATCAATCTTGCATACCACTTGTTGAACTTTCATTTATCTTTGAAAAACAATGCATAGGATTCCTTATTGTGATTAGCATATTTCAAAGCCGCACCGATCATCAAATCAATTTGATATTCAATTTCTCTCAATTGATGAAGTCCACCAGCCTCCTCTTTGTGAGAAATAACCTTGCATTCTTTAATGATCTTTGGTATAGCATTAGACATGAGTCTCAACATTCATCATTTCACAAAGGAGATAAGAAAATGTAGACTTGAAATTTCATAATTCCAAGATGGTCTACATTCTTCTTGGGATCCATTTTATTAAAGAACTCTTTAAGAAATGGATGATAAAACAATGATGCTTCAAATTCAAGTTTCAAGGTTAATACACAAGAGTTTCTAACAAAATAATACAAGTGAGCTGTTGTTCTTCAAAAACCACTCCTTGAAAGGCCTTTGGCAGGTAAGATATCCAACAACAAAATCTTTGCAGACTCGTTCAATGGCCTCCTTTCTCAAATTAGATTTTTGAAATGCCCAAGATTAACTTGGAACAACTCAAGATTAACTCCCATTTTCTTTTCAAAATCTTTCAATCAAAATTCCTTGAAATGGGAATGATAAAATTGGAAACAAAATGTGTTTTCAAATAAGATTAACTTGAACAATTCAAGATTAACTCCCATTTTCTTTTCAAATCTTTCAATCAAAATTCCTTGAAATGGGAATGATAAAATTGGAAACAAAATGTGTTTTCATATAAGTTTTCCAGGTGTTAATGACATTTGAAAGCTTTTGTTGATTGCAAGAAAACTCGACTTTACCACTCACAAAGGGCATAAGTGATTTAAGGAAACAAAATCATTATGATTCTTCATAAAGTTATCAAGGAAAAAGGAAACTAGCTAACATTCTCAACAAAATTTCCTAAACACTTATCATGTAGAATATCAAATAAAGCACCATCTAATCAAAAACCAACAACTATAGACTCAATGGAAGCATTATTCATAATTTCGAAATCATAGCAAGAAGGATCAAACATAGAACCACTATGCAACATTTATTCCTCAATAAAAGCATGAGAAGAAAGGCATGTAAAAGCATAATACACGACAAGAAATAGACCACTAGCAAAAGAAATTGCACAAAGATCTCCATATATGCTCACATGAGAAAGATGAGATTCTAAAACATTCTAATACTACAAGAGAAACTTCATAACACATGAGAGAAGGGTTGAGATATAGACTTATGGCTAAATCTGTAAGAATAGCTCCAAGCTCTTTCTCTATGTTCCTTCCTTTGTCTTCAATTCCTAGCACATAAGAAACATAATTAGCATTACTGAGATGGCATCAACTCTAGGAATTACACAAGAAATGGAATTAAGCCCTAAGAAATGTTTTGCATCCAATAAAGTTCCAAGAGAGTTGAGAAAATAAATTGATATCCATTTTCCATGAAAACCAGTGAAAACTACTTAATTTCTTTAAAATAAATCTCAAAGCATAAGTAGGAATTAGAGAGAAAGAAGTTTATGGCCTTGATTGACATGTAGGCAAGCTTTCCTCCTTCTTCCGTGCTTGAATCTTTAAAATTTTGCACACATAAGGATTTTACTAGCAAAGAAAGAGTTAGTTCCATTAGCATAGAAATTTACTTCCTCACACTTTTCAAATACACCTATCTCTTTTTCTCTTTGTTCTTCTTTTCACTCTCTTATTTTTCAATGAAGCACTCATTTTCTTTTACTATCACTTTTCTAAAGCTCACTCTCTTTCTCTTTTGCACTCACAATGTTCACTCTCTTTTGAATAGATAGAAATGGAATCAAAGATACAATATCTTTTTACTAATCTCTCTTTTTCTTACAGTCTTTCTTTTTCTTTTATTTCAATGCTCTTCTCATTCATGATACAACAAGGTTACTCTTTGGATGTCTCATCCACAACATGGATTTTAAGACTCTGTTCAATTTTTTCTTTTGAAAGCTCTTTGTTCTTTGGAAACTCTTCAACCATTAATGATTCCATGAATTTAAGCTTTGGTTGAACTTGTTTTTGTTCCTCATGGTTTCGAACTCCAAATCTATCCTCAAAGATTACTTCATTAAACTCCAAGTCTTGATTGGTTGATCTCCTATTCTCCTTCCATTTTCACATTTAGAATTCCACCAAACTTTGACTTCATAAGGAAGAGATTTTAACACCAATTGGAACTTTTCTTCTTCTCTTACAAAATAGAAATAGAACAATGATTCAACTTTTCACTCCCATGATTTAATAATCATAAGGACCTAAAGTTCCACACAAAAGAGGTAATTTCAAATTTTTGTAACTAAGAGGTCTTGATGTAGTTTCCAAAGTTTGAGAACTTCTTCTATAATTATATCCTCTATAGTTATAACTTTCATAGGTGTCTCTCATAATCACCTTTTTTTTAATAAAACCTCTTATCCATATTTAGATAATATCCTCCATTTCTATCATAATTTCTTGGAACTCTTTTACAAGATGTATCATTATAACCATTTCTAGTTCCATATCTCCATTGATTATCATGCATTGAATGTTTACCAAAGTCTCTTCTAGTACTTTACTCAAAAATGGCTTCCTCTTCTCCTTTTATGTCCTTCTTACCCTTTGCTAGACATGATAATTATTGTTCCAATCCTTTCAAGGCTTGTTGCATTCGGTGCATATGATGAAACTCATCTTCCATGTTGAAATAGAGGTCTTAAAACCAAAAAATTAAACAAAGAAAAAAAGCAAAAAACCTTTCAATCACTCACTAAGTGTTTACACTCTTTGACGATCAATCGATTCACTTGTGTTTAACTCTCTTAATTGTCTTTTATCGATACAAGCTCACCCTCTTGCCTTTTTTTTTCGAACACTCAACACTAAAGCCTTTAAGATATCCGTCGATTTCTTAGATAACTCAAACCAAGAGCAACAATCCCAAGCAAGTAAATGAATCAATGCACTTAGTTGGTTAAGTGCTCAATGAGCCAAAATATCAAACACTTGAGGTGTATGGATTCCAAAGAACCTAATCCATGGAATTGAGCCAACAAAGAGGATTGATCATCAACAATGGACTAGAAACACACAAGGAAATGAATAGAAATCAAAAACAAAGAAATTCAAAAACAATTAGACTAAACAAAGAACAAAAGAGTAATAAGAAACATTTTTCCAGAAAATAGGGCATGACAAGAACCTTTTACTAAATTGAAGATATCGAAAAATATACGAATCCCAATAAGATGAAAACAACTCAGAAAGATTCCTCACTCAATGAGGACAAATTTAAGCACAAATTGCATTCCAACAGAATCAGTAAAACATAATATGTGCAAAAATTAATTCTCACTTTTTTTACAGTCACGAATCCGAAACACATTTAATAAATTGATCCAATTGACCAATCAATTGATCTCCAAATTGAGTAAAACTTATTTCAATTGAATTCTAACTCAAAGCAGAACACCTCCATCACAAAACATCAATCAATTTCACAATTAATAAGTCAAATTTTCAATTAACTTTCAAATCTATTTTTTCGTACTTAGTTTTGGCAGGATCTTCATGTAATTTTCATACATCATCAAACACTTCTTCTTTCTTTTTTTTTTTTTTTTTCAACGAATTTAAAAAACTTACAACTCAAATTGATCTTCAATTGAGGTTGCTCTATAAACACTTTGATGTAGATCCACTTTTGATTGTAGTTTGGATTCTACTCCTTCCCAAGGATCACCTCCTTTTCATGAAGAACCTATATTGAGGATTATAAACTCAACACTATAATAAGAAACATAAAAGGATCTAGGACTCATAAACCTAATATTAAGAGCCTAAAGTACTTCCTAGTTTGATAATTAGAACCTTGAGGAAACAAAGGCCTCAAAACCCTAATTATACAATTAGAAGATCAAAGATCAATTGACTCAAAGAAAGGAAACTCTATGAATCAACTAATGGAAAGAATTTCAATGATCAATTGGTTCCATAAATTCTACAATCTAAGGCAAAAATCGTTCACAACACTAAGGACATTGACCCTTAGCAAGCTAGCCTAAGAAGGTAAAGAAACCTAGAAGCAATTAGAGAATCTCTCCCAAATTTCAGCAAATTCATCAATGTTGTTTTACAATGAGTTATAATGGGATATTTATAGGCTAAAGTCTAACCCTAGCTAACCTATAGCTTCATTACTTAAAATACCCATTAATCCCTTGATATAAAAACTTATAAAGACAAGCCAAATAACAAAAACACTTAAAATGGATGGCATTAGTATTCCTGTAGCCAAACCCTACCGGCGATGGAGGGTGAGACCTACTGGACGTAGTAGGGTGCCATCTTCCAAGAGCTTCACAGGCAGAAGCCTACTGGCGATGGTAGGGGCAGGACTAACATTGGCTATAGGGTCACTCCTCTCCAACACTTAACCATTTTCACCTCCAATTCGTTCCCTTGAATGATCCTGCCAATTGAACAAATTGAGAACAACTTGGAAGCCTTTCCTTTATCTTCAAACCCTTCAAGCTTGTTCTTCTTCAGCCTTGTATTAGTGAATGGTCCAATCAATAAATCTTTATCTTCTTGGCTTTCCCGAACTACATCAAATAGGGAAAACGAGGTCCTTAACCTTAATCATAACCTAATTACAGCCAAACCTCACCCCAAATTTTTGCATTTTTTCTCCCAGTTCTCTCACAAAAAAGCCTAACTTACATTCACTTTCTCCTTTTCTTCCTCCCATTTTCCTCTCTCTCTCTCTCTCTCTCTCTCTCTCTCTCTCTCTCCCTTGGTTTTCTCTCTTCTCCCACAATACTAGAGACCAACACACCGGTGAATCCTCCATCTTCGATCACTGGTTTGTATACACTCCCTCTCTGCTCATCTTCTTATTTTTCTTCTTTTTATTCTTCTTCTTCTTCTTCTTTATTTCACTCTTATTCTTCTTGTTCTTATATTCTTCTTGTTTTTCTCCTTCCTTTCCCATCTCTCTCACACCACCCAACATCTCTACCCTCTAATTTCTCTCCTTCTTTTCCTACACCCACTATTAAATTGTTTCCCTTTCTTTCTTTTTCTTTTCTTTTCTTTTCGTTTCTCTATTTCTTTTGTTCATTCTTTCTTTACTAACCTTGTATTCTATTTTGTTTTGTTTCTCTAACAAAAATTTTACAGAAAATTTCTAAAAGTTTTTCGTCGAACATTCCTACGAAGATTCCGACAACTCTACCGGAACTCTGGCGACGTACTGTTCAAGGATGAAAAAACGTTTCACTAGCATCTCGGCAATTGTTTGTTTATTCTAACAAACTCAAGCTACATCTTACACCTTTTGTCGTAATTGATATTCCTTACTTTTACTTAGTTTTTGTGTATTCAAATTATATGATTTTGTGCTTTGTATTTTGTGGGTTTGGTAATTAGTTTTTCCATTCGTCGTGTGGTTCATTTTCTTTAGTTAGTTTCTCTTTTCACACTTTATCATATACGGGTGATCTTAGGACACTTTGCACACACGAGTTATGTTTATTTTCCATTTATTGTTTTGTGTGTTCTTGTGCTCGAGAGTTAACCTATGTTTTGTTGGTTGTGCTGTTCTGTTGGTTATTTATACCCCTCTTCTTTTCTATGTCTTTCATTTCACTTCCCTATGGCACCTAAAAATTCTACAGCCTCCTCTTCCAAATCCAAAAGGGCTGGGGTTGAGGGATCCACGCCTGACCCCACCATCTCCAATATTCTTACATTCCCGGAGCATCTTTTTCTGACAGCTCGGAAATAGTAGCCTTTCACTTAAGGACGCACTGCCCATAGTCCCCATGGATGCGTTTCAGACAGAGATGCAAGCTGCTCTCGAGCAGTTTTGCGTTACCCAAGATATTCATGTTGGACTCCTTAGGCAAAAAACAAAATAAAATAAAACTACGGAAATCCACCAACAGGATCTGCACATACTAGAAAAACCGATTGGATAGAAATTACCTTAATGTTTTGATTGCTCGTTGTGGAGGCGCTACTTTGTACGCTTTGCCCTCTACTGGTATCCACACGACGAACTCCTCTGCAAGCGATCGGGATGCTAGCCCCTTCTGTGTTCTGAAAACTATTCAGAACTGATCCTGACTATCTGGTAATCGGTCGTATTTCAGACAGAAAAGGCTAGATACTATATCACTGTTCTAGAGTTTAGGGTTTTGTTTTTCTTTAATCAGATAAAGGACGGCAACCAAGAAAAGGTTAACATAACCTTTTATAGCTGTCAATATCAAAACCCTAACTGTCATCTAATGACAGTTTAATCTCGTCCGTCTATTCCTATAATCATCCAACGGTTGGATGAGTAATATTAAGTAATTAATTTCATTTATTTGATTAAATAAAATTAATTACTTATTAACTTACCAGAAAATACAATATGGAATGTGATTCCCCTTTTGTATATGTTCAACGAATCTGGACACAATCTAGATTCATTGAACGTGGACATTATGCTCACAAGATCATCTATGTGTATGACCCTGTAGGTTCACTTAACGTTGGCAGTGAATGAAAAATGTCCTAGACATTTATTCACAAAACATAAGCGGCCTCTAGCAAGACATTATGCTTACGCAAGTTAAGTAAATGTAATAATAACCTAGTATCAAATTTAATATTTAGTCCTTTTGTCACACGACATCCTAATTAAGTATAAGGCATGGATCAAGTCATCCTTATAAAATTTAATTAACCATTTACTTGATCATCAGGCAGACTGTTCAAACAAATAATATTAATAACACCTTATTAATACTTATTTGAGCATGGCCATGCATATTTTCCAATCTTCCTTATCAAGGGGCCCATGGATATCTCTCTCTAAAAAGAGAGGGACAAATCCCTTTCACTATCTCCAATATTCAAGCCATGACGAGAAATAAGCCAACCAATAGTCATAATGATCACCTAATTAAAAGTGATGTTTGACTATGTCAAAACATATTTTCTCCCTATGCAAGAAACATTAGAAACATTAGGTCAAAGGACACCAAATATAAAACTGAGAAGAAATACTTACAACTTAAACCCATGCAATATTTCTTCTTCGCTTTGGGTTATGTCCAATAGAATATTCTCAATATGTATTTATGAATGTATTTTATATCTCATATTCATGATCAGTAAAACTTGACCATCAATGAACTTCACACTAGTTTACAAGATGTAATAAACTAGGGACAAATAAGAATAGTATTTTATTAGCTATAAGGGTTTTACTATCAAGCCACATACTTGATGACCAAGAGCATAAAATACAATTCAAAAATACATGCTTCATAAATCATAAATGTGAGTCAATTGGTCTTAGGGCATATACTAACAATCTCCCATTGGCCCTACCACCAATTTGACATGACTCTCAAACCCATTGACCTAGTATGACTCTCATGCTTATGTGTGGGAGTGACTTTGTCAATGGATCTGCGACATTGTCATTGGTGTCTACTTTGCAAATTTTAACATCTCTACGCTCAATAATTTCTCGAATGAGATGGAAACGCCTGAGAATATGTTTGGATCGTTGATGAGATCTCGGTTCCTTAGCTTGTGCAATGGCTCCTGTATTATCACAATATAGGTCCACTGGGTTCACAATGCTAGGAATTACACCTAGTTCTGTGATGAACTTTCTGATCCAAACTGCCTCCATGGCTGCATCAGAAGCAGCCACATACTCAGCCTCTGTAGTAGAATCGGTCACGGTATCTTGCTTTGAACTCTTCCATCTCACAGCACCTCCATTCAAACAAAACACAAATCCAGATTGCGATCTAAAATCATCTACCTCAGTCTGAAAGCTAGCATCCGTTTAACCATTTACAACAAGCTCTCCTTCCTGACCTCCGTAGATCAAAAACATCTCTTTAGTCCTTCTTAAGTACTTGAGAATGTTTTTTACTTCACCAGGATTTGACTGGAATCTGCTAGTCATGCTTAACGCATACGAGACATCTGGGCGAGTGCATAACATTGCGTATATGATAGATCCAATCGCGGAAGTGTAAGGAATCTTACTCATGCGTTCTGTATCCTCCCTTGTGGTAGGAATTTGAGACTTACTGAGTTTAACGCCATGTGACATTGGCAAGAATCCTCTCTTAGAATCTTGCATACTGAACCTTTTCAGTACCTTGTCAATATATCCACTCTGACTTAGGCCAATAAGGTTTTTAGATCTATCTCGATAGATCCTAATGCCTAGAATATAGGCTGCTTCGCCTAAATCTTTCATTGAAAAACACTTCCCCAACCAAGTTTTTACACTTTGCAAAGTGGGGATGTTATTCCCAATTAACAAGTTGTCATCGACATAGAGTACTAAGAAGACTATTGCATTTTCTGTAACCCTTTTGTAGACACAAGGTTCATCATCATTCTTGATGAAATTGAATTCTTTAATTGCTTCATCAAAATGAAGATTCCAACTTCGAGATGCTTGCTTCAAGCCATAAATGGATCTTTGAAGTTTACACACTTTACTATAATTCAAATAATGAATAAAACCTTCGGGTTGTGTCATATACACATCTTCCAGTAGATTTCCATTAAGAAAAGTAGTTTTAACATCCATTTGCCATATTTCATAATCATAATATGCTGCAATGGCAAGTAGAATTCTAATTGACTTAAGCATTACAACTGGAGAAAAGTTTTCATCATAGTCTATACCATGAGTTTGTCTATGCCCTTTTGCTACCAATCGTGCTTTGTAAGTGTGCACATTGCCATCCATGTTAGTTTTCTTTTTGAAAACCCATTTACACCCTATGGTCTTGCAACCTTCAGGTGGATCAATCAAAGTCCAAACTTGATTATCATACATGGATTGCATTTCTGATTTCATAGCCTCTAGCCATTTGCTAGATTCAGGACTATGAATAGCATTTTGGTAGGAATTAGGTTCATCTTGATCAATAAGATCAATATTACGATCCTCAGTCACAAGAAATCCATATCTCTGTGGTATCTGAGAAATCCTACGAGACCTTCTTGGTCCTTGTGTCAAAGGTTCAGGCTCAATATGAATACGTGAGTCCAACTGAGTATCCATACTCGGTTCAGAAATGGTCTACTGTCCTTGAGCTTCTTCAAGATGGATTCTACTCCTACTAACTCTTTTGGAAACGAATTCCCTTTCAAGGAAAATTCCGTTCCGAGCAACAAACACTTTGTTCTCAGATGGAAGATACAAGTAGTATCCTTTAGTTTCCTTAGGATATCCCACAAACAGACACTTATCAGATTTGGGTGCTAGTTTTTCTGATAATGATCGCTTCACATAAGCATCACATCTCCAAATTTTGAGAAATGCTAAACTAGGTTGTTTCCCGGTCCATATCTTATATGGTGTCTTCTGAACAGCTTTAGATGGAACTCTATTTAATATGAATGCAGCAGTTTCTAGAGCATAACCCCAAAAAGAAATTAGAAGATCTGTTTGACTCATCATAGATCAAACCATATCCAATAGAGTTCGATTTCTACGTTCAGACACACCATTTCATTGTGGTGTTCCTGGTGGAGTTAATTGTGATAATATCCCACAATTTTTTAGATGTTCATTAAACTCTTGGCCTAAGTATTCACCACCTCGATCTGATCGAAGTAATTTGATACTCCTTCCAAGTTGATTCTGTACTTCATTTTGAAATTCCTTAAACTTTTGAAAAAAATCAGATTTATGTTTCATTAGATATATATCACCATATCTACTGAAATCATCTACGAATGTAATGAAATACTGAAAACCTCCTCTGGCTTGTGTGTTCATTGGCCCACATACATCAGTATGTATAAGTTCCAATAAATCGGTAGCGCTTTCACTTTGCCCTGTAAATGGACTTTTAGTCATTTTGCCCAATAAACAAGAATCACATTTTTCATAAGACTCAAGGTCGAATGAAGATAAAAGTCCATCTTGATGGAGTTTGGATATGCGTTTCTCATTTATATAGCCCAAATGACAATGCCAGAAGTAAGTTTGATTTAAATCATTAGATTTAAATTTCTTTGTATTTATGTTATAGACGGGGCTTCCTAAAGGAATCATGTAGGTTAAGAATGTAAAGTCCATTACATAGAGAGGCATCCCCATAGAAAATACCATTTTTATAAATAGAACTTTTACCATTCTTAGTATTAAACTCAAAACCATCAATATCCAAACAAGAAACTGAAATGATGTTCCTACTCATAGCAGGAACATAATAACAATCTTTAAGTTCAATTATAAGCCCAGTAGGCAAAAGTAAATCAAATGTCCCTACAGCTACAGTAGCAACTTTTGCTCCATTTGCAACTCGTAGGTCCATCTCTCCCTTTGCCAAAGATCTACTCCTTTTGAGTCGCTGCACATTTACACAAATGTGAGCTCCACATCTGGTATCTAATACCCATGAAGTAGGAGTAGACATATTAATTTCTATAACGAAAATACCTTAAGCGACAATCTCACGGGCCTTTTGCTTCTTCTTTTCTTCCAAGTAGAGCTTGCAATTCCTCTTCCAATGACCAGGTTCATTGTAGTGGAAGCAAGTCCCTTCCTTTGGTGGTTTAGCCTTGGGCTTGGGCTTCTACTTGCCTTTACCCTTTTTGGCCATATCCTTTCCCTTTCCCTTTCCCTCGTTCTTCTTGAACTGCCCCTTCTGAACCATCAGAAAATTAGGAGTAGACTTCCTAATGTTTTGTTCAGTCTGCTTGAGCATCCCGTGCAATTCATTTATGGACTTTTCTATATTATGCATATTGAAGTTCATGACAAACTGATCATAGTCAGAGGTCAAAGAGGCCAAGATCATATCAATAGCCAAGTCATGACTTACAGGTGCTCCAAGTTTTTCAAGCTGATCAAAATACCCTTTCATTTGAAGTACATGAGCACTAACTAAAGTGCCAGGGGTCATTTTGCAGCTATTCAACGCCTTAGTGGTAAGATATCTCTCTTGACGTGCCTGCTCTTGGAACATTTCCTTGAGCTGTTTTATCATCTCATAAGCCTCAACTTCCTCGAATTGCTTTTGCAACTCAGATTCCATTGTAGCCAACATGAGGCATGTCACATCATTAGAATCATCCTTGTGCTTACTACAAGCATCATTTTCGACTCTAGGGGCATTGTTAGCTGGTTGATTAGGGATAGGGTTCTCAAGTACATATAGCTTTTTTTCTTGTTTAAGGACAATCCTTAAATTTCGTGCCAAATCAACTAAGCTTATTCTTTTCAAGCACGGATCGCAACGAGGTGTTTGAATTGTTTGAGGCCATTATCTACATAGAATTTGCAAAGTAAAATTAAATAAATGAAGCATTAAATTTTCCCTGAAATATTCAACACTTGATATAAATCATCGGTATAAAAGTTCATTTTATTCTAATAATAAGTAAGCTTTAGCTTAACACCCATAATTAGAGAAAAATGTATTAATGGGATTTACATCTATATGTGCTGGCAAAATCCTATATGATGTCCTAGGCTCAAAACCGTTTGATAGCCTAGTTAAGCCAAACCATTCCAAGCATATGGAAATCACTATTTTCCATCTTCCCCTACTCAGGTAACCATTTATCTCTTGCTTTGGCAATGAGACAAAATGATGATCCAAGCATGGAGAAGTGCTTATGATCATAGAAGGCATTTTACGACTTAATTTTTACATGGTTTCAAAAACCTTCTTCCTTTTATATGTATATTATTTCACAAAACATATATCCAAAAATAAAAGGAAATAAATTAAACATCACATGCATAATATATACATCAAATAAAATGTGTCATAGCATGGCCCCAATCCTATATTGACATGCACGAGCCTCATGGAAGTCAAAGGTCAATCTAGGTAAGTCTTCATCTCCATGAGCTTGCCTCCAATGTCTTGGCCTTCTAATCTTGTTACATAGGACAGAAAACATACATAGGAATAGGAAATAGAATTAACCTATTCTAGTAAAGCTTGATAATATTATATCAACGAAAACAACAACACGCAGACCGTATTTAAAAACATACAACCCATTAACAAAATTAGCTAATCAATCACAAGAGGTAAAGGGCCATGCTATACACCATGCATCTAAAGATAGAAAGAAACATGCCAAAAACAACAAGGGGGTTATGGGGCCTTCACCCCCGGAAGAAACTGAAACGATTTTTCCTTTCTAACTCATTGAATGAGTTACTGCCGTCATAAACCCTAAAATCATGCCGCCAAAAATTTTGTTTAACAGTTAAACATTAAATTATGTGATTCTATATATTAGTTTAACAATTAAATTGCACAAATTACAGACTGTACGCCAAACAATTTGGCAGTAACAACATTCGGTTTAATTAATCACACTAATAAGTAAAACAGAATATGATATATGCGAATCCTATAATTCAATTTACTCTGATTATTACACTAATCAGAAACCTTACTATAAGGCTGATTGAAAACAACACATGTAATCAAAGCGGTAACAGATAAAATCAGTAAAACTAGTATGTACGAGGCTCTGATACCACTGTTGGACTCCGTGGGCAAAAAACAAAATAAAATAAAACTACGGAAATCCACCAACAGGATCTGCACATACTACAAAAACCGATTGGATAGAAATTACCTCAATGTTTTGATTGTTCGTTGTGAAGGCACTGCTTTGTATGCTTCGCCCTCTACTGGCATCCACGCGACGAACTCCTCTGCAAGCGATCGGGATGCTAGCCCCTTCAATGTTCTGAAAACTGTTCAGAACTGATCCTGACTATCTCGTAATTGGTCGTATTTCGGAGAAAGGAGGCTAGATACTATATCGCCGCTCTAGGGTTTAGGGTTTTATTTTTCTTTAATCAGATAAAGTACGACAACCAAGAAAAGGTTAACATAACCTTTTATAGCTGTCAATATCAAAACCCTAACTGTCATCTAATGACAGTTTAATCTCGTTCGTCTATTCCTATAATCATCCAACGGTTGGATGAGTAATATTAAGTACTTAATTTCATTTATTCGATTAAATAAAATTAATTACTTATTAACTTACCAGAAAATACAATATGGAATCTGATTCCCCTTTTGTATATGTTCGACGAATCTGGATTCATTGAACGTGGACATTATGCTCACAAGATCGTCTATGCGTGTGACCCTGTAGGTTCACTTAACGTTGGAAGTGAATGAAAAATGTCCTAGACATTTATTCACAAAACATAAGCAGCCTCTAGCAAGACATTATACTTACCCAAGTTAAGTAAATGTAATAATAACCTAGCATCAGATTTAATATTTAGTCCTTTTGTCGTACGATATCCTAATTAAGTATAAGGCATGAATCAAGTCATCCTTATAAAATTTAATTAACTATTTACTTGATCACCAGGCAGACTGTTCCAACAAATAATATTAATAACACCTTATTAATACTTATTTGAGCATGGCCATGCATATTTTCCAGTCTTCCTTATCAAGAGGCCCATGGATATCTCTCTCTAAAAAGAGAGGGACAAATCCCTTTCACTATCTCGAATATTCAAGCCATGACGAGAAAATAAGCCAACCAATAGTCATAATGATCACCTAATTAAAAGTGATGTTTGACTATGTCAAAAGATATTTTCTCCCCATGCAAGAAACATTAGAAACATTAGGTCAAAGGACACCAAATATAAAACTGAGAAGAAATACTTATAACTTAAACCCATGCAATATTTCTTCTTCGCTTTAGGTCATGTCCAATACAATATTCTCAATATGTATTTATGAATTGATTTTATATCTCATATTCATGATCAGTAAAACTTGACCATCAATGAACTTCACACTAGTTTACAAGATGTAATAAACTAGGGACAAATAAGAATAGTATTTTGTTAGCTATAAGGGTTTTACTATCAATTCACATACTTGATGACCAAGAGCATAAAATACAATTCAAAAAATACATGCTTTGTAAATCATAAATGTTAGTCAATTGGTCTTAGGGCATATACTAACAATTCATGGGTCCCAGTTGGTGGAAATTTTGTCGTCGGCCCTCCGTTATGCAGACGAGTTGGCACATCATAGGGCATCCATCCACCACTAGGAGGTTATGCTTGTCGGTGCTACCCGACAAGGGAATCAGTGTAGGCGGTGACAGGGGTTTAGCCCCACTTGAGGGATTCTTCTTTTTTTTTTTCTCTCTTATTGTATTTTTCATTATTTATGTTTTTCTTTATGCTACTTTCATGTTTTTTCCTTTCATGTTTTTTTTTCTTTCAGGTCTTATTTATTTTCACTTTTTCAGCTTTTTCTTATACTTAGAAATAATACAAAAAGATTTTTGTTTTGCCACTTTTAATTGAGTACATAACTGCAAAACCCTTTGGGTTTGTCGAAAAGGCGTCTTACTTGATCACCATGGAAACCATACTTATTTGATATTCTTACAAGATCAATGGTTGCTGTGCACTTGTAAGTGTCGATTAGTAATAGAAGCCTAGGAATTTTAGGGAATTAGTATAGTAAGAATCCTTTGTGGGACTTTGCCTGCATTCTTAGGTTTTTGTCCTTGGAAGCAAAGAGTTCTAGTCTAGGATAGTCTTAGAAATGATGGTTTCAGGCCATCACGACACCATTTGTGCCTTTCTTGCGAAATTCTTAAAGAAATCAGCCCCTAGTTCCACGTTTGTGCCTTCGTGCCAAGGGTTTCAATCCCTTCTTTTCTTTGTTCTTGAAAACTCACACTACATAAAACCTCAATTCAGGGAGCTAATGTTTGGAATATCTTTTTAGTCGTTTTGAGCAAGGAAAGTAGATACGTGTTGGGGTAAAGGAGTGAAGAAATAAATTTTTGTATATCAAAAGGGTATTTAGGTATTTTATTAGTTCGGTATATGTGGCTGTTGAAAAGAGAGAATATATTGAGTTGGTTTCCAAAAATAAAAAATTAAAGTTAAATCCATCAAAGCAAAGAAAAAAATTAGTACTTAAATTTTTGTATATAGATATGTCTTGAAAAATAGCAAGCATCTCTCTCTCTCTCTCTCTCTCTCATACTCGAGATTTCATGAACCTTATAGAGTGAAATGTTGTTAGGAGGGCTATGCGTTAATGGAACGAAGTAGGACTTTCAAGGGTGAGTGAGAAGAGTGAAAACGGGTAGAAAGTTGTTCAATAAGTTTTTCATCTTTCCTTTTGGTTGCATTAGCTCTATCTCAATTATTTTTGTTCTCCCTTTACCTTCGTTGGATACCTGTACCCCAAGCCTAAAATTACAAGCCGAAAAGTCCAACCTAATCCGGGAAAGACCTAGAATAGGGTTGAGTGGATTAGTGATAGAAAACATGAGTTTGTTATGCATCGTCCCTTAAAGTATTTCACTGTGCTAATTACTTGATATTTCTTATCTTCTATGAAAAAGCAGCATGAACAATCCACACACACTATTGATCTATAACGTTCATTGGTGAGAAGTGGTGGAATTGGTTATTCTGGTCATTCGTCTCTTTTGATTTACCTTCTGAGTTGAGTAGTAAAGTTTTCTATTTAATGACCTTATTCTTAGTTTTTGTTTGTTTTGTTTTAGTTTTGTTTTGATTGTGTATTATTTCTGCTACCATGATATGTGGCCAATCTATGATCTTAATAGTCTTAGGTCGATTTTTGCTTGTTTTCCATGTATCATCTTTCTTAGATAAAAACTTTAAACTTCTCTATTTCATCTGTTTAGTTTGTGTCGTTTGAGGACAAGCAACAAATAATGCGGGGGTATGTAATATGTGTTATTTTGTAGAACATTTATATGTGTTATATGCATCATTTTTAAGATGTTTTTAACATATAAAATGCATATTTCAAAGTCATACTCTTTATTCTTGTCTTAGGTGCTTCCCAAGGCTCGGGCTATGGTGCTAGTGCTAGACCAGAAAACTGCGTACCGACGCTATACGACAAAAACTCAAACAAGAAGTAAATATGTCTTAGCTGCTACGACAAATGCTTCTACACCTCTTACACTCGATACAACAGAAAGAAAGAGAGAAATACTTAAAAGACGAATAAAAAACAAAAACTATACCAACACAAGGACCGGCAAAGGAGAAAATGACGAAAAGAAAAGAAAACAGTGAAAAACATAGTGAAAATGATAAAAACAAACCTTACGACATAAATAAAGATGACCTTCGCCTGAGGTAGGCCAACCTACAGTGGACGGTAGGTCCTGCAGGCAAACCAAGGAAGAAATAGAAGCCTACCGTGGCCAGTAGGCTACCACTATCGTCGACAATAAGTCTCAGCCAAATAAAGAGGACAGAACCCTACCGCGAAGGGTAGGGTTCAACCTATCGTACGCGATAGGTCCTAGCTGTAGCAGGGTAATGCATTTTCTCAGCTTTTAAATGTTATTTTTTCATTCATTATAGGGAGTTCCTCCTCTAGGGCTTAAGAAGGAGAATAGGGACGAACCTAGATTAAGAAAATTCTCCCAATTTAGCCTCAATTAGGTAGGAAATCAATAGAAAAATTGTAATTGAAGGTTTAGAGGTAAAAAATTGATGATTCAAAGGTGTAATTTTGGACTTCAATCAGTCGACGTTCAGGATTCGGCTTGAACCGTCATCTATGCTTTATTTTCCTTTCTTTTTACTGAATTTCAATCATTAGTTTTAGTTTTAATACAATATTTAGTGGCCTAGTTTTTATGTTTGGATGAGGGTGAATCCTAATTCTTGATTATTCTGATCTTGGATTAATGTACGGAAATTGATGTTTGTATTCAATTGAGCTATCTTCCAATTGTGTTTTGTTGCAATTTAATTGTCGTGAAGCTAAATTCAT
The DNA here is from genome assembly GCA_028651295.1 of Catharanthus roseus. Taxonomy (NCBI): domain Eukaryota; kingdom Viridiplantae; phylum Streptophyta; class Magnoliopsida; order Gentianales; family Apocynaceae; genus Catharanthus; species Catharanthus roseus. The sequence continues at coordinate 31,024,230 of JAPQWS010000159.1, read as the reverse complement.
CGCAAGAGTGTTCAGAATTGAAAAGGGAAGGACACTCTAGGGCAACCAATTCGGGGTTAATTGGGGAATAGATTAGAGATATGAAATTACACTTTTAGGTAATTTAATCATCTATTTTTACCGTACTCATAGTTAGTTAGAGAGAGAAGAGATTCTCCTCTAAGGGTTAGTGAGTAGGGTGGCTTTCGCTTAGAGATACAGATTGCTCGATTCTTCTGTGATGACCCGACTTAGTAATTCAACATCGTTTTCTATAAGTTTTTCCAATTGAACTAGTAACAATGAATAGGAGCCAACATCCAAACTCTCGCTTTAATAGTTTTAGACACTTGAATTTTGTTTTGCCTAGTTTAGTTGATAATTAGCATATTTAGCATTTTAGTTTATTTTTCTTCAAAATGATCTATTTTAGGCTAAACATTAGAAGAAATGATTAGTACTTGAGCCTTTACCGTTCCTTGAGAATCGGCAACTCTGGTGTAGCTCGATTACTAGAGTGATAGGTCCATTTTCCCGTTACTCTAGGTTAGTAGTTTACCCCATTTATTAAAATTAACATCAGCTACCTTGCCTAAGAGTCATTAATTTGTAGTGAAGCTCCCTATTATGATGCTTTGGTACAAATGTTTCTCTCATAGAGTCTTCAATTCGACCCAAGCTTCAACCGGTTGCCTTCAATTTCTATTTCTTTGAGTGACAATCCTTTCCCACCAATAAAGTATATGGACTGAAAATTAGGCAATGGTTAACTTAGCCTTGACCTTGTCACTATAATTTCTTACCATTTAGAGGTTCTCCACTTGACACTCCCAATGAAGGAGCACATTTGGATCACTTTCCCCCTTGACGTTAGGCACCTTCCACTTGATCTTGTCTAAAGCTTTATCCCCTTGTTGTCTACCATAATTGCCACCAAAGTATGTTCGTCCTACATTAGGATTCTCTCCACAATCTTCAAACAAGTTATCTTCATGTCATGGTTAATGTCTTGGAACCTCCTGTTGTGGTGTATTGTATCCCCTTCCTCCTAGACCTCCTCTTCTTCCACCTCTATTGGGTTTTCCTTCCTTGGTATCCACTTTCATGAAATGATTAGGAGCTTCGAGCAGACATGTCATAGTGTCCGTAAGGAGGTGCATTTTCCTAGGCCCTCTAATGATAAGGTAACGAAACTCCTCCAATGTAGTCCCTAATTCTTTGTTCTACTGTGGCACTTCACTTGTCCTTCTTTAACTCTTCAATATCTCTGACCACACCTTGGAATTGTCTTTCCAAACCCTCAATAGATTGTTGCATAGATCGTAAAGTTTCATTCAAGTTCATCATTGTAGGATCTCTAGTGCCTTCTTGATGAGATTGAGTAGGTAAATGACCATGACCATCCGTTGACACTGTAAACCTACAAATTAAACATACGAAACAAAAAAAAAAAAAAAAGGACTTGACAAACACTCCCTAAGTGTATGCTCTCTTGTAATGATCAATCAATTCCCTCATGTTTTGGTCTCTTATGTCTTAAATAACAATAATGTCACCGTCTTGCCTTTTTCCAGCAAAAGGTCTTTTAGTCTTCAAACTTCCTCCCGCACAATCACCAAGGGTAATCAATCAAAGATAGACTTCAATTAAACACTTAGTTGAGGTAGTAAAAGAAGTTCAAAGAATAATTTCAACAAACACTTAATGTTTGAGAGTTTCAAAGATTATCCAAGAGCAAATAGAGCCAAGACTACCAATTTGATCACCACAAAGAAGTATAAACACAGGAACAAAGCAATTATCATTCAAAACAAACTAAGCAAAACAAAACTAGGCTAATCAAGAAATAAAACTAGGCAAAACAAAATTTTCATAAGAACAGGGATCACTGACACCTTGTGATTAAAATGACGAAAACGCACAAAATACACCTCCAAATAGAGTAACATTAGTTTAGAAAGAATCACATCTGGCTGAGGATGAATTAAGCACAAATTTCAATTGAATTTGATTAGTATAACTTATGATATGATTAGATTAATTTGCACTTTATAACATATCCGATTTCTGTATACTTTCTAACTTTTGATCGAATTGATCTATCACATCAAGTTCAAATTGAGTGAAACCAATTTCAATTGATCAATAACTTATAGATGTTGAATACATATGAAAGTTTAACAAAAACAACACAATTCCACTTCAGATTAAGCCAAACTTACGACATCAAATTTTGTCTGAGAATTGCATGTTCTTCATGTATCTTTTTGTAGATCATCATCACATATCACATATATATATTTTTTATTGAATTTCTTTCATCAAATAACACATAAAAAGTAAGTTTACATTGAAGAAGACCTAAGCTCTAGAACAAATCACGATGATATGATTATCATAGAATTAGGAATTGTCATTAAACTAAGAACCCTTCGATAAACCCAATCAAACTATTCAATAAAATCAATCTAAGGAGTCATCAAACCCTAGATGAAGTTCAAGGAGAAATCTCAAAACTTAAGAACCCTAAAAGAAAACACTCTAATTTCATATATCATCAAAGTTAATTACAATGTAGGCTATAAATTCATATTTATAGTGTTAGGGTTAGACCTTACATTGACTACTAACTTAAGACTCTAAAAGACCAATTAGACTTTTAATTAACAACTAAAAATAGAGTTTAAATAATAGAATCTGCCCGAAACAATGCATTGTTCAAACCAGGACTCTACCATCGACAGTAGGGTATACCCTGTCGCACGCAGTAGGTTTTAGCTTATCAGTGTAATTCTGGATAGAAGCCTATCGGGGACGGTAGGTGTAGGGCCTACCATCAACTGTAGGCTTTGTTTTTGCCTCTCCTTGATATGTTCCTCTTCCAATTTGCTCCATTGATTGCTTCAAGTTTAAGCATTGAACCATAAGCAACTTAGGATGATTTACATCATCTTCCAAACCTCCATTCTTGAACTTTAAGCCTTCTTTCATAGTTTCCTCAATCGCTATATTAATCCATGAGCAACTTGATCATCATTCTCGTTTATGCTCTTTCCTCTTGCTTTTGTGATAAGTCTTTGAAGTTTTCATCTCTTTGAACATCTTGGTTCATATGATTCCCAACGTTTGAGAACTACTTCTACAATTAAACCCTCTATAGCTATAACTATCATTATGCACATTATACGTGTTCTCACTATCATAGGTGTGCTCATAATGATCATAACTATCATGGTATCTTTCAACATCCTCTCTTCTTTTATGAAACCTCTCATCCATTTTCACATAATTCCCCCCATTTCTAACTTCATTTCTTGGAACTCCCTCATGATCTATCAGTATAATAATTTCTAGTTCCAGTCTATTGCGCTCATAGTAATCATAAGAATTATGCTAAAAAAGTTTTAGCATAAGGAGAGAAGTTACCATATCCCTATTGAGTATGAGAAGTGACATGCTCTACATTGTGATTTCTTCCCCATGCTTTGTAGATTGATTAATCACATCTCTTCTTCAATATTTCATGTGTTTAGGTAATCGAGCTTCTACAGACATGATTAAACTTGCAAATTAACAATAAAATCCAACAAAAAGGACCTCACAATCACTCCCTACGTGTATGCACTATTTTAATGATCACTCATTTTGCTCTTGTATGCACTCTTTTGTGGCTTTTATAAAAATAAGCTCACCCTCTTGCTTTTTTCCAAACTCTCAACTCAAAGAGTTCTTTAAGCCTTCAAACTTCCTAAACCACAATCACCAAAGGTAGTCAATAAAAGATAGATTTCAGTAAAACACTTAGTTTAGGTATTAAAAGAAGTTCAAAGAGAAATTTCAACAAACACTTAGGCAATAACTCCCGAAGTACAAATCCAAATCGAGTCAAACAAGTTTAGATAGATTCTCACTCGAAGATGATAATCTTAAGCACAATATTCGATTGAATTGGATTAGTATAACATAAGATCTAATCGTTTATATTTGCACTTTTTCGGCAACCGAGATCTCAAAACACATTTCAATTTTCAATTTAATTGAACCTGTAAATGAACTCAAAATTTAGTCAAATAGAAGCAAAAACTCGATAAGGATGAGATTTGGCACAAATTTCGTCCAATTTGAACAAGTATAACATGAGATATCATTAAACTAATTCCATACTGTTCAACATATCCGGTTTCTTGACAGATCAAAGGTTTTTATCTAATTGATCTACCAAAGGACTCCAAATTCAGTCAAAATTATTTCAAACAATAACCAACTCATAGGAATTTAGATCTATATCAAATTGTATTCATAAAATCATTTTTAGAATTCTTTTTCAATCAATTTCTCTAATATGAATTTTTCTGTCCGAGATTTTGCTTGATCAACATATATCTTTCTCTTTGATCATCATATACTTTTTTTAACAAATTATTCAACAAATAAACATGAAATTGATCTTACATTGAAGGTATCTCTAATACCAAATGATATGATTTAGGATCTTTAATGAAACTAAATTTTCATATCCATGACCCAAGGACCTGGTCTTCAATAGGACTTGATCTTCTTCAACAACATCAACCCATAATTCAACCTAAACTTCGAGTAAAATGCATATGAAGAGAATCTTTCCCTTAATTTATAATCAAACAAAGGGATTTGATACCCCCTATCCAATTAGATCAATCAAAAAAGACCCAAGATATAAGACAAATCACAATGATGTAATTATAATAGAATTAGGAATTGTGATCAAATTGTGAACTATTGGATCAACCCAATGAAAGTATTCAAGTAAAGTCAATCTAAGGAATGATAAAACCCAAAATTAAGTTGGGATAAATCTTCAAAGCTTAGGAACCCTATAAATAAACTCCCAATTTCATAAAATCATCAATTTTGAACTTGATTACGAACGGAAGAATAACAACATATTTATAGAGAAATCCTAACTCCCCTTCCTAAAACCTAATGAGTATTAAAATACCTAATTATCCTTTTAATATTGTTAGTTACTAACTTGTAAATAAAGCAACCAAGAATTAATAAAAAATAACTAAAATTGACTAGACATTGAAAATCCCCCTATTAACCAGAGGCCTATCGGAAACGGTAGGGTGGGAACCTACTATCGCCGGTAGGCTCTGTTCTTCTTCCCTTAATTGCTTCTTTTGTTTATGATGGTCGAGAGCTTCTAGTTTGCTTCCATTGATCTTTTTATGATTTTAATGTGTCTTGAAAATCTTGAAACTCTTCCGACCCTTCCAATTAAATCCGACTTCCTCAATTGAAGCTTTAACCATGCTTTCTTCAATTCTCTAGTTGCTCCTCTATGTAAATTTTTTAATAGTCCTTTCCTAATTTCGTATAACCCATACATGTGCACTTACTCGTGCAGACGTGCCCTCGTACGTTCAAAGCACAGGTTGTAATATAAATGATGAAAACTGTTAGGTACATTAAAAAGTTAATTGTATCATAGATATTGAACTCTACAAAAAAGAATTCGAAACACCAGTAATTCATTTTTAGAACCCATAATTTCTAAAACATGCAATACAACATCTAAGGACTTTTTGTCCACAAAAACTCGATTTATTACTTAATTTTACTTACAAAAAATGCATATAAACGCATGTTAATTAACGATGTTTCATTGTAGATTCTAAATATGTTCAAGAATGAGCAATATTTTTGGAAATTTTATATTAATTCCATATTTAAAATACAATAATGTTTGTGAAATTAATTTTGTTATGCACAACTTCTCCCAAGAAACAAGTATAAATAGCCTCACACGTAGTTCAATCCTAACCCGTTATAGATAATACAAGTTTTATAACTCAAAAATGAGTTATTCAAACAAATCTTTATTGAAAATATCATCATGGCACTATCTTTCTATCTATTGCAGTCAACGTTAATTTGATGTAAGTGCATAATTTCTGCATCCTAGTTAGTACCACTACTAAATGCATTTGATGGAAAGCTAACGTCTATAGACAAATTCTACTTTGGGGTGTTCTATTTTTTGTCCTAAATATTTCTGCTTTTCAATCATGCAATTTGTTCTTTATTCCATTTTTTGAAGTGGTTCATCCAACTCCTAACCTAAAGGTTTTATCGAGGATACCCCATTAGAATTTGTCATCCCAAAGGGCTTCCGATTGGGATACTCCTAATGAGATTTTAGGTGGATGAAGCTCCTTCAAAACAACATTAATATTTAGAAAACGGTGTATCAACAGATTTCAACATGTCATAAAACCGTTGACCCTAAGGATTAGGCTCCTCGTAATTATAGAATGCTACTTTCAGTTCAAAATCTGAACTAGCTGCATCAAATATGCCTTCATGGTACATGTTTCTTTCAATATTTCTTCTTCCAACATTGCTCCTACAGCTTCCCCAATATTTGGTCGGTTACCCCACAATGACTCGCCATGTGCAGTCCAATTATAGTAATCAGGTTAAAAACCGTGCTTATAAAGGTGAAACTTCACATCATCCACGACTAGATACTTTTTATTCTTGCACTTTGCACACGACGTTGTAACTCATTAACTTCACCAAGACTGTAATTAATACACAAATCCACAAAATGTTTCACATCATTAACAAACTCACTACTAATCCCCATAACTCCAGGCACAGTTCATCTATACATCCAACTACGATCCTCCTCAATAACTTTACAACACAAAACACATCTACTTTAATATAATAGTTTAGAAGTATGATAGTTACAAGAGTAAAATCTTAAATTAGAACTCATTAATTTAATCATCACTTCATACATTTAAATTTCTTAAATGTAATTTATGTAATATTTAGAGTTTAAGAGTATTACAAATGCATCAAAAATATTTCTAGAGTTTATGATTTTAAAACACTTACTCTCTTCATATTCTAAGTAATACAAATACATCAGATGTTTAAACTTACATATTATTAGTTTAAAGATTTTATAATTATTTGACTATTACACATACATCAAAATATGACTTTCAAAATATGTTGTCATAACTTTCCAAAATTAATTACATAACTTAGTTTAAGAGACAAAAAGTTTAAAATTAAATTTTTGAAAAGGTTTTGACAGAGTTTTCCCTACAAAACAAACAAATCCTACGCATAATAGACACATAACAAATGAACTAAAAAAAATGACTAACATATATAATAATTACTAAGCTTATAAGAGTCGGGGCTCCCCCATAATATACACAATTGTTTATATATTGTAAAAGTCCGAGCTTCCCCATAACATAAACAAATATTTATATATTTTAAGAGTCCAGGCTCGACTATAAAGACAACAAATAATTCATACAGTCACATATTTAAGAGTCGGGGCTCCTTATATAATGATAAAAGAAATGTAATTGCATAATACACACCTAATTGAAGGCTTATAAAACGAACTATATCTTGAAAATGTGTTTGAAAAAAGATACAAACTATATCTTATTTAAAAGTTTTGTAAAACTAGATACATAGTTTTGTGCATAGTTTATGATTCCTACTTTGTAGTCTAAAATACTCTACTTTGAGAAAATATAGTATAATTCCTCAAGGGTGATGTAGATCGTAAGAGTCAATCACCTATAGAGTTGAAGCTCGAACCAATCACTAGAGCCCGGACTATGAAACACAAGCCTTCCAATAGAAATGATGTTAATGGCATGGTAGCTTAAATTGAGGAAGCTTTGAAGAACAAGTTTGAAGGGTTTGGAGATCAAGGAAATGATTCTAAGTTGTTTTCAATTTGGCCAATAAGCAAGGATCATTCAAGGAAGCAACTTTAGAGAGAAAATGGGTTAAGTGTTGGAGAAGGGCACCCTACCGCTGATGTATCCCTGCTCCTACTGTCGTCGGTAGGCTTCTGGCTAAAAGGGGTTGAAGAGATCACGCCCGACCACCAACCGCAGGTCTCACCCTACCATCGCCAGTAGGGTTCGGCAGGGACACTGCTAATGAGATCTATTTGAGGGGTTTTTATTATTTGGCTTGTCATTTAAGTTTTTAATCAAGTGTTTAAAATAGGTATTTTAAGCCATTAATCTATAGGTTAGCTAGGGATAGACTTTATCCTATAAATATCCCATTATAACTCAATTTGCTTAAATTTGATAGAGATTCTCCAATTACTTCTAGGTTTTCTTTACCTTCTTAGACTAGCTTTCTAAGGGTTCATGTCGTTAGTGTTGTGAATAATTGTTGCCTTAGATTGTAGAATCTATGGAACAAATTGATCATTCAAATTCCTTTCATTAGTTGATTCATTGATTTTCCTTTCTTTGAATTAATTGATCTTAGGTCTTCTAATTGTGTAATTGGAGTTTTGAGGCCTTTATTTCCTCAAGATTCTAATTATCAATTTGGGAAGGAATTTTAGCCTCTCAAGATTAGGTTTATGAGGCTTAAATTCTCATAGGTTTCTTATTAGAGTGTTAAGTCTAAAATCATCAATAGAGGTTCTTCAAGAAAATGAGGTGATCCTTGGGAAGAAGTAGAATCCAAACTACAATCAAAAGTGGATCTACGTCAAAGTGGTATTAGTGAAACCTCCTTTTGAAGGTCAATTTGTAGTGTAAGTTTTTAAAATTTGTTCAAATCATCAAAACACAAAAGAAGAGGAAAAAGTACTTGATGATCTATAAAATTTCCATGAAGATAATGCGAAAACTACGTACTGAAAAATGGATCAAAAATTCAATTGAAACTTTGACTGATTAATTGCGAAATTGTTTGGTTTTTGTGATGGTGATGTTCTCTTTTGAGTCAATTTGGAGATCAATTGACTTGTCAATTGGATTAATTTGTGAAATGTGTTTCGTATTCGTGACTGCAGAAAAGTGTGGATTAATTTTTGTATATCTTATGTTAAACTGATTCAATTCGAACGAAATTTGTGCTTATGGTCATCCGCATTGAGTGAGAAATCTTCCTGAATTGATTTCATCTGATTTGGATCGCCGACTTTGAGATACCTTCATTTTAGTAAAAGGTAGTCGTCATCCCTTGTTTTCTGGAAAAAAATTTTCTTAGTACTCTTTTGTTCTTTGTTTAGTCTAATTATTTTTAATTGCTTTTTTTTATTTTTATTTCTAGTTGTTTCCTTGTGTGTTTCTAGTATTTTGTTGATGATCAATCTTGTTTGTTGGCTCAATTCAATAGATTACATTCTTTGAAATTCATATACCTCAAGTGTTTGATATTTTGCCTCATTGAACACTTATCAAATTAAGTGCATTGATTGATTTACTTGCTCGAGATTGTTGCTGTTGGTTTGACTTGGCTAAGAGGTTGAAGGACATGTATAGGCTTGAGTTTTGAGTGTTTGAAAAAGGCAAGAGGGGTGAGCTTATATTGATAAAAGCCAATTATGAGAGTTATACACAAGTGATTTGAGTGAAACATCAAAGATTGTAAACACTTAGAGAGTGATGGGTAGGTCATTTGTTTTTTTTTCTTTCTTTAATTTGTAGGTTTTACAATGTCGACAGAAGGACAGTTAGCCACTCAATCTCATCAAGAAGGAACTATTGATCATACAAGGATGAATCTAAATGAGACTTTGAGATCTATGCAACAATTAATGAAGGATTAGCAAGGAAATTCCAAAGGGTTGCTAGAGACGTGGAAGAACTTAAGAGGGGTAAGAGTAGTGCCACAAAGGAGCAAAGAGTTGGAGATAATTTTGGAGGAGTTAATTCACCTCATCATCAAAGACCTTATAACAATATGCCTACTCAAGGATACCATGACATGTCAGTTTGCAACCCTTATCCATTTTATGAAGGTGGGTATCAAGAAAGACCATAAGCTATAGCTGGAAGAAAGGGAGGACAATGTGGAAGAGGATATTATAGACCACATGAAGAGGTTCCAAGATATGAAGCCTGGGGTGAGGATAATTTGTTTGATGATTTTGGAGAGGATCCTAATGTCGACAAGCATACCATGGTAGCTACTATGGTAATCAACAAGCGGATAAGGCTGTAGATAAAATCAAGTGGAAGGTGCCAAGCTTCAAGGGTGAAAGTGATCCAAATGTATTCCTTGAATGGGGACGACAAGTGGAGAACTTATTCATGGCAAGGAACAATAGTGACATTGTCAAGGTGAAGCTAGTCATAGCCGAATTCTTGGGTTATGCATTCCAATAGTGGGAAAGAGTTGTCACTCAAAGGTTGAGAAATGGAAGTCAACATGTAGAAACTTAGGGGGAATTGAAGACACTCATGAAGGATAGATTTGTACCGGAGCATTATTATAAAGAGCTTCATTACAAGTTGATGACTCTTAATCAAGGCAACAAAACTGTTGAGAGTATAGCCAAGAAATGGAATTATATACTTTGAGATTTAGCTTGGAGGAAGACAAAGATGCTTCAATTGCTAGATTTCTAAGTGGCCTCAATAGGGACATTGCTAATCAACAAGAATTGTACCCTTACACTACTTATGAAGACATGTGTCATTTGGATACAAAGATTAAGGATTGGTTTCTCTAAAACTAATCTTTCTTCTTCATGGAGTATAGTGCCTAAACCTTAAGTATCAACCTATAGGATTTGGCCAAAGAAAGAAGATACACTTAAGGTGGCTTTCAAAGATAATACTAAGCCTAAGGGGGAAGAAAAAGGCTGGTCGATTACCAATCGAACAAGGGTTTCAAGTGCAATGGTGTGGGACACATAGCCTTAAATTGTCCTACCAAGAGAACTTTGAGTTTTAATAAAGAATTGAATGGTTGGATTGAAAGGGAAGAAGATGATTTTCAAGATTATATTCTTGACAAGGAAGAAAGCAATGAACATAAAGAGATTGACTTTTTTTAAGTCGTTGAAGAGGGAATGAGTTTGGTGACCATTAGAACTTTGTCTACTCAAGTCTTTGATGAAGAAGCAAGTGTCCATAGGGAAAACATCTTTCACACTAAATGCTTAGTGGGAGGTAAAGTTGTTAATATTATTATCGATAGTAGAAGTTGTACCAATGTGTCTAGCATATATCTTGTTGAAAAGTTGAGTTTACCACTTCTCAAGCATCCTAGGCATTTAAACTTCATTAATTAAATGATAGTGGGGAAGTGAATGTTAATAAAAAAGGGCTAGTCCCTATTATAAAAGGGTCATATCATGAAGAAATTCTTTGTAATATGGCTCCTATGCAAGCGGGCATTTGTTGTTAGGACGTCCTTGGCAATTTGATAGGAGGCTATTCATGATGGTGCAAAGAACACCTATAGTTTTGAAAAGAATGGGAAAAAACTCGTGTTGAATCCCTTGGCTCCTATTTAAGTCTTTGACGAACAAAAGAAAATGAGAGAAAAAGAGAGACTAGAAAGTGAGAAAAGAAAAAGAGCATTGAAGAGGGGAATGGAATTTATGAAAGAAAAGTCAGTGTAGAATAGCCTTGAGAGAAAAAATTGGATAGATATAAGAAAATGAGTGACCAAAAGAGTGATAATGGAAAGAGAGAAAAGAGGTGCTTCTATGCAAAAGTGAGTGAGATCATAGAAGCCATTGAAAAAGAAGAGTTGGTTTTACTTCTCTATTGCAAAGGTACAATTCTGTCTACTAATGATCATTTGTCTTCTTTGTCTAATGCCATAGTGAAGATTATTGAAGAATACAAGGATGTCGTCCCCGAAGAGATGCCTGGTGGACTTTTCCCCTTCGAGAGGAATTGAGCATCAAATTGATTTGGTAATTGGAGCAATGTTGCCAAATAGACAGGCCTATGGGAGTTCACTCAAAGAGAATAAAGAGCTAAGGAGACAAGTTGAAGATATTCTCTCCAAGGGGTATGTACGAGAAAGCTTGAGCCCTTATGTTGTTCCCATTTTCCTAGTTCCAAAGAAAGATGGTACTGGCGTATGTGTGTAGATTGTAGAGCATCAATAATATTTCCATTAAGTATAGACATCCTACTCCTAGTTTAGATGATCTACTTGATGAGTTGCATGGTTCACAAATATTTTCTAAAATTCATTTGTAATCGGGATACCATCAAACTAGAATGAAGGAACAGGACGAGCAGAAAATGGCTTTCAAAATGAATTTTGGTCTTTGTGAGTGGCTAGTTATGCCTTTTGGATTAACTAATACTCCTAGTACATTCATGAGACTTATGGATCATGTGTTGAGGAATTTCGTTGGTAAATTTGTTGTAGTTTATTTTGATTATGTCTTGATTTATAGAAAAACTTATGAAGATCATTTGCATCATTTAAAACAAGTTTGTTAGTGTTGAGAAGTGAGAAATTATATGCTAACCTTGAAACATGTGAGTTTTTCTTGGAAAATGCGACTTTCCCAGGTCATGTGCTGAGCTCCCAAGGTCTTCAATTTGATCAAGAGAAGGCGAAAGCAATCAAAGAATGACCTACTCCAAAAAATGTATCCGAAATCAGGACTTTTCATGGATTGGCAAGTTTCTACAGGAAGTTCATCAAGGATTTGGCACCATTGCTAGTCCTTTGACTGATGTCATTAAGAAGAGGAATGGCTTCAAATGGGAGGAGAAGTAAGAGAAGGCATTTGAGTTGCTAAAGGCAAGATTGAGTAGTGCACCTTTACTTGCACTACCTAAATTTGGCAAAATGTTGAGATAGAATGTGATGCCTCGGATGTGGGTATTAGAAGGGTTTTGATGCAAGAAAAGAGGCCCTTGGCTTACTTTAGTGAATAGTTGACCAGTGCGGCATTGAATTACACTACATATGATAAAGAGCTCTATGCACTTGTGAGAACATTGAAACATTGGCAACATTATTTGTGGCCTAAGGAGTTTGTGGTGCACACCGATCATGAGTCCTTGAAGTTTCTTAAAGGACAACAAAAGTTAAACAAGAGGCATGCAAGATGGATGGAGTTTATTGAGACCTTTCCATACATCATCCGATATAAGAAAGGTAAAGAAAACATTGTAGCCGATGCATTGTCTAGAAGGTACACTCTTATTTCTACTTTGCAAGCTCAAATTTTTCGTTTTGATATGCTTAAGGAGTTTTATGCTAATGATCATGATTTTAAGGACATATTTGAGAATTGCTTGCCTGTGCCTAGTGATAAGTATTTCGTACATGAAGGTTTTCTTTATCATGAAGGAAAATTGTGCATTCCATCTTGTTCTACTAAATTGTTGTTGGTTAAAAAGGCTCATTGTGGTGGCTTAACGGGACATTTTGGCATTATTAAAACTTATGAGATCTTACATGAGCATTTCTTTTGGCCTCACATGAGAAAAGAGTTGAAAGATTCATTGGAAATTGCTTAGATTGTAAAAGGGCTAAATCTACTTTTTTGCCACATGGTCTTATACTCCTTTAGATGTACCTAAAGTTCCTTGGGTTGATGTTTCTATGGAAAGAAAACGGAAGGCGCAATTTGTATAATCTATTCACGCTAAGGTGTATGAAGCTATTGAGTCCAAAAAAAGAAATTGGTGGTTAAGCGGAATGTTTGAAGGAAACAAGTTATTTTTTAACCCAGAAATTAGGCTTAAATTAACCTTCGGAAAGAAGGCTTTCCTTTTCAACACAAGAATAAACTTGATGCTCATGGTGATGCCTTTTCAAATTCTTGAGCATCTTAGGGATAATGCCTATAAAATTGATCTTTTGGGTGAATAAAATGTTAGCACCACCTTAAGTGTTTTTGATTTGTCTCTTTTTGTTATAGGTGAAGATTCAAGGATGAATCTTTTCAAAAGTGGGATGGATGATGTAGATCGGAAGAGTCAAGCACCCATAAAGTCGAAGCTTAGACCAATCACTAGAGCTCGGACAAAGAAACTCAAGGATTCCAATGGAAATGAGGATAATGGCGTGGTAGCTTGCATAGAGGAAACTTTGAAGGGTTTGGAGATCAAGGAAAGGCTTCAAAGTTGTTTTCAATTTCTTAAATAAGCAATCATCATTCAAAGAAGAAACTTCAGGGAGAAAATTGTCCAAGGTTGGAGAAGGGCACCCTACCACCAATGTACCCCTACTCCTACCGTTGCCGGTAGGCTTCTGGGCCAAAGGGCTAAAAAGATCATGCCCTACCACTGATAGTAGGTCTCACCCTACCGTCGTTGGTAGGGTTCGGCTGGGACATTGCTAATGTGATATATTTGAGGGGTTTTTATTATTTTGCTTGTCATTTCAACTTTGAATCAAGTGTTTAATGGGTGTTTTAAGTCATTAAGCTATAGGTTAGCTAGGGATAGACTATAGAACATTGATGAATTTGCAGAAATTTGAGAGAGATTCTCTAATTGCTTCTAGGTTTTCTTTACCTTCTTAGACTAGCTTTCTAAGGGTTCATGTCCTTGATGTTTTGAACAATTGCTGCCCTAGATTGTAGAACCGATTGATCATTCAAATTCCTTTCATTAGTTGATTCATTGAGTTTCCATTCTTTGAATAAATTGATCTTAGGTCTTTTGATTGTGTAATTGGAGTTTGGAGGCCTTTGCTTCCTCAATGTTCTAATTATCTATCTGTGAAAGAACTTTAGCCTCTCAATATTAGGTTTATGACGCTTAAATTCTCATAGGTTTCTTATTGGAGTGTGGAGTTTAAAATCGTTAATAGAGGTTCTTCAAGAAAAGGAGGTCATCCTTGGGAAGGAGTAGAATCCAAATTACAATCAAAAGTGGATCTACGTCAAAGTGGTATTAGAGAAATCTCCTTTTGAAGGTCAATTTGTAGTGTAAGTTTTTAATATTTGTTCAAATCATCAAAACACAAAAGAAGAGGAAAAAGTACTTGATGATCTGTAAAATTTCCATGAAGATAATGCGAAAACTACGTACTGAAAAATGGATCAAAAATTCAATTGAAACTTTGACTGATTAATTGCGAAATTGTTTGGTGTTTTGTGATGGTGATGTTCTCTTTTGAGTCAATTTGGAGATCAATTGACTTGTCAATTGGATTAATTTGTGAAATGTGTTTCGTATTCGTGACTGCAGAAAAGTGTGGATTAATTTTTGCATATCTTATGTTAAACTGATTCAATTCGAACGAAATTTGTGCTTATGGTCATCCGCATTGAGTGAGAAATCTTCCTGAATTGATTTCATCTGATTTGGATCGCCGACTTTGAGATACCTTCATTTTAGTAAAAGGTAGTCGTCATCCCTTGTTTTCTGGAAAAAAATTTTCTTAGTACTCTTTTGTTCTTTGTTTAGTCTAATTATTTTTAATTGCTTTTTTTTATTTTTATTTCTAGTTGTTTCCTTGTGTGTTTCTAGTATTTTGTTGATGATCAATCTTGTTTGTTGGCTCAATTCAATAGATTACATTCTTTGAAATTCATATACCTCAAGTGTTTGATATTTTGCCTCATTGAACACTTATCAAATTAAGTGCATTGATTGATTTACTTGCTCGAGATTGTTGCTGTTGGTTTGACTTGGCTAAGAGGTTGAAGGACATGTATAGGCTTGAGTTTTGAGTGTTTGAAAAAGGCAAGAGGGGTGAGCTTATATTGATAAAAGCCAATTATGAGAGTTATACACAAGTGATTTGAGTGAAACATCAAAGATTGTAAACACTTAGAGAGTGATGGGTAGGTCATTTGTTTTTTTTCTTTCTTTAATTTGTAGGTTTTACAATGTCGACAGAAGGACAGTTAGCCACTCAATCTCATCAAGAAGGAACTATTGATCATACAAGGATGAATCTAAATGAGACTTTGAGATCTATGCAACAATTAATGAAGGATTAGCAAGGAAATTCCAAAGGGTTGCTAGAGACGTGGAAGAACTTAAGAGGGGTAAGAGTAGTGCCACAAAGGAGCAAAGAGTTGGAGATAATTTTGGAGGAGTTAATTCACCTCATCATCAAAGACCTTATAACAATATGCCTACTCAAGGATACCATGACATGTCAGTTTGCAACCCTTATCCATTTTATGAAGGTGGGTATCAAGAAAGACCATAAGCTATAGCTGGAAGAAAGGGAGGACAATGTGGAAGAGGATATTATAGACCACATGAAGAGGTTCCAAGATATGAAGCCTGGGGTGAGGATAATTTGTTTGATGATTTTGGAGAGGATCCTAATGTTGACAAGCATACCATGGTAGCTACTATGGTAATCAACAAGCGGATAAGGCTGTAGATAAAATCAAGTGGAAGGTGCCAAGCTTCAAGGGTGAAAGTGATCCAAATGTATTCCTTGAATGGGGGCGACAAGTGGAGAACTTATTCATGGCAAGGAACAATAGTGACATTGTCAAGGTGAAGCTAGTCATAGCCGAATTCTTGGGTTATGCATTCCAATAGTGGGAAAGAGTTGTCACTCAAAGGTTGAGAAATGGAAGTCAACATGTAGAAACTTGGGGGGAATTGAAGACACTCATGAAGGATAGATTTGTACCGGAGCATTATTATAGAGAGCTTCATTACAAGTTGATGACTCTTAATCAAGGCAACAAAACTGTTGAGAGTATAGGCAAGAAATGGAATTATATACTTTGAGATTTAGCTTGGAGAAAGACAAAGATGCTTCAATTGCTAGATTTCTAAGTGGCCTCAATAGGGACATTGCTAATCAACAAGAATTGTACCCTTACACTACTTATGAAGACATGTGTCATTTGGATACAAAGATTAAGGATTGGTTTCTCTAAAACTAATCTTTCTTCTTCATGGAGTATAGTGCCTAAACCTTAAGTATCAACCTATAAGATTTGGCCAAAGAAAGAAGATACACTTAAGGTGGCTTTCAAAGATAATACTAAGCCTAAGGGGGAAGAAAAAGGCTGGTCGATTACCAATCGAACAAGGGTTTCAAGTGCAATGGTGTGGGACACATAGCCTTAAATTGTCCTACCAAGAGAACTTTGAGTTTTAATAAAGAATTGAATGGTTGGATTGAAAGGGAAGAAGATGTTTTTCAAGATTATATTCTTGACAAGGAAGAAAGCAATGAACATAAAGAGATTGACGTTTTTTAAGTCGTTGAAGAGGGAATGAGTTTGGTGACCATTAGAACTTTGTCTACTCAAGTCTTTGATGAAGAAGCAAGTGTCCATAGGGAAAACATCTTTCACACTAAATGCTTAGTGGGAGGTAAAGTTGTTAATATTATTATAGATAGTAGAAGTTGTACCAATGTGTCTAGCATATATCTTGTTGAAAAGTTGAGTTTACCACTTCTCAAGCATCCTAGGCATTTAAACTTCATTAATTAAATGATAGTGGGGAAGTGAATGTTAATAAAAAAGGGCTAGTCCCTATTATAAAAGGGTCATATCATGAAGAAATTCTTTGTAATATGGCTCCTATACAAGCGGGCATTTGTTGTTAGGACGTCCTTGGCAATTTGATAGGAGGCTATTCATGATGGTGCAAAGAACACCTATAGTTTTGAAAAGAATGGGAAAAAACTCGTGTTGAATCCCTTGGCTCCTATTTAAGTCTTTGACGAACAAAAGAAAATGAGAGAAAAAGAGAGACTAGAAAGTGAGAAAAGAAAAAGAGCATTGAAGAGGGGAATGGAATTTATGAAAGAAAAGTCAGTGTAGAATAGCCTTGAGAGAAAAAATTGGATAGATATAAGAAAATGAGTGACCAAAAGAGTGATAATGGAAAGAGAGAAAAGAGGTGCTTCTATGCAAAAGTGAGTGAGATCATAGAAGCCATTGAAAAAGAAGAGTTGGTTTTACTTCTCTATTGCAAAGGTACAATTCTGTCTACTAATGATCATTTGTCTTCTTTGTCTAATGCCATAGTGAAGATTATTGAAGAATACAAGGATGTCGTCCCCCGAAGAGATGCCCAGTGGACTTTTCCCCCTTCGAGAGGAATTGAGCATCAAATTGATTTGGTAATTGGAGCAATGTTGCCAAATAGACGAGGCCTATGGGAGTTCACTCAAAGAGAATAAAGAGCTAAGGAGACAAGTTGAAGATATTCTCTCCAAGGGGTATGTACGAGAAAGCTTGAGCCCTTATGTTGTTCCCATTTTCCTAGTTCCAAAGAAAGATGGTATCGGCGTATGTGTGTAGATTGTAGAGCATCAATAATATTTCCATTAAGTATAGACATCCTACTCCTAGTTTAGATGATCTACTTGATGAGTTGCATGGTTCACAAATATTTTCTAAAATTCATTTGTAATCGGGATACCATCAAACTAGAATGAAGGAACAGGACGAGCAGAAAATGGCTTTCAAAATGAATTTTGGTCTTTGTGAGTGGCTAGTTATGCCTTTTGGATTAACTAATACTCCTAGTACATTCATGAGACTTATGGATCATGTGTTGAGGAATTTCGTTGGTAAATTTGTTGTAGTTTATTTTGATTATGTCTTGATTTATAGAAAAACTTATGAAGATCATTTGCATCATTTAAAACAAGTTTGTTAGTGTTGAGAAGTGAGAAATTATATGCTAACCTTGAAACATGTGAGTTTTTCTTGGAAAATGCGACTTTCCCAGTGTCATGTGCTTTGAGCTCCCAAGGTCTTCAATTTGATCAAGAGAAGGCGAAAGCAATCAAAGAATGACCTACTCCAAAAAATGTATCCGAAATCAGGGACTTTTCATGGATTGGCAAGTTTCTACAGGAAGTTCATCAAGGATTTGGCACCATTGCTAGTCCTTTGACTGATGTCATTAAGAAGAGGAATGGCTTCAAATGGGAGGAGAAGTAAGAGAAGGCATTTGAGTTGCTAAAGGCAAGATTGAGTAGTGCACCTTTACTTGCACTACCTAAATTTGGCAAAATGTTGAGATAGAATGTGATGCCTCGGATGTGGGTATTAGAAGGGTTTTGATGCAAGAAAAGAGGCCCTTGGCTTACTTTAGTGAATAGTTGACCAGTGCGGCATTGAATTACACTACATATGATAAAGAGCTCTATGCACTTGTGAGAACATTGAAACATTGGCAACATTATTTGTGGCCTAAGGAGTTTGTGGTGCACACCGATCATGAGTCCTTGAAGTTTCTTAAAGGACAACAAAAGTTAAACAAGAGGCATGCAAGATGGATGGAGTTTATTGAGACCTTTCCATACATCATCCGATATAAGAAAGGTAAAGAAAACATTGTAGCCGATGCATTGTCTAGAAGGTACACTCTTATTTCTACTTTGCAAGCTCAAATTTTTCGTTTTGATATGCTTAAGGAGTTTTATGCTAATGATCATGATTTTAAGGACATATTTGAGAATTGCTTGCCTGTGCCTAGTGATAAGTATTTCGTACATGAAGGTTTTCTTTATCATGAAGGAAAATTGTGCATTCCATCTTGTTCTACTAAATTGTTGTTGGTTAAAAAGGCTCATTGTGGTGGCTTAACGGGACATTTTGGCATTATTAAAACTTATGAGATCTTACATGAGCATTTCTTTTGGCCTCACATGAGAAAAGAGTTGAAAGATTCATTGGAAATTGCTTAGATTGTAAAAGGGCTAAATCTACTTTTTTGCCACATGGTCTTATACTCCTTTAGATGTACCTAAAGTTCCTTGTGTTGATGTTTCTATGGAAAGAAAACGGAAGGCGCAATTTGTATAATCTATTCACGCTAAGGTGTATGAAGCTATTGAGTCCAAAAAAAGAAATTGGTGGTTAAGCGGAATGTTTGAAGGAAACAAGTTATTTTTTAACCCAGAAATTAGGCTTAAATTAACCTTCGGAAAGAAGGCTTTCCTTTTCAACACAAGAATAAACTTGATGCTCATGGTGATGCCTTTTCAAATTCTTGAGCGTCTTAGGGATAATGCCTATAAAATTGATCTTTTGGGTGAATAAAATGTTAGCACCACCTTAAGTGTTTTTGATTTGTCTCTTTTTGTTATAGGTGAAGATTCAAGGATGAATCTTTTCATAAGTGGGATGGATGATGTAGATCGGAAGAGTCAAGCACCCATAAAGTCGAAGCTTAGACCAATCACTAGAGCTCGGACAAAGAAACTCAAGGATTCCAATGGAAATGAGGATAATGGCGTGGTAGCTTGCATAGAGGAAACTTTGAAGGGTTTGGAGATCAAGGAAAGGCTTCAAAGTTGTTTTCAATTTCTTAAATAAGCAATCATCATTCAAAGAAGAAACTTCAGGGAGAAAATTGTCCAAGGTTGGAGAAGGGCACCCTACCACCAATGTACCCCTACTCCTACCGTTGCCGGTAGGCTTCTGGGCCAAAGGGCTAAAAAGATCATGCCCTACCACTGATAGTAGGTCTCACCCTACCGTCGTTGGTAGGGTTCGGCTGGGACATTGCTAATGTGATATATTTGAGGGGTTTTTATTATTTTGCTTGTCATTTCAACTTTGAATCAAGTGTTTAATGGGTGTTTTAAGTCATTAAGCTATAGGTTAGCTAGGGATAGACTATAGAACATTGATGAATTTGCAGAAATTTGAGAGAGATTCTCTAATTGCTTCTAGGTTTTCTTTACCTTCTTAGACTAGCTTTCTAAGGGTTCATGTCCTTGATGTTTTGAACAATTGCTGCCCTAGATTGTAGAACCGATTGATCATTCAAATTCCTTTCATTAGTTGATTCATTGAGTTTCCATTCTTTGAATAAATTGATCTTAGGTCTTTTGATTGTGTAATTGGAGTTTGGAGGCCTTTGTTTCCTCAAGGTTCTAATTATCTATCTGTGAAAGAACTTTAGCCTCTCAATATTAGGTTTATGACGCTTAAATTCTCATAGGTTTCTTATTGGAGTGTGGAGTTTAAAATCGTTAATAGAGGTTCTTCAAGAAAAGGAGGTCATCCTTGGGAAGGAGTAGAATCCAAATTACAATCAAAAGTGGATCTGCATAAAAAGGGTTCATTGTAAAGTGATTTTGTTTCTCTATAAGGAAGAATAGTGATTTTCTTTCTTAAAAAGAGTTTATAAAGATGACATTTATTCCTAACAAAAGTAAAGCCAATTTCTCTCTTTGTAGTGAGAAGTCAATTACTTTTTAATTTAAAGGAAATGAACATCATTAGTACAGTTTTTTGTTAGAACTTAGGGTAGTAAACTATATTGAAAATAAAAAGATGATCTTTGGTGTATATTTTTACGTACGAACGGGTACTTCAAAGTAGGCACTTAACAAAACAATTCTATTTTTAGCTCAATAAATAAATAGAGTATTTAGAGTTTAACTCAAAGTATCTTATACTTCAAATAATTAACCAATCTTAACAATTTATGAAAAAAGTGTTCAGAAATAAAAATTAATTTGGGAACAATTAGAGTTTAATAAAAAAGATTTTAAAATTTAATTTTTGAAAAATTTTTGACAGAGACTCCCTATAAAATGAACAATCCCTTGTCATAATAGCTGCAGAAGACACCAACTAAACATAAGAAACAAACAAATATAACAATTATTAAGCTTAAGACTCCGGGCTCCCTCATAAACACCACAAATAATTATGTTTTTAAGAGTTCGGGCTCCTCCATTACAAACAATTATCTTCTTTTTAATATTTGAAATATAAGGTCACTACAAGTTCCTTTCCTGTCAAGATGTGCATCAAATATAAGACTTGTAATATTTTCCATTTAGATAAAAAAATATTTCTAATTAGCAAATTGTTGTAGAATATTATTGTTCAACCAATTAAAATTTGTCGCACAATTTTTTAATTTTTTTGGATAGAAGTGAGACATATATATTATTCATATTAACAAGAAAAAATATGTGTACAATCATAAGGAAGAAGGCTATACAACCCTTTAATACCTTTCTTAAGTCTTTAACTTCAAATTCGGGTTGAATTGAATTAGTGTTATAATATGATAACCAATTTCTCCCTAACACATTTGATTGATTCAACGGATAATCTTTCCAAGGAAAATAAGAATATAATTGGGTCTTATTATTTAGTGCTATTAGCTTGAGCTTGACTTGAAGAGAGAATATTTTAATGAGAGAGAGCAATAGTCATGGTTTTGTTTTGTTGCCCTAATCATTCTACCTAAGAAAAGCACAAAAACTGTAGAAGTAGTACTCTCAGAGAAAAAGCCTCTTCTTTTCTATATACCACAAAAACAAGAAAATCTATCCATTCTTGTTGTAATAACAAATCAAGAAAATCTAAACTAAAAAAGAAAATTTATATTTACTCAAACACATAACAACTCAAACCAGGTAGTAAAAAAGAAAACAGAAAAGTTACTTGCTGTAATAAGAGGCTCAGAGGGTGGCGTGGCGATGGGCATAGACAGTGGTGTGGCTAGTGGCACAAAGGCGGTGGCTGAAATTCTGTCAAGAAGGAAGAAGAAAAAATTAAAGGAGAAAGGAGAAGAGAAAGAGAAGAAAGAGGAGAGAGAAAAACTTACCTTTGGCAATACTGGTTGTGTTGTCGACTCGGAGGTGGACGAGGTGGTCGGAGGTGGAGGGGTGTTTAGGGTTTTGAGACGGAATGAAAAGGGGGAGAAAAGGGAATGAAAAGGGAAGGGAAGGATCAGTAGCTTGAAAAATATTCGACGCTCACCGACTAACTTCAGACTCCCAGTCGGCCAGTAAATATTTTCTTTCAAAAATACGTTTTTAAAAGAAAATTTTAACCTAACGACCAATTACTTACCGAATTCGGTTAGTAAAAAGTCTTCAATTAAATAAAAATATTTTTAAAACAAAATATTTAATATAGCTATCGATTACCGATGGAACTAGTCGGTAATTCCAATTTGGTCAGCTACCGACCGATTCAATCAGTAAAATTTCATGTCTTACCAACTGAATTGTAATCAGTCAATAGTCGGTCCGTTATGAATTAAGTTACCGACCGTACCACCGTCGGTCGGTAAAAATAATTTTTCTAGCAGTGTTCGTTGAAAATCAAGAGAGTAAAAAATAAGAGCAAAGGGAAAAAGAGATAGTTGTACGTGAAAAGAGTAAGAAAGTGAAATTTTATCCTAATAGAACTAACTCTTTCTTTGCTAGTGAATCCTTATTTGTGCGGAATTTTGAAAATTAAAGCAAGGATGAAGGAGGAAAGCTTACCTACAAGTCCATCAAGACTTCCCTCTAGCTCCTACTTGAGCTTTGAGATTTATTTTACGGAAAATTAAGGTTTTTTCACTTGTTTTTATGGAAAATAGATATCAATTTTAGTTTCTCAACTCTCTTGGAACTTTATTAGAAAAGAAACTATTCATAGAGTTTAATTCCATTTCTTGTGCAATTCCTAGAGTTGATGAATACCATTTCAATATTGCTATTTATGCTTCTTGTGTGCTAGGAGTAAAGACAAAGGAAGGAGCATGGAGGAAGAGCTTAGCACTATTATTGAAGACTTACCAATAAGCCTATCTATAAACCCTTCTCTTATTTCGCATGAAGTTTCTTTTGTGCAATTAGAATTGTTTCTGGAGTCTTATCTTTCTCATGTGAGCATAATTGGAGATGTGTGTGCTATCTCTTTTTGTGGTTGTCTCTATCTAGTTGTGTCTTCTATTTCTAAGTGTGTTTTTTCTTATGAGTCCTTGAAAAACCAACTTGTGAATAATGATGTTAGTGGTGAATCATCTTTTTTTCATTGTAAGTTGGTCCATGATGATTCTTTCTTTGATGCTAAAGTTGGTGGCTTCTTAGAGTTTGATTGTGTTTCATTTGTGTTTTTCATGAAAATTTGAAAGGAAAGTATGTTAAGAACTGTGATCCTATTTTGTCCTTCTTTGAGACTTTCATGAATGACTTTGTTGGAGCTATATCTTTAAACCTCTCTTTGCCCTCTTTAAGCAACCTATTGGAATTTCTTTGCCATGAACGCAAGCTTTCAAATGTCATTAAATCCTTGAACACTTTGTTTTAAAACACATTTTGTTTCCAATTTTATCATTTACATTTCAAGCAACTCTTAGTGAAAGATTTTGAAAACCAAATAGGAACATATTTAGAGATGTTCAAAGATAATCCTTTGTCATTTGTGAAGTCTATCTTGAGGAAAGAAACATTTGAACAAGTTTACATAGAGTTTGTTGCTAGGAATCTTTATTACCATAAACCTTTCAAGCAGTAGCTTTTGAAGAACATCATCTCACTTGCATTGTTTTGGAAGAATTCTTGTGCATCTATATGTAGTAAGATTCATATATTCCTTGTATTTATTGTTGACAGTGGTTATGTTGAGAGAGTTTGTTGGTTCTCTTGTTCTTTAAGTTGTGTTTTTTATGCTAAGCTTAAAAAGGAGTTTGTTGAAAACTGCAATTATGCGTCATCTTCCTTTATGCTTCTATGAATATTTTTTATGGATTTATTCCTTCCATTCAACCCTTGTGTGTTGTGAGTGATCAATTTGCATTTCCTTATGATGAACAAAAGTTTTTAACTGTTGATGAATTTTTGAAAGTTTTGTTGTTTGGAAATATTCATGGGTTTATCATTTTTATTTCAAGGAATTCATATGGTTGCTAATTTGTGGAAAGAAAATGAACGGTAGATTTAAAGTGCTTAAAGTTTATCTTTCTGATCTTGTGAAAACTACCTTTGAAAATGGTGTTTTTGAACTAACTTTGAAGAATCCTATCGAGAAACATCTTGTTTATTCTAATTCCTTTATTGAATTTCTTTTGGAAGATGACATTTTAGACGACTTCTTAGTTCAATATACGAGTTGTTGTGGTTGGCAGTTGGGACCTTTCCACTCATTTTCGACTCGAGCTCAAGCTTTAGAATTAAACCTTTGGTGGTACTTTGCTTTCTTATCTAACCTTCACGTAGTTTTTGGATGAGTTGGTTTTTAAAAAGGAATTCAAAGTTCGTCATGTTTTGATGATAAACAAAGATTGTTCATTGTTGAATGGTTTCTTGGAGCTATTTCATAAGATTCTGCATCAAAACATCTTATTTTACCGTCTTCTCTTCAAGGAAATCTTTTGGAACCATTATTTAGAAAAAGGACAAGTTAGCACTTCTATGGATTTTTATGGTGGATTGGAAGTGTTAGTCTTAAATTTCATTGTCTAAAATTTTGGTCAAAGAATTGAGGAAATGTTTTGAAGTTTCATAGAAATAGAAAAGAGAAAGGATTTAGTATCTTCACTTACCATTTGGAGAGTTATTTTGGAAATTCGGTATTGCAAATGAAGAATAAAATAATGTTAAGCTTTTCCATGCCAATTATTTCATTTTCAAAAGAAATTTCCTAGCTAAAGATGTCTATGTTCTTGAACGTCTTGTGGTTAAACCTTCTTGGATTCTTCAATGTGTTTCTAGAAATTTGAAAATTTATTTATCAAAAATCCATGAAGGGACTTTGTGAAATATTTAGAATCTAGCTGTACTACCATCGTCCTTTTGAAGAATGTCTCTTTGAAGCAACCTTTCACTGTGGTTCTTTATACTTGTTAAAGAGAAATTACATTGATCCTTTCTTTCCTTATTTTTAAGATATTCAATCCTTTGCTTGGATATTTGGAAACTATCAATATGTTTTGAACTAGTGGAATCTTAAGTATTCTAGTCTCTATTTTTATTCTATGAGATTTCATTATAATACTATCTTTGATTTTCACAGGACTTTTAAAGAAATTCTAGAGTCTTTACTTGTTTATTGATTAGTTGGTCATGACACTTAATTGACTAACTCTTAAAAATACTTATATTGCTGAATCATTTCTATTGTTGCTTGTCTTTACAGATATTTGAAGGAAAAGATTTGAGGACGAATCCTTTTAAGAGAGGGGGTATGGTATGAACCAGAGTGACCTAGAAGCTAAGGAATTTCAAGGACCAATTACTAGAGCAAAGGAAAGGAAGATCAAGGGGCTTGATGATTGATTTGCTCAAGGAATGATGGCAATAATTGAAGAAACTATGAAGATTGAACAATTACGGCAAGATAGAAATGCAAACATTGAAGTTCTTGGAAACACAGGACCTATCGTCGATGGTAGTCCCTGTACCTACCATTCACGGTAGGATTCTAGAAGAATCTAGTTGAAGGATCAACAACCTACAGCCAACGGTAAGTTCTTACTACCGTCCATAGTAGGGTGCATATTTGATGTAATGCTTTGTCTTAGGAGGGAATCGCTATTTTTATTAAATTTACAACTGTTACTTAAGTCCTTAATGGGTCTTGGGTTTACCCAAGACCATGTTTAGGTTAGGATTTAGCCTGAACTCTATAAATACCCTATTATAGCTTAATTGGTAAGACTAATTGATGAATATATGAAATTGATGAGCTTTCTCTTAGGGTCCTTAGACTTTTAGGCTTTCTCCTAATTTCTATATAAGGCTTGATCTCCTTTCGATTGATTTTACTTGAGGCACTTGGATTGGGAAGATCCAAGGGTTTCTCCAATTGATCACAATTCCTTCTCTTAGATATGTATATCACTGGATTTATTTAGATTTGGTCTTCTCTACACGAGCTTGTTGGGTGTTAGGGTTTGGTATACCCAATGTTGAATTAGAGTATGGGGGAAAGATTAGTTGCATGAATTTAAGAGGTCATAGGTTTAGTATGCCTACGGTTGCTTGAGGATAGAGCTAATTGAGTCCTTGAAGTCAAAAGGTCCTTGCACTTGAAGATTTGAAGCATTTCGTAAATTTGCATATCAAATTCCACATCACACGATACATGACGGTATGGCCTGTGTCATCTGCTCGATCATGGCAAATGTCGTGGTGGCCTATATTATCTGCTCTACGGTGAAAGTTGTCAGGCTACCTTGTGTCATCTACTCTATTGTGGCAGGTGTCAAGTTGGCATGTTTGATACGAAATTGACAAAGGATTGTTCTACAATTTATATAGGAGCAACTAGAGAATTGAAGGAAGCATGGTTGAAGCTTCAAATGAGGAATTCTGGATTATAAATTGAAGGCTTGGAAGGGATTACAAAACCTCCAAGACATATTAAAGTTCTAAGAAGCTCAACAGAAGAACACTAGAAGCTCTCGGCCATGATATATGATGAAAGAAACAAGGAGGAATGAATGCCAGAGCCTACTGGCAATGGTTGGCTCCTACCCTACCATCCTCGGTAGGCATCAAGTTGAAGAATAACAAATGAATAACTAACCTACAGTCGATAGTAAGGTCCTTATTTACACATTACATTGTCTAGTTAATTTAAGTAATATTTGGATTAATTCTTAGTTTCATTATTTCTAAGTTTTGTAATTAAATTTATTCAAGGTTAATTAGGTCTTTTCAACATTAATTATGTTTAGGAAGAGGAGTAGGGGTATTCTATAAGTATCCTATTATGTCTCCCTTTGTAAATAAGTTGAATTTGACTGTAAATTGAGAGAACTCCCAAGTGGTTTCTAGGGCTCTTCCATGCATCTTAGCTTACTTCCTAGGGTTTCCTTCCTTAGTTGGTGGACAATTTATGAGCCGAGTTTATAGGTCTATGGAATTCAATTGATTATCATCAATTCCTTCTTATTAATTCTAGAAGTTCTTTTTTCTAGAGTTGATTGATCTAGGTCTTCTAGTTTGTGTAGCTTGGGTTCTACGGGCTTTGTGTCCCTAAACTTCTTGTTACCGAATTGGGGAAGAATCATCCCTCTTATTATGTTGTTTATGGTGCTTAGTTCTCCATAGGTTTTATGGTGGAGTGTGTTAGTTTCAAATCTTCAATAGAAGTACTTCATTGTATGGAGGTAATCTTGGGATGGTGATTGATTCAATCAAGCTTTTATAGGTGGATTCACATGAAATTTATATCAGAGAAACCTCCAATTGAAGGTAAATTTATGTTTACGTTGTTTGAAATTCGCTGAAAAAAAATATAAATCATGATCTAAACAAAATCCATGAAGATCATGCAAAAATTCATATAGAAAAAATCAAGTAAAAAATCGAATGGAAAAGGATGCCAAGTGCGAAATTGTTTGGAAACTTTGTGATGGATCTTACCTCCTATGCGTATCGGATCATTTGAAATATGCTTTACTAAATCTGGAATCTATTTGATTGATCAAATCGATTGAAAACTGAAAAAATGTTTTGATATCCAGGTTGGAGAAAGTTCGTACTAATTTGAGCATATCTTGCGTTGTATTGATTCAATTCAATCAAAATTGGATTACTGACTCAAAATTCAATTCATCCCATACGAGTGAGGAATCTTTCTAAACTTATTTGACTGGATTTGTATTAGTACGTGCAGAGATATCTCCATTTCAGTTATAGGGTATCATAATCCCCTGTTTTCTAAAAGTTTTTCTTAGTACTCTTTATTTCCCTGTTTAGCTTAGTTTGTTTTGAATTGTTTTGAATTTCATTTACAATTTCTTTCTTGTGTGTTTCCACTCTTTTTTTTGTGATCAATTATGAATTATTGACTCCTTTCCATAGAAAAACTCTTTCAAATTATTTACACCTCAAGTGTTTGATAATTACTTCTGTGAACTCTTTGTATCCAACTAAAGTGCATTGATTTTTTAGTTGCTTGGGTTGAATTCTTTCTGTTAAGTAGGTTAAGAGGTTTGAAGAATCTACAGAACGTTGAGAGGAGAGTGATTGTAAAAGAGGGTGAGCCTATTGTTATAAAAGCTAAAAAGAGTTAAACAAGAGAGCATCATCAAAAGAGGGCAAACACTTAGGGAGTGATTGTGAGGTGCTTTTTTGGGTTTTTGTTGTTAATTTGCAGGAACTAGTGGAAGTTCTCATTCCAATTTAGATCCAACGACATGTAAGAGCTTCAACAAATTAGACAGGACATGACAAATATAAGAGGGAACATGACCAATCTACATATGGTGCATAGAGGTTGAAACAACATTGGGGAGCATTTCACTTCTCGTACTCAATGGGGATATGGTAACTTCTCTCCTTATGCTAGACCTTATGAGCATAATTCTTATTATTGCTATGAGGGCAATAGACTTTGAGCTGGAAATAGTTGTAATGATAGAACTCATAATAAAGTTTCAAGGCATTATATTAGAAATTAAGGGAATTATGTGAATATGGATGGCAGATTCCATAAAGAAGATGTGAATGGAAGAAATACTATGATAGTTATTACTATGGAGAATATAGTTGTGACAAAAGTTCTCTAGCTTTAGGAACTAAATCAAAACATTTTAATTACAAAAATTTGAAATTACCTCTTCTGTGTGGAACTTTTGGTCCTTTTAGTTATGAAGCATGGGAGCAAGAAGTGGAATCGTTGTTCTACTCCTATGGTGTAAGAGAAGAAGAGAAGTTCTAATTGGTGTTAAAATCTTTCTCTTACTTAGTCAATCATTGGTGGGATTGTAATCCTCAATATGGAAGAAGAATGAGATTAAGACCAATTAAGATTTAGAGCTTCATGATGAAAGCATTGAGGATAGATATGGAGGCGAAAACCATGAAGAACTAGGACAAGGTCAAGGAAATGGTAAATTCATGGAACTATGAAAGAATGAAGATTCTCCAAAGATGAAAGAGCTTTCACAAGGTAAACTTGAAGTTGAAGATAGTGTTGATCCCCATGTTGAGGAAGAAGCACTTAAGAAGGAACAGTGTGATTTCATGAGTGGAAAAACAATGAAAAAGAAGAGTACATTGAAATCAAAGAAAAAGAAAGAGTGGAAGAAAAATAGAGATTCGTTGAGAGATTTTGTACCTTTGTTCTGTCTCTATCCTTTCAAAAGAGAGTGGACATTTTGAGTTTTCAAAAGAGAAAGAGAGTGAGCTTGAGAAAAGGTGAGAGATCAAAGAAAATGGGTGCCTCTTTGAAAAACAAGAGAGTGAAAAAGAAGATCAAAAAATGAAAGGGATAGTTGTACTTGAAAAGAGTGAGAAAGTGAATTTCTATACTAATGGAACTAACTCTTTCTTTACTAGTGAATCCTTATGTGTGCAAAATTTTGAAGATTCAAGCAATACGAAGGAGGAAAGCTTGCTGACAAGTCCATTAACACCATAACCTTCTTTCCTTATAATTCCTACTTGTGCTTTGGGATCTATTTTAAGGAAATTAAGTTGTTTTTACTCATTTTTTTGGAAAATGGATACCAATTTTACTTCTCAACTCTCTTGGAACTTTATCGGAAAAGAAACATTTCATAAAGTTTAATTCCTTATCTTATGATTTCCTAGAGTTGATGAATATTATTTCACCTTTGCTAATTATTCTTCTTATGTTCTAGGAATAGAAGACAAAGGAAGGAGCATAGAGAAAGAGCTTTGCATTTATCTTGAAGACTTACCAATGAGCCCATTTCTTAACCCTTTTCTTTCATTTCATGAAGTTTCTTTTGAGGAACTAAAGTCCTTGCTGGTTTCTTATGCTATTCATGTGAGCATACTCGGTGATATTTATGTTATTTGTTTTGACAGGAACGTCTTTCTTCTTATGCATTATATGACTAAATTCCATTCTTCCCATGTTTCTCTTGAGGATTCATTGATGCATAATGGTGATAAATTTGATCCTTTTTGTTATGGCTTTGGCATGTTAGATAATACTCCTCTTGTTGATCCTAACATGTTGGTTTTGACCTTGATTGTGCTTTATATGACATTTTATACGATGAGTGTTTAGGAAAGTTTATTAAGGATGTTGATTATGCGTTCCCTTTCCTTGATGCTGTCTTGAAGACTCTTAATGGAGTTATTCCTTTAAACCGATGTTTTCACCTTTTCATTAGTCAAGTTGAGTTTCCTTGCAATGAACTTAAGCTTTTAAATATTATTGAATCTTTGAACTAATTATTTGAAAACACATTTGGTTTCAAATTATATCATTTTCATTTTAAAGATTTTTGGTTGAAGAATTTTGAAAACAAAATAGAGGCTAATTTGGAGATGTTAAAAGTTAATATTTTGGCATTTGAAAAATCTATTTTGAGAAAAGAAGCCTTTGAACAAGTTTGCTAATATTCTGTTGTTGAGCATCTAAATTACCACATACCTTTCAAGGATTTTTTTCAAAGTTATTCATGTCATTTGTTAGTTTCAAAAGAATTCTTGTGCACTAATTTTGAAACATTAATTTGAAGCAACATTGTTTTATCATCTACTTCGTTTTAAAGAATTCTTTGGTAAAATGGTTTTCAAAGAAGAATATAGACCATCTTAGAATTTCGGAAATTTTATGTCTACATTTCCTTACCTCATCTATAAAATGATGAAATTTTAGACTCGTCAAGGATATTCATTCATTCTAAATGCTTTTGTGTTTATTTGGAAGGTGCATTTGAATTATCATTACCCTTTTGAAGAAAACAGAGTTCAAATGAGTGGTTTTCATGACTATTTCAAAAAAAATGAGATCTTTCAATAACATTTACCTTTCAAGGATTTTTATTTTGAATTTTTCTTTGAACAATTGACAGGAGAGTTGTTTCTCAACACTGGTTTTTTAAAATTTCCTTCTTATAATTCTTGAGGAAACACCTTGTGTTCGAAGCATTGAACATGCTTACAACTTCTTGTTTCAACATTTCAAATCATCACACACCTTGAGCTCTAGATTTCATCATCTTTTGAATATATTCCAAATTCACACCTTTTCTATTTTTCTTTAAAGTTAGGAAGTAATGAAAGTTTCTACCTTTTTTTACCTTTTAAATAGTGTTTAAAGAACTGGAATTTTGGAAAGAAATGTGACAAATCTTGGGATTTTAGAAACATTGTGTTTATGATCTCTTATCTTGATTGTGAAGTTCAAGATTTTTTAGAATCTAAAGTCTCTTATTTGCTTTCAAACTCTTTTGATTTTATTTGGAAAGTCCATTTTGTGTATATCGTCCTTTTAAGTAATAAACTGTTCGCACTTTTGAACTTTTTGAATTTCTTTTTCAGCTTGCAATGGGTAAAAGATTCTTTCACCATTTGCCTTTTAAAGATGTTGATATTAATCTATTCTTTGATTTACAAGATTTCTTTACTCTCACTTGTGTTACTATTGGAGAATTCTTGAAAAACATGAGTGGTTATTGAAGAGTCTTTTTGGGAGGTGCTTTGCTTTAACTTTTTTGTTTACACCTCTTTTGCTTATCATAGACCATTCAAAAAAGTTATAGAATCCTTGCTTGTTTTGTGGTTTAGATGGTATCTTGATTTTATTTGTCAAAAACTTAGCAATGCTTGTCTTGTTGAATTCCATTCGAATGTTTCCCGCTTTGTTTTGGATATTTGAACGAATGGATTTGAGGACGAATCCTTTTTAACAGAGGGGTTAGGACACAAAATCGACACTAGAGAATTTGAAGAAACTATGGTTGAAGGTTCAAATTAGGAATTCCGAATTCAAATTGAAGGCTTGGAAGAGTTTACAAGACTTCCAAGACACATTAACATCCTAAGAAGCTCAACGGAATCAAACTAAAAGCTCCCAGCCATCATATATAACAAAAGAAGCAAGGAAGAGTAAAAAACAAAGCCGGTAGGCTCCCACCCTACCATCTCTAATAGGTCTTGGGTTAAAGAATAAAAATGAACAACTAACCTACCACGAACAGGAAGTCCACCCTACCGTCGGTGGTAGGGTCCTGATTTACACATTGCATTGTCTAGTTAATTTTAATAATTTTTGGATTCATTCTTGGTTTCTTTATTTCCAAGTTTTATGATTAACTTTACTCGAGGTTAATTAGGTCTTCTAAACATTAATGAGGTTTAGGAAGAGGAGTAGGATTTTTCTATAAATATCCTATTATGCCTCCCTTTGTAAACAAGTTGAATTTGATTGAAAATTTAGAGAATTCCTAAGTGGGTTTCTAGAGTTCTTCGACCCATCTTAGCTTCGTTCCTAAGGGTTTCCTTAGTTGGTGAAAATTGTTGAGCCTAGATTGTAGGTCTATGGAATTTAATTGATCACCATCAATTACTTCTTTGATTAATTCTAGAAGTTCTTGTTTCTAGAGTTGATTGATCTAGGTGTTCTACTTTGTGTAGCTTGGGTTTTTTGGCCTTTATTTCCCTAAGGCTTTTGTTGCAAAATTGGGGAATAATAATCAATCTCATTATGGGGTTTATGGTGCTTAGTTCTCTATAGGTTTTCTAGTAGAGTGTGTTAATTTCAAATCTTAAGTAGAAGTACTTCAATGATTGGAGGTGAACTTGGGATGGTGATTGAATTAATCAAGCTTCTATAAGTAGATTCACATCATTGTGTCCTCGCCTGCTTTGTTGTGACACGTGCCTGGGTGGCTTGTGTCCTCGTCTGCTGTCCCGATGTCCTAGCATTCTTAGCATACTGTCCCTTTCATTCTCAAACCATCGAGAGCTGCAGTAGAAGGAATAAAAATAATTATGATTACATAAGTATAACCGAAGTTAAGCATACAATGTTCTATGTGTCAGAATCCTTTATATAATGTGTAGTATTATAAATTTTAAAATTTTAGATGTACTTTAAAGTGTTATAATCTTTAGAAACAATGATTAAAACTTCTAATCCTTTATAATCTATAGATACAAGGTTCCTATTTCATTTTAAGTTTTACTTTAAGTTATTAGTAAAAATCTAAGTTTTTTTATGAGATTAGAAAAATTTTAACACATTTTCTCCTGTATTATGGACATTTTCTTGGCACATAGGCCAGTGAAGATCTTTTGTTGAAATTGGATAGTTGGTTGGTTCTCTTGTTCTTTATGTGATGTCTTTCATGCTAAGCTTAAAGAATAGTTTGTTGAGAATTGTAAATATGTTGTTAGTATATGCCCTAGACTAATTTGACTCACCGAACAGTAAAAAACATTGAGGTAATTTCTATCCAATCAGTTTTTCTAGTATGTGTAGATCCTGTTGGTGCATTTCCATAGTTTTATTTTATTTGTTTTTGCCTACGGATTCTAACAGTGGTATTAGAGCCTTATACATACTAGTTTTACTTAATTTTATGCATTACCGCTTTTGATTACATGTGTTGTTTTCAATCGGCCTTATAGTAAGGTTTCTGATTAGTGTAATAATCCGAGTAAATTGAATTATAGGATTCGCATATATCATATTTTGTTTAACTTATTAATGCGATTACATAAACATAATGTTGCTACTGACAAATTGTTTGGCGTACAGGGTGTAATCTGTGCAATTTAATTGTTAAACTAATATGCAGAATCACATTTTTAATGTTTAACTGTTAAACAAAATTTCTGGTGGCAGGGACCACCGTTTTCTTCCTCGTTGTTTTTTTGCATGTTTCTGTCTATGTTTAGATGCATGTTGCATAGCATGGCCCTTTTCCTCTTGTGATTGGTTGGTTTATTTTGTTAATGGGTTGTAATGTTTTTAAATACGGCCTGTGTGTCATCGTTTTCATTGATGTAATATTATCAAGCTTTACTAGAATAGGTTTATTCTATTTACTATTCCTATATATGTTTTTCTATCCTATGTAACAAGATCAGAAGGCCAAGACGTTGGAGGCAAGCTCATGGAGATAAAGACTTACCTAGATTGACCTTTGACTTCCATGAGGCTCGTGGAAGTCAATATAGGATTGGGGCCATGCTATGATCCTTTTTTTTCTATGTACATATTATGCATATGATGTATAGTTTATTTCCTTTTATTTTATTGGATTATGTTTTATGAAATAATATATATATAAAAGGAAGAAGGTTTTTGAAACCTTGTAAAAAAAATTAAGTCATAAAATGCCTCCCATGATCATAAGCACTTCTCCATGCTTGGATCATCATTTTGTCACATTGCCAAAGCAAGAGATAAATGGTACCTAAGTAGGGGAAGATGGAAAATGGTGATTTCCATATGCTTGGAATGGTTTGGCTTACCTAGGCTATCAAAACGGTTTTGAGCCTAGTGCATCATATGGGATTTTGCCGATACATATAGATGTAAATCCCATTAATCTATTTTTCTCTAATTATGGGTGTTAAGCCAAAGCTTACTTATGATTATTATAAAATGGAATTTTTTTACCCATCTTTTATACCAAGTGTTGAATATTTCAGGGAAAAAAATTAATGCTTCATTTATTTAATTTTACTTTACAAATTTAACGTAGATAATGGCCTCAAACAATTCAAACACCTCGTTGCGATCCGTGCTAAAAAAGAATAAGCTTAGTGGGACTAACTTTCTTGATTAGGCACGAAATTTAAGGATTGTCCTTGAACAAGAAAAAAGGCTATATGTACTTGAGAACCCTATCCCTAATCAACCAGCTAACAATGCTCCTAGAGTCGAAAAAGATGCTTATAGTAACCACAAGGATGATTCTAACGATGTGACATGTCTCATGTTGGCCACGACGGAATCTGAGTTGCAAAAGCAATTTGAGGAAGTTGAGGTTTATGAGATGATGAAACAGCTCAAGGAAATTTTCCAAGAGCAAGCATGTCAAGAGATATCTTACTACTAAGGCGTTGAATAGCTGCAAAATGACCCCAAGCACTTCAGTTAGTGCTCATCTCATTAAGATGAAGGGGTATTTTGATCAGCTTGAAAAAAGTTAGAGCACCTGTAAGTCATGACTTGGCTATTGATATGATCTTAGCCTCTTTGACTTCTGACTATGATCAGTTTGTCATGAACTTCAATATGCATAATATGGAAAAGTCCATAAATGAATTGCACGGGATGCTCAAGAAGGCTGAACAAAAC
Organism: Catharanthus roseus; assembly: GCA_028651295.1. Lineage (NCBI taxonomy): Eukaryota > Viridiplantae > Streptophyta > Magnoliopsida > Gentianales > Apocynaceae > Catharanthus > Catharanthus roseus. The sequence goes on along the minus strand of JAPQWS010000159.1, from coordinate 30,988,769 downwards.
ATTAGATAGTCTACTCCTAATGTTCTGATGGTTCAGAAGGGACAGTTCAAGAAGAACAAAGGAAAGGGAAAGGATATGGCCAAGAAGGGTAAAGGCAAGTAGAAGCCCAAGCTCGAGGTTAAACCACCAAAGGAAGGGACTTGCTTCCGCTACAATGAACCTGGTCATTGGAAGAGGAATTGCAAGCTCTACTTGGAAGAAAAGAAGAAGCAAAAGGCCAGTGAGACTGTCGCTTTAGGCATTTTAGTTATGGAAATTAATATGTCTACTCCTACTTCATGGGTATTAGATATGGGATATGGAGTCACATTTGTGTAAATGTGCAGAGACTTAAAAGGAGTAGATCTTTGGCAAAAGGAGAGGTGGACCTGCGAATTGCAAATGGAGCAAAAGTTGTTGTAGGTGTAGGGACATTTGATTTACTTTTGCCTACTGGGCTTATCATTGAACTTAAAGATTGTTATTATGTTTCTGCTATGAGTAGGAACATCATTTCAGTTTCTTGTTTGCATATTGATGGTTTTGAGTTTAATACTAAGAATGGTAAAAGTTCTATTTGTAAAAATGGTATTTTCTATGGAGATGCCTCTTTATGTAATGAACTTTACATTCTTAACCTACCTGATTCCATTTGTAAGCCCATCTATAACATAAATACAAAGAAATTGAAGTCTAATGATTTTTAAATCAAACTTACTTCTGGCATTGTCGTTTGGGCCATATAAATGAGAAACGTATATCCAAACTCCATCAAGATGGACTTTTATCTTCAATCGACCTTGAGTCTTATGAAACATGCAATTCCTGTTTATTGGACAAAATGACTAAAAGTCCATTTACAGGACAAAGTGAAAGGGCTACCGATTTATTGGAACTTATACATACTAATGTATGTGGACCAATGCACACACAAGCCAGAGGAGGTTTTCAGTACTTCATTACATTCACAGATGATTTAAGTATATATAGTTATGTCTATCTAATGAAACGTAAATCTGATTCCTTTCAAAAGTTTAAGGAATTTCAAAATGAAGTACAAAATCAACTTAGAAGGAGTACCAAATTACTTTGAACAAATCGAGGTAGTGAATACTTAGGCCAAGAGTTTGATGAACATCTAAAAAATTGTGGGATAGTATCACAATTAACTCCACCAGGAACACCACAATGGAAAGGTGTGTCTGAACGCAGAAATCGAACTCTATTAGATATGGTTCAATCTATGATGAGTCAAACAGATCTTCCAACTTCTTTTTAGGGTTATGCTCTAGAAACTGCTGCATTCATATTAAATAGAGTTCCATCTAAAGCTGTTCATAAGACACCATATGAGATATGGACCGGGAAACAACCTAGTTTAGCATTTCTCAAAATTTGGGGATGTGATGTTTATGTGAAGCGATCATTATCTGAAAAATTAGCACCCAAATCTAATAAGTGTCTGTTTGTTGGATATCCTAAGGAAACTAAAGGATACTATTTCTATCTTCCATATTGCTCGGAACAGAATTTTCCTTGAAAGGGAATTCGTTTCCAAAAGAGTTAGTTGGAGTAGAATCCATCTCGGAAAAGCTCAAGGATAGCAGACCATTTCTGAACTGAGTATGGACACTCAGTTGGACTCACGTATTCATACTGAGCTCGAACCTTTGACACAAGGCCCAAGAAGGTCTGGAAGGATTTCTCAGATACCACAGATATGGATTTCTTGTGACCGAGGATCATAATGTTGATCTTATTGATCAAGGTGAACCTAATCCCTACCAAGATGCTATTCATAGTCCTGAATCCAGCAAATGGCTAGAGGCTATGAAATCAGAAATGCAATCCATGCATGACAATCATGTTTGGACTTTGATTGATCTACCTGAAGGTTGCAAGACCATAGGGTGTAAATGGGTTTTCAAAAAGAAAACTGACATGGATGGCGATGTGCACACTACAAAGCAAGACTAGTAGCAAAAGGTTATAGACAAACTCATGGTATATACTATGATGAAACCTTTTCTCCAGTTGTAATGCTTAAGTCAATCAGAATTCTACTTGCCATTGCAGCATATTATGATTATGAAATATGGCAAATGGATGTTAAAACTTCTTTTCTTAATGGAAATCTACTGGAGGATGTGTATATGACACAACCTGCAGGTTTTATTCATCCTTCGAATTCTAGTAAAGTGTGTAAACTTCAAAGATCCATTTATGGCTTGAAGCAAGCATCTCGAAGTTGGAATCTTTGTTTTGATGAAGCAATTAAAGAATTCAATTTCATCAATAATGATGATGAACCTTGTGTGTACAAAGTGGTTACAGAAAATGCAATAGTCTACCTAGTGCTCTAGGTCAATGACATCTTGTTAATTGGGAATGACATCCCCACTTTACAAAGTGTAAAAACTTGGTTGAGAAGTGTTTTTCAATGAAAGATTTAGGCGAAAAAGCCTATATTCTAGGCATTAGGATCTATCGAGATAGATCTAAAAACCTAATTGGCCTAAGTCAGAGTGGATATATTGACAAAGTACTGAAAATGTTCGGTATGCAAGATTCTAAGAGAGGATTCTTGCCGATGTCACATGGCATTACACTTAGTAAGTCTCAAAGTCCTACCACAAGGGAGGATACAGAATGCATGAGTAAGATTCCTTACATTTCCGCAATTGGATCTATCATTTACGCCATGTTATCCACTAGCCCAGATGTCTCGTATGCATTAAGCATGACTAGCAGATCCCAGTCAAATCCTGGTGAACCACATTGGACATCAGTAAAAAACATTCTCAAGTACTTAAGAAGGACTAAGGAGATGTTTTTTATCTACGGAGGTCAGGAAGGAGACCTTGTTGTAAATGGTTACATGGATGCTAGCTTTCAGACTAATGTAGATGATTTTAGATCGCATTCTAGATTTGTGTTTTGTTTGAATGGAGGTGCTGTGAGCTGGAAGAGTTCAAAGCAAGATACCGTGGTTGATTCTACTACAGAGACTGAGTATGTGGCTGCTTCTGATGCAGCCAAGGAGGCAGTTTGGATCAGAAGTTCATCACTGAACTATGTGTGATTCCTAGCATTTTGGACCCAGTGGACCAATATTGTGATAATACAGGAGCCATTGCACAAGCTAAGGAACCTAGATCTCATCAACGATCCAAACATATTCTCAGGCATTCCCATCTCATTCGAGAAATTATTGAGCGTGGAGATGTTAAAATTTGCAAAGTAGAGACCAATGAAAATGTCGCAGATCTATTGATAAAGCCATTCCCACAACTTAATCATGAGAGTCATACTAGGTTAATGGGTTTGAGAGTCATGTCGAATTGGTAGTAGGGCAAGTGGGAGATTGTTAGTATATGCCCTAGACCAATTGACTCACATTTATGATTTGTGAAGCATGTATTTTGAATTGTATTTTATGCTTTTGGCCATCAAGTATATGACTTGATAGTAAAAACCTTATAGCTAATAAAATATTGTTCTTGTTTGTCCCTAGTTTTATCACATCTTGTATTATTAAACTAGTGTGAAGTTGATTGATGATCAAGTTTTACTGATCATGAATATGAGATATAAAATCAATTCATAAATACATATTGAGAATATTATATTAGACATGACCCAAAGTGAAGAAGAAATATTACATGGGTTTAAGTCATAAGTATTTCTTCTCAGTTTTATATTTGGTGTCCTTTGACCTAATGTTTCTAATCCTTCTTGCATGGGAAGAAAATATGTTTTGACATAGTCAAACATCACTTAATTAGGTGATTATTATGACTATTGGTTGGCTTATTTTCTCGTCATGGCTTGAATATTAGAGATAGTAAAAGAGATTTGTCCCTCTCTTTTAGAGAGAGATATCCATAGGCCCCTTGATAAGGAAGACTGGAAAATATGCATGGACATGCTCAAATAAGTATTAATAAGATGTTATTAATACTATTTGTCAGAACAGTCTGCCTGGTGATCAAGTAAATAATTAATTAAGTTTTATAAGGATGACTCGGTCCATGCCTTATACTTAATTAGGATATCGTGTGACAAAATGACTAAATATTAAATCTGATGCTAGGTTATTATTGCTTTTATTAAATTGGGTAAGCATAATGTCTTACTAGAGGCCGCTTATGTTTTATGAATAAATGTCTAGGACATTTTTCATTTACTGCCAACGTTAAGTGAACCTACAGGGTTACACATATAGACAATCTTGTGAGCACAATGTCCACATTCAATGAATCTAGATTGTGTAGATTTGTTGAATGTATACGAAAGGGGAATTAGATTCCATATTGTATTTTTCGGTAAGTTAATAAGTAACTAATTTTATTTATTGGATAAATGAAATTAATTACTTAATATTACTCATCCAACCATTGGATGATTATAGGAATAGACGGACGAGATTAAACTATCATTAGATGACAATTAGGGTTCTAATATTGACAGCTATAAAAGGTTATGTTAACCTTTTCTCGAAAGCCTTCATAATCTGATTAAAAACAAAACCCTAAACCCTAGAACGACGATAATAGTATCTAGCCTCCCTCTTTCCAAAATTCCACGCATTACCAGATAGTCACGATTAGTTCTGAACAGTTTTCAGAACACAGAAGGGGCTAGCATCCTGATTGCTTGCAGACTTGCAAAGGATTTCGTTGCGTGGATACCAGTAGAGGGCGAAGCGTAAACTGTAGCGCCTCCACACTGAACAGTAAAAATCATTGAGATAATTTCTATCCAATAGGTTTTTCTAGTATGTGCAAATCCTGTTGGATTTCCGTAGTTTTATTTTATTTGTTTTTGCCTACGGATTCCAACACATGTGTCATCTTTCCTTTATGCTTCTAAGAAAAGTTTTCATGTATTTATTCCTTCCATTCAACTATTGCGCTTGGTGAATCATCAATTCGAATTTCCTTATGATGAACAAAAGGTTTTAATTGTTGATGAATTTTTTAAAGCTTTTTTGTTCGAAAACATTCATGGATTTCAATTCTATCATTTTCATTTCAAGGAACTCATGCGGTTGCTAATTTGTGGAAAGAAAATGAATGGTAGTTTAAAAGTACTTAAATCCCATCTTTTTGATCTTGTAAAAACTACCTTTGAAAATAGTGTTTTGAACTAACTTGGAAGATTTTTATTGAGAAAGATCTTGTTTATTCTATTTTCTTTATTGACTTTTTTTGAAGGATGATATTTTAAATGACTTACTAGTTCAAAACACGAGTTCTAGTACCAAGCTTTTGAATCAATTTCCTTTGGTAGTACTTTTCTTTATTATCTAACAACCTTCATGGTGTTTTTGGAAGAGTTGATTTTCAAGAGGGAATTTAAAATTCCTCATTTTTTGATGTTAAAGCAAGATTGTCCTTTGTTGAATGACTTCTTGGAGCTATTTTTGAAGATTTTGCATCAAAACTTCTTATTTTACCATCTTCCCTTCTACGAAATCTTTTGGAAATATGTTTTATCAAAAGGACGAGTTAGCACTTCTAAGGATTTTTATGATATTTATTGGTGGATTGGAAGTGTTAGTCTTTCATTTCATGTTCTAGATCCTTTGGTCAAAGAATTGAGAAAATGTTTTGAAATGGAAAACAGAAAGGATTTGGTATCTTCACTTGACATTTAAAGAGTTACTTTGGAAATTTGGTTTTGCAAATGAAGTACAAAGTTATTTTAAAATTTTCTATACCAATTCTTTGATTTTCGAAAGAAACTTTCTAGCTAAAGATGTCTATGGTCGTGAAAGTCTTGTGGTTAAAACTTCTTGGATTCTTCAATGTGTTTCTAGAAATTTGAAAATGTATTTATCAAGAATCCATGAAAGGACTTTGAGAAGTGTTGCGAATCTAAGCTTGTACTATCATCTTCCTTTTAAAGAATGTCTCTTTGAAGCAACCTTTTATCGTGGTTCTTTACACTTATAAAGAGAAATTTCATTGATCCTTTCTTTCCTTATTTTTCTGGTGTTCAATCCTTTGCTTGGATCTTTGGAAACCATCAATATATTTTGAACTTGTGGAATCTTAAGCATTCTAGTCTCTACTTTTATTCTTTGAAATCCCATGATAATGTTAGCAATGATTTTCATAGGCCTTTTGAAAAAATTCTAGAGTCCTTTCTTGTTTGTTGTCTAGATGGTCATGACACTTAATTGACTAACTCTTAACAATGCTTACATTGTTGAACCCTTTCTCATATTGCCTTTCTTTGTAGATATTTGAAGGAAAAGATTCGAGGATGAATCCTTTTAAAATAGGGGGTATGATGTGAACCAGAGTGATCTAGAAGCTAAGAAATTTCAAGGACCAATCATTAGAGCAAAGGCAAGGAAGACCAAGGAGCTTGATGATGGGTTCGTTCAAGGAATGATGACGATAATTGAAGAAGCTATGAAGATTGAACCAATGGAGCAAGATAAAAGTGCAAACATTGAAGTCCTTGGAGAAAACAGGATCTACCGTCGAACAGTAGGCCCTATACCTACCGTCCATAGTAGGATTCTTGAAGAAGTCGGTTGAAGGATAAACAACTTACAACTGATGGCAGTTTTACCCTATCGTCCACAGTAAGGTTCTGTTTTAGTTCAATGTATTGTCAAGGGAGGGAATTACTATTATAATTCAATTTACAATTTTTATTAAGTCTCTAATGGGTCTTGAGACCCAAGACCATGTTTAGATTATAAATCCTCTATCATAGCTTAATTGTATGCCTAATGGATATTTTATGAAATTTATGAGTTTATCTCCATGGTTCTTAAGCTTTGAAGCATTCTCCTAAACTTCATTTAGGGCTTGATCATTCCTTTGATAAATTTATACATGAATACTTGGATTGGGAAGATCCAAGGGTTCACAATTTGATCATAATTCCTACTCTTTGATATTACATCCTTGTAATTGTCCTAGAGCAAGGTCTTCTTCATAAGAGACTAATTAGGTGATGGATAAACAATCCCATTGTTTAAACGGATTGTGAATAAAAGAATATTCGGCATGGATTCAAGAGGTCTTTAGATTGGTTAGGGGTTGATTGAGGATGGAGAGTATTCAAGTCCTACTGAAGGAAAAAGGTCCTTTGGAAGCTTAATTGAAAGATTTTGATCTTTGCATAACATGATTCATATCATACATGCTCAATCTCAAAAGGCAAACTCCAACGATTTTCTATACTCTTCAACACTTTTGGTTCCTTGCTTGAGAGTCATCAACTTGTAATGAAGTTCCCTATGGAAATGTTTCAGAAGAAACCTTTGTCTCATGAGTGTCTTCAATTTTGTCCATGTTTCAACCATAGGAGCTCCAATTCGTGCTCTATTAATTGTAGCCTTATCCCACCATTGAAGTGAATAACTCGAAAATTCGGCAACGGCTAATTTAGCCTTGACATGTTCACTATAATTTGTCACACAGAATAGATTCTCCACTTTTCATTTCCAATCAAGAAACATATTTGGATCACTATTACCATGAAAGATAGGCACCTTCCATTTGATCTTTTCCAAAGCTTTGTCCTCATGTTGACCACCATAATGTTCACCAAAATATTCTTGACCCCCATTTGGATATCAATCTTCTTCAACACCAAGATTATCTTTATGCCATGCTTCATTCCTTTTGAATTCCTCATGAGGTCTTTGGTACCCTCTTCTACCCAGCCTTCCACGTCTACCACCTCTAGGAGTGGTGTGTCTACTAATAATATAGATTTGGTTAGTGCTTTGAACCGGCGTCTCATATGGAACATGCGGAATGTAGCTTCCATAACCCCTTTGAGTATGAGGAGTGACATGTTCTCCAATGTTACTTCTACCTCTTTGCTCCATAGATAGCTTGGTCATGTCTCTTCTCATATCCATCATGTCCTTCCTCATTTGTTGAAGCTCTTGTATAATAACCTTCATTGGATCTAAATTAGAATGAGGACTTTCACTAGTGCCTTCATTATGAGGTATGGGTAATTGAGTTTCAGTAGACATGATTAAAATGTGTAATTTAAGCAAAGAAATAAGAAATTGGACCTCACAATCACTACCTAAGTGCATGCACTATTTTGATGATCACTCAATTCTCTTATGTTTGGCTCTCTTATGGCTTTTAATAAATAGGCCCACCCTCATGCCTGTTTCCAAACTCTCACCTCACAAGGACTCTTTAAGCCTTCAAACACCTTCCACCACAACTACCAAGGCAATCAACCAAACATAAGATTTCAATCAAAACACTTGGTTGAGGTAGTTAAAGGAATTCAAAGAGAATTTTCATCAAACACTTGTAGTGCAAGAGTTTCAAAGTGAATCTAAGAGAAATTAGAGCCAATCAAGGACAATGATCACCATAAAAGACTTAAAACACTTAAAGAAAGCAATTAAAGTTAAAAAAAACAATGAAACAAAATAAAATTAAGCTAAAAAAAGAAGAAGAATACTAAAACAAAAATTTCTAGAAAATAGGGGACAATGACACCCTGTCACAAAAGTCGCAATTACTCAAAGCTTATAACTCCAAATTGTGTACAATAAATTTAGAAAAATGTGCAACTTAAAAGATGAATACGAGCAAAATTTTAAATTGAATTGGATAAGTATAACAAAAGATATGATCAGATTAATTCACACTTCCTAAACATATCCAATTTCTGGATACTTTCAAATTTTTGATCGAATTGTTCTACCAAATCAAGTCCAAATTCAGTGCAACCAATTTCAATCGATCACTAACTCATAGTAGTTGAGATCTATAACATGTTTTTGCAAAGTCAAAGCAGTACAACTTCGGATCAAGCTACTTTTATGGCATCAATTTTTCTGTCCGAGATTTGCATAATTTTCATGTATTTTTAATAGATCATCATACACTTTTACTTTTTTTCCATAATTAAAACATAAATTGAGCATACTTTGAAGGTTTTCTATGATACTAACTTATATGAACTTTGTTGTGCAAGGATCAAAATCCTTCAATGAAGCTTCTCAAAGACCTTTCCATTCAATAAGACGAATATTCTCCATCCTCAAGCAACCCCTAGCCAATCTAAGGACCACTTGAATCCATGTTAGATATTCTTTACTCCATAAGCCAATTCAACAATGGGATTGGTTGCCCGTCACCTAACTAGACTCTTATGAAGAAGACCTTACTCTAGGACAATTGCAAAGATGTAAATATCAAAGAGTAGGAATTGTGATCAATTGATGAAACCCTTGGATCTTCTCAATCCAAATGCTCCAAGTAAAATCAACCTAAGGAGGATCAAACCCTAGATGAAGTTTAGGAAAAATCTAGAAAACCTAAGAAACCTAAGAGTAAACTTATCAATTTCAAATAATCATCAATTAGTCATACAATTAAGCTATAATAGGGTATTTATATAGTTTACACTAAACCCTAATCTAAACATAGTCTTGGGGAAATGAAGGACCTATCAAGGACTTAATTAAAAGCTGTAAATTGAATTAAAATAGCAATTCATACCTTCAAGATTGCATTGCCCTAAAACAGCAACCTACCGTCGACAGTAGGGCTTCAGCTCACCAAAGCCATTTTCGACAGAAACCTGCCATTGATGGTAGATGTAGGACCTACAGCCTACGGTAAGCTCTGTTCTTCACTTCTCCTGGTTTCTTCTTCTTCCAACTTCTTCCATTGGTTGCTCCAAGTTTAGACAATGAATCATAAGTAACTTAGGAGGATTTCCATCATCTTCCAAGCCTTCGTTCTTGAACTTCAGACCTTCCTTCGTAGTTCCTTCAATTACTATCATCAATCCATGAGCAACTTTATCATCCTTATATTAATTATCCTTGCTCTCACTCTTGTGATTGGTCCTTGAAGCTCTTCATCTCCTTGACCATCTCGATTCATGTCACCATTGAAGAGGATGAAGACGATAATGGGAGCTTCCGCCACTGCAACTAGCTCCTCCCCTGCAGCTGGAAGACACATTGCAGGTCATGACATGAGCATTTTGTTCCAGAGTGAGCGAGGTGGATGAGGACGTAGCCCGGGCAGAGGATTGAATTCTAGCACCGCTGGTGTAGCGTTGGCATGCGCTACTCCTTTTACTGATGATAATGGTGGGCTGTCCACGATTCCATTTCATGGACTCTCAAAAGATCAATGGGATTCTCAGTTGACTTTGTTGAATAATCAGTCTTCCTTTTCAAATTCTAATAAATTATCCGGTAAAGTGAAAGATTTATGGATTTTAGACTGGGTTGTTTTCTTCATATGATAGGAAGCAAAGATTTTTTTAACACTTTATGTCCTATTGCTTCATACGGTATTAGTCTTCCAAATAGGACAGAGATTGTGGCTTTAAAGGAAGGAAGTGTTCCTTTTTAACCAAATTTTAATATACATAGTGTTTATTTTATTCTTGAATTAAAGTGAAATTTAGTTTGATTGGCACAATTCCCACGAGATTCTCATTGTTTTATTTCTATTTTTTATGAACTTTGTGTAATGCAGGACTGTATCTCGAGGAAGCTTATTGGAGTGCGTGAGGATTGGAACGGTATTTACTTTCAGAGACCATTGCAACTGTCTTCTCTGTATGCCTTCTCCATCAAGCATGCTTCCTCTGATTTGTGGCACATCTGTCTGATGTGAATAAATATTTAGGACCTTTTATTTTGGATAACTTTTAGTGGAAAAATTTTAGTTTTGGCACTATTTGTTTACGTGGCATACAAGAACTACATGGTTTTCCATTAGGTTTTAATAATGCATCTGCAAGTTTCGTATTATATTGTGATTTATTGGGTCCATATCATATCATGTCAACTTCTGGGGCTTATTATTTTCTTACCATTGTAGACGATTATTCTTGTTCTATTTTGGTTGCACTTGATTACTGAAAAACGTGAGGTTGCTAGTATTTTGAAAATTTTTTGGTTATGGGTTAAATATAATTTTAATAAAATTGTTAATATTGTCCATAATGATAGTGGAACCCAGCTTATTTGCTTAAGATAATATTTTCTGAAACATGGAATACTACATCACACTACTATCCCTGGAACCCTACAACAAAATGGACGTGTGGAACACAAACAATATCATATTTTTAATGTGGTGCATGCTTTGTATTTCAAAGCTAATTTACCAACAAAATTTTTGGGAAAATATAGTTTAGCGGTAGGATACTTAATAAATAGAACTCTTTCTCTGCTAAAAGGCAAAACACCGTTTGAGATGCTATATAATCATGGGCCTAGTACCCACAGTCACCTTATGATACCTATTTTGGCATGAGAACAGTTGTCAAGAAAGGCTCGTAGGTGCTGCAAAGCTCGTGAGTTACACTCTCGAGCCTGCGTATTCAGGGTGTCACACTATTGTATCAGAGCATGGTTACCAGCCGGACGTATGGCAACTAAGTGCTACACCGGTGGGAGGCACCTCTAGAGTCTTGTTTGGAGTTATGTGCTAAACCAGTGGGAGCCCCCTCTAGAATCCCACACCCCAGGTCTGGTCCTGGGCTAATCTGAGGCACCTGGTGTGGGCACTAAGGTCTTAAGGGGATGAATGTGAAACCCCAATCTTACATAGGACATGTACAAAAAGTATGTATATTATATAATCATGGGCCTAAGTACCCACGATCACCTTGTGATATCTATTTTGGCATAGCAAGGATAGTTGTGAACTAGGGCCCCTGGGTGCTTCCATGCTGATGAGCCGCGCTCTCGAGCTCGCAGGTCTAGGACGTGATATTAAAGTATTAGAGCATGGTTACCAACTAAACATGTGGGAACAAATAGCTACACTATGGGAGACATCTCTAGAATTTCGCGCCCCTGGTATGGCCTTGGGCTAAGAAATAGAGGTGCCAAGTGAGGACATTAGGATCTTGATGTGAACCGGTTTGACATGTAAGAACATCAAGGAGTTGTAACAAGAGCCAAGGCAAAACAACTAAAGAGTCACAAGGAACAAATTGAGCAAGAGATGTTTCAAGGGCTAAATTGTGATGTCCAAGACTTTATGGGGCAATATACTAAAGGGCTTAATTGTGATGTCCAAGACTTTATGGGGCAATATGCTAAAGTTTTAAATAAGTTAGAAACTGGAAATTTACCTTGGTAGATGGTTGGAATATGCCTTAAATTTGGGGCTTCAATTTGGAGCTTAAATTTGGGGCTTAATTTTAGGGTTTAAATTTATAGTGCTTATTTTTAGGCTAAAAAAATGAGAGGGAAACATTCCTAATCTTTTTTCCCTCAAGTCTCTATAATTATGTAGTCTTCCATTTTGTAAAAGGTAATCAAGAAATATTTTAAGACAAAGGCACTTCTCTTAATATTCTTAGTTTTTAGCTTAGTTTTTTTTTTTTCTATCTTCTCAAGGGTAAACTTCCTTGAAAGAATAATCACTTTGAAGACATCTTGAAAGTTCCAAGAGCTTCAAGGTTGATCATCAAAATTCCTTCATACTAGTTACTACACTCTTGTAGAAAACTAGTCTTGAGGTCTTCTTCTTATTTCATTGAGGCTAAGGTTCAAAATACCTTAGGTTGCTTGAATATTGAAGAAAAGATTTTGTTTAAACCTTCTTGAGGTCTTGGATTTAATATATCCAAGGTTGCTACAAGTTTAACATTTTCAAGTCCTATCAAAGGCACTTTCTCTTTTCTACTTGTTACACTTGTTTTGTTCATTCTCTCCCTCACTTCTTGGATAAAATTTTATGCTCTTGAAGATCACTCCACATCAGGTCTTAAGGAAGATGTGGGGAATGTGAAACCCCGATCCCACATTGGATATGTATGAAAAGTTTGTATGGTATGTAAACATGGGCCTAAGTACCCATGGTAATCTTGTTATATTCATTTTGGCATAGCAAGGATGATTGATGAGTAGGGACCTTGGGTGCTACTAGGCCCATGAGTCACACTCTCGAGCCCACGAACTCGGGGCCTGACGTCTTTATTAACATATTAAAAGTTTCAGGTGTTTGTCTTATGTTCATGATCATTCTCTATAAAAGGATAAATTTTGAGCTCTTCGTAAGGCATGTATGTTTTCTATACGAAATCGTCAAGGGATTGTTCAACAATTTGCATAGAAGCAACTAGAGAATTGAATAACGTATGGTTGAAGCTTCAATTGAGGAATCTAAGATTTAATTAGAAGGTTTGGGAACAGTTTACAAGACTTCCAAGACACTTTAAAGTACTAAGAAGCTTAACAGAATCAAACTAGAAGCTCCCGGCCATCATAGATAATGGAAGAAGCAAGGAAGAGGGAAGAACTGAGCCTATTAGCAACGGTAGGTTCCCACTCTACCGTCCATGGTAACTCTTTGTTTAATTAGTAGAGCTTTGAAGATTACCTACTAGCGACTGTAGGTTCCCACCCCACCTGTCCCAGTAGTCTCGGGACAAGAAGAGGATTTGGAAGACATTATTTTAATTTTAGTCAAAATTAATTCGTTTTTTGTTAATTATTGGTTTCTTGATTTGCAAGCTTGTAATTTACTTTTATTAGAAGTTTAATTAGGTATTTTTAATACTCATTAGGTTTTAGGAAAAATAGTAGCTTTTCTCTATAAATACCAACTTATGCCTCTTATTATGAGCAACTTTGATGAATTTTCATTGTATGAATTGAGAGTTTTCTCTAATGGTTTCTAGGGTTCTTCAACCTATCTTAGTTAGCTTTCAAGGGTTCTCTTCATTAGTTTGTGATCAATTTATTACTTAGATTGATGAATCTATGGAAGTCAATTAATCATTTCCACTTCCTTCTTTGATTGATTATAGGAGTTCTTGTTTCTAGAGTTAATTAATCTAGGTCTTCTAATTTGTATACTTCGGGGTTTAAAGTCATACTTTCCCTGAGGTTCTGGCTATCAATTTGAGAAAGAGTTCCTCCTGTCACTATTGGGTTTATGTTACTTAGTTCCACATAGGTTCTTTAGTGGAGTGGTGGAATTATAAAATCTTCAATAGGAGTTCTTCAAAAAGGAGGTGATCTTGAGAAGGTGATGAATTCAATTTGCAATAAAATTTGGAATTCACATCAAATTGTTTTCAGAGCAATCCCCAATTAAAGGTCAATTTATTTTTATGTTGTTTGAAATTCACTGAAAGAACAAAAAAGACAAAAACATGATGATCTATAAAAAGAAAATGAAGATTGCAAAAGAAAATTCGTACAGGAAATTGTTGTTAAAAACAATAGAGAACAAAGAGACTGTTATTTGTGAAATTATGTGCAAAATTTGTTATGGATATAAACTCCTATGAGTTGGGGATAGTGTGAAATAAATTTTACTCAAGTTGGAGTTGATTTGCATGTTAAATTAGGTTAAAGCTTCGGATCTGTCCAGAATGTTAGGTTGATGCGAAATTGCTGCTTAATCTGTTCATATCTCATGTTATACTGTTCCAAATTGATTGAAATGCATGTCTAATCTCATCCTCATCGAGTTATGCTTCTACTTCAACTGATTTGACTAGATTTAGAGTTCATTTTCCTGTATAATTCGATTAGAAATCAAAAGGTATGTGAGATCTCAGTTTCAGAAAAAAAAAAGTGTGAATTAAACAGATCAGATCCTTTGTATACCGATCCAATTCTATCACAATTTGTGCCTAAATTCATCCTCTTCGAGTGAGGAATCTTTCTAAACTTGTTTGACATGATTTGGATTAGTATTTGCAGAGTTATAGCTGTTTGGGTTACAGGGTGTCACCTTGTTTTCAGGAAAGTTTCTTTATTTCTTCGTTTAGCTTAACTTGTTTTGAGTTGTTTTTAATTTGATTTCTAATTTCTTTCTTGTGTTTTCCTATTCTTTTGTTGATGATCAATTATGTTCATTGCCTATTTTCCATAGACAAACTATTCGAAACTCTATACACCTCAAGTGTTTGATAGTTTGCTTCTTTAAACTCTTTGTATCTAACTAAGTGCATTAATTGTTTTTCTTGCTTGGGTTGATTCTCTTGATTGAGATGGATAAAAATTTTGAAGAATCTATAGAACCTCGAGAGGAGAGTGATTGTAAAAGGTAAAAGGTTGAGTTCATCTGCATAAAAGCCAATCAGAGAGAATACACGAGAGAACCGAGTAATAATCAAAAGAGGGCAAACACTTAGGGAGTGATTGGGAGGTCCTTTTTTGTTGGTTTTATTGATACTGTGCAGGTTTAAAACATTTAAATAAAAAATGAGAGATGAGTTCCATCATGTAAAACAAATGCCACAAGCCTTGGAAGGATTTGAGCAACAACTATCATGCCTAGCAAAGGATGTGGGAGACTTAAAAAGAGAAGAGGAAGCCAATTTTGAGTAGAGTAGCAGAAAAAACTTTGGTGGACATTTAATGCATAATAATCAATGGGCATATGGTAACTTCTATCCTTAGGCTATAACTTTTGAGCATAATTTATATGGTTGCTATGGGAGCAATAGACTTGGAGCTAGAAATGGTTATAATGATAAATTTGATAAGAGAGTTCCAAGGAATGAAGTTAGAAATGAAGGGAATCATGTGAATATGGAGGGGAGGTTCCATAAAAGAAGAGGTGATAATGAGAAATTCTATGATAGTTAGATCATTATGAGCATTATTGTGGTAGCAAGCATATGTATAATGAGCATAATGATAGTTATAGCGATGGAGGGTATAATTATAGAAGAAGTTCTTAAACTTTGGAACCTATATCAAGATATCTTAGTTACAATAATTTGAAATTACCTTTTTTGTGGGGCAGCTTTGATCCTTATGAATATGTAGCATGGGAGCAAGAAATGGAATCTTTGTTCTATTCCTATTGTGTAAGAGAAGAAGAGATGTTTCAATTGGTGTCAAATTCTTTCTCTTATGTGCCTAATGATTGGTAGAATTGTAATTGTGAATATAAAATAGGAATGGGATTAAAATCAATCAAGACTTCGAGCTTAATAAAACAAGCATTGAGGATTAGATATGGAGTTGAAAATCATGAAGGACAAGGACAAGGAGTTGCAAAGGTTAAATTCATAGAACCATCAATTGTTAAACAAGCTCCAAAGGTCAAAGAATTTCTACATGCTACAATTGAAGCTAAAGAGGTTGTTGATATACATGTTGAGAAAAAGATATCTAGTGAAGATTCTTGTGATAACATGAACGAGAAGAGCATTGAAAAAGAAGAGTGCAATGAGTTTAAAGAAAAAGAAAGAGTGGAAGAAAAAGAGAGAGTAGTGGAGAGATTATGTATCTTTGATTCCATCTCTATCTTTTCAAAAGAGAGTGAACGTTTAGAGTGTCAAAAGAGAAAGAGAATGCGCTTGAGAAAAGTGAGAGAGTAAAAGAAAATGAGTGCTTCATTGAAAAACTAGAGAGTGTAAAACAAGAGCAAAGAGAAAAAGAGATAGTAGTACTTGAAAAGAGAGAGGAAGTGAATTTCTATGCTAATGAAACTAACTCTTTCTTTACTAGTGAATCCTTATATGTGCAGAATTTTGAAGATTCAAGCAAGGTATGAAGGAGGAAAGCTTGCCTACAAGTCCATCATGATCATAAACTTCTTTCCCTCTAATTCCTACTGAAGCTTTGAGATTTATTTTAAGGAAATTAAATTTTTCTCACTTGTTTTTATGGAAAATGGATATGAATTTTACTTTCTCAACTCTCTTGGAACTTTATTGGGAAAGAAACATTTCATAGAGTTTAATTCCTTATCTTGTGTCATTCCTGGAGTTGATGAGTATTATGATAATGTTGCTAATTATGCTTCTTGTGTGCTAGGAATAGAAGATGAAGAAAGGGGCAAGGAGAAAGAGCTTCGAAATTATCTTTAAGACTTAACAATAAGCCCATTTCTTAACCCTTCTCTTTAATTTCATGAAGTTTCTTTTGACGAATTAAAGTCTTTCTTGGTTTCTTATACTCTTAATGTGGGCATACTTAGTGATACATGTGTTATTTCTTTTGATGGGAATGTCTTTCTTCTAGATTAAAGTGCCTTTCTTCTAGATTTTTCTTGAGGATTTATTGACGAGTATGGTGCTAAATTTGATCTTTTTTTGTCATGGCTTTTGTATGTTAGATGATACTTCCCTTGTTCATCCTAATATTGTTGGTTTTGAGCTTGATTGTGCTTTAGATGATATTCATAATAAGTGTTTAGGAAAGTTTGTTGAGAAGAGTGATTATTTGTTCACTTTCCTTGATACTTTTATGGAGAAATGTAACGATTTTATTTTCTTAAACCAACTTATGCTATTTTTCAGTGGTCGAGTTGAGTTTTCTTACAATGAACTTGAGCTTTTAAATGTTATTGAATCTTTAAACTCATTGTTTGAAAACACATTTGGTTTCAAATTCTATCATTTGCATTTTAAAGATTTCTTGTTGAAGGATTTTTAAAACCGAATGGGAGCATATTTTGGGATGTTCAAACTTAATCCTTTAGCATTTGAAAAATATATTTTTAGAGAAAAAGGATTTGAACAAGTTTTCAAAGATTTTGTTGTTGAGCATCTTTATTACCATATACCTTTCAAGGAATGGTTTTAAAAGTTGTTCATTTCATTTGCTAGTCTTCAAAAGAACTCTTGTGCATTAAACTGGAAACATGAATTTGAAGCTACATTCTTTTATCATCTACTTTTTAGGGAGTTCTTGGGAAAAATGGATTTCAAAGAGGAATGTAGACCATGTTGGAATTTTGGAAATTTTATGTCCATATTTTATCACCTCATTTGCGAAATGATGAAATTCGAGATTCATCAAGGCTCTTCTTTCACTTCAAATGCTTTTGTTTTTCCTTTTAAGGAAGAAACTTTTCACACTCTTGAACTTCTTGAATTGTTTTTTGAGCTTGAAATAGACAAAAGCTTCTTTATTGTGTGCCTTTCAAGGATGTTGATATTTGTCTTATTTTTGAAAGAATGTCAAAGAAGTTGTTTCTAAGAAGCTACATTTCAAACTTTTTCTCTTCAAACTTTTAAAGGAACAGTTCTTCATGGGAATTTCAATTGTTTTCAAATAGTTATGTTCTTAATCTTGGAAGTTTTAGCAAATTTGACTTTTCAATATTATAGCCCTTTTAATGACACTTCGGAAAATATTGTCCATACGTTTGATTTACAAGATTTCCCTATTTCAATGGTTATACATTATTTGGAGAATTCTTGTAAAACTTGAGTGGCTTTTGAATATTTCTTGTTGGAGTTGCATTACCTTGAAGTTCTTTGTATGTACTTCTGTTTCTTATCATAGACCATTCAAAGAAGTTCTAGAGTCCTAGCTTGTTTTGCTGTTTAGATGGTCATTAATTATTAATTGTTTAACTCTTAGCAATGCTTAAATTGTTGAGTCCTTTCTAATGTTTCCCCCCTTTTTTTATGATGTTTGAAAGAAAAGATTCGAGGATGAATCCTTTTATGAGAGGGGGTATGATACTAAATTGGCAAAGGATTGTTTCACATTTTGCATAGGAACAACTCGAGAATTGAAGAAGCATGGTTGAAGCTTCAATTGATGAATCTTGGATTTAATTGGAAGGTTTTGGAAGAGTTCACAAGATTTCCAACACACTTACAATCCTAAGAAGCTCAATGGAATCAAACTAGAAGCTCCCGACCATCATAGATAGTGGAAGAAGCAAGGAAGAGGGAAGAAAAGAGCCTATCAGTGATGGTTGGTTCCCACCCGAGCGTCCCCAGTAGCTCTCTATTTAATTAGTTGAGCTTTGAATACTATCTACTGGAAATGGTAGGTTCCCACCCTACTGTCCCCGGTAGGTCTCGGGACATGAAGAGAATTTTGAAGACATCATTTTAATTTCAGTCAAAATTAATTAGTTTTTACTTAATTATTAGTTTCTTGATTTCCAGGCTTGTAATTAACTTTTTTTAAGAAGGTTAATTAGGTACTTTTAATACACATTACATTTTAGGAAGAGGAGTAGGTTTTCTCTATAAGCACCTACTTATGCCTCTTCTTGTTAGCAATATTGAGGAATTTTGATGATATGAATTGAGAGCTTTCTCTGATAGTTTCTAGGATTCTTCAACCCATCTTAGTTAGCTTCTATTTGTTTGCTTCATTAGTTTGTGAGCAATTGATTACTTAGATTGATGAATCTATAGAACTCAATTGATCATTTCCAATTTATTCTTTAATTAATTCTAGGAGTTCTTGTTTCTAGAGTTAATTAATCTAGGTCTTTTAATTTGTGGAGTTTTGGTTTTAGGGTCAGTTTCCCTAAGGTTCTTGGTATCAAGTCAGGAAAGAGTTCGTCCTATCACTATTGGGTTTATGTTCCTTAGTTCCTTATAGGTTCTTTAATGGAGTGATTGAATTATAAAACCATCAATAGTAGTTCTTCAACAAGGAGGTGATCTTGGGAAGGTGATACATTCAATTTGCAATCAAATTGAGGATTCAAATTAGTTTTTGGGGTATCCTCTTGGCAAGAAGGGTTGGAAATTTTATGATCTTGAAACAAAAATTTATAGTAGCACGCGATGTGGTTTTTGATGAGGCACAATTTCCATTTGATAAGATTAGTTTAAAATTCTTTAGAAAATTCTACACATTTTAAAGTTTTTGAAGTTTATATAATTTCGAAGAAATCATTCCTCCCACTGCTCCTTCACATTTGGATTGTCAGTGCGGAACTCTACATGGTGAAATTGTGGCATCAGGGCCCCAACAACTTATTTCCCATGCTACTCCATTTGGGTCTTCTGTTGGGTTACATACGATTGGGACCCCCAATCCTATTAGGCCGCTTGCTTCCCTCTAGCCCGTTCATCTGCCTTCTCTACTCCTGGGCTAGGCGTGCTCCTTTTGTAGCCCGTTACACTAGTCCACTTCTGGCTCCTCCTTTACCTGATCCAGCTGACTTCTACGACTAAGCAGCTGTTGTCCGTAGGAGTACACATACCTGCACTGTTTTGACAAAGCTCCGTGACTATGTTTGCAACTCTATCCAGAAATTTCAATCCCATTCCCCAACTTATTTTGATTCCTCCATTTCCATAGGTAATTCCAAATATCCTTTAGCACAATATATTGCTTATCATAAATTTTCATCTTCTCATAGGGGTTTTTAGCTTCTGTGACTGTAGCTACTGAACCTACCGGATACTCCAAGGCCATTTCTAATCCCAAATGGTGGACAACCATGCGTCAAGAAATAGACACTTTGGAGAAATATAAAACTTGGGAATCGACCTATTTACTTCCCAGAAAACGGGCTCTTGGGTGTAAGAGGGTTTACTGAATCAAAGATAAAGCTGATGGCTTTGCGGAACGATAAAAAGCAAGACTTATAATTCTTGGAAATACTTAATAAGAAGGGATTGATTTTACAAAATTGTTTTTTCCCGTGGCAAAGATAGTAACTCTTCGTACTCTTTTATCAATTGCTTTGGTCAGATGTTGGCATGTTCAGATGGATGCCCATAACGTATTCCTCAATGGTGATTTGACTGAGCAAGTGTACATGCGTCCACCTCCCGGATTTCATTGTACCTCTCCGAACCAAGTTTGTCTCCTTAAAAATTCTCTTTACAGACTTAGCCAAGCCTCTCAGTATTAGTTTTCTAAGCTGACTGCAGCTCTTCGAAAGTGTGGACTTAATCAATCTTATTGTGATTATTCTCTTTAACTTACAATAAAAATGGCATTTTCTTATGTGTTCTTACATATGTGGATGACATTTTGATCACAAGAAATTCTCTCTCATCATACATGTTTCTTTATAACATATTTGGGGACTTTAAAATATTTCTTGCCTATTGAGGTTGCTCGAAACTCTTCTAGTATTTTTTTTTTTTTTGTGTTAACGTAAGTATCCTCTTGAACTTATCTCTGAGATCGGCCTATTGGTGCCAAGTCTACTCTGATCGAGCCCAATCACAATTTTTTTTAAAAGTCTACTAGTTCTCCTTTTCTTTTGCCACATAGGCACCGTTGTTTGGTTGTGAAACTCATTTATCTGACCATTACTAGGCCTGTTCTGGCCTTCTCTGTTCATACTTTGGCATAGTTTTTGCAAGCTCCTAAATCTAATGATTGGGATGCTGCTCAAGGGTAGTCCTGGACAAGATATATTAGTTAAAGATTATTCTTCCCTTTTATTACAAGCTTATTGTTACTCTGATTGGACAAGTTACTTTGTCGGTTACTCGGTACTTTGTCTCTTTAAGAGATTCTCCTATCTCTTGAAAAGCAAAAAAGGAATCCACTATTTCTTGCTCATCTGCTGAAGCCGAGTACCGAGCAATGAGAGTCACCTTATGTGAACTTAAATGCTTCGTCAATTACTGCGTACTTTTCACATCTTTGTTGATCTCCCGATTCCTTTACATTGTGACAGTCAGTCTGCTATACATATAACTAGCAATCCTGTTTTCCACGAGCACACCAAACATATTGAGATTGACTGCCACTTTATCCGTGATGGTTTTCTAACCGGTCTTATTTCTCCTTACTATATTCGTAGTGCTCTTTAACCAGCTAATGTTCCCTCCTATGCTCTCCAGCCATCTCAATTTCATCTTTTGACTTGCAAGTTAGGCTTATAGAATGCCCATGCTCCAACTTGAAGGGGAGCATTAGGATTATAGTTGTATAGGTGTCTTTGTATATCTATATGGTATAAGTTTGTTATTTTTCAAATATTAAGATCCACTTGGATTGGGTTTCGAAAACTCAATCCTTTATTTTTTTTACTTTTGGTCCCACATATTTTTTTAAAAACTATTCTTTTTTTATCCATAAAAAATATCTATATTTTTCATTTTTAAATCAAATCAAAATGGAGATACTCTTTATGGTCTTTCTTGACCTTAGGAGTGTTGAAAAAACTGGATTTGACCAACCGGTTCATTAAACCAGGAACCAACCACTTGTTCAGTTTGGTTTATACTGAAAAGCCTTCAGCGTGGAACCGATCTAACTAGGTCAAAACCAGCCGGTCCAATCGGTTCAAACAGAACCTTTAAACCCAAATTTTTAATTTTTTTAAAAACGTAAAAGCTAAATCTAACATATTAATCTGTCCCCCCTTAGGTTTTTAGTGAAGCCCTTCTACATGTCTTTTTCCATTGTTCTTAGATCCGAAATTTACTAAATAGATGTTTGCCTAAGAAAGACGATTTATAATTTTTTAAAGAAAAAGAAAGAAGATTTATAAAATAAATAAATAGGAGGAAGAAAACAACAATGGCAGCGGCACTCATGCAAGGAAGAAGAAGAGAATGAAAGAATTTAGTAGAGAATGTGAGCCTAGAAGGAGAAAAGAATAAGAAAAAAAAACCGAAAGAAGGGGATGTCGCAAGAAGAAGAAGAAGAAACAGATAAAAAAAAATAAAAAAGTAAAAGAAGAAGAAGAAGAAGAAGAAGAAGAAGAAGAAGAAGAAGAAGAAGAAGGAGCTGCAGACTTGTAACTTGAGGCTGAGAAAGAGGAGAAGCTGTTAGGCTTTTTCTTTTTCTTTTTTTCCCCTAAGATAGAGAAGCCACTAGACTAGGGTCTTGTTTGATAAAGTAATTTACCTCTTAAAATGAATTAGATAAGAACTTATTGAATTAAGTGTGTTTGATAACAAATTATTTTTAAGCGCTTAATATTTTAAGTACTTTTGATAACAATTTCTACAAATCACTTAATTTTGTAAGATGTGCTTTATTGTGGTTATAAATTTTAAATGAAAATTTTTAACTTCACTCTGAACTTTGAAATCTGAAAATATATATTATTTGCAAAGTTATAACACAATTTTTATATTTAATTACTACATTTTAATTAATTCAGCATTCAGATTCAAACTTTATTCTTCATAATCAGTGTTCAGACTAAAGATTAAGAATTCAGAACTTAAACAATTCAAACTTCATACTTTAGTTTTCAGTTTTATCAAACGAGGCCTAGATCAAACCAGGATTTATTAAAGACAAATAGAAACGGGAGATTTTGCCCATTCTCATTTAAATTTAAGCCCAACATTTAAGCCCAAAAAAGTATATATTTAATAACAAATAAAAGGCTCGGTGTTACAAATAAAATAATAATTGTGGATGCCTTAATAGATAATAATATCTTAGATAAAATCTTAATAGATGATAATATCTTAGATAAAATTTATCTTATGAAGAAATAGATATTCTGAAGATATAGAAAAAATCCTGAAGAGATAGATATCCAGTAGAGATTGATATTGTGAAGAGATATATGATAGAGTTTTAATTACATCTTAGATATAATAGAATATGTCCCCTATTTCATCTCTATCTCTTGAGTCCCCTAATCACTATAAATAGGGCCCTTAGACTTTAGGTGTAAACACACCTCAAACAGAAATTAATAAAAGTTCTCTACTTTTCTCTCTGCTCTTCTCTGTCCTCTTTTCTTCTCTATATATTCTTCCAGTTATTCTTTCTCTTTATATTCTCTCTTTTTTTTATACTTTATTTTTTATATCGATTATTCTATTATGCTGAGGACACTGCGCCAACAAGTTTCATAACACGTTATCGGCACGAAGCTCTTTCTTCCTCCTCTCTTTCTCTCCAAGATTTTTCTTCTCCACATAAATGTCCACTCATTGGTGGAAGACTAAAGATGAATTAGAAGAAGTTCCATGTATCAATGGTGGAAGACAAAAATAGAGATAGTAAATAAGGCTTATATGGAGCCATACAGTGATTGGTACCCAACCATGTTTGATTTATTTATCAAAGATTTTTAGATTGGAGTCTGGGAGATAAAAGGGGGTTCTTGCTAGACAATTAAGTTGGTGTGGTGCATATATAGGGACGTGGTTTTTTGGCAGAATAGAGAAACTCGAAATTCCAAAGTAATCAAAATGGAAAGTAGGATTAGTGGGAAGGAGTTGTAGCTAAAGGATCACGTATTCTTGGGCTGACATATCGACACAGAGGTATGTCTTTTAGATTTTAACTATAAAATTTGATTTTTTATCCATGATAATTTCAAAAGAATATTATAGATATTTGTTTTGAAAATTATTTATACAAATTCATTTGGATATATAATTGGTCTAGAAGACACCATTAATGAAATATATTTAGATGTGTCCAATAAAACTATAGCTTCAAAGCCACATGGACTGGAAAGCCTTAGATCAATTATGAAAAACCACAAGAATTTGGTTGTTACTAATTTTAGATCAACTATACAACCACCAGAAGTTGGTAATTTTACAAACACCGGTTGTGTTTGGTTATACTTATGGTTAAAATATTTATCAGTAGTTATACTTCTATTACATATAAAGTTTCTCCAATCAAAATCTACAGAGAAAATATTATTTGCGGTGTGATAGAGAAAATATTCTACCCTTATCCTATCTCAAATATGTTGCTGCAGAGAAATAATGAAAAAGATGTTTTAGAACGTTTTATTCAATCAGTTTTATATTTTCTTGGGACTAAATTATCAGAAATTGAGTCATTGATGAGATATTGTGATACTGGCTGGCCAGTGAATTTTATGTCATTCCCTAAAGTGAATTCATTAAACTTATAATTTATTTATAAAAGAAATTTTGGTCATGACCACAACTGTGATATAAATGTTAATTATATTTATCATAGTGACTCAAAACCTTCAATGTGTAGAGTTTCACTAGAAGTAAAAATAGTGAAAAAGGGAATGAGAATATATGGTTCAACAATTCATAAAATAGTTATCGATGTGATTTGTTGTGTACCTGAAGTACGCCATTTGAATTATTATTTAGTATTGTCCAAGAAGAGATATGAAAGTGTTGTTTGCTTTTCCAAAATTATGCTACTGATACTAATGATGCTATTACTAATGACATCAAAATGGCACAAGTAAAGGATGCCAAATTATTGAAAAATATCCAAATGATTTTTCCTTGACATGTATTATGATTGTTAGATTTTCCCAAAGTATTAGATTATTTTATTTGTATTTCTTATATTTAATTTAAAGTGTATTACTATATTACTTTATAATATTAACTAGAGGAACTAACATTTTATATTGTATAATGATGAGACGGAATATCTCTTATGAATCATGGTGCATGGGGACATGTTTAGTATAAATGTCCAACGTATGAATGGTAGTGCAAAGTTCTGAAAGAATTAATCGTTTAAAACTCTTGAAGAGTTGGTGTATCTTTATACAAAAATTTCAAATTTGTAATGTATTCTTCTCGAGAAAACGTTGCAGAATATTATTAGTCTTAATGATACTTTTCATCATCTTGAAACAATTGATAAGAAATATGCATTACTATTAGTGTTCTATGAAACAAATACTATCATTTATTTTCATTGCACCAAATAAATAAATTTTAGATACAATTGTTCAATAAACTAGAAGTTTATTGAGTTAAACTATTTATTATTTGCATGGCCGTAAGACCATCCTGGATTATTCAAATACGAAGTATATTTAGGAATTTATGAAATAATATGGAACCATAAGTTTCCTAATTGTATGAATTCCATGTGCTACTCATTTTAAAATGTAAATTTTTTTTATAAATATCACTAGTATTACTTTAGAATTGAATGTGTTACTCTGAGATGAATACAAAATTGTTTATCCATTCTTCAAAAAGATAGTTATATTATGTGTGTGTATATATATATATTGACGGTAGGTTATATATATTGACTGGTAACCTACAGTTAACGATGTTTTAATAATGAGCTCATACTTTAAATTCTGCCTTCGGCAGCATTTGTCCTAATCATACTGATTATGATATGTATCTATTGATATTAGTGTTGAACATCTTGCAGAATATGTTTATACACTAAATGGTCTTGTAGACCGTAAATGAATAGTAGCACTTGTTTAGTACTTTTTCCAATAAATTATTACACATACTCCTCTTTGTAATTGGTTGTGGTCAGAAACCATGCATTCCCCATTTGTGAATTAAATGTGCACTATTCATTTTTATGACTACGGCCAAAAGTAGATGGCCTTATGTGTGTCGGGCAAAGAATATCAAAAGAGATATTCATGATTTGTTGATTTTGCATATCTCAACATTAAGAGGAGAAAACATGTAGTGGAATCAAAATATTAATTACTTTGTGTCTCTTAAAAGTTTTGAACAAGAAGTTCAAACGCATATAGCCAAGCATGTTTTCTGACCAATAATGCTCCTAATATATTTGATGTCCTTGAAGGAGAACCTACTACCATCAATGTATTTTAGACACAATCTAAACATGGTATATAAGTTGCACACTTTCAAAGAGCTGCAGTCAGCTTGGAATCGCAAAAGTACACAATAGTATTTATGCGCATAATGTTATAATGATGTTTTTAAAGTCTGCAAACTCAAGATAATTTAGAGTTCGTATGAGAAATATAAAAGTTAGTCCGGACAATTAACAAGTGCACAGGAAGTGTACATAATTCATAGAAGGAATTATATACCTGAAGTGTTAATCTCCGAAGGATAGTTATGAATATTTATGATATGCAAACTGTGAAATATGTATTGATTATGACTCTTCGTAAAGGCCTCGGGCAATACTCAATAAGAAATGAAGTATGCATGACGCATATAAGTAAATTATTCTAGAAAAACATAATGTAATTCTCTTAGTGAATCATCATTGAAGATAATGATGAGAAGATCGAGTCCATGTATGAGGAAACATTTACTCATCTTTGTTAATTATACTTGCCATATATATATATATAACTTTTTGTTGATAAACACTTTGATGAACTAGTGTGCTCCACATTAGGAGGAGAAAATCAGCAATAGAAGAATTATTTCATATGAGAATATCATCTACCCACGAATTAAAAGTTCACAAGATTGGTCATTTGCAAATAATTACAAACCAATTACTTGATATATTTCACCAAATTTATAATAGCTTCTAATAGATACTTTTATTTAGGTAGACATCCTAGAAGGACAAAATATAGCTCAGGTCTGGAATAATAAATTAAAAATTTTGAAAATGTTCTTGATATGATTCTTGTTTTACAAGATCAAAAGCCTTCAATCAAATCTTCCAAGGATCTTTGCCTCTAATACTACTTGATCTTCTTTAACAACCCTCACCCATAATTCACCCCAAACTATGAAGAAATTAATATGAAGAGGATCTTTTCCTCAAGTGCTAAAAGAACAATGGGGCTAGTTACCCACTACCGAATTAGATCAAATGAAGAAAACCGAAGCTCTAGACAAATCACAAGGATATGATTATCAGAGAATTAGGAATTGTGATGAAATTAGAACCCTTGGATTAACCTAATCCAAGTATTCAATAAAATCAATCTAAGGAATGATCAAAATCGAGATGAAGTTCAAGGAGAAAGCCTCAAAACTTAAGAACCCTAAGAGAATATCCTAAATTTTCATATATCATCAAAATTTATTATAATGTAGGCTATAAATGCTTATTTATAGTGTTAGGGCTAAAACCTACATTGACTATTAACTTAAGACTATAAAAGACCAATTAGACCTTTAATTAACAATTGAAAATAAAGTTTAAACAATAAAAACTATCCAAAACAATGCAATATTCAAACATCCCGGCACCTACCGGCTACGGTAGGATATACCCTTCAACAACACTCACCCATACTTCACCCAAACTATAAAAAAATGAATATGAAGAGGATCTATTCCTCAAATGCTAAAAGAACAATGGAGCTGCTTACACACTATCCAATTGGATCAAATGAAGAAGACCCAAGCTCTGGACAAATCACAAGGATGTGATTATCCTAGAATTAGGAATTGTGTTAAAATTAGAACCCTTGGATCAACCCAATCCGAGTATTTCAACAAACTCAACCTAAGGAATGATCAAACCATAGATTGGGTTCAAGGAGAAAGCCTTGAGAATACAGAACTCTAAGAGAATACTTAAATTTTCATATATCATCAAAGTTGATTATAATGTAGGCTATAAATGCATATTTATAGTGTTAGAGCTAAAATCTACATTGATTATTGACTTAAGACTCTAAAACACCAATTAAACCTTTAATTAACAACTGAAAGTAGAGTTTAAATATTAAAAACCGTCCAAAACAACACATTATTCAAACATCCAGCACCTATCGGCGATAGTAGGGTATACCCTACCACACATGGTAGGTCTTCAACCAATAAGCCCCCTTTGGACAGAAGCCTACTGGGGACAGTAGGTTTAGGGCGTACTGTCGACGGTAGGCTCTGTTTTTGCCTTTTCTTGATTTATTCTTCTCCCAATTGGCTCCATTGATTGATCAAAGTTTAGGTATTGGTCTATAAGCAACTTAGGATGATTTTCTTCATCTTTCAAGCCTTCATTCTAGCTCTTTAATCTGTTCGTCATGGTTTTTTCAATGAAATCAACCATTCCTTTTGCCAAGCTATCATCATATGCCTTGATATTCTTGCCCTTGCTCTAGTTATTTGACCATGATTCCACTCATTACTTCTTGGTCATCTCGGTTCACATCATCCGCCCCTTCTTTTAAAAGATTTGTCCTTGAATCTTCACCTATATCAAACAAAGATAAGTAAAAAATGTTTAAGATAGTGCTAGTATTATACTTACCAGAAGAACAATTTTATAAACATTATGATTAAAGCATTCAAGAACTTGAAAAGGGCCATCGCCATGGGCATCAAGCTTAGACTCTTGTTTAGAAGGAAATCATTCTTTTCTTGTGTAAACCCTTGGGGGATCAAAGACTATGATGAATCTCCTATAAAGGATTGCTACACCATTGAAGCTTCTCACTTCGGATGCACTCTTGGGAGTAAGCCAATTCTTAATTGCTTTTACCTTAACTTCATTCATTTGGAGACCTTAAAAACTCACCACATAACCTAGGAAAGTAATCTTTTCCAAACATAACTCACATTTTCCAGGGTTAGCATATTATTTCTCATTTCGCAAAACAAAAAAAAAACTTGTTTAAGATGATGCAAATAATCTTTATAACTTTTGCTATAAATCAAGATGGCATCAATATAATCCATGAAAGATATAGAATACATGCTATTAAGAGACCTAGTAGTCCAAGAATAAAATCCATAGATATGACTACCTAAGTTCTCTACGCTCATTCAAAGTAGTGTAAAGTCCATGTGGCAAAGATGTAGATTTAGCTCTTTTATATTCTAAACAATTATCAATAAACCTTTCTACATTTCTTTTCATGCGAGACTAAATAAAATGCTCATGTAAAATATCACAAGTTTTGGGAATGCTAAAATGATCCATCAAACTACCATAATGAGCTTCCTTAACTAGCAAAAATCTAGAGGAACAAGAAGGAATGCATAATTTATCTTCATGGTAAAGAAAACCATCATGTATAAGGTACTTTTCATTAGGCACAACCATACAGGAACAAAATATATCCTTGAAGTCACTAGCATATAACTCCTTAAGTATTTAAAAAACAAGTATTTGAGCTTGTAAAGTAGAGATCAGAGTGTACCTTCTTGACAAAGCATCGACTACAATATTTTCTTTACCTTTCTTGTACCGAATGACATATGGAAATGTCTCTGTGGATTCCATTCATCTTGCATTTCTCTTGTTGAGATTTTGATGTCTTTTGAGAGAAAATGCATAGAGCTCCTTGTCATATGTAGCACAATTCAATGCCGCTCTGTTGACCAAATCAATTTGATGCTTAATTCCCCTTAAAGTAGGAAGTCCACCAGGCTCCTCGTCATGGGAGACATCCTTCTTCAATGATATTTACTATAGCTTTAGACAAAGAAGATAAATGATCATTAGTAAAGACAAATGCTTCCTTCCAATATAAACGTGACACCAACTATTCTTTTTCAATAGCTTCTATGGTCTTACTCTCTTTTGCATAGAAGCATCTCTTTTCTTGTATCACTCTCTTTCTTTGGATCACTTATTTTCTTATCGTCCTTCACTTTTACGTTTTTTGTCTTTTCAACACTCATTTCTTTTTCCTCAACTTCTTTTTCCTCCTCAATGATTTTTCTCTTTTGTTCATTCTCAATTCTTTCTTTTTCTTTCATTTTCTTTTGTTATTTTCTAACTTGTTGAGTTGTAAGAGGATTCATGGTATAGGATCTTCCATCCTTAAAAAAGTGTAAGTATTCTTCTCCCTATGATGAATAGCTTTCCTATCAAATTGCCAAGAGCGACCCAACAATAAGTGGCAGCAAGCTTGCATAGGCACTATATCACATACCACTTCATCATCGTATGTTCCCATAACAATAGGTACTTTCACTTGCCTCTACACTCTAACTTCCCCACTATTATTTAACCAATACAACTTATAGGGATTAGGATGTTTAAAGATAGGCAAATTCAATTTCTCCACAAGATAGATACTAGCTACATTAGTGCAACTACCACTACCTATGATGAGGTTAGCAAGTCTACCTTCCAACTTGCTTTTGGTATAAAAGATATTCTCCCTTTGAATGCTTTAGTCAACTTCAATAATTTGAGTAGTTAAACACCTTATAGTCACTAAAGTCAAAGCATCTTCCTTAGCATCTAGAGAAGCATCCCCAATGGTTCCATCTTCATGGCTATTTCCATCATCAACAATGTCCTCAAAAGTTTCTTCATCATCTTTCTCAATCCAACCATTCAAGTCTTCATGAAAGATCAAAGTCCTCTTGGTAGGACAATTGATTGCTATGTGTCCCAAACCCATTGCATTTGAAGTTCCTTGTTAGATTAGTGATCAATCTACCTTTCTCTTCTACTTTAGGCCTAGAATTATCTTTGAAAGCTATCTTGGGTTTTTCATCATTGTTTGGCCAATCTTTGAAAGTAGATTCTTGAGGCTTAGACGCCAGATTTCCTGAAGAAGGAAGAGTAGCTTTAGAGAAACCATATCTTTTCCTTTGAGTTTTAATCTTGATTGCTAAATGGCACAGTTGGTATAAGGGTACAATTCTATTTGATTAGCAATGTCCCTACATAGACAACTTAGAAATCTAGTAATAGAAGCATCCTTGTCCTCCTCCAAACTCAATGTCAAAGTGTATAACTCCATCTCTTGTCTATAATCGTCAATACTTTTGCTACTTTACCTAATAGTCATCAATTTGTAGTGAAGCTCCCTATAATAATGCTCCGATAAAAATATTTACCTCATAAGAGCCTTCAATTCGACCCAAGTTTCAACCGGTTATTTTCCATTCTAATCCTTTAAGTGACAATCCTTTCCCACCAATGAAGTGCATAACCCGAAATTCGGCAATGATTAACTTAGCCTTGACATAGTCACTATAATTTACCCTTATAAAGAGATTTTCCATTTGACACTCCAAACCAAGGAACACATTTGGATCACTTTCCCCCTTGAAGCTAAACACCTTCCACTTGATCTTGTCTAAGGCTTTATCCCCTTGTTGTCCACCATAATAGCCACCCAAATATTCTTGGCCAATATTAAGATTCTTCCCATAGTCATCAAACAAGTTATCTTCATGCCATGCTTCATTTTTAGGAATCTCTTCTTGTGGTCTATTGTTTCCTCTTTCTCCTAGACCCCGTCTTCTTCTACTTCTAATAGGTTGCCTTCCTTGGTATCCATTTTCATGGAATGGATAGAAATTTTTAGCCGACATATCATAATATCTATAAGGAGATACATTGTCATATATTCTTTGATGGTGAAGTGAAGGAACTGTTGGAATCCATAGGCAAAAACAAAGTAAAATAAAACTACGGAAATCCACCAACAGGATCTGCACATACTAGAAAAACCGATTGGATAGAAATTACCTCAATGTTTTTATTGTTCGTTGTGGAGGCGCTGCTTTGTATGCTTCGCCCTCTACTGGTATCCACGCGACGAACTCCTCTGCAAGCGATCGGGATGCTAGCCCCTTCGTGTTCGCAAAAGCTGTTCGAAACTGATCCTGACTATCTGGTAATCGGTCGTTTTTCGGAGAGAGGAGGCTAGATACTATATCGCCGTTCTAGGGTTTAGGGTTTTGTTTTTTCTTTAATGAGATAAAGGACGGCCAACAAGAAAAGGTTAACATAACCTTTTATAGCTGTCAATATCAAAACCCCTAACTCGTCATCTAATGACAGCTTCAATCTCGTCCGTCTATTCCTATAATCATCCAACGGTTAGATGAGTAATATTAAGTAATTAATTTCATTTATTCGATTAAATAAAATTAATTACTTATTAACCTACCGAAAAATACAATATGGAATCCGATTCCCCTTTTTGTATACGTTCAACGAATCTGGACACAATCTAGATTCATTGAACGTGGACATTATGCTCACAAGATCGTCTATGCGTGTGACCTCAGTAGGTTCACTTAACGTTGGCGATGAATAAAAAAAAATGTCCTAGACATTTATTCACAAAACATAAGCGGCCTCTAGCAAGACATTATGCTTACCCAAGTTAAGTAAATGTAATAATAACCTAGCATCGATTTAATATTTAGTCCTTTGTCACACGATATCCTAATTAAGTATAAGGCATGGATCAAGTCATCCTTATAAAACTTAATTAACCATTTACTTGATCACCGAGCAGATCGTTCCAACAAATAATATTAATAACACCTTATTAATACTTATTTGAGCATGGCCATGCATATTTTCCAGTCTTCCTTATCAAGGGGCCCATGGATATCTCTCTCTAAAAGGAGAGGGACAAATCCCTTTCACTATCTCCAATATTCAAGCCATGACGAGAAAATAAGCCAACCAATAATCATAATGATCACCTAATTAAAAGTGATGTTTGACTATGTCAAAACATATTTTTCTCCCCATGCAAGAAACATTAGAAACATTAGGTCGAAGGACACCAAATATAAAACTGAGAAGAAATACTTATAACTTAAACCCATGCAATATTTCTTCTTCACTTTGGGGTCATGTCCAATACAATATTCTCAATATGTATTTATGAATTGATTTTATATCTCATATTCATGATCAGTAGAAACTTGACCATCAATCAACTTCACACTAGTTTACAAGATGTAATAAACTAGGGACAAATAAGAATAGTATTTTATTAGCTATAAGGGTTTTACTATCAAGTCACATACTTGATGACCAAGAGCATAAAATACAATTAAAAAAATACATGCTTCATAAATCATAAATGTGAGTCAATTGGTCTTAGGGCATATACTAACAATCTCCCACTTGCCCTATCACCAATTTGACATGACTCTCAAACCCATTGACCTAGTATGACTCTCATGCTTAAGTTGTGGGAGTGGCTTTGTCAATGGATCTGCGACATTGTCATTGGTGTCTACTTTGCAAATTTTAACATCTCCACGCTCAATAATTTCTCGAATGAGATGGAAACGCCTGAGAATATGTTTGGATCGTTGATGAGATCTAGGTTCCTTAGCTTGTGCAATGGCTCTCGTATTATCACAATATAGGTCCACCGGGTTCACAATGCTAGGAATTACACCTAGTTCCGTGATGAACTTTCCCGATCCAAATCGCCTCCTTGGGCCGCATCGAAGCAGCCCACATACTCACCTCCGTAGTAGAATCGCCACGGTATCTTGCTTTGAACTCTTCCACTCACAAAGACCTCCATTCAAACAAAACACAAATCCATATTGCGATCTAAAATCATCTACATCAGTCTGAAAGCTAGCATCCGTGTAACCATTTACAACAAGCTCTCCTTCCTGACCTCCGTAGATCAAAAACATCTTTTTAGTCCTTCTTAAGTACTTGAGAATGTTTTTTACTGCAGTCCAATGCGGTTCACCAGGATTTGACTGGAATTCGCTAGTCATGCTTAATGCATACGAGACATCCAGGCGAGTGCATAACATGGCGTACATGATAGATCCAATTGCGGAAGCATAAGGAATCTTACTCATGCGTTCTGTATCTTCCCTTGTGGTAGGACTTTGAGACTCACTGAGTTTAACGCCATGTGACATTGGCAAGAATCCTCTCTTAGAATCTTGCATACTGAACTTTTTCAATACCTTGTCAATATATCCACTCTGACTTAGGCCAATAAGCTTTTTAGATCTATCTCGATAGATCCTAATGCCTAGAATATAGGTCGCTTTCGCCTAAATCTTTCATTGAAAAACACTTCCCCAACCAAGTTTTTACACTTTGCAAAGTGGGGATGTCATTCCCAATTAACAAGATGTCATCGACATAGAGTACTAAGAAGAATACTGCATTTTCTGTAACCCTTTTGTAGACACAAGGTTCATCATCATTCTTGATGAAATTGAATTCTTTAATTGCTTCATCAAAACGAAGATTCCAACTTCGAGATGCTTGCTTCAAGCCATAAATGGATCTTTGAAGTTTACACACTTTACTAGAATTCGAAGGATGAATAAAACCTTCGAGTTGTGTCATATACACATCCTCCAAGAGATTTCCATTAAGAAAAGCAGCTTTTAACATCCATTTGCCATATTTCATAATCATAATATGCTGCAATGGCAAGTAGAATTCTAATTGACTTAAGCATTACAACTCGGAGAAAAGGTTTCATCATAGTCTATACCATGAGTTTTTTCTATACCCTTTTGCTACCAATCGTGCTTTGTAAGTGTGCACATTGCCATCCATGTCAGCTTTTCTTTTTTGAAAACCCATTTACACCCTATGGTCTTGCAACCTTCGGTGGATCAATCAAAGTCCAAACTTGATTATCATGCATGGATTGTATTTCTGATTTCATAGCCTCTAGCCATTTGCTAGATTCAAGACTATGAATAGCATCTTGGTAGGAATTAGGTTCACCTTGATCAATAAGATCAATATTATGATCCTCGACTCACCGGAAATCCATATCTCCGTGGTATCCGAGAAATCCTACTAGACCTTCTTGGCCCTTGTGTCAAAGGTTCGAGCTCGCGATGAATACGTGAGTCCAACCGAGTATCCATACTCGGCTCGTAAATGGTCTCGTCGTCCCTTGAGCTTCTTCAAGATGGATTCTACTCCCACTGACTCTTTTGGAAACGAATTCCCTTTCAAGGAAAATTCCGTTCCGAGCAACAAACACTTTGTTTTCAGATGGAAGATAAAAGTAGTATCCTTTAGTTTCCTTAGGATATCCCACAAACAGACACTTATCAGATTTGGGTGCTAGTTCGTGATAATGATCGCTTCACATAAGCATCACATCCCCAAATTTTTGAGAAATGCTAAACTAGGTTGTTTCCTGTCCCATATCTCATATGGTGTTTTCTCGAACAGACTTTAGATGGAACTCTATTTAATATGAATGCAGCAGCTTTCTAGAGCATAACCCCTAAAAAGAAATTGGAAGATCTGTTTGACTTCATCATAGATCGAACCATATCCAATAGAGTTCGATTTCTGCGTTCAGACACACCATTCCATTGTGGTGTTCCTGGTGGAGTTAATTGTGATAATATCCCACAATTTTTTAGATGTTCGTCAAACTCTTGGCCCAAGTATTCACCACCTCGATCTGATCGAAGTAATTTGATACTCCTTCCAAGTTGATTCTGTACTTCATTTTGAAATTCCTTAAACTTTTGAAAGGAATCAGATTTATGCTTCATTAGATAGACATAACCATATCTACCGAAATCATCTCGTGAATGTAATGAAATATCGAAAACCTCCTCTCGGCTTGTGTGTTCATTGGCCCACATACATCGCATGTATAAGTTCCAATAAATCGGTAGCCCTTTCACTTTGCCCTCGTAAATGGACTTTTTAGTCATTTTTCCCAATAAACAAGAATCACATTTTTCATAAGACTCAAGGTCGAATGAAGATAGAAGTCCATCTTGATGGAGTTTTGATATGCGTTTCTCATTTATATGGCCCAAACGACAATGCCAGAAGTAAGTTTGATTTAAATCATTAGATTTAAATTTCTTTGTATTTATGTTATAGATGGGCTTACTAATGGAATCATGTAGGTTAAGAATGTAAAGTCCATTACATAAAGAGGCATCCCCATAGAAAATACCATTTTTATAAATAGAACTTTTACCATTCTTAGTATTAAACTCAAAACCATCAATATCCAAACAAGAAACTGAAATGATATTCCTACTCATAGCAGGAACATAATAACAATCTTTAAGTTCAATTATAAGCCCAGTAGGCAAAAGTAAATCAAATGTCCCTACAGCTACAGCAGCAACTTTTGCTCCATTTGCAACTCGTAGGTCCACCTCGCCCTTTACCTCTTGTGATTGATTGGCTTATTTTGTTAATGGGTTGTATGTTTTTAAATACGGCCTGCGTGTCGTTGTTTTCGTTGATGTAATATTATCAAGCTTTACTAGAATAGGTTAATTTTATTTCCTATTCCTATGTATATTTTCTGTCCTATGTAACAAGATTAGAAGGCCAAGACATTGGAGGCAAGCTCATGGAGATGAAGACTTACCTAGATTGACCTTTGACTTCCATGAGGCTCGTGGAAGTCAATATAGGATTGGGGCCAGTTGGTATAAGGGTACAATTCTATTTGATTAGCAATGTCCCTACATAGACAACTTAGAAATCTAGTAATAGAAGCATCCTTGTCCTCCTCCAAACTCAATGTCAAAGTGTATAACTCCATCTCTTGTCTATAATCGTCAATACTTTTGCTACTTTACCTAATAGTCATCAATTTGTAGTGAAGCTCCCTATAATAATGCTCCGATAAAAATATTTATCTCATAAGAGCCTTCAATTCGACCCAAGTTTCAACCGGTTATTTTCCATTCTAATCCTTTAAGTGACAATCCTTTCCCACCAATGAAGTGCATAACCCGAAATTCGGCAATGATTAACTTAGCCTTGACATAGTCACTATAATTTACCCTTATAAAAAGATTTTCCATTTGACACTCCAAACCAAGGAACACATTTGGATCACTTTCCCCCTTGAAGCTAAACACCTTCCACTTGATCTTGTCTAAGGCTTTATCCCCTTGTTGTCCACCATAATAGCCACCCAAATATTCTTGGCCAATATTAAGATTCTTCCCATAGTCATCAAACAAGTTATCTTCATGCCATGCTTCATTTTTAGGAATCTCTTCTTGTGGTCTATTGTTTCCTCTTTCTCCTAGACCCCGTCTTCTTCTACTTCTAATAGGTTGCCTTCCTTGGTATCCATTTTCATGGAATGGATAGAAATTTTTAGCCGACATATCATAATATCTATAAGGAGATACATTGTCATATATTCTTTGATGGTGAAGTGAAGGAACTCCTCCCAAGATTTTCACAAACTCTTTACTCTATTGTGGCACTTCCCTTTCCCTTATTTAACTCTTCAACATCATTAGCCACACCATGGAGTTGTCTTGGCAAACCCTCAATAGATTGTTGCATAGATCGTAAAGTTTCATTCAAGTTCATCCTTGAAGGACCACTAGTGCCTTCTTCATTAGATGAGTTAGGTAAATTACCAATTTTTGACATTGTAAACCTACAAATTAAACAAACAAAACAAAAAATAGGATCTCACAAACACTCCCTAAGTGTATTCTCTCTTGTAATGAGCACTCAATTCCCTCGTGTTTGGCTCTCTTAAGGCTTTTATGACAATAAGCTCACCCTCTTGCCTTTTCCAAAACTCTCACCTCATAAGAGTTCTTTGAGTCTTCAAACTTCCTCCTCCACAACTATCAAAAGCAATCAATCAAAGATAGACTTCAATTAAGTACTTACTTAAGGTATTAAGAAGTTCAAAGAACAATTCTACAAACACTTAATGTGCGAGAGTTTCAAAGATTATCCAAGGGCAATAAGAGGCAACACTATCAATTTGATCACCACAGAGAAGTATAAACATAGAAAGAAAGCAACTACAGTCCAAAAACAAATAA
Source organism: Catharanthus roseus (assembly GCA_028651295.1). Taxonomy (NCBI): domain Eukaryota; kingdom Viridiplantae; phylum Streptophyta; class Magnoliopsida; order Gentianales; family Apocynaceae; genus Catharanthus; species Catharanthus roseus. The sequence continues at coordinate 30,950,972 of JAPQWS010000159.1, read as the reverse complement.
GCAAACAAAACCAAGCTAATTAAAGAATTAAGAGTTCTAAGCAAAATTTCATAGGAAACAGGGGTTAGCGACACCCTGTGATTAAAATGACGATATCTCACACAATACAACTCCAAATTGAGTAAAAGTAATTTAGAAAGAAGCCGAACTCAATGAGGATTAATTTAAGAACAAATGTAAATTGAATTGGATGAGTATAACACAAGATATGATCAGATTCATTTGTACTTTCAAAATAGGTTCGATTTATGGAGACTTTCTAACTTTTAATCAAATTGATCTATCTAATCAAATCCAAATTGAGTGAAGCCAATTGAAATTGAACACTGCCTTATTAGACGATAAAATCCATATCAAATGTTAGCATAAACAATACAATTCTACTTCGGACGAAGCTAAATTTATTGCATCAAACTTTCTATTCAAGAATTGCATGTTCTTTATGTATTTTTAAATAGATCATCATATTACATATTTTATAACGAATTTTTCAACACATAAACCTAAAATAGAGTTTACTTTGAAGGTCCTCTGATACCAAAAGATATGATTCTTACTGTGCAAGATCAAAAGCCTTCCATCAAATCTACGACTTGATCTTCTTCAACAACACTGACCCATATTTCACCCAATAATATGAACAAATTAATATGAAGATGATCTTCCTAAAGCGCTAAAAGAACAATGGAGATGGTTACTCAATATCCAATTAGATCAAATGAAGAAGACCTAAGGTCTAGACAAATGACAAGGATGTGATTATCATAGAATTAGGAATTATGATTAGAACCCTTGGATCAACCCAATCCAAGTATTAAATAAAAATCAATGTATGGAATGATCAAACCCTAGATGAAGTTCAAGGAGAAAGGCTCAAAACTTAAGAACCCGAAGAGAATACTCTCAATTTTCATATATCATCAAAGTTGATTACACTATAGGCTATAAATGCGTATTTATAGTGTTAGGGCTAAAACCTACATTGACTATTGACTTAAAGACTCTAAAAGACCAATTAGACTCTTAATTAACAACTAAAAATAGATTTTAAATGTTAAAAACCATACAAAAGAATGCATTATTCAAACATCCCAAAGCCTACCAGGGACAGTAGGGTATATCCGTACCGTACATAGTAGGTCTTCAACAAACAAGCCCCATTTGGACAGAAGCCTCCTACCAGGGATGGAAGGTTAAGGGCCTAGTGCTTTTCCTTGATTTATTCTTCTCCTAATTTTATCCATTGATTGTTCTAAGTTTAGGCTTTGATCCATAAACAACTTGGGATGATTTTTCCTTCATCTTTCAAGCCTTCATTCTAGCTTTGTAATCCGTTTGTTACAGTTTCTTCAATAAATATAACCATTCCTTTAACTAAGCGATCATCATATGTCTTGATCTTCTTGACCTTGCTCTATTGATTGGACCATGAATCAACTCATTAGCTTCTTGGTCATCCCAGTTCATATCAGTTCTACATAGACATGACACACCATTAATGCTCGGAGTTATTAAGTATTCATAAAGATCTCTTATAAAAGAATATTGAAGAATAATTTGGTCCCAAAAAACCATGATTCTACACATTTAATGCATGAATATTCTTGTTTCATACAAGTAAGATGGTTATTATAGTTGTTTTATAATAATGACTTTGGAATATATTGAACTTATCATTTGATATCTCCTTAAGATGATTATCTCGAAATTAAAAACAATCCAGCTCCTGCAGAGATGGATATATAAGATATTGATTCTTTACATGATCCACAGAAATCACGGAATGCATTGACATACACTATGATATTTTGTATGTAGACACATATATCAGCCACTTCTTTAACTTGTGTTGAAGAAATAATTAATTATGATGGCTGGCTAAAATGTGTGTGATCAAGAAGAAAAAATTGTTACATTCAAGATTTATATATCCCCTTAGATGAAGTTTCAATGTTATTGTTGGAGATGATTATAAAGTTGGGTTTTTGACACTTTAAGTGGTTTTTAAAAAATTATTACGAAAATATGCATGTTATTTTTTTCTCATTCTACGCATATCGCATATGCCATATGCAAAATGCTCAGTAGTATCACATATGGTATATGTGATATCCCTAATTTTTTTATTATATATGGTTTAGCCGACATGGATAGTTGGCATATGGCATACGCGATATACATAAGGATATCGCATATGATGTATATGATATTCGTATATTTTTTTGAAAAAAAATTATTTAAAAAGAAGTAATGAAATTGTTATTTTCTTTTTTCCTATTTGTGAAGATAAACTATGTTTTTCCTAGTTTATGTATTTCTTTTGGAATTCTTAGGTTAAAAATGACTTTGAAAATTTTAAATTATTTGAAAAAGAAAGGCAAAGTACTTTATTTTTGTTTCACTTTGTGTGTTTTTCTTTCATTTCTTTGTCTTATATTTTGTGAAAAAGTATATGTTTTTCTTAAGTATTTTAAAACTATAAAAGAATGTAATTAAGAAATAAGTAGTAGGGTTTCCATAAGAAGAAAAATATTATAGCACTTCTAAAAAAGAAACATTAAAGATTTCTACTTGAGCTAGGGTCAGGACAATTTTTATTACCATGCCTTGGTCTTCGGCATTCGCCATATTTAGGAGGTGAATCTACGTTTTGATAATCCATCTCTCCCTAATACCTTGTGCCTTGTTTTTGACCTCATTTATTCTTCATGTTTGGAGGATACCATATCAAGTTGAAAAGGGCCGGTTTTCAAAGATCCTCATGCATAACTGGATAAAAGTTAGATTCCTACGTGCTTAAGTAAGTTTCGCGCCAAAAACTAGTGCCATGAGACTAATGGGTGTTGTTCTGTTTTCTTTCCAAACCGTAAAAGTATATGTAGACCTACCATTTCCTGCACGTGCAGGAATTTGATCGCATGCGCAAAGTATAAGTTCGGTCACCTCGACCATCACCCCTTAAACCAGATTTAACCTTGTAAATGCCCTTTTATGCATTATACTACACAACTTTGTCTAATCTTGATAAACTTGTCAAACACTCTCTTAGACAACAAATCGATGCAGCTCCGGGCATCCTCACAGTGTTCATAGAAATATCTAACAAGTTTATCGAACACTACTTCAACTAGGGCTTTCAACGGTAAAGCTCTAGTTTTTTAAAGACATTGTTGAGTGATTCTGAAATATTTGAAGTCATTATCCCATGCCGACACCCACCATCATAAAGGAGTGTCCACTTTTCAAAGGGGATCTCAGTTAACTATTCCCATGCTTTTAAATTTTTCATCATCATTTCATTCATAACAAATTCAAATTTCCATACCTTTGTTGTTGTGCCTGCCTCTTACATTAAAATTTTCAACACCGAATCCTTAAATTGTTTGTTAAAATTAGCTTGGATATGGCGAAGATAAAATCTATGATCAGCAAGTGGAGGTTTCTAATATGGTTGTCTGTCAGTAGCATCTATAATGCCTGCATGCCAATAGGATATTATACAAACCCTCCTATCCTTCACCCCTTCTGAACGGAACAATGATAAGAACCAATTCTAACTCTCTTTTGAGTCCTTATCCGCAATGGAAAATGCTAACTAGAACCCATGGTTGTTCGCATCCCATATGCTAGCATTTTTTAGTGTGCCTTATAAGGTCCCCTTCGATAGGTGTTGTCAATGGAAATGAGGCCAACATGTGAGAATCCATCTATGGAAGGTTTGAAGGACCAAAAAAGAAAGTGAAAAACATTGTATGTTAATGACGTGGTATGATGTTTGTGGATGATGTTTGTGGAGTAGAATCCAACACAGCTTCAAGATATTGGGGTAGAATAGAAAAAGTGGATTTCTAGCTCCTAAGTACCCTTTGTATTGCTTTCGTCCGAGTGATCCATGTCTGCTTGTATGTGCAACCATTTTGATATAAGGACTGTACTTCGTTCATTATGTTTGCCATTGGAATCTCATGATTGTTGGCAAGGATATGACTAATTTTCCTCGAAATAAATTTTGCTATCATATTTAAATCACGGTTTCCTTGAACAGAATAAACATATGTGTGTGTACGTTTGAGTTGCTTTTTTCTTCATTCGGATGTACCATTGGAAACCACTCTAATTTTGTTGATAGCATTCTGCTACCCACCCTCCTACTTGTTGTTGACCACTTTTGAATAGCGTAAATTGCTCTTTTTTTTACTGGAACCTCATTGCTCTTCGAATATCAACCATTGCCTCATTCCAATCATCAAATTTGACAGTTCCCGATTTGTGAAGGTCGTTTATTTGCACTCCCGAACCCATATCTTGAAAGGCTTCGGACAATGAGTCATCATACAACATCCCATTCATTAATTTGCATTTGATTCACTGTTGAATTAGGGTTTCTGGAGTTGTCATCATCGCTATCATCACCATCATCATCGTCGTCGTCATTGTCGTTTGAATCAGTTGAATAATCATCGTCAGATGTGGAATCAACATCATCTTTTGCCGCCGTCTCGTATAATATTGATGATGAATCATCCACCATCCTCGTTACATAAGTGACATGCTGCGAAACATTTGAATTTTCAAATACCAATTTACTTCAAATTTCTCAAAGCAATAAAATTTTCAAATGAAAATAAATTCTAACAAATTCCCAAGAATAAAAAATTTCAAACCCTAAATCACCACACCATTTTCATACCATTTCATACAAAAAGTTTCATCAAATTACACAAATCTCATACCAATTTACTCTAAATTTCTCAAATCAATCAATTTTAACAATCTAAAATGAATTCTAACAAATTCTAAGAACAAAAAAATCCAAACCAATTTCATACAAACAAAATTTCAATATTAAGCAATAAAAATTAGTTTAATTTCATACCTGAATGTCCGATGCCACCGCTACTGCTGCTGATCTGCTATGCCACTACCACATTCACCGCTGTATTAACCCGTCTTCCTTCTTTCTTTCTCCCCTCTCTTATACTTCCTTTCTTCTTCCTCTCCTCTATACTCTCTTTCTTCTCCCTTCTCTACCTTCTTTTTCCTCTTCTTCTTCCTCTCTCCTCTTCTCTTTTTCCTCTCCTCTCTTCCTGTACTCTTCTGTCGTCATTCCTTTTCTTTCTTTACAGAAAGAAAAGAGCACCATTTGAAGGGTTATTTTTTTTAACTTTATGTAACACGATATCGCATACAATGTATACGATATTCTAAGGATATCCCATACACTGTATGCGATATAGCCAGCTGATGCACATCAATTTATTTCAGTCCACGTCACATTTTTAAAAGTTATTAGTGTTGGATTATGGATATCACACATGCCATATGCGATATTGTTGAGCATTTCGCATATGACATGTGAGATATATATAGAATAGGGAAAAAAATAAAACTTGCATATTTTAGTATTAATTTTTAAAAAACCACTAAAAGTGGTCAAAAACACAATAAAGTGATATAGATCGGGAGAGTTAAGAACCTATGGAGATGAAATTCGGACCACTCACTAGAGCTCGGGGTGAAGAAATTCAAGATTAATGATTCAAATGTGGCTAATGGCATGGCTGTTTACATTGAAGAAGCTTTGAAGAACAAGTTTGAAGGGTTTGAAGATGAAGGGAAGGCTTCCAAGTTGCTCTCAATTTGTTCAATAAGCAAGGATCTCTCATGGGAGCAAATTAGAGGTGAAAATGGCTAAGTGTTGGAGAAAAGAACACCTACAAGCCATGGTAGCCTTTCCCCCTACCGTCTTCGGCAGGCTTCTGGATGCAAAGCTGTTAGAAGACAACACCCTACTACGTCCGGTAGGTCTCATCCTATCGTCACAGGTAGGGTTTAATGGGTATTTTAAGTCATTAAGCTCTAGGTTAGCTAAGGTTAGACTTTAGCCTATAAATATCCAAATATAACTCATTGTAAAACAACTATGATGAATTTGCTGAAAATTGAGAGAGAATTCTCTAATTGCTTCTAGGTTTCTTCACCTTCTTAGACTGGCTTACTAAGGGTTAGAGACCTTAGTGTTGTGAACAATTTTTGCCTTAGATTGTAGAATCTATGGAACCAATTGATCATTTTTAAATTCCTTTCATTAGCTCATTCAAATGAAATAAGTTTTACTCAATTTGGAGTTCAACTGATTCTCAATTTGATTGAATTGTGAAATATGTTTCAGAGTCTCGGTTGCAAAAAAAGTGTGGATTAATCTGATCATATCTTGTGTTTTATGGACTCAATTTGATTGAAATTTGTGCTTAAATTCATCCTCGTTGAGTGAGAAATCTTCCTGAGTTAGTTTCATCAGATTTGGATTCGGAGGTTTTGAGTTATCATTGTTTTGGTAACAAGGTGTCATTGTCCCCTTTTTTCTAGAAAAAATTTCTTAGTACTCCTGTGTTCTTTGTTTAGCTTAATTGTTTTGAATTGCTTGTTTTTTAATTATAATTGTTTTCTTGTGTGTTTCTATTCTTTTTTTGATGATCAATTATGCATTTTGACTCTTTTCCATAGATTACATTCTTTGATAAAATTATATTGGTAAAAATTATTACATTCTTTTGTTGATGAAAATTCTTATTGATAAAATTATATTTATTATTGGTTTTCAGAGTGATGCTCAGAAGTTGCTTGGCATCCTAATAGCAGTTGGTGAGGCTGTTGCTTATGTCTTGTTAGGGATGTATGGCACCATTGGCCAACTTGCCGTTGGGAATGTTATTCTCATAATTATTCAGCTTTGCTTTGCTGGTATGGTTGTTATATGCTTAGATGAGCTTCTTCAAAAGGGTTATGGTCTCGGCTTTGGAATTTCCTTGTTTATAGCAACCAATATCTGGTAAATCACTGATTCTAGTCTTTGCTAAATTATTTATGCTTCAATGGAGTTGATGTACTAATTTGTCTATTGATCTTTTGAGTAAAAAATATTATCTGGAAAGCATTTAGCCCTACAACTATTAACAGTGGATGTGGTGATGAATTTGAAGGTACCGTAATTGCTTTGTTCCATGTAACAATAACTGGGAAGCACAAAGTACATGCTCTTCGAGAGGCCTTCTACCGGCAAAATCTTCCAAACGTGACAAATCTTCTGCTACAATCTTGATTTTCCTTATTGTGATTAAATTGATGTTTATTGGAGACAAAAGCACCTAGACTCCATCAATTGTATCAGAAATATTTCTTTGCCAATGCTGCAGTATTATCTTAACGATTCCCATTATAATTTGTTGTCCTTGTATTTTCTCAACTCAAAGTAACTTCCAATTCTACCTTTCTTCTCTTCTTCTCCTTGTTTTCCCTTTCTGGACAGAATTAATACATTTTTCTACATAAATTTATTTCTTCATTAAGATGGGGAATTCACTTAACAATTCAATTTAATGGTTTAATCAAATGACAAACATATGAATTTTTTAAATTGAATCTTTAGAAGTCAAACATTGCTGATCTTTCTAAAATAGATTTGCAAAAAGTGGTCTACAGTTAAAACTATAGTGCGTCTATGAGAATTGAAACTTGTAATCACTTCCTTTATAGTGATAGTCCGAAGGGCCTCGACTTGAACTTTGACTGTAGAATTAACTTAAGATCTTAACATTTGACGAACTGCACAAGGAAGTGTAGTTCTTTTATTATATCATCTATCTAGGTTCGAAAATTTACCAAGTTTTTAATTCCCTTGTGAAGTAAATACATAGGATTGATGCTTTGGCAATATACTGGTGTTAACTCAAGGCTCCAAGCATAAGATTAGGTTTCTTAGACGAATGAAGAGTTCTATGGCTTATTCAAATGATTGAAGAGTGGGGATTCTCTTATAGTTGTACTTTCTTATTCAACAAAGTCGCTAGGCTTGAAAGCTGCTTGAAAAGCAATTGTTTGCTTTTATGTCTTGGTTTCAGTTTCATGAGCTATAAACAGACAAACCATTCTTTTTTTATTTTCACAGTTATCAGATAAAATGATATGAAGTGTTTTCTCTTCTCTTATACGGCATGCACTTCGTACAAACCCCTGCTTGAATAGTGTTCTTACTAACAAATATGATTTTTTTTCTTTCTCTTCAGTTACGCTATATGGGGTACAATTGTATGGTCTATGTCTTTTTTGCCCCCTATTTCTTTAACTTATCCTATATGCAACTAAAATTTGATTATGGATGCATTGACTGTTGCTAGAAACAGTAATCGAAAAATTCTCAAAGTGTATCAATGGATTTGTGGTTTTGCAAAACACATAATACTTAAATTTGTTGTTGAGATTGCATATTTCAAGGTTATGCAAACTATGTAGTCCTTTATGATTGTGTAGTTATGTCCTCTAGCATTGTTTAGTCAAAACTTGAGTATCAACTGGACCATATGATGATATTCCTACTGGTAGTACATTAAAAGGATCCAAGAGTGACATATTTGAATTACATACTTTTAAAAAAGAAAAAGAGATTAAATTTCATGTAATGTATCCTGAACTTTAGTTTCATCACCTTAACTAATTTTATATGCCTGGACACTCCATTACCCTCATGTAAAGACTGCTAACCATTGAAGGTGATTAAAAAAAATACATAAAGACGACCGGTTCATTTCTGGTAACTAATTAGAACATGGAGCTCTTTTTTATTACTGATGTGGGATAATTAAGTGGGTTTCTTCCTTCTTTTGCATCTTATTTAACCACAACTCATTATGTTATGATTTCTACAGGTAAAAAGAGACTTAAGATCTTTTGCATCAAAGTGATAATCGCGTTTGTGTAGATTGTGGTGCGCCAGACCCTAAATGGGCGTAAGTTTTGGCAATTCAATGACTTTAAATTTTCTCTATTACTACATCATGTTGTGATTAAGAAAATAAGTTTTGTAATTGATTACCTCACATCGTATTCTCTTGTGATGGAGGCTCACATGACTAATCTTTCTTTCTTTACTCTTTAGTTGTATTTCTCTTTTGTTCTTTCAGTCTGTCATGCTATTCTTTCACCATACCACAAGTCTACAACTACTAGGGTATTCATATGCTTGAAGTGTTGTGGTGTTCACAGAATCCTTGGCAATCTCAACACCAAAATTAAGTATATCTGTTTATTTGAAGGATTGTTAAAAGGGGAAATTATAGGAAGAATCTTAAAGTCTTGAAAATATGATATGTTTGAGAAGCTTGTTAATGATGGAGTTTAGACAAAATAATATTACAAAGAAATAGCAGGCTTTAAGCACCTGCAAGTAATATTGTTTTTTGAAAATGTATAATTATTAGCAGAGGTTAAAAACTGCCGCTAATTTTTATTTTTTTAAAAGAGGAATTATTGTTATAGAGGTTAAAAATCCCCGTAAAATAGAAAAAAAATTATCGCAACCATTAATGATTGTGTGCGTGGCAGTTTCCCAATAATCGCCGCATTCATTTAATGACCTTTCGATCTACGACGGTTTTGGAAACCGTCGCAATTTTGCAATTTTTTTAAGTGGGCGGAGCTAGTCAAGTTTATTGATGCAAAAGAGCATGATACTATTGAGTCCAATAACAAGAAATTAGTGGCTAAACGGAATGTTGAAAGGTAATGAGTCCTTTTTTAACCCGAAGATTAGGTTTAGGTTAATCTTTAGAAGGAACACTTTCTTTCTCAATGCAAGAATAAGCTTAATGCTCGTGGTGATGGGCCTTTTCAAGTTCTTGAGCGCCTTAGTGGTAATACCTATAAAATTGATCTTCCGGGTGAATATAATATTAGCTCCACATTTAATATTTCTGATTTGTCTCTATTTGATATAGGAAAGATTTGATTACAGATCTTTTTAAAAGAGGGGCGAGTGATATAGATTGGGAGAGTTAAGAACCTATAGAGTTGAAGCTTTGACCACTCACTAAAGCTCAGGTGAAGAAATTCAAGATTCATGATGTAAATGTGGCTAATGTCATGGTTGTTTTACATGGAGAAAGCTTTGAATAACAAGTTTGAAGGGTTTGAAGATCATGGGAAGGCTTCTAAGTAGCTCTCAATTTGTACAGTAAGCAAGGATCATTCGAGAGAGCAAATTGGAGGTGACAATAGCAAAGTATTGGAGAAGAGCACACCTAGCGATGATAGCGCCGCCCCTACCGTCGTCAATAGGCTTCTGGACGGAAAACGGTTGGAAGACAATACCCTACCATGTCTGGTAGGTCTCATCCTGCCGTCGCTGATAGGGTCCTGGTGGAGAAGTGCCTATGCAACATTTGGGTGGGATTTTATTGTTTGAACTTATTTTTTCAACTTTTAATCAAGGGCTTAGTGGGTATTCTAAGCTATTAATCAATAGATTAGTTAAGTTTAGACCTTAGCCTATAAGTACTCAATTATAAGCTAATTTGTAACTAACATTGATATTTTGCTGAAATTTGAGAGAGGATTCTCTATTGTCTTTAAGGTTCTTCACCCTTGTTAGTTAGCTTGCTCAGGGTTAGCTTCCTTAGTATTGTGAACAATTGATTACTTAGATTACAAAATCTATAGAAATCAATTGATCATCCAATTCCTTCTTTAATTGATTTTTAGAATTGATTAAACCTAGGTCTTCTAGTTTGTGTAGTTGGGGTTTTGAGGCCTTAGATTTCTCAAGGTTCTTTCTATCAAATTGGGAATCAGTTTTGTTCTCAATATTGGGTTTATGAGGCTTAGATCCTCAAGGTTTTCTATTAGTGTATTGAAACTACAAAATCCTCAATAAAGGTTCTTCATCAAATGAGGTAATCTTTGGAAGGTGTAGAATCCAATGTACAATCAAAAGAGGATCTATATCATAAAGTTTGAGGATATACTAAAGGAGATATGATGTGCATATTTGTACATGATCTCCAAAAGAAATGTAATATTGATGTGCAACAAATTAGATTATATGATAAACTCACAGATTTATTCACTAAGACATTACCGACAGCAACATTTGAGAATTTTTTTATATAAGATTGAAATGCATCAGTACCTAATTAGGGGGAGCAATCTCAAACATAGAGAATGGTGTACTGATCTTTTTCCTTTACTAGAGTTTTTTACCACTGAATTTTTATTTAGTAAGGTTTTAACGAGGCATGTTCTCTATGTAATGGACATCCTAAGGGGAGTGTTGTGAATAAAATAATAATTGTGTATGTTTTTAATAGATAATAATATCTGATATAAAATATATCTCTTAACTATGATAGAATCTATCCCCATATTCTATCTCTATCTCTTGCATCCCGCCTTTAATTGTAAACATACCTTAAAGAGAAATTAATAAAAGTTCTCTATTTTTTCTCTACTCTTCTATATCTTCTTTTCTTCTCTATATATTCTTCTAGTTATTCTTTTTCTTTATATTTGCTCTTTTCTATACTTTATATTTTATATCAATTATTCTATTATGTCAACCACACTGCGCCAACAAATTCTGTAATACTCTGGTAATTTTCCTTCTATGTTTTAGGATTTTTTCTTTTTCTTTTCAAAAGTGAAGAAACAAATGTCTTACGATTCTTATTTTCAAGACAAATTTAAAACATATAATGTAAAATCTCCTTTTTAAATGTTTTTATTTATATTAATTTAAAAAATCCTTAATATTCTTGAATATTATTTTAACTCATATTTAGTATCAAATAATATTTATAATATTATGGAATTAAACTTCTTAAATTATATTTAGTGTTAATTGATGCATAATAAATATGTAGATAAATTATTAATATATATTTATAATTATCATATATTTATGACATCATCATCTAGTTCGATCACTAGTTCAATCGTTTGAAATAATAAAATAATAATTTGACTGATTTACTCACCAATCCGATGTTTTCAAGCTTAAACACTATTATTTCTTATTATTTTTGTAAGTAAGCTCGTGAATGAGTACGACCAGGAAAAGTTAATCCATACATGTTCATTGGAACGGACGAAAAAACAAATGCAGCTGAACTCCGTGAAAAAATAAAAGTTATATGCCATACAGTACATTCACCAAATCAAATAATATGTTCTTGCCACCAAAAAAAAAAAAAAAATCCGACTTCATCGAAATGGAAACATAATGGGGAAAACTTATGGAAAAAGTAAGAATAAAGCAATATGGATATTTTTTATTTGAATAAAGTTTTGTTTTAAAATTTTTATTTAGAATTTGTTAAATCATTGAATTTTTTAGTACGTGAAATAAAAACCAAGATCCAAACTAATATATATTGAGTTTCAAAAGGACCCGTGCATTTCCAAATACACCCTCAAGATTCCGAAACGTAGGCAGATTAAGGGAGATTAAATTTTCTTATCGTTTTCGTTTTTGTTTCCTTTATTTGAAAAATTGGATCAATCAGAGGCTCAAAAGCTCAGTGGGGAAGGCGGATGGCGCGATTTGTGAAAATTTTATGGGCGTGGGTGGTATTTTCTCACATTTTGATTGGAATGTATATTAAACTATCCGGAAAGTATCGAGTTGTTTTCTAACCTTTCTTATAACATTTCGTATTATATATATATATATATCAAATTAAGAATGTTACAAAGAGATAGGTACCGATCAAGAAAGAAGCATGCATTTATTAAGAATAGATGTGGTACATGATTCATATTTTTGTTATTTTATGTCAAATGTAGAAACATGTCTTCATGTTTTTAGAAACTGCCCGTAGGTTAAGGAGAAGTGAGAGAGGATTCTTTCGTTAAGTGGCTGAATTATTTGTACTAATTTATGTATCATTTTTTGTATTATTCTTAATTTAATATATTTTATTAAAAAAATATCACAAATAAAAAATAAATTTTAAAGAAAAAATATATTATAAAATAAAGTGATATAGAGAATGGTACCGGAGAGGGTTTTTTTCTGGGTTGTGCCCAGATTTTAATAATGGGTACTAAAGAGGCCAATTTTTTTTTTATACTAAATTTGGCCATAACGCACAGTCATTGTGCATTATCTCAGATGATAATGCACAATGGTTATGCGTTATCCCTAATCACGCGGCTTAAGCCGCGCTAATTGCATAAAAAACTAACGTGGCTCCTATATGGCGCTGATGTGGCGATAATGCACAGTCATTGTGCGTTATCAACCTTACTAATGCACAGCCATTATGCGTTATTAAGGTTGATAACGCACAGTGACTGTGCATTATCACATTATAAACCCTAGCCAACCACCCGCCGCTCCCTTCCTTCTTCCCTTTTATATTTTCAGCTTATTTCTTCCTTATTTCTTCTACCCCCCTTTCCTTCTTCGCTTTTATCCCTTCCTTCTTCCCTTTTACTTTTTCAACTTATTTCTTCCTTATTTCTTCCGCCCTCCTTCCTTCTTCCCTTATATTTTTTCAGCTTATTTCTTCTTACTTCTTTCTTCTCCCTTATTTCTTCTTCCTGTATTTTTTCACCACCCCTCCAATTTTCTCTCTCTTTCCTCCCTCATTCTTCGTCCTCTATTTTCTGAAAAAATTTGCAGCCTCCTCCGCCGCCCTGGATAAGTTATTTTCCTCTTCTTTTTATTTTCTTACTTCTTATTATTATACTTTAACTTCTCTTCTTCTAATAATTTTATATTTTATTTCGAAATTTACAGTTAAAAATTAGTTAATATTTGAAGTTCAAGTTTGAATCTGCGAGACTTTCTTTGGAGTACGAAGGTTATTAAAGATTTGGAATGGAAAACGGTACACTAGAGCTGCATTTTAAATTTTCGGTAAGTTTTTAGTAATTTAAATATTTTTAGTGTATTATTTATTAATTTTAATTATTGTGTGTTTGGGTTTGTTATTTGTTGTTTGTTAATCATTTTTATGAATTTTATTTGTTAATTTGATTTGATTCATTTTTGGTGAAAGTGGGATTTGGATTTCTGTTTAAAATTGTTGTTATTAATAAATTTGTACAAATTTGATAATTTTATGTATATAATTATTTTTTTCATTTAAAAAGTGATATTAGGGTGATGTATTATTTTCATGAATTTATTTGGATAATTATGTTTAATTTTTTACCTTACTTTATGATTACCTGAAATTTTTTTAATTATTTAGATAATTATTCCGCATATTTCATATAAATTTTTGAGTAGAAAAGATGGGAACCTTTAATTTTGGTATTTTTCTCACAAGTTTTGTTTAATTTATATATTTTTTATTTTTTTAAATAGGTGAACCGAGACTTGGAAATTTATAGTTTAGTAATTACTTTTATTTAAACTCTAAAACCGTAATAGTGAATTTACGAAGTAGTAAAATACTTACTTATAAAATACAATAAGTTAACTTGAAAAACTTAAAAATTCTAAACTTTAAATAATAGAAAACTTAAAAATCTATTATTAAAATCCAAAATTTTACATTCATTTTTTTGTGAAAGTGGGGTTTGGATTTATGTATAAAATTTTTGTTATTAATAAATTTGCACAAATTTGATAATTTTATGTTTATAATTATTTTTTGCGTTTAAAAAGTGATTTTAGTGTGATGAATTATTTTCATGAATTTAGTTGGATAATTAAGGTTGAATTTTTTACCTTACTTTATGATTATTTGAAAAATTTTTTATTATTTAGATAATTATAAATTATTGAGTAGAAAATATGGGAACCTATAATTTGGTATTTTTATCATATGTTTTTTTTTTTTTTTTTGGTAAATAGTAGAACCGATACTTGGAAATTTATAGTTTAGTAATTAATACTTTTATTTAAATTCTAAAATCGTAATAGTGAATTGACGATGTAGTAAAATACTTTCCTATAAAACATACTATAAGTAACCTTTAAAAACTTAAAAATACTAAACTTTAAATAATAGAAAATGTAAAAATCTATTATTAAAATCTAAAAGTTTACATCAAACATTAAACCGTAAAACTATAAACTTTTTAACAATAAACCTGAAAAAGCCAAAATCATAATATTAAAATTCCACAGGGTATATTATAAAAACTTTAAAATTAAAATTGATTTTTTAAATATTAAAACATAAAACTAGAAACTCTTTAACAGTAAACCCTAATAAACCCAAAGAACCTTGAAATTAATATTTTGAACATTAAACCGTGAAATTGTCAACGTTGTAACACTAATCCCTCTTGCCTTAAAATCTTAATATTTTAAGCAGTAAACCATAAAACATTAAACTTTGTAACAGTAAACCCTTAAAAAAACGAAACTCTGAATATTTTAAACATTAAATCATAAAACTGTAAACTACGTAATACTAAACCTTAAAAACTTCAAAATCTTATTTTTTTAAACATTAAACCGTACAACCCTAAATTTTGGTACAGTAAACCCTAAAAATGATATTTGTAAACATTAAACCGTAAAACTATAAACTTGATATGCAAAAAATCATTCAAACCTAAGACCCTAAAATGCAGTGTACCATAAAGAACACACCTTAAAGAGTTTGGAATTATAATTTATTTAAAAATTTTTAATTTTAACATATAGATATTGACACTATCGCAAACTCTAATTAATGTAGATGGAAGAAGTGCCAGCGCACGTGCATCCCGGGCCCATTGTCCCTGATGTTTTATCGAGACAGCAAGAGTACCGATCTGGTTTGATCTGGAGTGGGGACCACGAAACGTGTTACACTGATCTTCAGTGCAGGCGTTTTGGGCGGAACCTATTCTAGTGCAACAGTACGGCTCCCTGTAGGTTGGTGGAGCTTAGTGACGGAATTGGGTTGGGGGAGTCTTTAGATGTGGTTACATTGGGATGGACCACACACTTATTACCGTATTGGTAGAGCGGTAGAGACCGGAGACGCACACATTTCACCTGACGTGTGGTGAAGTCTCAATAACACTGCAGGATGTACAGGCACTGTGGGGTTTAGGGATAGACGGTATGGACGTTACTGCCCTAGCTGGAGTGTACACCACAAACAGTATTTGATTAAGCTTATCGAGAGACTTCTTGGTGTGTGTTTGTCTCTCGGCCACTTTTTCGGATACAAGGTGAAGAAGGAACCTTTGGAAGCATGGATCCTGAGAGCGTTTACCGGTTCGGAGACCGGTGATGATCTAATCCTGCGCATTCGTGGATTTATTTTCTTACTCATTGGCAGACATATGCTTCCCCGACTTCTCCGGGAATTCAGTTCATGTGCGCTACCTCAGTTTATTAGAGGAGTTTGATGCTATCAGTACATATAGCTGGGGTAGTTGCGTACTTGGATTTTTGTATAGACAGTTGTGCACGACAGCTTTAGGGGGTACACGACAAATTGGGGGGGCCTTAGTCTTACTACAAATTTAGGCGTGGTCGCGTATACCTGCATTGTGGCCTTAGCTAATTACGGATATTCAGGCCGACTCTCTTGCTCCTCTAGGCGCTATATGGTGCACATCCTTTGACTGTAGCTAACTGCCTACGCATACTCTCGTGACCTATAGGGACCAGCTAGATTTCATGCAAGCTGATTAGGTTCGCTTTACAATATTTTGTATTATTTGTAATTAATTGAGATTTTTTTCATGTAATTAAATTTTTATTGATTTTGGATTTTGATTTGACAATTTATATGGCTCCCGAATCTTGACCGTGCTTTGGTTCCATCTGACATGTGGCAGGCAGAGGTCCCGCTCATCTGTTATGAGATAGTGGAGCACCACTATCCCGGGCGTGTGATGCACCAGTTTGCACGGACTCGAATGGTTCCAGATGCATGTGATACTCGTCTGGACCTGCATCGGATCCATCTTAGGGAGAATGATCACACATACTGGGGGACACAAGATGCTAGTCACATCGAAGCCTGGTACCAGTGGCGACTTCGCATTAGGGATGGCCCTATTGTAGCTACTGAGGTGTTGTCATACCTCACTGACGAGTACATCAGATGGTATAGGGGTATCACACGGGTTTACATCGGCAATCTAGCTAACCGTGATACCCGTTCGCATGGATATCAGCCTGCCAGTGTGGACAGACGGATGATGGTAAGTTTTCCAAATAAATATTGTTAATTTATTTATTTTGTGTTTTATTTATTTTTTTATTTTTTAAATTTTTTTAATTTTTATTTAGACTTCCATGTTGCAGGAGGTGGATGATATGGCTTCGGTGGTGATACAGCAACCACCTGCTGATCCTTCACATTTGGCCGTGTTCGTGAAGAAAGTGCAGACGATTATCCGAAGATGTATGGTCTCCATCGGTGGTACCTTGGGCTGCACTCCATCATAGCGCGATATCCAGCAGACGTTCCCTGTTCAACCGTCGCGTCGCCATCCCCGGGAGCACGTGCCGGACCGGGGTGCTCATGGAATTAAGAGGGGCGCTCGCAGACAGTTTGGTCGTGGAGCAGGCGGCGGACGCCCTCCTGTACCGCCAGTTCCACACAAGCACAAACATGTCGACCCGGGGCATGTAGAGGTGGAGAGGGCTGAGGGATCTGGAGGTGGACAACCGACTGTTGACCCATTTGATAGCCCGAACTTAGATATGCCTTCTTTTGGTTTGGGTTTGACACCAGCTTCCTAGTCACTTCCTAGTGGATCTGGGACATCACAGACGCCTCCCCCTCCAAGTTTAGGATTTGTATCATTTCAAGCACCACACTCTACATCCTTTGGGTTTCTCAGGTTTCGTGCACCCCCTCTTCTGAGCACAGCCGGTTCATCTATACCGCATCAGCCTATATCACATGCATCTTCGTCTGATGAAGAGGAGCGGGCGGATGACATGGATCGGGGATCGTTTCCCCCCTTAATCCCCCTCGGGTGCAGCATTACGGATTCGGGCATCGTGTTCGTAAGAAGACTACGAGGTTCACGCTATCCGACTGGCCTTAGTTATAATCAGTATTTTCTAGTTTTCATTGTCAGTGATATGTAATTTAAATTTCTATATAAAGTATTCAGTTCATGTTTATATTATTGATTTATTTGTTTTACGTATCTTAATTATATTCTTATTTTGTTTTAGGTAAAAACCAAAAATTTCAAATTGTCCATTTTAACATAAAATTTTTAATTTGCTTTGAAAAACCCTAAACTAAAAGTTTAATTTGGTTTGAAAAAAAGGAAAATAGAAAACGGGTAAATGTGTAAAAGGAAAAAAATTTACTTAAAAAAAATTTTCAGGAGATAACGGAAGAAAAAAGTTTGCTGAAAAAAAAAATTAAAAAAGGCCTGAAGATAACGCACAACGGCTATGCGTTATCTTGATGGATAACGCACAACGGTTATACGTTATCTTGATGGATAACGCACAACTGTTGTGCGTTATCTTGAAGATAACTCGTAACGATCATGCGTTATAACCCATGACGGTTGTGCGTTGTCCTTGAAGATGACGCACAACAATTGTGCGTTATCTTCAATTGTCACCTCAACCCAATACAATAATTCACTCATACCAACTCTTTCCAGGACAATAATTCAGTTGGAAGGACAATAAAGCTCACAATAATTTCATCCAACAGAGCTCATCCCGTGAACCCAGCTCATGGAAGGACAATAATTCATCCCACAAATTACTTTTTCCTCATCGCAGGCATCTTCACTCTCTGCCTTGAAACCTTATAAATACATACATTCATTCATTCTTCTCTACATCTACAAAATACTTACAGCATATCAAACTTATCTTCCTTAACATTCCGCTTATTCTTTTTCAATTCCCGAAGTTTTTAACATCTTCGTATTTCATCCTTCCTAAGCTCTTATAATTAAATCATTTTGAAATGGAAGCAATGAACCCTGTTAGAGTAATGCTATTTTGGGATTCTGAAATTGCAAGAAATGCATATGGTCCCTACTTTACTCGAATAATTCAAAAAAGTTGGATATAGCCAACGAACCGAATTATTTCACATGCCGAACTGGTAAAAAAAATATTGAAATACCGAGATATGGATCCCAATCTCTGGAATGTTCGAATGACAATGAAGGTGCCTTCATACTACGAAGTGCATCGTATGTTTTACTTTAATTTATATAGCATGAACAACGATGAGGAAATGCGTTATCTATGGACTATTCAACCCCACCTAGCGAAGAAAGGGATTCATACTTGTTGAATTCGAGCAAATCCAGCAACAAAATATTCCAAACACATACGACAGAAATACAACATCTTTGCTAGAACGGCGGTAACATAGATGGTTTCTGATGAACCGTCTATGTTGTACAGTACCGTCAATAACGATGACAATGAGGTTGACGGATCGGGCGGAGATGATGTCGTTCCTAGTTAATCTGAATCGGATGATGACAATGACCCTGAAGAAGAAGAGTTCCAAACTTCCCTGAACCCTATAAATCCTGCCAACCCGATCACCGAAAAATATAGTGCAACAATGGGAGAGCAGCCAATGGTTCAGCAATGCTAGGTATGACTACACACATTCTGCAGCATTCCTAGATATGGGCTCGAGTTCTCCTATAGATGACTTTGTAGAATCTGGTACCGTCCGATTACTCGATTGGAACAACTCCATGACTGACATACAATTAGGCATGAGATTCGTTGACAAAGTACAGGCAGTAAGTGCGGTTCGTAAGTACTCTATCAGTGTGGGGTGTGAATACCGAGTTTTGAAAAGTAAGATTGATACATGGACCGCAAAATATTACCATCACACTGACGATAATTACTGTTCATGGTACATCCATATATAACAAAAAAAAAAAGTCATGCACAATCAGTGGGAAATAACCAGATTCGTCAAAGAATGCATATGCCTTGTACAGATTGAACAAAACAAGCACAGAAACTTGTCTTCAAAATTTATATCAATGTCTATATCACATCTAGTTGCCAACGATCCTGAGATACCTGTTTCGAACATCATTCAAGAAGTGCAGGTATTGTTTCAAACTGGCTGTACATACAAGCGGGCATGGTATGTTCGAAAATTTGCCATCGAGAGAGTTTTTGGTAGCTGGGATACAACCTTCAGTATTTTACCTAAATACTTACAAGCTGTACAGGATTTAAACTCGGGGACTGTATACGAATTTTTGAATCACAGAACAAACAATCCCCCTAATTATGTTTTCAAATTTATTTTTTGGTATTTCTCGCCATGGATAGATGGATTTTCATATTGCCGGCTGGTGATTTCTGTTGATGAAACACACTTAAGGGGACCATACAAGGGCGTGCTGTTAATTGCAAGTACGTGGAATGCAAATAATCACTTGTTCCCACTTGCTTTTGTAATTGTGGATAAGGAATCCTCCGAGAGTTGGAATTGGCTCCTTAGAAACTTGCAAGAATACATTATCAAGGATCGCCACGTATGCCTTATTTCTGATCGCCACAAAGGTATTTTCTCTCCTATTCAAACTCAACCTTTGTGGCAACCACCATTTGCAGTTCACTGGTTTTGCTTACATCACATTCGAGCAAATTTCAACATGACTTTTAAAAATACAAACCTAAAAAGCTTGATGTGGCAGGCCGGAACAAAAACAAAACAATGAAAATTTGTCCGTGTAATGAAGGAGATTCAAGAGAGAAATGTTGATACTTATATTTACTTGATGAAGTTGAACCCAGAGAAATAGACACTATTGCATGATGGTGGTCACAGACACGGTATCATGACAACCAACATTTCTGAAGCACTTAACAATGTGTTGAAGAATGCTAGGGTTCTACCTTTAAAATCCCTGGTTGAACTAATATTCAACAAACTAGTTAAGTACTTTCACCAACACCG
The DNA here is from genome assembly GCA_028651295.1 of Catharanthus roseus. Classification (NCBI taxonomy): domain Eukaryota; kingdom Viridiplantae; phylum Streptophyta; class Magnoliopsida; order Gentianales; family Apocynaceae; genus Catharanthus; species Catharanthus roseus. The sequence continues at coordinate 30,930,303 of JAPQWS010000159.1, read as the reverse complement.
TAAAGAGACTGAAAATTGTGTTCATCCATTTCCAACTCGAATTTTTGACAAGTTCTTGCGGATTGAAATGAAATCAAGAGAACACAAAGTTACAACTTACAATGCATGAGAGGGAATATACATGGTCAAATCGCCAATCTGGATTTCTGGTACGGGCATCGTCTATACATTGCGGCTAAATAATAAATCATGTAGTTGCAGAAAATGACAAACATATACATTGCCTTGTTATCATGCTCTTGCAGTGTGTAGAGAAAATGGGTCAAGAATAGATACTTTTGTGCCGGAGATATATTCGCGACAAACATATAGAAGAACTTACCAAGAAAATTTTCATCCAGTCTTGCGTGAGAACTTTTGGAGGGATGTTCCTTTTAATTTAACATTCTATCCTCCAAACATAAAAAAGGAACGGGGTAGGAAACAGGGCAAGCGATTTCAAGGGGAAATGGATTATAGAAATCTGGATTCTCCCCCAAGATATAGCAGATGTCGCATGCCGGGACATAATAGAAAAAATTATAATCACCCCGGACCGAGCAATGTATAAATTTGACATTTTCTTGAAATAGTTGTAATAAAACATGTTTCTATTAATGGAATTTTTCTTTCAATTTCTTCTAATTACTACATCATTGATCTAAATTTTTACAATTTCTTTAGTATTACTTCTTCAAATAACTTGAGATGAAATGGTTAAAATATAAATATATTTTCTAAGAAAACGATATAAATACACTTAAAATAAGTTAAATATAATAAATATAGTTTTTTTTAAAAAAATTATACAATTATAAGTTTCCCAAAACAAATTTTCATTAAAAAAACAAGTCATTAAAAAAATTTTATACAATTATAAGTTTTTCCAAAAAGAAATTGTCTTTAAAAACAAAAAAAAATTCATTAAAAAAATTTTAAAAAATTTAAACTAAAAATAAAAAAAATTTAAAAAAATTACGTGGCTGATAACGCACAACGAATTTGTGTTACCGTTGTGTGTTATCAGCCACATTGGCTGATTAGGGGAGAACGCTTAATTAACTGATAACACACAATGGTTATCCGTGCGTTATGGCCTCTTCCATAATTTAAAAAAAAAAAAAATGAACCTATTTAGTAGGTCTTTGTTGAAATTGGGCCAGAGTCAGAAAAAAAACCGTAGAGGAGAGTGGTACGTACGATCTGGGCATCAATAAGCATTATGCAAAAGTTCTTCTGTTTAGATGATCTTGCAGCAATAGATTAGAACTAATATCAAGTGTTTCCTCCCGGTTATGGATGATCAATTCCCTTGAGATTATGTTTTTAGAGAGCATTTGGAGGATGAGGTGTAAGGACCTCTTTGAGTCTGGTGCATCTGTTCACTGGATTCTTGTTATATTGCTTATAGTGTAGTTAAGAGTAAAAGTAGCCTAAAAAGAAGTTGATACTTCTATAAATTTTGTTATATTGTACCATTAAGGAATGGCAGAGAGACTCCTGGCAAAAAATATATGTATGTATAATCTAATATAATTTTATTCATAAAGCTTAAAAATAACATGATTTTGACCGTGGGTATTCATAAGAAAGAAATGACATTATTATTATCCGTATAAATTAATTTTTCCTGACGAAATATGTACAATTTGAATATCACTATTATATGAAAATTGTGAGATGAGTTATCAAGCCTCTTTAAAATATAATAATATTTTAAGTCAACGTAACAATATTGGACTAAATACTTTAAAATATATTTATAGGAAGTAAAGATACCATAAAGAAAAACGTTGTGGACTAAATATAAGCCAATTAGACGAGAAAGACTAAATTGGAGTCATTAGCAATAGAAGAAAATTTGAGAACAGCTGGTAAAATCAAAACACCAAATTAATTCAATGCTCAGTGGCCATTCACGAGTAAATTAATTGTAGTAGTAGTAGTAGTATCTTCGGAATCTCATAAATTTCTCACACACTCATCATTTGGTACAAAGTTCACGAGCAACACCAAGCCTTGCATTGGGGACATCGAATAGAAACCTGTGATTCTGTTGCTGCATATTGGCAATCACGTTGAGCACAGAGTTAACATTATCAGGCGCTGAAGCCATGGCTAAGCATGTGATGCTGCCAGCTGTGCTATGGATTAAGAAGTTGTCTTGAGGTAAAGTCACATTCATTCCATTAAACATGAATGTTATGGTTGGTATTGTAATTGGAACCGAGTAGCATGTGTCGAACCCTCCCAGAGACGACACCGTTGCATTTCCCATTCTTCTTCTGAACTCATTTCTCAATGCTAAGTAGGCTGGCTGGACTAGCCTCGTGAAAACAGTACCTGCAAAACATCCAGAAGAATCAAGATTCAATCTTCTTTTTCTTTGTTTTTTAAATTCAAATTATAACTTTTTCATTCCAATTTTTTTTATAGAGAAATTAGTAAAATTAGTTCTAAAATTTTAGTTAATTTCTCTTTATCCTTTTTAGAAAAAGAATTTGTATATTTTTAATATTTTTAGTCATAAAATTTTTATTTTGAAAAAGTTATTCCTTCTCAAATATTACCATGTGCAAGTTGCACGAGTAATGTACTAAATGTTAAATCATCCATTTCTAACTTCTTTTTTTCCTTTTAAGTACATCTAATTAATAAACTAAAAATAAAGGCATGTGAATGAGTTTTACCAACATTTAGGACCAAAAAAAAAAAGAGATTCACGATTTGGGGACCTATACAAAGTAGCACAGATATTTTTGCTCAATTCCACCCTAGAATGGTTTATGGGCCCAATATTTTTTAAAAATGACATATAGAGACT